>JAAGEH010000041.1:28410674-28578800 GCA_011751065.1 Lasiurus cinereus | reverse complement strand
GCAGAGTACTAACAGCAGACTAGAGAAAGGCAAGGATCAAGTCAAAAATTTGAAATATAAAGAAGCAGAAAACATTCAACTGGAAAAGCAAGAAGAGAAAAGAATCCAAAAATGTGAAGATAATGTAAGGAGCCTCTGGGACAGCTTCAAGCGTACCAACATCAGAATTGTGGGGGTGCCAGAAGAAGAGAGAGAGCAAGATACTGAAAACCTGTTTAAAGAAATAATGACTGAAAACTTCCCACATCTGGTAAAAGAAATAGACTTACAAGTCGAGGAAGCACACAGAACCCCAAAGAAAAGGAACCCAAAGAGGACTACACCAAGACACATCATAATTAAAATGCCAAGAGCAAAAGAGAAAGAGAGAATATTAAAAGCAGCAAGAGAAAAACAGTTTATTACCTACAAGGGAGCACCCATACGACTGTCAGCTGATTTCTCAACAGAAACGATGCAGGCCAGACGGGAGTGGCAAGAAATATTCAACGTGATGAACAACAAGAACCTACAACCAAGAATAATCTATCCAGCAAAGCTATCATTCAGAATTGAAGGGCAGATAAAGACCTTCACAGAGAAGAAAAAGCTAAAGGAGTTCATCAACTCCAAACCAGTATTATATGAAATGCTGAAAGGTACCCTTTTAGAAGAGGAAGAAGAAAAAGGTAAAAGACAAAAAATTATGAACAACAAATACACATCTGTCAACAAGTGAATCTAAAAATTAAGTGAATTAAAAATCTGATCAACAGAATAAACTGGTGAATATAATAGAATCAGGAGCACAGAAAGGGAGTAGACTGATAATTCTCAGGAGGACAAAAATCATAAAGCATCAAACAGACTGTGAAATTATAGCAGAAAGATTAAAGTTAGGTGAGGTAAATAAGTGATCAATCAAAGGACTTGTATGCATGCTTATAAACATAACCAATGCTTTCATCCCCGGCGCGGTCGGGCCGGGCCCGGGCGGGAGGGGGGGCAATGGGGAGATATGTATAAAAAATTAATAAAAATATATATATATATATATATTTTAAAAAAGAAAAGTCTTATGATCCCAAAATTGTTAAGAAAAACTGGTTTGAGGAAAAACTGTTGGTTTTATACATTTATTTCTCATTCCATATTTTAAAAATGATTTTATTGATTTCAGAGAGAGGAAGGGAGAGGGAGAGAGAGAGTTAGAAACATCAATGATGACAGAGAATCATTGATAGGCTGCCTTCTTCACTCCTGTGAAAAACAGGGAATTGAGCCAGTATCCTGGACATGTGCCCAGACTGAGAATTGAACTGTTGACCTCCTGGTTCATGGGTCCATGCTCAACCACACTGGCCAGACTCCCATAATTTTAATGAAACATTTTATTGGTTCCAATACTTTCCAGTTAATTTTGGAGTGGTTTTTAGGTAAAATAGTTGTAGTATTTGTAATTAATAATAACTTCTATTCTCTTTTCCAATATTTATAGCTGTTATATCTTCTTGTGTGTCTTATTACAAATAAAATTTTCAAATTTTAATGGGAATGATTTGTATTTCATAATTATGTATTTCATTGGATATTAAGTTCATATAGATATTTTATCTACTATATTAAGAAATTTTTCTTCCAATTTTATTTAATTTTTGAATGAAATAAATGTTAAATTTTATTAAATACTTTTTGGTCATATCAAAATAATTATAGCTTTCTTCTTTTATTATCTTTGTCCTTCCTGTCCATTTGAAAAATTTAAAACAAATGATTTCCTGGTGAAAAATTACATTCATGGAATAAATTTTATTTATCATGGTTTGTTTTTTCATTATATTTCTAGATTTGATTTAATATAAGCCTGAAGATATTGCTTATCAACATTTAATATTAAGAGTGTTCCGGAGTTTTATTTTATAATATCTTTGTCAGCCTAGGGGTAAAAGAATTATGTGAGTTCATTAAAATGAATTGGCAGTCTTTTCAGATGCTGTGGAATATCTTAACTAATGTAGAAAGTATGTGTTTGTTCAAGGTTTGATACTACTCAGAAGAAAACAATCTAAGCCTAGATCATTATTAAAGAAGCTCCTTGACAGTTATCTTAAATTCTTTTTTTAATTAAACCTTTAATATTCAGATTATTACATTTGTTTTTCTTTTTTCCCCTCCATAGCACCCAGCTCCCACCCTTCCCTCCCTCCCCTTGACCTCATCCATAGGTGTATGATTTTTGTCCAGTCTCTCCCTGTATACCCCTCACCCCTTTCCCCCTGAGAATTATCAGTCCACTCCCTTTCAGTGCTCCTGGTTCTAGTATATTCACCAGTTTATTCTGTTGATCGAATTTTTAATTCACTTAATTTTTAGATTCACTTGTTGATAGATACATATTTATTTTTCATAATTTTTTGACTTCAATCTTTTTCTTCTTCCTCTTCTTAAAGAGTACCTTTCAGCATTTCATATAGTACTGGTTTGGAGTTGATGAACTCCTTTAGCTTTTTCTTATCTGTGAAGGTCTTTATCTGCCCTTCAATTCTGAATGATAGCTTTGCTGGATAGATTATTCTTGGTTGTAGGTTCTTGCTATTCATCACGTTGAATATTTCTTGCCACTCCCGCCTGGCATGCATCGTTTCTGTTGAGAAATCAGCTGACAGTCGTATGGGTGCTCCCTTGTAGGTAATGAACTGTTTTTCTCTTGCTGCTTTTAATATTCTCTCTTTGTCTTTTGCTCTTGGTATTTTAATTATGATGTGTCTTGGTGTAGTCCTCTTTGGATTCCTTTTATATGGGGTTCTGTGTGCTTCCTGGACATGTAAGTCTATTTCTTTCACCAGACGTGGGAAGTTTTCAGTCATTATTTCTTTAAATAGGTTTTCAGTATCTTGCTCTCTCTCTTCTGGCACTCCCACAATTCTGATGTTGGCACGTTTGAAGCTGTCCCAGAGTCTCCTTACATTATCTTCACATTTTTGGATTCTTTTCTCTTCTTGCTTTTCCAGTTGAGTGTTTTCTGCTTCTTTATATTTCAAATTTTTGACTTGATTCTTGCCTTTCTCTAGTCTGCTGTTAGGACTCTGTATAATATTTTTTATTTCAGTCAGTTTATGTTTAATTTCTAGTTGGTCCTTTTTCATCTCCTCTTGGGACTTGATAAATTTATCCATCTTTTCTAGCATATTCTTGAAAAACCTTATAAGCGTGGTTTTGAACTCTATATCCAGTCGTTTTTTTTCCTCCATTTCTTTTGTTTGTGATCCCTTCCCTTGTCTCGGCATTTTCACTATGCCGGGGGAAAACTTCTGTGTTGAATTCAGCTTTATGATACCAGACGCAAAGCCTCAGAAGCCTCTGTTGACCTTGGGAGGGGTGGAGTCTCAGGGCTTAAGGGACCGCCTTGCCTTCCAGTCGGCCCCGCCCTCCACGGCCCCTGAGTTTCACGTGACTGGGTAATGGCTGGAGCGGTCCTTGTGTGCGCACCCGCAGTGCCTCTAACCGCTGCCTTTCCAGCTCTCCTGCGCACCAGGAACACACGAGTCTAAGTCTTCAGGGTTTCGTCCGAAACAGGGGCTCAGTTGACTCAGAAGTGGCACAGTTGGGAGAGTCTGTCTCCCGCCCACTCCCGAAAGCCAACGGCACAATCAGCAGTCTGTCCTCCGCGTAGTGCCTTGCGCGCCGCCACCAGCCCTCTGATCTTTTGCGACTCCCCTAAATTTCTGGCACTTCTCCCTTTTCACAGTCCAAACTCACCCTATATGAGTTTCGGCTGGATCTGGGGTTTAGTGTCGTAAGAGAAGGGGTTCAATGCCATTGGGAGTCTCCGTTTCCCTCCCGCCACAGAAAGCCTGACAGGTATTCCAGCACCCGCTCTCTCCTTGTGCGCGTCTCCGTACCTCAGCTTTTTGCAGCTCCTCTGGGTCTCCGTGAGCCCCTCTCTTTCCCTCTAGTTGTAGAACTTCCACTCAGCCAGCTTTCCTGTGGTTCTGGATGATGTCCGTTCTGTCTTTTAGTTGTAGTTTTGAAATTGTTGTGCGAAGCAGCAGTGTAAGTGTTTACCTATGCCGCCATTTTGGATTCTCCTCTATCTTAAATTCTTATATGACTTCTGTTAACATATTTTTCATCCTTGAGAAGTGGTACAAAGTTCCAGTGTATTGATATTTTAACTTTAAACACACTTTTTTAATCTTATGTACCTGTGGTTATATTCGTTTTCCTACATTCTTTTAAAGGTATTTATTTTCTCTTATTTCACCATTAAAATTACTCAATGATTTGTCTCTTAAATTTACTCATCAATTTTCTTATGTATTTGTTTTGTTTTATGATTCATTATTTTATTATTTTACTTCTATTAATTCCTGTCTTCTGCTCCTTATTTTTTGTTTCATCTGTTATCCTGGCTTCTTGAATTGGAAGTTTACTTATTATATTATTTCTTAATAATAAAAGTTATTATTAATATAAATTATATTCTAAATCTCATTCTTGTTGAATATCACATACTCTGACATGTTCTGTTCTCATTATGTTCTAAATAGTTTGCATTTATAATTTTATCTTTGATTTAATATGATTTACAAAGTATTCACAATTTCCATATAATTTTTAAAATATTTTTTCTCAATTTCAAGAGTCATGCATTCTATTAAAAAATGTGGCTTATATAATTTCTGCTTTTAAAATTTATTAACTTTATTGGTGGACTAGTTTATGATTAAATTTTATCATCCAGACTGTTAGAAAATATGCATACTTTGATGAATAAAAAGTTTTATATAAAATCGTATTAAATTTATCAAATATTTTATTTTTTTTGTTTACTTGATCTGTGAAGATAGAAATAATTTTAAACTTTCCACTATGTTTCACTTGAATATCCAACACATTGTTTTATAATTTATATTGAATTATGTAGTTCACATATGTTATCATTATGGAATATATTTCCAATCAACATAAAATAACCTGTTTTCCCTTTTAATGTTTTCTCTTTTGTGTTATTTTCTCCTTTGGAATTTTTAAAAAGTCAAGAGAATATGTCTAGGTGTGGGTTCTCTTATTAATTTTGTGTAATACTTTGTATAGGACTTGAGCTATTTCATCTAACAATTTAATAAGCTTTTTCAGCTTATGAAATTTTTCTATTATTCCTTTTATTATTACTTTTTCTTATCTGTGCATTAGAGTCTTGAATTTATCCGATAACTCTTTTATATTCTACTATAATTTTTGATCTCTATCATTTTTCTTTGCATTCTTGGCCAATAATTCACTCTGGTCCTGTAATCCTCCAATTTAAGTTTTGTTTTGTTTTTGCAGCATTCCACTTTGTTCAAGGCTTCCATTGCATTTTTATTGTGGCAAAATTCATGTATCATAAAACTTAGTATTTTAACTACTTTTAAGCATGCAATTCAGTGGTATTAAGTTGTGCTATTATCCATCTCCAGAACTTTTCCATCATCTTAAACCGAAACTTTCACTAGCCCCTGGCAATTTCTGTTCTACTTTTTATGTCTATTGATTGCCTATTCTCGATTCCTCATATAAGAGGAGTCATATAATATTTGTCCTTTTGTGTCTGGTTTATTTCACTTAGCACATTTTCAAGTTTCATCCATATTGTGGTAGGTATTAGAATTTCATTCATTTTTAAGGCAGAATAATATTCCATTGTTTGTGTATACCACTTTGTGTTTATCCATTCATCTGTCAGTGGGCATTTGGGTTGTCTCACCTTTTGTCTGGCGTGAATAATTGTGCTATGAACATTGACATGTAAATATCTGTTCAGGTTTCTGCTTTCAATTCTTTTGGGCTTGTATATAGAAATGAATTGTTAGATTATATGGTAATTCTGTTTGATTTTTTTTTTTTTTTGAGAAACTGCCATCCTGTTTTTCACAGTGGCAGCAACATTTTACATTTTACCAATAATATACAAGGAATACCTCAACATCTTTTCTGACAATTGTTATTTTCTGGGTTTGTTTCTTTTGTTATTACAGCCATCATAATGGGTGTGAAATGGTATCTCAATATAGTTTTGATTTGTATTTCCTTAGTAATACCTTTTCATGTGATTATTGGTACATTTGTATATCTTCTTTGGAAAAATGTTTATTCAAGTCTTGTCCATTTTTTAGTGGGTCCTTTTTGTCATTGAGTTCTAAGAGTTCTTTATATAGTCTGGATATTAATCTCTTATCTAATATATTACTTGCAAATATTTTATCTCATCCAACAGGTTATCTTTTCACTCTGTTGATAGTGTTCTTTAATGCACAAAAAGTTTGCTTGTACTTGATGTCATATCCCAAAAAAATCATTGCAAAATTCAGTGTCATCAAACTTTTTCCCTATGTTTTTTTTTCTAAGAGTTTTATAGTTGTACTAGAGGCCCGGTGCATGAAATTCATGGGGTTGGGGGGAGGTGTCCTTGAGCCCAGCCTGCTCCCCCTCCAATCTGGGACCCCTTGGAGACCCCTTGAGGGATCCAAATGGGCAGTTGGATATCCCTCTCACAATCCAGGACTCCTGGCTCCCAACTGCTCACCTGCCTGCCTTCCTGATTGCCCCTAACCACTTCTGCCTACCAGCCTGATCACCCCCTAACCACTCCCTGCCAGCCTGATGGATGCTTAACTGCTCCCCTGTCAGCCTGTTTGCCCCTAACTTCCCTCCCCTGTGGGCCCAGTCACCCCCAACTTTCCTCCTCTGTCGACCTGGTCACCCCTAACTGCCCTCCCCTGCAGGCTTGATCATCCCCAACTGACCTCCCTTGCATGCCTGGTCCCCGCCAACTGCTCTCCCCTGCTGGCCATCTTGTGGTGGCCATCTTGTGGTGGCCATCTTGTGTCCACATGGGGGCAGGATCTTTTGACCACATGGGGGCAGTCATCTTGTGTGTTGGACTGATGGTCAATCTGCAGATTACTCTTTTATTAGATAGGATAGAGGCCTGGTGCATGGGTGGGGGCCAGCTGGTTTGCCCTGATGAGTGTCCTGGATCAGGGTGGGTGTTCCCTTGGGGCATGGAGTAGCCTGAGCGAGGGGCCTATAGTTGTTTGCAGGCTGGTCACATCCCCCTGCGACCAAAGCGGAGGCCCGGGTATTTGGTATTTATTTATTTATCTTCTACAATTGAAACTTTATAGCCTGGATTGGAACCAAGCTTTCTGCTCCCACAGCCATTGAAACTTTGTTGCCTTAAGCAGAGATCTGGGCTGCCCCAGTGTGTAGAAAGTTTGGCTTCCATTTCCAGGGGCAACCCAAGCCTCCTGATCTCTCTGTGGTTGTAGCTATCTTGGTTGGGTTAATTTGCATACTTGCTCTGATTGGCTGCTGGGCATGGCTAGTGTGTATAGCAGAGGCACGGTCAATTTGCATATTATTCTTTCATTAGATACGATCTCTTACATTTAGGTTCTTGATTCATTGTGAGTTATTTTTGTATGTGATTTAAAATAAGAGTCCAATTTTATTCTGTTCCAAAAGCATGTTTATTTTTCCCAGCACCATTGGTTGAAGAGCTTGCCTTTTCCCCATTGGATGGTTGACACTTTGTCAAAAATGACATGACCAGATATGCAAAGTTTTATTTCTGGGTTCTCTACTCTATTACATTGGTTTATTTTGTCTCTTTTTATGCTGGTACCACACTGCTTTGAGTACTGTGGCTTTGTACAAGACTTACTACAAAGTAAGTCTTGAAATGAGAAAGTGTGAGTCTTTCAACTTTTTTTCTTTATCAAAACTGTTTTGTCTATTTGGGATCCCTAAGGATTTCATATGAATTTTAGGATAATTTTTTCTATTTCTATAAAATGGAATTTTGATAAGGATTGCATTAGATATATAGATCATTTGGGTCCTATTATCATCCTGATAGTATTAAGTCTTCTGATCTGTAACACAAGCTGTCTTTCCACTTATTTATGCCTTTAATTTCTTTCATCAATGTTTTATATTTTTCATTGCCATTTCAAATTTTTAAGTGACAAATGTCTTTCAACCCTATGAATATTTCTTTTTTTAAAATTTAATAAATCTTTATTGTTCAGATCATTAAATTTGTTTCTCTTTTTTTTTTCTCATAGCTCCCCTCCACCTGCTCCCACCCCTCCCTCTACCTTACCTCCCCCCCACATTGTCCTCATCCATAGGAGTACAATTATTGTCCAGACTCTCCCTGCGCCCCCTCACCCCTTTCTCAATTATATTATATTCACCAGTTTATTCTGTTCATCATATTTTTAATTTACTTTTTAGATTTACTTGTTGATAGATATGTATTTGTTGTTCATGATTTTTATCTTTACCTTTTCCTTCTTCCTCTTCCTAAAGAGTACCTTTCAGCATTTCATGTAATACTAGTTTTGTGTTGATAAACTCCCTTAGCTTTTTCTTATCTGTGAAGCTCTTTATCTGACCTTCAATTCTGAATGATAGCTTTGATGGGTAGAGTATTCTTGGTTGTAGGTTCTTGCTATTCATCACTTTGAATATTTCTTGCCACTCCCATCTGGCCTGCATAGTTTCTGTTGAGAAATCAGCTGACAATCATTTGAGTGCTCCCTTGTAGGTAATTAACTGTTTTTCTCTTGCTGCTTTTAATATTCTCTCTTTGTCTTTTGCTCTTGGTATTTTAATTATGATGTGTCTTGGTGTGGTCCTCTTTGGATTCCTTTTATTTGGGGTTCTGTGTGCTTCCTGGACTTGTAAGTCTACTTCTTTTACCAGATGTGGGAAGTTCTCAGTCATTATTTCTTTAAAAAGGTTTTCAGTACATTGCTCTCTCTCTTCTTCTGGCACCCCCACAATTCTGATGTTGATATGCTTGAAATTGTCCCAGAGGCTCCTTACATGTTTGGATTCTTTTTTCTTTTTGATTTTCCAGTTGAGAGTTTTCTGCTTCTTTGTATTTCATATCTTTGACTTGATTCTTGTGTTCCTTTAATCTGCTGTTATGTCTCTGTATAATATTTTTTATTTCAGTCAGTGTATGTTTAATTTCTAGTTGGTCCTTTTTCATCTCCTTTTGTGTTTCGCTAAATTTATTCATCTTTTCTAGGAAATTCTTGAAAAACTTTATAAGCGTGATTTTGAACTCTATATCCAGTTATTTGTTTTCCTCCATTTTTTTCATTTGTGGTCTGCTCCTTTGTTTCTGAATTTTCACTGTGCCAGGAGAACGTCTGTGCTGGAATCAGCCTTATGATGCAAGATATGCAAAACTGCAAAAGCCTCTCTGTTCAGCTTGGGTGGGGTGGAGTCTTAGGGCTCAGCAGAGACAGCCTTGGCTTCCAGTCAGTCTCACCCTATGCAGCCTCTGGGTTTCAAATGTCTCTAAGTAATCGCTGTGGGCCTTTCTGTACGCATGCACGGGTGCCTCCAGACCTCTGCCTTTCCAGTTCCCTTGCGCTCCAGGACCCGTATGAGTCTGGGTCCCTAGGGTCTTGCCCAAAACTGGGGTTCAATGCAGTTAGAAGTGGCACAGTTGGGAGGCTCTGTCTCCCGCCCACCAGAGAATGCCAGCGGCACAATCAGTAGTTTGTCCTCTCTGCGTGCATTAGTTTGTGCACCCCAGACTTCTGCCCTTTCACGGCTCCCCTAAATTTCCATGCACTCTTCCCTTTTCACAGTCCAGACTCCCCCAGTATGAGTCTCACCCAGAGCTGGGGCTCAATGCAGTAGGATAAGGGGTTTGGTGCTGTTGCGAGTCTCCATCTCCTTCCTGCCAGATGAAGCCAGGCAGGCACACCACCGCCCGCTCTCTCCACATGCCCATCTCTGTACCTCAATTTTTTGCAGCTCCTCTGAGTCTCTGTGAGCCCCTCTCTTTCCTTTTAGTTGTAGAATTTCCACTCAGCCAGCTTTCCTGTGGTTCTGGATGATGTCCGTTCTGTCTTTTAGTTGTAGTTTTGAAATTGTTGTGTGAGGCAGCAGTTTAGGTGTTTTCCTATGCCACCATCTTGGTTTCTTCGCCTATGAATATTTCTTGATTCTGAATTTTTTCTTAGTGTGTATGTGTGTGTGTGTGTGTGTTTGTGTATGTGTGTGTGTCCCTGATATTGTGTTAGAGATGGAATACCTTCCTCATGAATTAGAAATGTATGTTTCTTACAATAGTTTAAAGGGGAAATTTTTCTCAAATTCCTCAAATTGGTCTTCTTCTTCCCAAATTCTGAGACCTTTCCTTAGTATAGTGACTCAAAAGAGAAACTGTTTTTCAGTACTGGGTTTTGGGGTAAGTCTGTGTGACATCATGTAAATCTTTGTTGAAAATGTGAATATCTCAGGCTAAAGAAGACTGACATAATATAGCTTTAGATGTACATAATATAGCTTTTTTCCCCCTGGAAAATCTGAAGATCCAGTAGTATATTCAAGGTAGAGAAGAAACTGAAGCCAACGAAAGATGATCAGGTGTAGAAATTGGATCCCTATGTTAAGAACCTATCCCATCACCAATCTCAGGCTTTTCTTCTCATGTCCGGGATTTCCAGGCTCGTAGGTCCTTCATTCACCATGATGTCAGCTGCTCCAGTTTTGCAGGAATTCTTCCAAGTGTCTGGCACACATATGGCATCCTTACCTATTTTCCAACAATGACAAATTTTCTCCTATAATGTTAGGTTAGCTGTTTTTACATCATTTTGGATAGAAAAGGGGAAGTTAAAATGTGTAGACCCAGAACACTATCTTTAACTGAAAATTTCACCTTTCTTATAAACTTTGCAAGATTATAAAACAAAGCATAACAAAACAACAAATCAAATAATTATTATGTTTTATCCAACCCACTGGCCTCATTTCACTAAGGAAAATCATTCTCTGAGAGATGGAATTATTTCCCCAAATTCATATTAAGTAGTCAGTGGCAACAGGATTTTTTTATACTCACAAAATTAAAATATTTAAATTTAGTGATTTCCCCCACTACTACATTGAATAATGTACCCAGTTTACTGCACATATATACATGCTACTATCTTGTTTCTTATCTATGGAATACTTAAATGGAAGCAGTTGTTATGTATATGTGCAAATACATAAATGCATATGAGTTTTTAGCCTATATACAATCTTTATTAATGGCTTTTTATGTACCAATACCTTAAAATATTTTTCTCAGCTATAATAAGAGAAAATGATAATACCTAACCTGTGAGGTTGTTATGGAAACTATATTATTTATTATATGTATTATATAGGTGGGGATACTAAATCGGAGAAGGCCACTCCGCTGTAAAAGTGTAGAAACCTAGATTTTAACCCAGGCATCATGATCCCATCCCCACCCCTCAACCACTATACTATAGGTTTCCTACAATTTTACTCTCATATATGGTTTTAAGTTTTAAAAAAATCCAACTCACAGTTCACTACCCTAAACCCTGAGGAGAACAGTTTCCTGAGAAACATTTGCCATGTTCACATTTTATCTTCATGGCCTCTTAGCAGCTTCAGCTTGGAAACACTCCTCACAAAGAGAGAGGTAAAGAGGTAGCATCAGCATTTCGCAGATGGGGTGAAGAGGTTAAGTGTCTTGCTTACTGCTTATAAGAAGTTGCAGTGAGAGCCAAGAACGCTTGGCTCAAACTGCTGAGTGGAAACCGAGAGACCACACTTCTCTATCCCTCTCAGTCATCTTCTGGTTTGGTTGCAAGTGTGGTTTTGCCATTAGTGTCACAGGGGAAAATGACATATTCTGAACACACCGCTTGATTCCTGGAGCAGAATGATTATAGGCTGTTGTTACCAAGAGACAGTTCTAAAAGCCTTTTCTAAATATAAAATAAGAGAGAAAAAGTCTTCGGATACTTTGTGCTTGAAAGACCTGGGATTCGTTCCATTCTGAGGTATTATTCACTTAAATACAAGAAGCTTTGATGACAAAATTAAGAGAAATAGAGCAGAGCATTCATTCTCTGGTCTGTTGATATCATGGGGGCTGAGTTAGTTGCTTTCAGCCTTCTCTGACTCTGTGTCTTTGTTACTAATCGGTAAAATCAATGTAATGGTCCAGCCAATGTGGCTCAGTGGTTGAGTATTAACCTATGACCCAAGAGGTCACATGCCTGGGTTGCAGGCCCAATCCCAGTAGGGAGCATGCAGGAGGCAGCTGATTGATGATTCACTCTCATCATTGATGTTCCTATCTCTCTCTCTCCCTTCTTCTCTCTGAAATCAATAAAAATCATATTTTTTTAAAAAAAATTAATATAATGATAGTCCCTATCTCATAGAACTGTTAGAAGAATTAACAATGCCAGGCATGTAATAACAAGAGTCCTTGTTATTATTGTGGTTGTTGCTGGGGTTTTGACAGACAGCTAAGAAATTATCCCAAATCCTCCTGGAACACGCAAACTCAAATCACCCACATATCCAACATAATTCAAAGAGTGTGTCCCCAGCTCTGCCTGCCCTACCTCCTTCTCTGTCCAGTCACTAGATAGAGGCATATAGGTAGAACATTCTGCTCCAGCATGAGGCCACATAAAAGTTAGTGTTTCCTTTGTCTGATGGTTCTAAAGAGGCCTCTCCTACACAGGAGCGCCCAGGCAATACTATCTCTGGAAGCAATTGTTTAAGGAGGGGTGGGAAACCTTTTTACTGCCAAGGGCCATTTGGATATTTATAACATCATTCGTTTAATATAATTCACTTAATATAAATTTATGTTACTATGAAAAAAGCTTCTAGATTTATTGAATTTTGAGTCCCGTCTGCGGTTGCTTTGGCAGGGCCAGGCCAAATGATTTCGTAGGACCTATACTGCCTGCAGGCCAAATGTTCCCATCCCTGGACCCAAAGGGCTACTCAGACTGAGTCTCAATGATGGTAAAAAAGACCCCACCGTGAAGCAGTTGAGCAGGTCGGAGAACAGACGTATTTGTGAGAGAAGAGTGGGCCAGTGTTTCTCACACTCTTCCTCCGGAGTACTCCCTGCTAGTAAAGGAAAGTAAAAGTAGTTTAAAGTGGTTTATCAAAAGCAAGAAAATTCTTCGACATCCTTTCACCTTAACAATGTGTGTGCATTTGTAGTCTATTCTACAATGTTTGATTTTATATGAAAATCATGTTGAGTTCTTTCTCAAATTTTGGAGTACAATTTATGCTCCAGAAAATAGATAGATGATGATAGATAGATAGATGGATAGATAGATAGATAGATAGAAGATAGATAGATAGATAGATAGATAGATAGATAGATAGATGTCTATGTATATTAGGTAGGTTTCCTATATCTTTAGGTATAGTACAGTGTTCTATGCCTACTTTGGACACCACAGATGTAATAGAAACCATGCAGGGTTTGTGCCAGGACCAGTCTGGATTCCAGTCTGGACTCCACGTTACTGCACTCCGCTGAAACTGTTTTCTCATTTGTACAGCCAAGATAGTAATGCCCACCATATGGTGGTGTTGGGACACGTTTGTGAATTACTGCATAAGAAAAGGCTCAGCAGAAGAACCTGGCACAGCATAAAGACTCCGAAAATGTTGCCTCCCTTCCTCACCTACTATCTCTCATGTAGAAAATACATTTAAAAGATAAAAATTGACAGAGCAGAGTTCAAAAAGAGTCTTGTCTGGATGAAGCCAGCAAGGCAAACTGCAGAAGTAGCTAACAGAACCAAAAAATGGTAGGTAGAGTTCTGAAGCTACACAGTCAAAACTACTAGATTTTCTGTGACCCAACAAAATCATTTCCACAGTTGGTCAACATCAGGCAGGTTCACAACAGTCCACCTAACTCAACCCCAAGGTGTTAGATTTAGCACTGCCTTCTCATGAACTGCAGGTTTAGCATTTGCTTCTCATCCTCAACAAATGTGTTAACTCTTAATTATTTGTGTGAAATAGAAGTGTACAAAGGATAGTGAACAGTCATTATCCACCACAATACTAATGAAATAAAATTTGCAGGTATTAACATGCCTTGTCTACACACTCCTTTCTCTTTTCTCATCAGAGACAACCACTATCGTGAATTTGGAGTTTATCATTTTAATGGGTGTTGTATATTTTTATACAACTATGACTAATATGTGATATATTTTTCATATTAAATTTTATAATTAGTGGTCATGTATTTTTCTTGAACTTGCTTTTTTATGCTTAACATTATGTTTCTGGGACTTTTTTTACATAGATACATGTAGCTGTGTTTGCTTCATTTACACTGTTGTGCATTGGATTTTCTATTATAATAATGTACCATCATATACTTATTTGTTCTCTTATTCATAGACAGTTGGTTTGCTTCTAATTTCTTTGCTGTTATAAACAAGACTACAATGAACATTCTTGTGCCTGTATCCTGGGGGGAGTAAGAAGCAAGAATTTCTTTATGATATACAACTGGGGATTGAGTTGCTAGGTCTTAACAATATAAGAATATGTAACTTCATTTGGGCATAATTTAGTTATTCTCCAAAGGGGCTGCGCCAATTTATACTTTCACTAGTGGTTTATCAGAGTTGTCGTTGCCTGACATTCTCCCAATGTCTTATATGATCCCCCAACTCTTCTTCTCAGACTGTGTCCACATATGACATGTGGGTTGGATTATCTGGTATGGAACAGTGTACATCTACCTACTCCCACCTTCAGCCCAATATTGATCCAAAAGAGGTAGGGAAGTCCTTTGGAGAGAACTGCAGCCTCTGCCAGCATATACTAAGAACGTGTGATCTGACCAAAACAGATCATCTGCCCTAGGGCTGTGCACTTTTTGCTTCCATCCAAGATGGTAAGTTCCACAGTCTCTGTTCACAGAAGTTGGCAGAGTGCTACTCTATCCTATGCCCCTCCAAACACTCATTGTGGTCAGTAGTACTGAGCTCAACTATATGAACCTGAACATTTTATATGTTGCCAGCACCAGAAGAAACCCAGTCCCTATTGAACTAAGAAGAGCATGAAACTGAAGGTTCTTCCCATGGAGGGTGGGGGGAAGCTATAGATTTGGGCAACCCTGGATATAGAGTCCATTTTCCATCTCCTGCAAAATATGGTTCAACTGGGGAAAAAATGTTAGTGATAGGAATGTCTTACAGGGATTTATTTCAGAAGCCAAGTGAAGCCATAGGAAATGCATGGTGAAAACCACTGTGCAAATGAATAACCAATCAAAACAGAGTTGTATTAAGAGGAGTTTGTACAAATGCATCATGTTGTCCTGTGATTAAACCATCATTCTGTCCTTTATGCCAGCTTAGGCTGCAATCTTTGGAAATTATTGATGGGGTCCTCTCCATGAACCTCAGTTAGTGGTCTGCACTTGACCACATGTCTATCTGCCAACTATGGCCTCTCCACTTCCCATCTGATGTCCAGGTTCTGTTTCTACTCATCCTTTATTTCCTCTATAAAATCTGATGCACCATTCTGAGCTGAAAGGGAGCTGGTATATTTTAACTATTCCACACCTTCACTTTATATTTGAGAACTCTGAAGTTGAAATGCCTAGGAAGTGGCAAAACTAGGATTAAGTTCCAAGTTTCTGTTCCTCCGACTGTGTGCACCATTGAATGGCACTGAAGTCTTGGAAATAAGGAATTTACCTTAAAACTGTAGGTGTGAAGATAGGGAGATATGATTGAGTTCTGGAGCACTCCACTTTTCAGAGTTCTTGAAGAGAAGGAAAAGCCTACACAGAAATAGGAGAAAGAACCA
Organism: Lasiurus cinereus; assembly: GCA_011751065.1. Classification (NCBI taxonomy): domain Eukaryota; kingdom Metazoa; phylum Chordata; class Mammalia; order Chiroptera; family Vespertilionidae; genus Lasiurus; species Lasiurus cinereus. The sequence goes on along the minus strand of JAAGEH010000041.1, from coordinate 28,563,119 downwards.
CAGATGAGAATATCCTGTAATGGAAATCAAGAGAAGAAAGCATTATAAATTGAGGGAAAGGTTAACTGGGTCTGTTGCTGTAAGGCTTTGAGTAATGAGTCCAGAGAAGTGACTATGGATTAACAATGGGGTGACCTTGACAAAAGCAGATTCAGCAGAATTGTGGAGATAAAAGGCAGAGCAGAATGGGTTAAAAGGTGAGGGATTTCAATTTTAAAATAAGGGGTAGAGACATTTTTGGCTTTTCATCTCACAAAAAGCCCCCTGAACCAGAAGACTATGAAACCACAATGCCCATCATTGAGTACACTAAGAAATAGTTCAACCATAAAACCATTGTATATGGGGACAAGAAGAAGACACAGGAATGGGAAATACTATAAGCAGTGTGAAGAGAAGTCAGATATAGTCTTGCAGAAAAAGATAAGAGAAACAGGCCTTGAAGTCTTCTAGAATCCTGGAAAGCTCAAAAACTGGAGGTATTTGGTACCATAAAAGTCAAGGAAGGACTACATGAGGAAAACTGGAATATTGTTTACAAGTTTATCTGAGGAAGGTATTCAACCTTCAGAATCACCCACCTCCGCTATGTTCTGAAAACTACCCTTTCTGTAGCTCCACCAGAGAATTATATTCTCTGACAAAATTAAACAAGAATGGTTTTACAGTTAGACACTAGACTTGGGGATTACGGAGACATCTGCATAACAAACATTGTGACTTTCAGCTCTCATCCTTGTCAATTTCAGACAGAACACTCAAGGAAAGAGTTTGAAAACTAGTTATCTATAGAAATAAATAATCTCTGAGAGGGAAAAAGTTATATATGCTCCACAAAAAGAAGCCTGTGGACAAAAGCTGGTCATCCACTAATTGGCATGTCTCAAAATGCATTCAGAGCTTCTAACAAATCTTAAAATCTCGCTCATTCACTATGAAAGATAGCCAAAGATCACTCCACATTTGAAAAACGTCTCCACCTGGAAAGACAGAGGGGTGCAAAAGTAAGTGCTCTTTCAAGAAGTTTGTGTAATGAAGAGGAATGCAAATAAATTAGTCAATAGCTGGAGGAAGATGTGGGGTCAGAGCGGATTAATTTTTTTTAAATATATTTTATTGATTTGTTACAGAGAAGAAGGAAGAAGGATAGAGAGTTAGAAACATCGATCAGCTGCCTCTTGCACACCTCCTACTGGGGATGTGCCCGCAACCAAGGTACATGCCCCTGACCAGAATCGAACCTGGGACCCTTCAGTCCACAGGCCAATACTCTATCCACTGAGCCAAACCGGTGAGGATGGATTAATTTTTTTGAGATGAGAGATACTTGAGTGTATTTATATGCCCATCATCAGTCAGTATCATTTTTCTTCCTGATTTGAGACAAATGTGTAGTTACAAACATTTAGAAAAATACTTTACGGTATGCCTGCTTCTAGTTAGGATATGAAAAACCTTCATTTCCATGGTCTACAAGAAAAATCCAGGCAAAATAGAATGCATATGTTTCTACGGGGTTAGTAGACACAGGAAGCACTGATGAACTGAATTACAGAGAAACGAGACCTTTAAGAGCTGAGCAGAGATTTCAGAAGCTTCCATTCTTGGAATGGATGCCTAGTCTGGGTATGGGCAGTTGGAAAAGTAGGTCAGCCTCCAATAGAAACTGCAGAAAGGAGGAAAAGCCAGCTGAACCCAGGACAACAATGTGTGCCAGAGGGCTGGATTATGTGAAAGATCCCCAAATGAAGAAAGAAATCTATTAGCCTTGCAATTCTTCTGCCTCACCCATACCTATTTTCTGCATTGTTCCAAGAAATTAACATGGGAGAAGTGGTTGAAAAGTAGAAAGAAATTGCATAATCTGTGAATTCTTGTGTTGCTTGGATTCTCGATTCCTACCAAAGTTAAAGCTAAAGGTCAAGCAAAAATCTATGAAGCTGCACCTAACCGCCTCCCAGACCATAAAGGCAGGACAGGCAAATGGCTGAGAGTTGGGTTAATAACAGGAAACACACTCTAATTATAGCTGTGGCCCAGTCCCAGCTCAACCTAACTTAAGGAGGATCTAAATAATCAGTCCTTCATGATAAAAACCTTACATTCTGCAGTAAGTAAATAAAACAAATCAATATCACACCTAAGTCTTTACTGCTTTGTTTCCTACATAATGTCTGAAATACAAATTAAATGATTATAAAACATGGGAAAAGACAGGAAAATGTGACTCATAATCAAGAAAAACATGGCAATGAAAGCAAACTATGGATGACTCAATTATTGGAAGTAGCAGACAGAGAGTTTAACCAACTATTATAGACATTTTATGGAATTTAACAAAAAAGGTGAATATAATGTAGGAAGACATGGGAAATCCTTGTCTTAACTAAATACCAAGTACTCAAAGAACCAAGTGAAAACTGTGGAACTGAAAAATACAGTATCAGCAGAAAAGAGATTAATGCACTTAAAAACAACTTAATATAAATTATCTGAACTGAAAACAATGGAGAAGAGTAGGAGGTGGGGAGTATGAACCAGTTCTATAATTTGTAGGATAAATTGATCAAGTGGTCAGATGTATATGTAATTGGAATATCAAACATGGTGTTCCACACAGAGATCCAAGCTTCTGGAGCTCAAAGAATCCCAAGCAGGACAAATTCAATGAAAATGTCATCCAAGTACATCTTAGTAAAATTTCTGAAAAGCAGAATAAAGAGATAATCTTAAAACCTGTCTGATGGGAAGGAGAAAAGGTATATTACAAACAGAGGAACAACAATGAATATCACTTATTTTTCACCAGAAAAACAAAACAAAACATGCAGACTAGAAGATAAAAGATTAACATTTTTGGTAAATAAAGTCAACTTAGAACTTTATATTCAATGAAAATATCTTTAAAATTGAAGGCAAGATTAAAACATTTTCAGAGAGTGGGGAGAAAACCCCTAAGAAAATCATCACCAACAAGTCTGCACTACAAGAAAATAAATGTTAAAGGAATTCCTCAGGCTAAACGAAAATGATACCAGGTCTAAACTAGATTTACAAAAAATAAAAATAAGAGTAACAGAAGTGATAGATATTTTCTGATTCTCATAAAAAGACAATTATACTTTTTAGTTTAGTACATAAATAGAAGTAAAATATATGGCAATCATAGCACAAATGATGAGAACTCGGGATTATGTGGAAGTATAATATTAAAACTTTCTTCCATTATATGAGAAGTGTTATACTAAAGTAAATCCTTGAGTTTGCAGATTGTGATTTAACACACTTCAAATTTAACTGACAAAATTTCTAGTCTGTATGTCATATGTGAAAATTAACATGCTGTTAATTTTAAAATGCTTTTAACTAAGATTTGCTTACAACTAAATTAGCAGGCTATTTTGTGTAATTAATTCACTGTTATTTTTAGCAATTTTAGTGAACAGGTCATATATTGGAAAAAATACTGTAGTAATTTTGCCACCATAAGTAAATATTACATATCTACAACTATAGTCTACATATTTAAATCCAAGAATCAAGACATATGCCGAAAGAACTTTTTCACTGATACTGCTCCAAAGGCAATGGAAGCTAAAGAAAAAATAAACAAATGCGACTACATCAGAATAAAAAGCTTTTGCACAGCAAAAGAAACCATCAACAAAACAACAAGAAAGACCACTGTATGGGAGAACATATTTGCAAATGCTATCACTGATAAAGGTTTAATCTCCAGCATCTACAGCCAACTTATACAACTTAATAAAAGGAAGATAAACGATCCAATAAAAAAATGGGCAACGGACCTAAATAAAACCTTTTCAAAAGATGACAGAAGGAAGGCCAAGAGACACATGAAAACTTGTTCAAAGTCACTAATTATCCGAGAGATGCAAATCAAAACGACAATGCGATACCATCTTACACCTATCAGAATGGCAAACATCAACAAATCAACAAATGACAAGTGTTGGCAAAGATGCAGAGAAAAAGGAACCCTTGTGCACTGTTGGTGGGAATGCAGACTGGTGCAGCCACTGTGGAGAACAGTATGGAGTTTCCTCAAAAAAACTAAAAATGGATCTGCCATTTGATCCAGCAATCCCACTCTTAGGAATTTATCCTAAGAAATCACAAACACCAATCAGAAAGGATTTATGCACCCCTATGTTCATAGCAGCACAATTTACAATAGCTACAATTTGGAAACAGCCTAAGTCCCCGTCAGCAGATGAGTGGATCAGAAAACTGTGGTACATTTACACAATGGAATTCTATGCTGCTATTAAAAAGAAGGCACTCTTACCATTTGCATGGAACTGGAGAGCCTTATGCTTAGTGAAATAAGCCAGTCTATGAAGGAGAAGCACCACATGATCTCACTCATTTGTGGATAATAAAGAACATTGTAAACTGATGAACAAAAGGATAGATACAGAGGCAGTAAAGCATCAAACAGACTGTGAAATTATAGCAGGAAGATTAAGGAGAGGTGGGGTGGATAAGAGATCAATCAAAGGACTTGTATGCATGCATATAAGCATAACCAAAGAACATAGACACTGGGGGGTTGGAGTATGCCTGGGAGGGAGGGGGGGCAATGGGGAGATATGTATACATGTAACACAATAAAAAATAAAATAAAATAAAATAAAATAAATCCAAGAATCATCACCCATAAACAATGTTTGACAAATGATTAGCATGTGATCACACCGCAGTGTGCCAAGTAATTGGTTTTGTTTTCCCTTCACATGACTTTCTGCAGAAGTTTTAACAGTGTGCTAAGCCACACCCCAGTTTTGTGCATTTGTTACTTTTGGTGATGGGTGAATGTATGCATTTACTAAACCTATTCAGGATAAATTTAACATTCTTCTAATATACCTGGAAAACTTTTCTGTGAAATTAAAATGTTCATGCATATTTAATTATAATTACACAAATTTGTCTGAATAAGTAAAAACAGGTAGATTAATTCATCAATTTTTTTAACATACACTTTTAGAAAACCTACTTTATTATATAACAGATCTTTGGCTCTAACAAATTAGTCCATTATAGTGAAGTTTTACTGTATTAACTTATGATAAACTATACTATCTATAAAAGTAATATGCAAATTGGCCATACCTCTGCTACACCCACCAACCATGCCCACCAGCCAATCAGAGTTAATATGCAAATTAACCCAACCAAGATGGCTATGGCAACAGAGAGAGCAGGAGGGAGGCTTGGGTTGCTCCTGACGATGGAGGAAGCCAAGCTTTCCACACACCCTGGCCAACGCAGGCCTCCACTTAAGGCAACAAAGTTTCAATGGCTTGTGCGAGCAGAAGGCTTGGCTCTGCTCCAGGCTACAAAGTTTCAATTGTAGAAGATAAATAAATACCAGATACCAGGGCCTCTGCTTGGGTCACCTGGGGTCGTGGTCAGCCTGCAAACCACCACAGGCCCCTCACCAAGGCCATCCCAAGCCCCAAGGAAACACCCACCCTGATCCAGGACACCATTCAGGGCAAATCAGCTGGCCCTCACTCGTGCACCAGGCCTCTGTCCTATCTAATAAAAGAGTAATATGCAGATTGACCGTCACCCTAACATACAAGATGACTGCCCCCATGTGGTCAAAAAATCCTGTCCCATGTGGACACAAGATGGCCACCACAGATGGCCAGCAGGGGAGGCATTTGGGAAAGACCAGGCCTGGAAGGGAGGGAATTGGGGGTTATCATGCCTGCAGGGAAGGGCAGTTAGGGGTGACCAGGCCTGAAGGGGAGGGCAGTTAGGGGTGATCAGACCTAGAGGGAAGGGCAGTTAGGGGTGACCAGGCCATAGGGGAGGGCAGTAAGGGGCAAACAGGCTGGCAAGGGAGTGTTTAGGAGGTGATCAGGCTGGGAGGCAGAAGCGGTTAGGGGCAATCAGGAAGGGGGCAGGCAAGCAGTTGGGAGCCAAAAGTCCTGGATTGTGAGAGGGATGTCCAACTGCAGTCAGACATCCCTCAAGGGGTTCCAGTTTGAAGAAGGAGCAAGCTGGGCTGAAGGACACCCCCACCCCCATGCACGAATTTTGTGCACTGGGCCACTAGTGACAAAATAAGAATGAATATTGTAATCCATAAAGGAACTGCTAATATGGAACCAAAGAGAGGATGTTACTATAGATCCTACAGTTAAAATATTATAAAGGGATATTATGAATAATTTTATAGAAATAAATTTAACAATTAAAAAGGAAATGAATAAATACCTTTGCATGTTACTGTATGTAAATTACACCTCACTTAAAAAAAATATATAGATCCCTGGACAGGTGGCTGAGTTGGTTGGAGCATCATCCCATTTCCAATCATGGCATATACTGAAGTTTGGGGTTCAACCACTGGTTGGGCATTTATGGGAGGCAACTGCTCAATGTTTTTCTTCCTTTTCCTCTCTTTCTAAAATTAATAAACATATTCTCAGGTGAGGATATAGAAACAGTATATCTATATTATAATAACCCAGTGGTTCAAACGCTGTAAGGAGTAAGACTGGTCACCAGGAGGCTGCTTGCATGGCAAGGTGTGCACGGGTGGGCGGGGCCTGGACTTTGAGTCTCGCAGGCCCGTGCTGTATGGGATCCCCGGTCTTGTGTGATTTCCTGCGGGTCTGGATGCGATTTTGCACACTGGGTCACTAGTGTGTGTGTGTGTGTGTGTGTGTGTGTGTGTGTAATGATCATTGATTCAATATATACCATATGCATTAATCATGTTGGCCTATTCTTAGGAAAAAGCCCACGGAGGCTGATTTACATACATTATAAACAAATGACTAAAGTCTGTTGTGGAATTTCATGACACCAAAAGAAGCAGCAGCATGACTTTAATCAATCTACTTTTTTGTTTGGTTCACCTCATGTTTGGGGAGGCAACACTAGAGTCCTAGGCCATCTGGAAATGCGAATGCAGCATTAGTGGTAATAAGCGGTGTTGTTGTTGTTTACTGTATAAGTTGAGGCTGCAAAGGCAACAACTGCAGGGCATTTGAGGAAATTCCAACTCCACAGGAGCTCTTTTACAGGAGGCAAGAAATCAACAATGCAAAGCTGATGTTGGGTTATTTGAGGGTGGTTTTTATAGACTAAAAATGTGGTGGACATTGAATAACCCCAAGGAGGATTTCGCAGTAGGAGCATCACTGGGATACTTGAGATAAATGATTATTGAAGTGCTTCTTGATGTGCTTATGTGTGTTCGTCCTCTCATCAGCAAATATGAAAATGTTGCAAGACAGCTGGAATCCCAAAAAGTAATCTTCATGAAGTACAGAAAAACTCCCAGGGCCAACGAAAAGTCCAGCAGATACCATCCCACTTCTCCGCACCCCTCTTCCTACAAACCAGACTAATGCTGAGTGCATGATGCATGATGCATGATCAATAAATAGTTGTGGAAATGAATGAATGGATTAAATTGCCCAAATCGGGATCATTCATTCAAAAACATACAACCTACTCTAGACCCATACTTAAGTGCTGCAGGGGTTGCAAAAGGAACATAAGACATGTGGCCTGAGAACCCTTAACTTCTAAGTAAGAACACTGGCAGACATGTGAAACCACCAAGGAAAACAGGAGGCTCTTAATAGCAGCCTGTCTTTCTAGATTCCCTGCCTCTCTCATTTCCCAGGAAGATAACATTTCATTTGGTAATAACCAAGTCTTCAGAAAGGTTCTTATCATCTCCTTTAACAGATCTCTCTCCCAATTTCTTTCATTTCTAAGAGAGCATTAAAAAATGTGCCTTTATTAATAGTTTTATTGTCCCAGAATTTAAATGGACCCACCATTCCCATGAAAACATCTGCTTGGTTTGCTTCAATGTTGTGGGTGCTTAGAGAAAGGGCAGGGGGCAGGGAGGTGGGGCATAAGTCACTTGGTTTTTGAAGAAGTAAGGGTGGTATCTGGGAGGTTGGGATCACTGCTTGGGATACTGAATTATATCTTGCCAGACACAAAGCATCAAGGATAAGGACCGTTTCCAAACCAGGCTTTGCTTGTTCTGGTACCAAAAATATAGAAAGCTCAAGAAAATACTTGTAAAGAAAAAGGAAATAGGCTTAGAGGAAACACCCCAGTTCCCAGACTTTATTTGGCAGGGAAAGAATACAGTGAAGCCAAGGAACCTTTTCCATTCCCCTAATATGCCTTTTTTAACCTCTTTTTCAAGCTTCAGTCTTGACACACTATTCCAATTTTAGCCCAGACCTCACTAGTCCATGACCAAAGAGTAAGACCACAATACTTTTTCCCCCCACATTTACCTTTAATGTCCAATCTCCTATCCCCTAAGTGTGAGAAACCAGCTCCCCATCCCCCATAGTGTCCCCCAGTGATTCCGAAGGTTCCATGATTCCACGTCTGTGTGCTCAAGAGCAAACTCTGATTTTCCTATCCCAACCTCACCCTCATACTACCTGGTCCTTGCCATTACCCTCATGAAATTCCCAACCTTTAAGGACAAAACTGCTCTCTGCCAATGGCTGCCAGGGCCTCCTTCTGTCCTCCCAATGGTGGCCTTGGTGGAAGACACTGCTCTCATCTTTACCCTTCCTTCCAAACCACAGAGATATGCCTTTTTTCATTACTAAACAATAGGGTTGAAATTAAACTATGCCTTTTAGTGGGGGTAATGTAAAGGAGTATAACCACCAGTGGGCACACACCTAAAGTCCATTATCAGATCAGTCCCTGCCTGGCCCTCCTCCACATGCCAAGTGAAGCTACTCCCTGCCCCCAAGGTTGACCTCTTCACAGGATGATTAAAGTGGAGACATCTGTTCCCTCCTCTCACCTCTTCAGTAAATATTTGTCGAATATCTAGACTGTTCCAGGAACTGTAGTAGACATAGAAGATATAGTGGAGACTAAACCAGACATGCCTCAGCTCTCATGGGGTTTAAAGTCCAAAACTGGGGCGGGGAAGGGGGCACCTAACAAATAATTACACAGTCAAATGTTATAAAGGTTGCAAGTGCTTTGAAGCTAAAGTTGTGGGGTTCCATGAGTAAATTTAGTTGAGGGAGCTAATTTGAACTGGGGAAGTCTAACAAGGCTACTTTGAGCAATTGACATTTAAGTTGGGACTGAAAGCTGGGTAAAAAATCTCCCCAGTCCATGCAGTGATTGCAGGTGGGGAGGGTCTTTTGGAGAAGGAGCTTAGGAAAGCCCACGGGGCTCCAGCATAGAAAGTGGGGCGGATGGTGCCCATGCCACTGTCCTGGAGGCACAGGAGTCATCATGGAGACACTCGCAGGCCAGGGCAAGGATTTGGATTTATCCTAAGTATCATTGTCTGTCTTGAAGGGTTTTGAGCCTGGGAGTGAGTGGCATGTTTTTGATCAATATTTTAGAAACATTCTAGCAGCCGTGTGGAGAATGAATGGAAAAGGGGAAAGAGGGCAGTGGAAAGATAGCCAATGGCTTTCCCAGGGGTCTAAACCAGAGATGATAGCGGCTCAGACCATGGCATTGGCAGAAGAGACAGAGGTTTCGTGATATGTTTAGAGTAGAACTAATGGAATTTGATGACAGATTATGTAGGGGAGTGTAAAGAGAGAGGAGAGCCAAGGTAGAGAGGGTCAAGGAAGGGTTCCAGTTTTGAGGAAACACCCCAATTTCCTCAAATGCCATGGTCTGAGTATGTGGTCTGATAATTGGGCACTGATGAGACAATGAAACAATATTCAGTATATTTCTCAGAGTCTGAGTTACCTGGACTTCACTATTCCACCTCGAAACATCAGTAGCCTAGGCCAGGGGCGAGCTCAGGTGAACCCCTTTTCAGTTTGTCTTTTAAACCCTCCAACAGCCTGCAAATCCAGCCTCATCCATGGCTACGCCAACATATCAGTTTTAACAAAAGGTTAATTTTGCATTAGACTTTCTCCCAAGCAATTGCCAGAATAGACCAGCAATAAATGTCATTCATTCATTCAAAAGAGAGATAGTTATCATGGTTACTGAGAACAGGGTCTCTAGGTTCTAATCCTATCTCTGTCACTTAGTACTTACAGGGTTTGGGGAAAGTTCCTTAGCCTCTCTGTGACTCCGTTTCCTTCTGTGTGAAATAAAAATAATAGTGTTATATATTAAAAAGAGCTATAAGGCATCAGTGAATTATTGTTTGTGGTATATTTCGAACAGAGCTTGGCACACTTGAAGTACTCAGATGGTATTACAAATTGCTATTGCTCTTCACTAATTCAAGTGTTACTGAAAATTTCCCCATTTCTCCAGCACGGCTATGTGCTAGCAGGCTGCTTAGCAGAATAGATCACCTTTTTAAGTCAGACAGATTTGAATTCAAGTCTCTGATCTTCTACCTAATCTCTAAACCCATATTGTCTCACCTATCATATGTGGTCAATATTATCCACTTTGCGTGGTTAGTGTGAGGATGAAAACAAACCTTTGAGTAGGACCTTATACATAGTAGATGCCTAATAATTGTTGGGGTTTTTGCCTACTCAAAAGAAGTTTCCGTTCCTCATTTAAATAGTGTACCCCCACCCTCTGTCACTAAAGAGACCCCAGTGAGAAGAAGGTAATTTCAAACTTTCCACAGGCTTACAGTTTATGAATAAGGCTAATGTTGTTTTGTTTTTGTTTTGTTTGTTTGTTTTTGTTTTTGTTTTCAGAAATTACACTTTCTTGCCCTTTCGTTACAGTATGGGGCTATTTAAAAGAAACGAACATAGCTTACATCCCAGAGAGATGGTCCACAAAGATTCCATTTGATCCCCAGACCATTCATGTTTCCCACTTTCAGTCAGACCCTTTCCTAATGCCGTAACCCACTTCCTCTTCCCGCCCCAGGGCCACCTCGAGCAACCAGAGTAAGAAAACACAGGCATCCGCCACAGAAAACACTCTCTGTTGTCCTGGAAAGCATAGATTGCCTAGACTTTTGTTTTCAAAGCTGACTACACAGTTTCCTTTAGCACAACTCTGGGGGTGGCAGAGTTCATGCCGGACACGTGTCCCTCCCACCTGTGGTCCTTGTGGTGGCCTTGCCCTGGTTTCTTGGTACTCGCCTCTGTCTGTTCACAAGAGCCATTTTCATCTTGACATAAAGGTGCTAAAGTTGCTGTGTGTCCCCTCAGGAGCAGTTGCATTTTAAGGCTCATTTCCAATGTAGAATGGAAACTTTGTCCTGTTAAAGAAATTGAAGCCCTTCCTGGATAGCTCAGTTGCATAGAGTGTTGTCCCCATAGCCAAGGTTGCAGGACACATTCAGGAACCAACCAGTAAATGCATAAATAGGGGAAACGACTGAACAAATCAATGTCTCTCTCTCTCTCTCTCTCTCTCTCGCTCTGTCTCTCGCTCTCTCTCTCTCGCTCTTGCTCTCGCTCTTTCACTCTCTCTCCATTCCTCTTTATTTAAATTTAATAATAATTTAAAAAAGAAATGGAACACTTTCATGAGCAGATGGAGATTCCTGAAGAAGGGGCTTTAAAATCTCATTCATCCTATGCTATGGCTGAATGGCTAACCCTGCATGGGTGATGTACTACAAAGACTTTCCCCCTGAAAGGCTTTTGGGGATCATTGGGGCAGTATAGACTATCCATGGAGATAAGGAAAAGACTAATGCACATGTACACAGCACAATAAAAAAAATGCTCTAATATGACTAATGGGGTGTCTTTGGATTTCAGAGAACAGATTCGTCAAGGCCTTGAGGAACTCCAGAAGGTCCTGCCAGGAGGAGATACTTACATGCATGAAGGATTTCAAAGGGTAATTTTATAACAGTTTTCAACTCCCAATATAAAGTGTGGCACGGAAACATCAACCTAAGGATGGCTCATGATGAGGCACATGCATTGAGGGAACTGAATGGCAAGAGAGTAAGAAAATTTCCCCATAAATTTATATGCTGATAACGCTATCCAAAATAACTGGGGAGATTTCCTTGCTCTTTCCCTAACACTGGTGAAAGGTTTATTAGCTAATGCTTGGCCGACAGGAGTCACGCTGTATGCAAGTGCTCCCCATTCCCATGCTCACTTTCCCTACATGTTGCTTCAGTGATTGAGACAGAGATTCAGTGACTTCAATCTTGAAGAGAACAAGTCCCAGTCCATGAGAAGCAAGACATCAATCCATGCTCACAAGTATATTGGTTAAATGTCATGGTAACTTTAGATGAAGGTGATCCATCGATATCTGTGTGAAGTGTAGGTGGATTACATGAAGAATCAAGGCTGAACCATGGCTGAGTACCCAACACCAGAGCCCCCTGCCCAATCTTGGATTTGGAGTAGCAAACAGTGGCTGTCTGTCTAATGGCTCTTTCATGTGTTTTCCAGGCCAGCGAGCAGATTTATTATGAAAACAGTCAAGGTAAGACTATCTTACGAACTACCATGATGAACTAGTTAACTTTTTTCTGTGTTTACTTCTGAAATAGTGCCTCAGTAATTTCTTGTTTCAAAAGACACATTTGATATTGCCTAGAATCCTTGGACACACACTTCATCACGAAGAAGGAATGCTTAGAAAGATGGCACGTACCAGGCCTAATGCTACTATCCTGTTGATGTCAAGAAAAGTGATATGAAAGTAATTAGATCCCATTATGGGCCCCAGTCTGCAATGTCCGGGAATAGTTTTGCATCTTGAATTCATTAAATGAGTAAATACTTGGATGGATTAGTAAAGTCTTGGATTTCTATGTAACTGTAATTTTCATGTCTTCTCTGGGTTCCAAGCCCCTTCACCCCTTCATTACTGTGATTGGATATGGTGTTAAGATTAAGATACCAGTTCAGTTTGAAATTTCCTTTATTTAAATTTTTAAAAAAGCAAAAATTTTACTTAATAGAGTGCCTAGCACATAGAACTAATATTATTATTATTATTTTGGCTATTATTATAATTACTAAAGTGTCTTTTATGAATAACCTTATCTGCGGCAAATCTCTTTTAAAAGATTCAATATTGCATTGGGGATTTTTCTCCTAGGCCTGTAGCGATGTCCACTTCAGATTTCACTCTAAACTACAACAAATAAAACAGATCCAACATCAACACCAACACTTGTTAATATATTTCAACCATCAGCAATGTTACTAGATGCCTAACAATTACTGGAAAAATTCTTGTAGGTTTTGCCAGCTGCTGTGATTCAGTCAGCTTGTAAATCACGATGACTGGGACTGTTTGCCCAGCTCTTCAAGGGCTGGTGCATGTGGTTAGCTACAGCCTGTGAGAAGGACTCCTGAACAGCCCAGGTGGTAGAGTTGGTTCCCAGAAATAAGAGTCACTGGAGTTATTCCTAGCTCAGTCCAGAAACCATTTCACCAAGTTTAGCCTTTGGTTTAAGATAAGACTGAGAAACCCAGAAACAAAGCCTATTGCCCCTAGAATGTGTCTTGGCACTCTTCTTCATGCTGGAATTGCTTCCAGTCCCAAAAAGAAGTTGCTGATTCTCCAGATACTGACCTCGGGTGGTTGAGCTTAGAAGAGACAGCCTCTCAGGGCTGAGAGATGGGTCCGTTGGTGTGGCAGGATGGACTGAGCGGGTCTGTGTTGTGTTGAGCAGGATACAGGACAGCCAGCGTCATCATTGCTCTGACTGATGGAGAACTCCATGAAGATCTCTTTTACTATTCAGAGAGGGAGGTAAGCGATGATCTGACCTCTGTCTGTCTAACAGACATGGAAAAGGGCTTCTTCCTTCTGAGATGGACTGCAATCATTCTACTTGGCCAAAATGATAGTTACTCTTGATTAAAAAAAAAAACTCTTAAAGTAGTGTCTTATAGATTTAAAAAATAATAATTTATTTTTTAAAGTGAATCTTCATACCTTATACATGGTAGATATTTTTCCTCTTTAAAATATTTCTATATTACTCTATGTTTTGGGGGGTAAAATATATCTAGCATACTTTTAATGGAAGCACTATATTGACTTAGTAGTATTGAAACATTATCCTTTTTAAGGAAAAACATTTTTTTTTCTGAAATTTTCCTCATATTTTCTACTAAAAACAGGAAGGGAAAGAATTACTTGCCATATGTAGGAGCCAATCTTGGCAGAATGAATTAGTTAGTGAGATTCTCACTCTAAGAACCAAAGTTGAATATTAATTGGAGGCAAAGTAAATTGTAATCTCTCCTTTGATAATTTTTTTTCTTTTCTTTGTGTTCTTATAAAATACTCCTCAAAACAAGTGAACAGATACTCTTTAAATGAAACTTTCAGTTTTCATAAAAAGATTCAGAAAAGGGAATTTATTCAAAATTAAAAATAGTCATTTACATTTAAGAAAGCATTTCCTTTCAAGTTGTAGATGTGAGAGCTATATGTATAAGTGGCCCAAGGAAACTAGTTAATTATGGGAATGTATTAAAGCCTCATTAGTGACAAAGCCTTATTCAGGCCAAGTTAGAAAGAAACACAATTAGACAGTGAGGGAGGGAGGTTCTGGCTCCCAGGGAGGAGCTAATAAGACATTATACTTACCTCAAGCTCTTGACTGCTATTTAATTTAAATTTAGCTTCCTTATCAAGCAAGAAATATATATTAATCCATTCATTCATTCACTCATTCACTCAGTGATAAGTGAGACAGTAGCTGCCCTCGTGGGCCTTAACATGTAATCATGTTCAGCTTGTTGAAGCCTCTGCTGGCAAAGGGCATGATCAAATTATGTAGGTGAGCACATTACACATGGGGTAATTCACCATCGGAAACACACAGTAAATATGACAGGCACTCCCTGAGCATTTGGGAAAGGATAAAATTTCTATTCTCTAAAGTCGACACTGTAATGGGAATGCAGAATGTCTTATCTGGGTGCCAGACAACAGTCACACGAAGCAAAAACCCTAATAAGGAAACAACTGAATATAAAATAAATGATAGTTGTAGGATGATTAAAATAGGGGTTGGTAGAAAAGAATTTTAGGTATGGCACATACAAACTTGGAAAAACAGTTGGAGTGCCAATATCAATAGAAAGGGGGTTTCTGAAAAAAGAAAGATAAAACTCAAGATATATAACTCAAATGAACGTTTCCATTTTTGATAATTCTATATAAAGTCCAACTGGAGGAAAAGGGTCACAGAAGTTGTTGCAGATAAGACTGGTGCTAGACTGTGTCTAAAAGTTTGTTTAATCCTGAAAGCCTCAAGAAATATTTCTAACACGAAGGAAAAAAATATGTTTCTATGCCTTCTAAAATTCAATATTAGTCACAAGTGGTTTTGCATATTTAACAGAGTGGGGAAAAGAACACACTGCAAATCAATATGCACATATTGAGCACCTAATATATCTTCACTATCAATTATTTATTAAGCACCTACTGTATATACCAAGGATTTCCAATTATTGTTTTCTGTTCTGAAATGCAGAACTTTAAAATCAGTTATCAGAGCTTTTCACAAATCAAATATTAAAACCTAGCCAAAACCTGGATGTTGTTTTTTGTGTTGCCTTCTCGATATTTAATTATTTTAAAAAAAAAAAAAAGGTCATGGGTTCATGGGTTCACCTACTCAATGGTGAACCATAATTATGGGCCATAATTCCCATACCATGAAACCAACGTGTTCTATGGCAATGAAAATGGCTTTATTTCTAAAGGGGACTGACATTTATGAGCGTCTGCATCATCCTAGACCTTGCATGAGGAGCTCTGCACTTATTATCTCATTTAATCCCCATTACACTTTCTAGAGCAAAGCCAAGTGTCAAACCCAGGTATACCAGGTTCAGAAGGCCACATCCTTTCTATTATAACATGCTGCCATCACAGATGAAGAAAAAATACAACAAAAAAATTCATCAGAATAATAGAAAAAAATAGTCATTTCCCCAGATTATTTCATACGACTTACCCTAGTTTACAGTTTCCTTTTCCTCTTCTTGTCTGTCAAAGACTCTATTTATGTGGCTCTTCTCATCACTTCCCATTAGACTAACCACTTCCCTCATGCCCACAATGCATTAGGTTAGAATGGGATGTTCACAGGAGTATAAGCTCTTTGAGGACAGGAATTACCTTCTCCATTGTGGTATCTGACATATAGTAAGTAGGTGCACAGTAAATGCCTGATCATTGCAGTTAGTCTGGCTAATCCAAAAGGATTATGTTTGCCTCTGCTTCTCTCTCTAATGTCTTTTCTCTTGTTGCCCAAGGCTAACAGATCCCGAGACCTTGGTGCAATTGTTTACTGTGTCGGGGTAAAGGATTTCAACGAAACACAGGTATGCTCTTAGTTTCCCTCCAGTTTGGAAGCGTACCAAGTTTGTGAATGATTCAGTGCAGAGTGTGCAGCAGCAGCATAAACAGCTCTTAGATGGAGTATTTTTCCAGAAATGCTAATAAGCAAGAAGGGGATGAGTAAGGAATGGGAATCCATTTGCTGATGCACATGGGGGTCTTTACCACTGACCATTCAGGCAGCATCTTTCTTGGTAGATGCTAAATAGATAAGGTGTCAAAATAGATCTGAATTAACTTGGAAAACTTGTGGTTGCTATTTTTATTTAATGTGATGAATCTTTTTTTTTAATGGCAAACATCCCTTTCTTCCATTAAATATGCAGTGTATTTTCAATACAAAAAAAAAGAGAAATAATTAGCAGGTGGGCAAAAATATATGTATACAAATATATATAAGCAAATTGTGAATATTTGCTAACAACCTAAATGAACATTATTCAGTGTAGTTTGTAATTCCTTTTTGTTTTTATAACATGAGCATTCATGATATGTTGTTAAGTAAATAAATTAGGATTGCAGAATATCAAGAATAGTATGAGTCCAGTGTTTAAATAAATATGTGTATATTGCCTAGAAAAACTATGAAAGACAATATATACCAAATGAAGAATAATAGAAATGTGATGGATGGAAGGATGAGTGGATGAATACATATAAGTAACTTTTTATAAATGTATTTTAACTAACCTGGGTTTTCTGAAATTTCTCAATGACACTGTGGTGCTTGTGCAATCAGTAAACACCCTGGCACCTACTGTGACCGTGGCAATTGCAGAAATGTGCAAAGATGGGGTGGGGGTAGTAAAGCTCACAGAGCAGCTTCTTCTTTTTCCAGTCCTCTGCTCCTTAAAGCAGGAGCAACCAAACCATGGCCAGGGTCCTTTCCTCACTGAGCAGGTTGTGTGAAGATAAGGGTCCCCACTCGCTGGCCTTCCCCAACACCAAAGCTGGAATTTATTTTTAAAGTTGCTTGGAAAGGAAACGAGTTTGTTTGGTTTGAGACAGTTGCCAACAGAAATTTGGGTGAATGGGAGAAAAATGAGCCAATGGCCTCCCCCCAAATCCATAAATACACCAACCCAGGCCAAATGTTCATCTAGCTGAGCAATCTTACCTCTGCTCCCAAGGAAAGAAGTATTACAACAAATGTAAAAGCTGGCACCATCCCCCGGGCTCACTCCAGGGAGGCCGCTGGTAAACACATTATTACTGAGGGCTTTTCAGTGAGGCCCCTGAGCCCAGTCAAAGCCTCAAGTTCCTCTGGTTTTGAAAGGAGACGGAGTCCCCTAAACCCAGTAGCTTTCCTGCGTTCTCCATATGTGTGTTTGTGTTTGTTCTCAGCTGGCCCGGATTGCGGACAGTAAGG
This sequence comes from Lasiurus cinereus, assembly GCA_011751065.1. NCBI lineage: Eukaryota > Metazoa > Chordata > Mammalia > Chiroptera > Vespertilionidae > Lasiurus > Lasiurus cinereus. The sequence continues at coordinate 28,545,460 of JAAGEH010000041.1, read as the reverse complement.
ATCATGTATTTCCTGTAAATGACGGCTTTCAGGCTCTGCAAGGCATCATCAACTCAGTGAGTAGAGCCTCCTTTGAGACTGGACATTCGAGCCCCTTTTGCCCCTGATCTGTTGTAAATACCCCAATCCCATTCTTCCGAGACTGGCGTTTTCCTGCTTGAGAGAACATTCCTTTGCAGATCTTCGTATCTGTCATATCCCACTTCTGCTTCCTGCCTTTCACACCTGTTTCTTTCCTCATTCTCTGTGCCAGTTCTACCCTACGATGGGAAATTCGACATGGAAGGGAACCCTGCTCTGGCAGTCGGGGACCCAGGCTGCCCTCATACTGCAGCTAAGGGTACGCAGTTACAGGCCTCAGTTTTCCCAGGCACAATTGAGCACAAGCTATCTTCAGAGAATTTGTAGGTTCACCTGGTCGCACTTGGCCATAGGAGGCACTTTCAACCAGTGGTTCTCTACCTTGGCTGACCATTGAAATTACCTAGAGCAGCATTTTTTAAGATCTTCCCAGGTGATTTTAATAGAAACACTGCTTAAAACCTATAATCCCCAAATATTAAGGCTTCCTTGTTCTCCAGGGTTTGTATAATCATCACCTTTCCATCCCAACCTGGATTTTCACCACCATTTCCTGTCAATAAACAGGACACTGGCTTCTAGGGCCTCTCCTTTCCACCTTCCATACACAGGCCAGGCCCTCGGCCTACCTGGCATATTGGCTGACACTGTTCTTTAAAGCCTCAGCCAGAAGGTCAGTGTGTGTGCTGCACCTGTAATGAAGTCCAGAGATACTGCAACCTGTGCCTTTAAGTTTGAGGACCAGGTAGACAGCCAGTGGTTTCTCCAAGTGATCTGACCAGGCTCCAGCCTCAGGGTTTAGGATGTAAATTCTGAGCTCAGAGAATCACTGTCCTCCTAGATGTCAAGGAAATCTTGACACGGAGATTATCAGCCATAGGGTCAGGACTTGCCCAGCTCCCCCAGACTGACCGAGGAAACCTCCAGCATGGATGTGTCTTCATGTTCCCTCTCTCTCTCTCCAGGGTGTGATAGGAACTCCAGTAAAGTGAGAAGTGAGAACTTTGGAGCTGGTCAGCCCAGAGTTTAAATGCTGGCTCAGCAAGTCACCCTTATAGGTCTTTAGATGAGTTATTTCACATACTTGCTTATTTGTTTAAGGGATTGATGATAAGACATATCATAGACTTATTGAAAAAATGCAGAAGCTAACACTGATGAAAATACTTAACAGTTGGTTCTCAAGGTGTATGAATTATTTCCTCTTCCATGTCCCTTCACCATCATATGAGAGACATTAATGTCAGATTCTCCCATTCCTCTAGATTTTCTTGAATAAATATATATGTAAACTAGAGGCCCAGTGCATGGTATTCATGCACTGGTGGGGGGTGTGGCCTGCAGGGAGCAGCCTCTCATCCCACTCAGCCAACCAGCTGTGGACCTGCCATCTGAGTGGCTGTTCCCACTGTGGGAGCTCCACTCATCCCAGTCAGCTCTACTCATCCCAGTCAGCTGAGCATGCACTGACAACCAGGGGGAAGCTCCTGTGTTGAGCATCTGCCACCTGGTGGTCAGTGCACAACATAGCAACTGGCCAAGTGGTCATTCTGGTTGTTCCACCATTCAGTCGCTAGGCTTTTATTATATAGAACCACCTGAGAATCTTGTTTATAATACTCATTCCCAGGCCCCATTCTAAAGGGCTTCTTTTGTAGTCAGTATAGGATGGAGGCCAGAATCCGCATCTTTTGAATCTTCACTTTTTAATAAATACATCAGGTGTACTTTTAGAACATTGATACATGAGACCTTAAGTTTTCATATTTGTGAAAAATAATCTCTCCTTGGGCTGGGCATTCCTATATTAAGCATGCACATATGACAGTGATCTTCTTCCAGATGTGTTTATTTTCAAGGAACAGAAACTCATTCATATTCCCTTGATCAGAAAGTGGAAACAATTGAGAGAATAAAAAAGTATCAGTTACAATTATGGATTCCCAGGTGAGGGGCCCCTGTTGTAAATAATATCTGGGGTCAAGATGGCATCTTTGACAATATAAACAATAAGAACTGCAATAACCATATTAAACAACATCCAAATGGTGCAAGACAGGATTAACAGCACGATTTGGGTCTGACCATGAATCCTTTGGAAGCTCAGAGGTGGGTGATACTGAGCTGGAGCCTTCATGAGAGAGTGGGGAAAACTTGAGCCCCTGAACCACCAAGGAGGGCTGATGGGTAGTGCCAGAGAAGAACTGACATGACTTCAGCCCAGAGCAACCCATTTTCCAAGGACAATAATAATGCCTGTCTGTCTGCTGAGAGAGTTTGAGTAAAGGCGTCAGGAGTAATGGGACATAAGCCGAAACATTGGATGGAAACGAGATTGACAAGAGTCTTGAAGAGGCTTTAACTTCAACTTAGAGGGTGTAAGCACTGAAACATTTTGAATGTCTAACCAGTGATGTTTAAGAAGAGAATCTGATGGCAGTGTGTATCTAGATGGGAGACTGGGGACAGCCTGAGGAGCTCTATTATGAGGCTACTGCAGAAGTCCTGCTCCCAGATGGCTGGGTTCTGAACAGGGACATGTGCCTACCTCACTCAAGAGTTGGTTCCTCCCCAAGTACTTTGGATTATTTTTATCATATAATAAAAATTATAATTTTTATTTGCATAAATCACTGTTGTCCTTAAATATTTCAACCTAACAACTCACCCAAACTCAAATTGAGCCAGGATGTTTATTTATAAAGCTCTCCTTGCCCCCAAATGGAAATGATGCCAAAGATGTTTAAGAACTTTTAGCAAAAATTTTCTCCCAAAAAGGGAAAGAGAATAATGATTTGAGACTCCAAACTTTTAGCTGAATGATAGCATTCTTAGGGGCTTTTATCTGGGAGGTATGCTAGTGGTTTCGATCCTTCCAGGACATGAAGCCTGTATTTATGGTGGTTGTTAATGTGCTTGCTTGGACAGAGAGAGAAACAGGGACAAGCACAGCAGGGCTCATCTTTCTCAAGTCAGACAGAAATAATTATGGCCTAAAAGTTGGCTGTTTTTTAGCATTAGGTCCATTTATCCTTGTGGGTACTGAAAAGAAAGTTCTCGTTTTTCTCCCCATCTAAAACTTCTAATGCAGCTTGTGCCCATAGATGTTGCTTGGTGGCTGCTTGCTTTCTCATAATAAAATAGGAATGGGTTTAATTATCCAAAATAAGAGTGCAGGGCAGCTTGCAATAAGCGCAAGTGGTTTATAAGGGTCTCTGCCCATAATGACCTTATTTTTAAGAAGCAGGAGCTAGTATTTATTTACTCATGGAGTACTTATTGAAAACCTCTTATGGTGGACTCTGGCCATTCAATTAAAAGTAAAGCAGACAGAGCGACTCTACCCTAGTGGAGTGGAGTTTATAATCTAGAAGGAGGGATACATAAAAACAAACAAATCAATATGTATAATTAAAATTGTGATATGTGGTATAAAAGAAATAACATACTACAGTTCTGAGATTAGGAGTGAAGGGGGTGATAAAGAATCCAGGCTCTTTTGAAGAGATGACTTGAAGGATGAAATGGAACTATTCATTGAAGAACACGGATACAATATTCTTGGCAGAGCAAAGCCCTAGGCTGACGCATAGCAGAATGTAAGAAGGACAGTACTTACGGTGGAGAATGGCCGAAGATGAAGAAGCAAGCAGAGGCTAAATCATAGGGAGCCTTGAAGGCCACCGTATTTTACTGTAGGGAATGTGGGAAACTAGTCAGACACAGTCTGACAATAGAACAATCACGCTTAAAATCAAGGCTCTCAGAAATTATAAGATATCCATATCCCCTTTAGATAACAAATAAATAAACACCGTAAAAAAGAAGAAAAATCATTAGGATTTATTGAGCATCTTCTGTGCACCAACTCCTCTGCTAGGCACTTCAAAAACCCCTCTCTGAAGAAGGATTCATTGTCTCCATTTTGCAGGTGAGGAAACTGAGTTGTAAGTGGATTGGATAAACTGCCCCAAGTCTGCCTGCTCATAATGGTAGAATGGGGAATTTGAACCCAGGTTTAGCTACAGAGATCTTGCTCTTTCCACAATACTTGGGCTGTGAATGTCTGAGGAAATGGAAAACTGCCACTGAATCTCAGAGCCTGGATTCATGGAGTCCCGAATTCTCTGCTTCCTCAGTCTGAATCCTGTTTTGGTCTTTTTGCTATTCCTCAACCCTCTCTACTTTAAGGGAGAAGTCCTCATGTGTCAGATTTGTATAATGTGTTATTTTTCAAATTGCTCTCACCTGTTTTTCATTTTAGTCTCATTGGTGGGACATAGGGAAAGACAGAAGGAAATCAACAGTTGTAGATTGCTGATTTGGGAGCCAAATATTGTTCTTTCATTCCATTTAATATTATATTTTAATATTATATCATTTAAAAATCATAACAACCCTGTGAAGGACATACTCTTATTCCCATATTATAGGTGAAAGAACTGAAGCTTGAACATTCTATTCAAGGGCATATAGCTCTAACGGGGAGTGGGGGGTTGGAACTCAATTCCATGACCCAAGAGTCTATGCCCTCTCCCACCTCATTTCCTTAGGAAGATAAAAATAAGAAATGCCACCATTTTTTGAGTTCTCATATGCCAGATACCATGCAAATCATTTTACACTATCATCAGATAATCATGACCACGATTTAATGGAGATTATTGTTACTCCCTCTACAGAAGCAGACTGCAGTGATGGGCAAGCTGTGGCTTGTGAGCTGCATGCGGGTTGCTGCTCTGTTGACTAATGAGTTTGCTGACCACTGCCTTAGGGAAAAACACTTAAAAAACATTTTAATAATGTCTTTAACCTGAAGTCAAAATTTCTGGGTAAGTCAAGACACATCATAATTAAAATACCAAGAGCAAAAGACAAAGAGAGAATACTAAAAGCAGCAAGAGAAATTACCTACAAGGGGACACCCATACAATTGTCAGCTGATTTCTCAACAGAAACGATGCAGGCCAGAAGGGAGTGGCAAGAAATATTCAACGTGATGAATAGCAAGAACCTACAACCAAGAATACTCTATCCAGCAAAGCTATCATTCAGAATTGAAGGGCAGATAAAGAGCTTCACAGATAAGAAAAAGCTAAAGGAGTTCATCAACTCCAAACCAGTACTATATGAAATGCTGAAAGGTACTCTTTTAGAAGAGGAAGAAGAAAAAAGTAAAAGACAAAAAATTATGAACAACAAATACATATCTATCAACAAGTGAATCTAAAAGTTAAGTGAATTAAAAATGTGATCAACAGAATAAACTGGTGAATATAATAGAATCAGTAGCACAGAAAGGGAGTGGACTGATAATTCTCAGGGAGAAAGGGGTGAGGGGGATGCAGGGAGAGATTGGACAAAAATCATACACTTATGAATGAGGTCAGTGGGAGGGAGGTAAGGGTAGTGGGAGGGCTGGGAGCCAGATGGAGGGGAGCTATGAAGGGGGAAAAAAAAAAGGAATAATCTAAATAATAAAGATTTAATTAAAAATAAATAAATAAAATAAAATAAAAATTTTCTGGGTAAGGGTAATGCCTTACAACGAGATTAGCTAACTTGTCCAAGGCTACACACCCATGAGCTGTGATCTGGATCAGACTGAAGTCTGTCGCTATGGCCATGAGGAGAATGACCACAGGACACTCCTGATAATGTGGCCAGGCCGGGAAGCAGCTCCACGTCAGAGAAGGAGGCACTGACAACCAAAATTGTGATATGGCTTGATGCACTTGGCCCAGTTACAGCAAAGGCAAGACTAGAACCCACATGGTCTGACAGTGCACCAGGGTGGTGAGGAGAGCCTTTTGCCTTTGACTGCTCGGTGGAGAGCATCTCTGAAAATCCCAAATTCTGTTCAGCGGATGAATTCCTATCATCATGAGAAGCTGGAAGCCTGAAATGGGCTGGAAGGAACATCTTTCTCTCACACTTGATCAGGAAGGATTCTACCTGTGAGAACTGTATTCCTACTTGCTTTTGCAGAATCTAGTTGATAAAATTACAAGACAGAATTTGGTTGGTTGGAAGACTGCAGCCCTTTAAGCCAGTAAAACTGGGAAGGAAGAAGCTATTCCTGTTACTGTGGCTTCTTCAGGGAAATTCCAGGGACCACAACTGGTAAATGCAGCGCCAGCCCTTGAGTTAAAGTATGTCTAACCAGACTCCAGGTCTTGGTTTGCTTTATCAAAAGTGCTGCAGGCAGGGAAATGGGAACCTGCCTGAAAGCTGGGCTCAGATAACCCTGAAATGGTCTGCAGTTTTGAATCCCAGCACTTGGCCTTTACTGAGAGGCCAGCTTCTGCTCCCAGCTGTCCCCACTTAATGTGCAATTGAGGGCAGTGCCTGGAACCAGGCATACTGTCTATGAGAAGAAAAAAACAATTCCTGGCACCAAGCCACCTCCATCTAGGAGCATTTCCCTGGAATAAATATTTGAGCTTGCATCAGGCTTCCTATTAATGAAAGGGTGAGTCAGTATACAGAGCTTCCTGCGTGTTTGATCAAGTATTGAGCAAACAACTGTATTTGCAAGCATTTCTTGCAAGTTTTGGCATGAGCATCCTTGTTAACGAAGAAACTGTAAGATCAGCAAAATTGAGGAGCAAATCTATTCCATGGTGTATATGTTTTTAGTTTATTTATAAAACCATACCCTGTGCTGACCTCCCGCTTCCGCACATGGGAATGTGAAAGAAGTGTAGCCCCTAATATGGTCCAGGTCCCAGCAAAGCTATGACAAAAGGCAAAGCCATGACAAAAGGCAAAGCCCATCTTCAGGCCTTCCTTCTCACTTACTCTTCCAAGATCCCACTAAGAACTGCTCCAGGCTTCCCTCCAATCACAGTTTAGCACATTCACAGAGTCCTGGAAAGTACCTGTCTTTACAGAATTAAGCCTCTTTCCAGAACTCACTGTCGGGGGTGGGGGGAAACGGGGGAAGCAGGGGAGACCACTTCTGCAGCAGCCACCTTCCTTTTAAGTCGGGCTTGACTGGAGGAAGCTGCTTCCTCTCCTTTGCGACATCTGAATGCTGTCTCAAGTCCTTGCTTCAGTCTACTGTTCTCCATGAAGCCTGCCCTGATGGCTCCTCCACCATGAACCCTTCCTGCCTCCAGCAGCACCAGTTGGAACCACTTGCCTGGCTCTTGGATCTTTTTTGTGCTCTGTGATGCTCCTCTGGGTCAGTGGTAAATTGTGTGATGACAGAGACTGTCCTATTTGTCGTATTTCCCAGGGTGTCCAAGGTCGTGCTGTGCTTATTTATTCATTGTACAGCAGCCCAGAGGGTTGCATGCCCTTCGCCACCTACACTGCATGATGAGGCAGCATGATTGTGGCTCTGTGCCATATAAAATGCTTTGTCTTTCCCCCATACTTCCTTCCAAGGCATATCTATAAAAGAAGGTATTTTGGATTCCGTGCACAGTTGCCTGGACACAGAAATAGAATCAATTATAGTTTCTATAGTGAGAAGAATATCTGTTTTAAAAAATATTTGCCCCAGAAGTCATTAATTAGGCTCAGACTGCAGACATTCAGGCCGGTCATCTCAACTAAGCTATTATTTCTGTTTGGCTTATTAATGAATCCAACTGTAATAAAAATAATAGCAGGAAGAGGCTACAAAGATCGCAGAGAGCCATGCTCAGTTAATCCTCAGCAACCAACCCCACCAACTCCCCCAGCTCCTCCTCCTGTATCTAGGAATCTACTAAGATCTATTACAAAAGCAACAGCAGAATTTAGAACAAAATCCAGTGAAACACTCCCTACAGGGGTCAGTTCTCAAAGAGAACCACTGCCTTCAACAATATTCAGGTCAACAAGCTCATCTTACTAAATAAACTATGTTTTGAAGTTCACAGTTATCTGAGCGTTCCTTCTGAAAACAAGAGAGGAAAGTGATTTCCTGGAAAAAAAAATAAAGGATTTCCTCCCTTTCCGAACCTTGTTTGTCCTATACTCCTTCAGAGTGAAATTAACCAAGAGAAGAGGAATATTTATTTCAGTGAGCTGAGTGCTCCCACCCAGACAGAAACTTTTCTTTATTGTCCAAAATTCAGTAAAACCTTCAAAATGTTTCTTGCATGTTAGAGTATTTAGTTGGTAAAATGTAAGAGTATACATAAAATCATATATGAACCCCAGAAAGATGTGTGCATAATACTACATTTTTATTTTATTAATAGTAATTCAGCTTGTGTAGAAAAGACATAGATCTGGGATAATGTCCATAGTTGATAATAAGTGTGATTGAATGGTTTAAATTATGAAGTGGAATTTACGTAGTTAGGAAAGTTGATTTTTTTTTCATTTTATTAGAAATCAGATATAGTAAGTCTTCACTTAATATTGTAACTAGGTTCTTAGAATTGCAGTGAAATGACATTACTGAAACCAATTTTACCATAGCTTAGCTGGTATAAACAAGAGTTTTTACCAACATCTCAAACATAATGAAATGACGTTAAATGAATCGATGTTATTAGAGTATCTGCTGTAGTTTCAAAATTCATGGGGGAAACATTGACAGTCCTAAAGGCTTGGAGGAGCTGATTGTGTATCCCAAGGTGCCTGGCCTTTTAAACTAAAAGCAATGGTCCCCAGGCCTATCCAATATTCATTCTGCCATCAGCTGTAATAGTGCATGTGGTCTTTCTGTGGGATCCTGAGCCTCATCCCCTACACACATATCTCTACATGTTTTTCCAAGTAAAGGCATTAAGGACTTTTACAAAGCAGGCCAATCTTAGATATGGAGATATGATACACCCACAATGTTAAAATGGGTACCCTGAGAAAATGGTCCCCAAAGATGGTGGTGTGTAATAAGAAGGAGGAGGTGTTAAAAGATGAGGAATAAGACCCTAAGATTCTAACTACAGGGAAGAAGGAAGCCAATACATAATATGCTAGAATGCCAGTTTCTGAAATCATGCAGAAATTGCCCCAGTTATTCAATAATTATTTACTTTTTTGAAAGTGCCTAGTATGTGCCAGGTTAGGCATTGTGGATATAGTGGTGGGTAAAAATAAGTCCAATCCTTGCCCTCATAGAGTTTATAGTCTAAAGAGGAAGATAGACAATGAACAAACAATCCAAAAATAATTAGATAATTACAAACCAGACAAGTCCTCTGAAGGATGTTTATGTATACTAAAATGTTGGTGGATGCAGAAATATTTCACTGGTAAAATCATTAGGACTTAGGTGGCAAAATCCACATTGGACAGAGAGAGTGAAATTAAGGAAAATTGCTAGGTTTTATCTCAGAGAACTAGACAGATGGATTAGGTCAATAGTTAACCATCTGTATACTAGCCTGTCCCAAGCCCCAGACATCTTAAAAGCAGATCAGATTGTGCCCTTAACACCAAATAAGATACTAAGGAACATGCTCTGAAAAATATGTGGAAGCAATGAATGAATAAAAGAGGCTGGTCTTTTATACACACATACACACACACACACACACACACACACACACACACACACCTTCTATCAGAAAATGGCCAAGTAAGTGAAAATTGCTTGGCTATTGGGGAAGGAGGCAGAACAATTAGGGAAAAATTTAGGTGTGCCTATGGCAAAGGAGATGTCCCTAATACTCTATGCAACATTTATAATCCTTTAAGGATTCTTGCAAAATCTCTGAATAAACTGAGAATTTTATGAAAAAAGACCTTGGGATTTAGAGTCCAAAAAATAAATTCTTATATACAATCTGAACTGTTCCACAATGAATTTCACTTTAAATATACTGCATAGCTTTTATTATTTGGCAAAGCCCTGCTGCCTGTCTTACTCTGCCAACAATCTAATGAGATGTGCAAAAGTAACTATACCAGTAGCAACATGTCGCAGTTATATAGTTCTTTATGGATTTTAAACATGTTTCCCCATATAGCTCCCTTTTGAAATCTTTCCAAAATTGACAGGAAAGTATTATTAGCCATCCTTTTTTTTTTTTGTTTTGTTTTGTTTTGTGGTTTTATTTTTCAGGAAATTAAGCCTGAGGCCAGTGTTAAGTGATGGGATGTAATCATCTATGAGCTACCATCTTGGCCCAACAGTAATAGTAGGAGTGGTGGTGATCAGGAAAATACTAATAACAGCTATCATGGTTTGAGAACCAAATATATGAGGTGGACAAAAGGTGGTTTTCAGTTGTTTGTATGGAAAATAATAAAATAATTAATAAATAATAATCCTATATAATAAAAGAGTAATATGCAAATATCACTCTGTTATACACACGAGCCATGCCCACCAGCCAATCAAGAGCAAGTATGCAAATTAACCCAACCAAAATGGCTAGGGCCACGGAGTGAGCAGGAGGCTTGGGTTTCCCTGGAGATGGAGGAAGCCGAGCTTTCCACATACCCTGGCCAGCCAAGGCCTCCACTCCAGACTACAAAGTTTCAATTATAGAAGGTAAATAAATCTCAACAAAAATGGAGGCAGCTATGGAGCTGGAGAGAACAGGAGGCTAGGGTTGTCCCTGGTGATGGAGGAAGCCAGGCTTCTGCAGTCCTGGTCTGCCTTGGCATCTGCTTAAGGCTACAAAGTTTCAATTATAGAAGATACATAAATCCCAACAGAAATGGCTGCTGCCACAGTTTCAATTATAGAAGATACATAAATCCCAACAGAAATGGCTGCCATCACAGAGTAAGCAGAAGGCTTGGCTCCATTCCAGGCTGCAAGTTTCAATTGTAGAAGATAAATAAATCCCAGATACCAGGGCCTCCATGTGGGTCGCTGGGGGCCATAGCCAGCCTGCAAACCACCACAAGCCCCTCACCCAGGCCGCCCCACACCCTAAAAGGAACCCTCACCCTGATCCTGGACACCCTTCAAAGCAAACCAGCTGGCCCCCTCCCATGCACCAGGCCTCTATCTTATCTAATAAAAGAGTAATATGCAGATTGACCATCACTCCAACACACAAGATGGCTGCCCACATGTGGTTAAAGATCCTTCCCCCATGTGGACACAAGATGGCCACCACCAGAAGGCCAGCAGGGGAGAGCAGTTGGGAGGGACCAAGCCTGCAAGGGGAAGCAGTTGGAGATTATCAAGCCTGCAGGGGAGGGCAGTTAGGGGTGATCAGGCCCGCAGGGGGGAGGGGAGCAGTTAAGGGCAAACAGGATGGCAGGGGAGCAGTTAGGCTGTCAGGGGAGTGGTTAGGGGGTGATCAGGCTAGCAGGCAGAAGTGGTTAGGGTCAATCAGAAAGGCAGGCAGGTGAGCCAGCAGTCCTGGATTGTGAGAAGGATCCCAAATTGGAGAGGGTACAAGCTGGGCTGACCACCCCCACCCCTCCCCCACACACACACACACAAATTTCGTGCACCGGGCCTCCAGTATAAGAATAAACTCTGTTTCACATACTCACAACTGTAAACTACTTTTTAAAAAATATATATATATTTTATTGATTTTTTACAGAGAGGAAGGGAGAGAGATAGAAAGTCAGAAACATCGATGAGAGAGAGACATCAATCAGCTGCCTCCTGCATGCCCCACAGTGGAGATGTGCCCACAAGCAAGGTACATGCCCCCAACCGGAATCGAACCTGGGACCTTTCAGTCCGCAAGCCAGTGCTCTATCCACTGAGCCAAACCGGTCTCGCTGTAAACGTACTTTTATTTGTCAGACATTCTCCTAAGTGCTTTACTACTAAGGATGTTCTGAAGACATTTCTTGGTGAATTTTTTTCATAAAGGGTACACATTATGACTGGTGGCCCAAGTCTTGTGAATAGCTATGTGTTAACCAATCACATCTGTTTGTTCTGTCCTTAAACAAAATCCTTGTCAGATTTCCTTGAATTTCACTCTCTTCCTCACCCTCCAACCCATTATGAGTTTTGTCACCTAAGTCCAACTGACTTTACAAACTAAATATCTCTCCTTTCATTTCTGTTATCATTTTGTCATCAATACAGCCCATTCAGGTCAGTGTTTTTCTTATCCCCATTTTATAGCAGAGGAAACTGAGGTTCAAAGTTTTAATAACTTTTCCAAGTCCACAGGCGAGTACAGGGTGGAGGTTGGGGCCCAATAATTCAGCTACCATTATTGAGGATTTACTTATCTGATTTCAGGTTCTGTGCTATGGGCTTTATCTGTTATCTCATTCAATCTTACCAACTCCACACTTATACAATAGGTACTGTTCTTATCCCACTTCTACAATTGAGGAACCAGAGACTCAGAGAAGTTATGCATCTTGCCCAAGGATCATAGGAAGAGTAAGTTCAGGATCAGGGCCAGGACCTAACTCCTCACATGGATTATATTTGAGGCATGTAGTTGTCTTAACCAGTCTCCATTACAGGCCAATTATACTGTCAGCTCTGACATCACCACGACTCTATGTGAGGCCCTCCCACTCCATCTAGTGATTTCACTTCAGCTATTCCCCAGTGCTGTGTCCACACCTTTTCCATGGCTACTACTGTACTGATGGGGGATGGGTCCTTTGCCTTCCCATACTCATCTAGTCTCCAGTCCCTACACTGATTTGCTGTGCGGGAGAAGTTCAGGCAGAGTGATTACCATGCAGTCTGGGCTGCTAATAAACAAGGGAACCCCCCCAAATCTACCCAATGCTATTGTGATTTCCTACCTTTTGAAACCAGACATTTCGCATTAATAGAAGCCACAGTGCCAGACAAATCCGGCCCATCCCCCCTCACTGATAAATTTTACTCTGTTGGCGACAATGCATTCCTTCCAGATGGTTTAGGTTAAGATTGGGAAAGTTGTGTTTTTACTGGATTGAATCACAGCACTTGGCTGACACTCCTTAGATTTATCAGCTAATTGCAGACACTTTGGGAGAATAATGCAGCATGTGTTTATGATGACAAACCCTGCTAGTGTGTCTTTGTGCTTAAAGATTCACGGGTGTTGCCTTTACTGACCCCTGGTTAAGCGTTAGAGTTGGATCAAAAACATTGGTTCAAAGTCAAGAACTTACATGGGTGAAAATATTTCATTTATGTGTTTTGGTGGAGTTCGGGATGGAGACAAAGTAGATCCAATAGCTCAATCTTTATTCTTAAACTGTTTTGGATATCTTTTGTTGTGGATGATCAAATGATTTATTAAGGGATGTCAAATGCCTTAGGAATTTTATTTAACACATCAAAAAAATAGCTGCATGGTTGTTCTAATGCCACTATTTAGTAAGTTTCTCCATGTGGGTGAATTGTTTCTTCCAAATGTGGCCTGTTTGAAGACCTGCCTGCAGACATATTGAAGGGGGTAACTCCATCATCGCAACCACTGGCTGAGGTGGCCCTTCGGGCAGGAAGACCAAGGATAGCAAATGGGGGGAGAGATTGAACAATCAACATCATTCAAGTTAGACAGCTGTCACCTGGGATTTGAGTCCTTACACATCAAGCCTTCATCCTAGGACATCACTGCATACATAAGAGGCCTAGAGGACCAACGCTAGGAAAGGGAAGGACGAGGAAGCCAACAGGGAAACGTGGATACCCAGGATCTATCCTTGGGGTGCCTGGTCCCAAGTCAGAATGACAATGAAGGGCACTCAAAAGTTAGTGGTGACTCCAGGCCCCAGAGCCACTGTGAAAGGACCACCGACTCTCACAAAGGTGGGCACTGGATTGTGGGGGTTGGGAGCACACGAATCATTCTCCAATTGGAACAGGTTTAGACACTAGCAAGAACTGAAGCTGATCCTGTTTGGGGTGGGGGCAGAGATGGCTGGGAAGCCAGAGGCCCAGGAAAGAAGACAAAAGCTGACAGAAAGACAAATTGTTTCCTACTGTGAAATCAGGGGGAAGCTGAAAACAAATAGCAGAATCAAAGTGTGACAATGCCTTTGAATTGTACAAGAGTGGGAAAGAATGCCAGGAAAGTAGCTGGAAATCTGAATTTCAGAACTGTCAAGAAAAAACATACTGTTTTTTATGAGTTTCAGGTATATATTACCTAAAATACATGGTTGTGAGGGAACCTGTACATTGTAATGTTTTGTCATTTGCACATGAGATTTCTGAAGCGTGTTGTTCATTTCCTTTCACAATGCTTCTCTATGCGGACGCCCAGCTTTCTCTCTGGAATGGGTAAATATTATCTCTTCAGAGAAACTAGCTTGTTTTCATTCTACAGCTTGAGAATCTCATAAATATCGTCTGTCCTCATTTGCTACTGGAAAGCTTAGAACTAAATCCATGAGCCATTCTTAGCAAGGAAATAAACTCTGCACAGTATATTTTTCTTGTGATGTTCTCACTCCTTATTTCATCTCCCTCTTATTTTTCCTTTAATCCATTTCCTCCCCTTTTGCAATTTGTGTATCTTTTTTTTTATTGTAACCTGTGATGTATGTTTTAGTTAAGCTGGAACAAAGTAGCACATGCAAATAAATATATCAACACAAGAGTATTTCCCAATGAAAAAAAGATACTTTTCCTTTTACTGACCTAGTGTTATAATTTCACTGTCAATTTCTCTAACAAATGCCCCTTTCATAAATAGAAAAATTACTTTCTTCAGCTCTCTGAACCATCTCTATTTCCAAATTAAGGCCCAAATAAAGGTAATGCATTTGCTTGGTAAATTAATTCAGTGTCTTATACTTATTTAAAATGCTTAGTTGAAATTTTAAGAAACATGACTTAGAAATGGTGGAGAGAAGCTTAAACCCTACCAGTCAGATACCCTGCTTTGGCCAGAAGCAGCTTTCTTTACTGCCTCCCTAAGTGGTCATGGGGTTCCTCTATAACTCTCCCAAACTTGCAGGACTCTTATTTGGGAGAAGACTACATTTCCACTGAAATAAGGGTAGGGGGCCCTGCTGAAGAGTGGGACACAACAAAGCAGCCCTCAAAACCCTCTCCCTCAATTTCTTGCTGGACTTTTCTTTAAAAAAGGGAACTGCATACAGTCATTTGAAAATGATCCTCTAGGGTTGGCCATCTCCATCCTACTCTCCAGCTTTATCTATTATCATTCTTTTTGTTGTTGTTGTTGTTGATTTTTCAAGCTCCTTGTGTTCCAGCTAAAGAATTTATGTATTTCTACTTTCTCACCTTTGTTAATGCCATTCCCTGCCTGGACCCCAACCTTCCCCTAACTCACTTCACCCCACTTGATTGAGTCCTACCTTCAGCATCCTTGGCTTCCATGAAGTCCTTCCCAATGTGCCAAACTTCAGTGATCTCTCCATTCTCCCACCCCTGTGAACTCCGTAGGTCCTTCTGTTTGCCCCTTCACGCCGGCACCTACCATAGATGACCGGCCATTGTTATTTATCCTTTCAATTGTAAGTTCTGTTTCCCCAACATCTCTCTATAGCTATGTCTGGCATATCATAGACTCAGTAAATATCTGCTGAAAGAACCAATGAATTATTCCTATGACTTTTGGAAAAGCATCTAACACAATATTGGCTCATTGCATGTTTGACATTAAGGGTACTAGTAAAGCACTCCCCAACCAACCAACCACTGCAACATAATGTCCTTGACTCTTCCTATCTTGGTAACTAAAAGCAAATTTTACTTCTTTCTTTTAACAAAATAAGCTGTGCTTTGACTGTTTTATTTTCTCTCCTTCTAGATTTTGAAGAAGTCCTGCATTGAAATTCTAGCAGCTGAGCCATCCACCATATGTGCAGGAGGTAAATTGAGATTAAGTGCTAATCGCTCTTATACAAATGATATTTTGAGCTCAAATCACATGTTGGCTTCATTGGTGGGAGAGAAGGGAAGAAAGCAGGAAGAGGGAGGGTAGAGAGAGGAGTAAAAAATTGCTAAATACATTTACTTTTAGGAAAAAAAGAAAAGAAAGAAGCAACATGTCAGTTGTTTGAAACTTTGAAAAAGTCTGTCTAAACTCTCTTTTCATCAGATTATTTATTTGCACACATCACCATCAACAACCCTGCCTTGGACAGAGGTGGAGTCTAACCCTTCATGCTCAGGGCAGCCCTGCCACCTCGTATGCTAACCTATTTAATTATTTACTTAGTGCTGGCCCCTCTCCATAGTTAATATATAATATTAATTAATTGCTCAACCTGCCAGTCCTCATAAAATAGTGTTGGCAACTCCAGTTGTCTTAGTAAAAGACCATTATAATTTTGTCCTTTATACAGGAAGTCTCTGTTTATACAAAGAATCAGCCTTTTGGAAATCACAATATTTTCTCTAACTGATCCAAATCGGGATCTCATTTTTGTCTTGTATTGTAACAGACTGCAAACTTCAGCTATGCTGGCTCTTTTTGTATAATTGCTGACAGGTTTCCCCTTACTCTTATTTAAGTACCTACTGAATGTCAGGCACTGTCCTGGGTGCTGAAGATACAAAAGGATGAACCCTCTCCTTGAAGGCTAGTACTCCAGGAGCTTGAGTCTTTCACCCTTTAGAGGTCACTGTTAGTGTTATCTTTCTAGTCTCCCACATACCAGTGCCAGTTATTATTTATCATAGAAAATGTGTTATATAACCCTATAAGCATTGAAAAACACCTTTCAGGCTTTGTCAAATACTATACATTTTGATTCTTTATGACATTGTATTGGTATAAGTGAAATAATCCCTTAAAGATTGCATCCCAGTTTGTTGGCTATGTTTTAGAATAGCTGAACGACTTTCAAGGAATTAGAGGCCCTGAATAACATTTGCCAACAACAAAACATTAAACATATATGTAAACATATAAAGTTGGTAACAATCCTTGGTGACTATTCAGAGATATGTGTACATTTCCTAAAGAAAAACAATCGATAAAGATTATCTACTGACATTTAAATAAATTGCTACCTGGTAGGACAACCAGCAGGGACAATTGTGGTTGCCACAGGGCCAGGGCCAGGAAAACCTCTTTAAGAAAAGGAATTGAGACCCTGCCCAATTATCATCCTCATATGTCAAGGTTGCAGGTTTGACCCCCAGTTAGGGCATATATGACAATCAACTAATGAATACATAAATAAGTAGAACAACAAATTGAACTTTCTTTCTCTCTCTTTCCCTCTCTCTCTCTAAAAAGAAAGAAAGAAACGGAATTGAAAAATCTTACCTTTGCAAATTTGATAAAAGCATATGACCACATGAACCCAGTGCCAGAGCCTTGAAAGGGGTCTGTGCAGTAAGGAGCCCCCAGCAGGGTTCATTAGCATCAAGGTAAACCCACCTCCACAGTTTTTATAGTTCTTTTTCTTAAAAATGATGGGGAAACAGGAGAGTTTCATAATTGTACAATTATCCCATTCATGAGGAAAACCCATACTTGTGGTTCCACCATTCTACTGAATGTGTTCCAACCTTGTAATGAATCAGAGACTAACAATAATGTATACACTTCTATTAATTCACCAGCATGATCAAGTCCCCTCCTGCAGGGTTCTTGAGGACAAGTAAGAAATTTTATTTCTCTTCACTTCCTAATAGAGTACACAACACTTAACAATTAGTCAATAAATCTTGACTAAATGTCTTGATTCCTATGTTTCTTCAACAAACAATGCTCTGATTTTTGCCTATTTGACCCTTATGAACCCCTTTCATTTCACCTTGAGAAATTATCATGTCTTTGAACTATCTAATTAAAATGAACAAAGATTGGAAAATAATAGCCAAAGACAGAAAGAACAAAGACAAAACAAAATTTCAACTTGGATGATAGAAAAGTATCTTCCTAAATAATTCTGGAATCAGAGATTGGAAAATCAAAATCTCCTTTACACACCATTGAGATATTCGAGACAATAAGAAAAGACCACACATGTAAAATGAATATGGCACAGAAATATCAGGGTCCATAAGAACTGATGCCAGCAAATTCATTGAGTTCATTATATTATTAAATGGAAAAGAAAAGTAAACTAGTAAAATATATTTTTAAAGTCAAAGAAAATATTAAAATGCATTAATAAAGTTAAACAAGTTAAAGCAACTCAATTGGTAACTTTTCCAAGAGCTGTTTCTTTGGTAGAATCAATAAAATAGACAAATCTTTGGCAAATCCAATCCAAGGAACCTTACTTTAGACATTTTTTTTGAATCTCTGGCTTATGTGCAGTATGACATATTTTATAGACAACCCATCATACCCTATGTGGGAGTAAACTATCCAATTCTATTTCCTTTATTTCTTATTAAGAAAAAATTAAATAAGACACAGAGATGGAAGATAGCCCTGGGTTTTGAAGAGCCAAGCTCCCATCTCTCTTGAATTAGAATCAAAATGGCTAAAACATGCTGGTTAGAAAATAACTTCACTAGGAAGAAAATGAATCTTTCAAAGAAAATCCTTACACCAAAAGTTCTTCCATAGATTTCTTTCAAAGTCTGTTGCTGATCATCCTCTGGAGCCTTTTTGATTGTTCATGACTAGGAACTTCTGTCAAGTAGACCCAAGCAGACCCCCTCTGTGTTTTCTTTAGGTTACTGCTAGGTCTCAGAGTTTGTAGGCTGTGAGTTTATAACCTCTGATAGGGCTTTGGAAAGCATACACTGTTATACAAAACAAGGAGGCATTATTATCATCACTATTATTTAAGGCAGATTAAAGGTCAATGTGAGAATCTTAATGCTGATAACATTACACCTACATGAGAAAAATATGCTACAGAAAAAATATTGGGAAGAACTTTGATAGAGTTCAGAGTACCTGCAAAATGATTAACTCATGTGCGAGAAGAGAAAGTAAATAAGGAAATAAATGATTGTTTCATATGTCTAAGTCCAATAGGGAGACAAAGCCTAGACAGATTTGTGGGGGAGTGGGAGGAGGTAGAATCTGCTTTCATTAAAAACCTTTTCTCTTAGCCCAGTGGTCAGCAAACTCATTAGTTAACAGAGCCAAGTATCAACAGTACAACGATTGAAATTTCTTTTGAGAGCCAAATTTTTTAAATTTAAACTTCTTCTAATGCCACTTCTTCAAAATAGACTCATCCAGGCAGTGGTATTTTGTGGAAGAGCCACACTCAAGGGGACAAAGAGCCACATGTGGCCCGCAAGCCACAGTTTGCCGACCACAATCTTAGCCCCCTCCCCTCTCTCTCTGCGAATAACTTCCCTTCCTTGGCCCCTGGAGCAGCCCTTGCTGAAGCCCCACTCAGGCTTGTCCACTCTGGACACTCATGCTGACTATTGCATTCCCCCAGACAATGATCTCAGCTCCTTAACCAACAGCTCCACCACAGCCATAGTTCTGACAGCAAACTGCTCTGAGAGAGGCAGAGAGATAATGCACTGGATGGATCTGGCCCTGTGGCAACAAAACTGAGACCCAGTGCAGATCTTTATTATGTTGGGCTGCAAATAACAGGGTGACATACAATGGAGAAAATATAAAATGTTGAACTTGGGTTCAAATAGCCAGTTTCACAATCAAGCAGATATAGGGAAACCTGACTTAGTTATTCAATATGAAGGAAAAGAAAAAAATAAGAAGAATCATAGCTATCTTGATATCCAATAAGTTTGATTCTGACAACAATCAAAAAAAGGCTGATGTAGTCTTAGGGTTAATCAATAGTCATCCAGTATCCAGGTCAAGAGAGGTAACTCCATGGCCTACTCTTCCAGGTTCAGACTGTGGTTTCAAGCCCCATATTTTCAGAATGGCATGACAAAAGCATGTCCCTACGAGAAGAGGCAATCTGGAAACCACTGCCAGAGGTTGTAAATTAGCAGCCTACAAACCCTGTCTGGTCTACACATATGTTCTTTTTTTTTAAGAAACTTTTAAAAAGTTTCTGATTTTATCTAAAAATTCACATTTTCATCTAGTCTTGAAAAATAAGATCTAGCAACATTGGGCCTGTATTTATTGCAAGATAATAATTACTGAATAACTTTATTTAAAAGAAGTATGTACACTTCTCAGTTCACCATACTCCTCGCCACTCCCTATTGTCACCTAATATTCAGGCCAAGCATATGGTCACCATTTAGCATGGTGCTTCTGTCAGTGTTTTACTGTCCCTGTTCTAAAACATGTTGGAAGCCACCTGCTGTGTGGAGAGCCTTTATTGCACCTTTCACAGTACCTGCTTCCCTTCTCATACAGACTCTTTTTAGAGTTCCTAATTAAATATTTTTGCAGATGAGTCTCTGTATAATTAGGAGAATTGACCCATTGTTGAATTGGCCCTGCCTGGTTTAGCTCCTCTGTAGGAAATGCACCCTTTTGCATAAGCACAATTTTCCTCAGGCCCCACTCAGTTGGCTGTAAACTTAGACACTTCACAGTGTACTATGTCAGCAAGTAGTCCAGGAAGGAAATAATTGGAATCAAGTGTCAATCTGCCAACTGCTCCACATGTAAGTTTTTGTTCTCCAGAAATGGAAGGAGGTTGTAATTAGCTCCTCATATTGTCATTTCAGAAGCAGTTTTATTATTCCGGCTGTATTGTTTCCCACTGTTTGTAATAAAACTCGGTGGGATAGCAGGAAAAGAAGGTAGTTTGAGGCTTCACGTTTACCATTTAGAAATTAGATGCTTAAAAACAGACACATTTAAACAACATCAAACAGTGGTTTCATTTCTTTCCTTTTTCATTTTTTTAAATATATTTTTATTGATTTCAGAGAGGAAGGAAAAAGAGAAGAGAGATAAAAACATCAATGATGAGAGAGAAACATTGATCGGCTGCCTTCTGCATGCTCCCTACAGGGAATTGAGCACACAATATGGGTATGTGACCTTGACCGGAATTGAACCCAGGACCTTTCAGTTCACAGGCCAACGCTCTATTCACTGAGCCAAACTAGCTTTGTTTTTCAAAGCACTCATGCCAGGCCCTTAGACACCTCTCTGGATGGACTGATTAATTCTCTGTTCCATCTTTCTTTTCATTTAAAGATATTTCTATCTGGAGGAGGGATTTTCATATACTGTTGGTGGGAATGTAAAATGACAAAGTAATTTTGGAAAACAGTTTTGACAATTTCTTAAAAACTTAAATACATACCTTCTATATGGCTTGGTCATTTTAGTCCTAGGAATTAACCCAGGAGAAAAGGAATTCTATATCGAGACACATATGTTCATACAAATGTTGAAAACAGCTCTATTTTAATAGCCAAAACTGTAAACAACTCAAATGTTTATTAGCAGGTAAATGAATATACAAATTGTGGTTTATAATATACATTATATTATATATATATATATATATATATATATATATATACACACATATATAAAAGGCTAATAAGCGAAGTGTCTCCTTGGGAGTTCAACCAGGAGGCCGGAGTTTGATTACTCGCTATGACATGCGCTAACCACCATGGGGCAGTGCAGAACAAAGGAAGGCCCCAACTGGCAGCCGGAAGGCCCCAGTTGGCCCTGATTGCCAGCCAGGCCTAGGGACCCCACCCATACACAAATTTAATGCACTGGGCCTCTAGTATCCATATATAAACAATAGTCACCAATATATAAGGTTAGACTATACATAAATCTTATCTAATAAAAGGGTAATATGCAAATACACAAAATGGCTGCCTCCAGGTAGTCAAAGATGGCTGTCCCCATGTGGACACAAGATGGCTGCCACAAGATGGCCAACAAGGGAGGGCAGTTGGAAGGGACCAGGCTTGCAAGGGAGGGCAGTTGGGAGTAATCAAGCCTGCAGTTAGGGGTGACCAGGCCTGCAGGGAAGGGCAGTTGGGGGGAACCCAGGCCTGCAGGGGAGAGCAGCTGGTGGGGAACCAGGCCTGCAAGGGAGGGCAGTTAGGCATCAATCTGGCTGGCAGGGGAGTGGTTAGGGGGTGGTCAGTCTGATAATTAGAAGCAGTTAGGGGCAATCAGGAAGGCAGGCAGGTGAGCAGTTGGAGCCAGCAGTCCTGGATTATGAGAGGGATGTCCAACTGTCCATTTCGGCCTAATCCTACTAGGATTGGGCCTAAACGGGCAGTCAGACATTCCTGGAGGGGTCCCAGATTGGAGAGGGTGCAGACTGGGCTGAAGGACACCCCCACACATAAGCACAAATTTCATGCATCGGGCCTCTAATATCAAAATAATTACGAATAAATCTTAAGATAATTATGCCAAGTAAAAAGAAATTAGACAAAAAAAATAAAAAAATAGTTCTCGTATGAGCTCATTTACATAAAATTCTAGAAAATGCAGACAAATCTATAATAGAGATCTGATCTGTGGTTGCTTGGGAGTGGTGGTGAGGATGACCGGGAGGGGAGCTTACAAAGGGCACCTGGAAACTTTTGAGGTAATGGGTATCATCACTATTTTGACTGTGGAATTGTCCCATGATTATGTACATATGTCAAAATTTTTCAAGTTCTATACCTTACATGCAAGTTATTATGTCAGTGACACCTCACCAAAGCTGTTATAAATAAATAAATAGCTATAGAATTTTAAGAGTTCTAGAACAATTTAGTCACTATGTTATATTTTAGATGTCACATTAAGCATCGAACAGGAGAGCAAATGCAAACTGACTCACAAAATGACATATGAATAACAACAATTTCACAGTAAAGTCTTGGGAGACCAGCACAAATGGAGAATATAGAAGTGTCTCATTTTCAGATACAGTGAATGAAAGTCAGTCTTTATTAAGGTAATTTCAAATTTATGTGTTCCATATTTCACAGAAAGAAAATATACAAAAGGCCAGAATGGAATAAGTTTTTCAAACTACTCACTGACCTCAATTAAATTAAAAAAATTTAATTGATCTAAGATTCACATACCATAAAATGCATTCCTATAAAAAGTACAATTCAATAATTTTTAATATAGTCGCAAAGATGTACAAGCATAACTACTAATTTCAGAATATTTCCATCACCCCAAAAAAGAAACCCAAAGTAGTCACTACCTGTTCCCCCCTTCCTCCAGTGTTGTTAACACCAATCTATTTTATGTCTCCATGGATTTGCTAATCTGGATTTTTTATAAGTGGAATAATATAATATATGGCCTATTGTGTCTGGTTTCTTTCATTTAGCATAATGTTTTCAAGATTCATCCATGTCTTAACATGTCTTGAAACTTCATGGGTGAATAATATTCCCTTGTAAGAATAGCATCATCAGTCAGTTGATGAATATTTGGATTATTTCCATTTTTGGCTATTATGAATAATGTGAACATGTACAAGTTTTTATGTAGACATACATTCAGTTCTCTTAGATATAGATACCTAGGAGTGGAATTTCTGGGTCATGGGGTAACTCTATGTTTAATTTTCTAAGGAGCTACCAAACTATTTTTACAAAGCACATATACCATGAAATGTATGAAGTTTCTAATTTCTTCACCAACACTTGATGTTATCCACCTCTTTTAATTTAGCCATTCTAAAATAAACAGGATTAGACCTGACTGGTACCTGAATAAAGGACCGCTTGTTTTTCCTCTTTATTTCCTTTCTAAACCGAGATGTTATTTATTATTCATTTAATAAGTTTATACTGAGACTGACTCAGCCCTGAGTTAGATGTGGTCTAAACTTCAAGAGAAATAGAAATGATGGCTTCAACGATCACGAAACTTAAATAATTATAATGAAGAATAAGAATGACAAAAATCATAATGAACATATGTCTTAAAGATACCTTAAAAATATGTATCTTAAAAGATTAGATCAAAGATCATTTCAAGTATAAATTCTTTCCTAAAGCTCTACAGTCCCTAAGCACTTCTTAAGAGCTGTAACCCAAAGTGCACATTGCCTGAATACACTTAAGCGTACATATTTTGAAGAGTAGGTTCAAGGTTTTGTGGATAAATGGAGTTAAATCGCTATGCCCTGATTCTCACTTGCTGGTGCATTTATTTGACAGGGTTTTGTTACATAACTTGTGTGTATGAAGAGCTGACATTCCAGTCGGGCTGCTGAGTCAGATGTTTGGCTCTTCTGGAAACCACATGTGCGCACTAACACAGAAACTGCACCGGCAGGATGGGAGCTCGCCTCTCCTTCTGTGTTTTCCTAGCATCACTTCCTCCATCTCCTCAGGCCTACGAGGTTAAATTGTTGGGTTTCCACCATGGCAACGTCATGGATTGCCGTTGTCTTTCTTCCTAAACACCATGAGGTCGGGCCAAGCATACGTGTGGGCAGCCTCTTTTACAGAGGACTCCAAAACAGAGCTGGAAATGCTACAACATGTTATGTTGTTAGTGAGAAGACCTTGGCGTGCAGCCTGCGTTGCCAGGGTCTCCTTTCTCTCCTGATCTTGGAGGAAACAAGCGAAGTGGGCACAGAAATGAGGCAGAAAACCTGTTGAATCAACAAAAGCATTCAATGGCAGATTTCTGGAAGGCTAGCATTCAAATTAAAACCAGAAATAGGTTTCTATAGGTTTAATTTAAGTAACTAAAATACAAAAAGGTTCTTCCACAATGTTGTTGAACCAACAGCATCATAAGTCATATGTTAGGCAGAATCTAAAGAAAACTATTAAACCCATCCTTCTAAACTTATCAAGTGTGTATATGCACAAACATGCATGTATCAATACTTCATATTCATAGGACTTAAGGTCCTGGAAAACCATGTGCCCATGACCTTAATTAATATACTTTCAAATTAGGGCAGTGAACACTTGGATACAAGTCCCAGTTTTGCTGCTTACTAATGACATGAACTTGGGCAAGTCATTTAAAATGTCAGAATATCAAGTTCCTTATTGTCATGGTTCATTATACTTGTAAAAGGCATTCTGTTCTGATTTGTGCTCTTTGTGGCACACCCAGTGCCTCTGGGTTCTTATACTTCAGTTTTGGTTTCTTGCTTCCCATCCACTTTTCTGCAAAATGGGCAAGCCTGCCTAAAATAAGCTTCTAAAAAATCACAACATCAATCTCTAGCTTAGTCATATGTCACAAGACAATGAGGATGTAGTTTCGCCCACTGGTAAAGAGCATAATGGCAGAGTTCTGAGGACATGGTGCTGGATTCTGGTTCTGATTCTGACAGCTACTAGCTGCACAACGTTGGACGGGTGACTTAACCTCACCAGCCTCAGTTTTCTCACTTGTACCTCCCTGGGCTGCAGGGAGGTTTAAATGACATCAGACACATACAAGGCTGAGCACCGGGCCTGGCACATACTGAGGGAGCAATTATATCCGTTATTATTCTCTTGGCAAATGTCATCTCTAAATTAGTTTCCTAGGAATCTAAGTGACATACACTCATAACATTTATTAAAGTTTGGAACAGTCCCACATGCTAGTCTTCTAATTCCATTCTTCCTCCAACAAAAATCGCTACTTGGATAGCAATTTACAGTTTCAGATCCACTTTCGCAAATATTGCATTTTTTTCCTATGACTTTTAGTTAAGTTCTTTTTTAATATGCCACGCAGCATTATCCCAAGCCCCAATTTTTTTACACACAGTAGGATGACAAAAATGAAGTGGAGCATTGACTATTAGCTACCATCAAATTTAAGCAACTATTCCTAAACATTTAACTAATTTGCAAGAGCTGTTTCCTTCCCTCCATCACCCACAGCAAGACCATTGTAAAATGATCATTATTTTTACTTCATAAGGATTTTTTACCATGAATTGATTCAACATGCATTATTCTCATGTGAAGTTAATATGCAGGTCCAAAAACCTGTGACATGTATTCTCTATTCTATTCAGAGAGAAGTGAGTACTAAATACAGTAAAGGGACAGTGTCAATCCAAACAAGTAATGCTTGACAACTGGTCGCTTATGAGCAAGTCTTTCATGTTTTGCTAACTATAATTACCATGACACACCACGAGGCATCAGTACTGCATGCCCAGCAGAGGCAGGAGGGCCAAAGCAGTATCAAACAATTCTCCACCAAAAGGAATGTATTTCTAGTTGTGGAAGAAAAGGCAAAAGAACAATGCCAGATAGCACATAATCACATGCTACATTGTTCAGGACAGACTGAGCATGCCAATGCCATACATCAGTGGTTTTCAAAAAATGTTCGGCACCTTGAGCTCTAAAGAAATCTTTTCATGGGCATCCTGTGTGCAAAAGAGACATGAGAATAAGAGTTGATGAAATGGCCAAGACCGGTTTGGTTCAATGGATAGAGCCTCGGCCTGCAGACTGAAAGGTCCCAGGTTCAATTCCTGTCAAGGGCATGTAGCTTGGTTGCAGGCACACCTCCAGAAGGGGGCGTGCAAGAGGCAGCTGATCGATGTCTCTCTCTCATCAATGTTTCTAACTCTCTATCCCTCTCCCTACCTCTCTGTGAAAAATCAATTATATATATATATTAAAAAGAGTTGATGAAATGGAGAGCCCATTCTTCCCTCGTGGCCCTCAGCTGCTGAGATCACAGTTTTCAAAGTTGCAGAGACTTGAGGGATGGGGAAGATTTGAATGACAGAGATGGAAGGAGGGCATTGCAGGTAGAAGGAACAACGATAGCGAAGGGAGAAGGGGAGAATTCAAAGTTAAGAAGTCTTCCTTGTGGACACCTTGTTAGTGATAAAAGGCACCTACAAGGTCACTTTTGCTTTCCAACCTGAACTAATTTTCAAATATTTGAAGCCTGGTGAAATCGTGAACAAACACCCTGAATCAGAGAAGATGGGAAGTCCAAGGTTAATGGCCTGCAGTCAAATAATGTATCTTGTCGTTACTCTTGATTTCAGAATCATTTCAAGTAGTAGTGAGAGGAAATGGCTTTCGACATGCTCGCAACGTGGACCGGGTCCTCTGCAGCTTCAAGATCAATGAGTCGGTCACGCTCAGTAAGTCCTTGGGAGTTGGTGGGTTTCTTCAGCCTCTTAGGGAAGGAAATGCCAGCCTCACCTTCCAGCAAGGCCTCCAGCAAGGCCTCACTGGGGAAACCGTGCAGAGAAGGGTCTTTCCTGTAGGAACCGCATGGCAAGCCCCTACCACACCCTGGTTCTCATCAGGAGAGGTGCACCCACATATGCACAGAGTTACCCCTTCCTGGTTGTCCGTGTTGGCACTAATAGGGGAGGGGACATGAGGATTGACATTCCTTAACCAAGTATTAGGGCCTCTCAAGCATAAGAGTGAAAAACAGAGAGTCTAAACCTATTAATTCAGAATGAACCAAAAGCCAAACTGTAAGGCTTGCATGTGTAGATGCTGGAATTTTTTTTCAGTCTGGATGATTCTTGCCAAAAAACTCATCATGGTGAATATCTGACATGAAATACAGGAATATGAAAGCAAAACTAAGTGCATTTCATGTGAAAAAAATGAATTATCATAACATTGGCACTCTCACAAGACATTTGTAGCAGGCAAGTTCTTAATTTAAAGACTGACTGTGGGAGGACAGATGTCCAGGAAGCCTGGTTATTATTTGCACCTGGCATCCATCCCACAGTTAATTATTGATTCAGCATCTGCAGTGATGAACAGTAAAAATAGGTTGCATTTTCCACAGTGCCATGTCCTTTTAAATGTTTCACATCTTTTCGCCACAACAGCTCTGGGAGGTAGGAAGAGAATGGGGGTACCAGGGAGACATCCACACTATTCTGTCCTCCTGTTCGCCTTATTGAGTAGGTACTGTCTTGTTTTTAAAAAGGAAGAATTTAAAGGTACGCCTTGTTTTTTCTCATTGCCATTCTAAAACCCGCTTGAATATTTAAACAGAGATATGCAATGGCTTCCTTACAAACATCTGGAATTCCTGGCCTTGGAATAATTCCAAACATTTGAAACATTCCGTGATTTTTCTTAAGATTTGGAAATACTTTTACATCTCCAAAAAATATTTGCTATTCGACAACATTTTGAAATATCTTTGAGTAGCCACAGTGTGGAAGTTGGATATAAGCTCCCTACAGAGTTCTTCCTTTTTTCTCCCTTGCCATGGTGATGTTGCTCAAGTCTGCCTTCCCTCTCTCCTTAACCAAAATCTCAAACCCAAGACATCAACACTTTTCAGACTTCCCAGATGCGTGAGAGCCTTTGGCCCAATCCCTCTCTAAAGATGGCTGGAACTGGGAATAGTGTTGCCTTTGCTTGAAAGGTGACACAGGGGTGCTACATTAGGATAACACGAAATGCAAATTCAGTATGGATTTGCAGAGTGATGTTTTTTGAAAGCCTGTTTTCCAGTTTCTCCATGCAATTTTATTTCTTGGAAAATCAGCTTATCCTTTTTCTCCCTCTTCCTTTCCTAATACCTGCATAGTCCTCCACCTCATTCATATAAAAAATAATAATAAAGGCCAGTGGGAGAGGGATTTGTCTTAAACCACAAAGCTAACTGTGCTTCCAGCACAGTGCTGAAAGTTTGGAGGAGAGGAAGGCAGTGACTCAATTACATTATATGCTGCAAACAACACTCCTAAACTCAGATATATGGTTATTTAAAATAACTAAGGGGGAAGTATTGGAATTTGAAAAATACCTGTCCTTTATTTATTAATTGGCCCATTCCTTAATAATGTAAACAAGAAACTATGAAGGACAGAAAAGGTAAATAAGTTTTTGTTTGTTTGTTCATTTGTTTTTTATATGAAAGCTTTATTACATGCTGATAAAGAGAGTAGGATTAAAAGACTGATCTTACTGATCAATCCTATTTTCAATGCAAACAAGTCGCCCTGACAACCCATGTACTCCTAGTCCCTGAATATTTTAAAGCATGGCGCATGCACACACAACTACCCCAATATCTAGAGTAACTGAG
The DNA here is from genome assembly GCA_011751065.1 of Lasiurus cinereus. NCBI lineage: Eukaryota > Metazoa > Chordata > Mammalia > Chiroptera > Vespertilionidae > Lasiurus > Lasiurus cinereus. Next base: position 28,516,712 of record JAAGEH010000041.1, on the reverse strand, counting down.
TAGTCATTCAATAGAGGAAGAGAGAGAAAGAAACATCAATGATGAGAGCGCATCACTGGTAGGCTGCCTCCTGAAAACCCCCTACGGGGGATCGAGCCCACAACAGAGGCATATGCCTTTGACAGGAATTGGACCTGGGACCCTTCAGTCCGCAGGCTGATTCTCTATCCACTGAGCCAAAACGGCTAGGGAGTCATTAATATTTTTAAATCATATTTATATTTTTAAATCATTTTAAAATTTAAAATCAAACTTTAAAAAAGGAAAGCATCAGATTCAGCTCACTATCAATCTTTAAAAATATTATACTACTCACATACAAGATTCAAGTGAATATGGACTTGGAAGCCCTTGTTTCAAACATGAACATGTTCTCACATAGGAAGGGAATTTCTCAACGAGCAACCTGGAGTTCAAGTTCTAGGCAGCTACTCAGTTGTGACCTATTTCAGTAAATAAGTTTTTAAATGCAGCATATTCAATCTACATTTTTCTATCAACCTTACAAATGTAAGTCTGTTGAGTTGTCACTGTAAAATAAATTTATGTTCCTTTACTTTACTTTTCCCATTCTCCTTTTCTACCTCTATATCCCAAGTTTTAAAGTTTTATCTATTTTCATTTTTATAGTATATATGTCCTCTTTTTAGATTTTCTCCTAAGTGCTGCATTGTTTTATAATAATAATGTCGTTAATCAGAAAAAGACTAATTAAAGGCCCAATGATGAAGGTAAGGCTTCTGTGGCTCTCTAGCCTGTTCAAACATGATACAGGCCTCAAAGTCGTCAACAGATAATACAGTAGCAGATTATATGAAGCAAAACTGTTAAACATAAGAGAACAAGTTGAAAAATAATATTTATAGTGAGAGATATTAGTGTGACTTTCTGGTATTTAAATGGGTAATAAAAAATGAAAGAGCCAAAACTGATTTGATTCAATGGATAGAGCGTCGGCCTGTGGACTAAAAAGTCCCAGGTTCGATTCCGGTCAAGGGCATGTACCTTGGTTGCGGGCACATCCCCAGTAGTGGGTGTGCAGGAAGCAGCTGATCGATGTTTCTCTTTTATCGATGTTTCTAATTCTCTATCCCTCTCCCTTCCTCTCTGTAAAAAAATCAATAAAAAAATATATTTTTAAAAAATGAAAGATACATATACCTTTTTAAAAGACTATGAACATCCTTAAACATTAATTATACTAAGACACCAACATATTAATGCCAAAAATTTTAAATATATTCTTAGATGATAAATAAAAACCATAGTATAATACCTACTTCTCCTCACTTTCCTTGCCTTTTCATAAAAATAAAATCAATGAATCACTTAGAAATCTAAAACAATTTCTGGACTTGTGGTTGACATAATATGTCCAGAAATTCTGGATAAAATATGCTTTTAAAAATTGTAACATGTGGCCGAGACCGGTGTGGCTCAGTGGATAGAGCATCGGCCTGCGGAATGAAAAGTCCCAGGTTCGATTCCGGTCAAGAGCATGTACCTTGCTCGCAGGCGCAACTCCAGTAGGGGGCGTGCAGGAGGTGGCTGATCGATGTCTCTCTCTCATCGATGTTTCTGACTCTCTATTCCTCTCCCTTCCTCTCTGTAAAAAATCAATAAAATATATTTTTTTAAAATTGTAACATGTGGCCTTGTTCAAAGGAATGAAGAGGAAACCTCGTGTATAGGAAATAAAAATGGAATGCAAAATCTAAGCAGAAAGCTAAGCTGTATGGGCTCCAGGCTTGGAGGTCTGCAGATCATTCTCCTGATACTGATCCAAACGCAAAACCCCAGCCTATGCCTGGCAGTGGGCAAGAGCAAGGCCCACTACAGAAATTAGGCTCCAAAGAGCTGCACCACACATTAAATGGGGACTGGAAAAGCTGGTCGGTGACTCAAGGCAAGAGAATCAAGGAAAGATATTATATCACCCAAAATTTGTCCATGACTATCCTGATCCCTGGGGCCCCCATGGCAGGGGCAGTGAGCATTCAATACAACCTACAGAATTCCTGCAGTCAACAACCTCCTCTGAAGATGGGCTCACAGCACTAAGCGGCACACAATATGAAGATGGATGAAAGAAACAGGAGAGCAAGCAAGGAAAGAGAACCAGAGAACAATTTGAAGGAGAATGGATAATAAACACATTTAAAGTGTGTAAAGAGAGCAAACAGACTGAAGGGGAAGAATGTTCAACAAAGGCAGATTTGCAGAAGAGCATAGTGTAAATTCTAGAACTGGAAAAGTTTAATCACTGGAATAAAACTTCAGGGATGAATCAAGCAGAGTGATTAGACACAGATGAAGATGAAATGCATGAACTGAAAGAGAGATATGAAGAAATCCTACTCCACCCTTACCCCCAACCAAAGCACCAGACCCAGACATTAAGGGACAAATGGCCAGTATCTAATATGGGTCCAGGTATTTTACCCATAAGTATCTTTGTCATAAATATCTTTTTTTTAATTTCTTTATTGATTACGTTGTTACATATGTGTCCTTATTCCCCTATTACCCCCCATCCCTCCCCTCATGCCCTCACCCCCCTGTTGTCTGTGTCCATTGATTGTCATATATATCTTGACCAGAAGCATTTTCACTGCAAACATCTTTGCTCCACAACTAATTGGCAGTAAGGCAATTTTGCTATAAAAGATAAAAGAGCTGGCTGATAGTTCGATCTGACAGACTTAATGTGTTTAAGCTACTTGTCACTTAGTTTTATTTGTCCATTGGTGAAATTCTTGCAGTTACTCCCACTGTTGTAATTATGTCTAAATCTTAGCCCTCATAAAAGTCTATCCAGTGACGAGTAGACCTGGTCTTAAAATAATGAACAATAACAACTACTATGAAGCCAGAGTGCATACTATTCTAGAAAATGATCACACATTAGTTTGGAAATACTTCGGGGAGCACAGTCATACCTCCCATCCATCAAAATCAAAAGTTTGCCAAGCTATGGCAAATATAAAAGAGGCGGCTACTAATTCATAGTCTTCAAGATGTTAAAATCAACTATTTTGTTGGAAACTCATACCTTTCTTAATGAAATAAGAAATTGCAGCAAGAAAAGAAAAATGCCATACCAAACAAGAAGACAAAACAACAAACAAAAAATATATAACATTGTGAACAAAAGACTTCAAAGACAATGTATTTTTATTTTTCACAGTAAAGTCTTTTTTATTTTGTTATTAATTTTTTATTGTGTCTTTTTTTAATTTTCCTTTTTAATTTTTCATTATTTTATCTTTTCTGGTGAAATTGCCATAGGTCAATTAATGTTTGTAACAAAGATGTCTACAGCAAACATGCTTATGGCAAAAATACCAGACACGAATATAAACACTGGAACCAAACCAACTAGGAAAAGAATCTTAGCTCTGTCTTAAAGCTGTGTGACCATGGTATGTAATTGAACATCTTCATGCCTTAATTTCTCTAATAATATGGAAATAATAGCAACTCTATCATGTATTGTTAAGAGGTTTAATGTGGGAAGTGGGGCATAGAACAGGACCTGATACACAGCAAACTGTCTATCAATGTTGGCTACTGGTATTAACTTATTATCATTATCACTATTATTAAATGGAGCAGCAGCTATTATAAAGACATCAATGGTCTTCAAATTAATATTTACTTTTAATACAATCCAATAGGATTACACTAAAAGTCAACAAAATAATTCTAATTATATGTAAGAATAAACATATAAGAATAGCCAAGAAAAATATGGAAACTTGCCCTCGCCAATTTTAAGCTGTATACAAAAGCCCTGGCCAATTTTAAGATGTATACAGAGTAATTGAAACAATGCATGGCTGGTGCCACAGAAAGCAAACTAAGCATTGGAACAGGAAAAGCAAAGTTCATAAACAAAGCCAAGCACTTATGTTAGTTTAGCATAAAATAAAGCAATCTTTCTAATCAGGGAGTGTGATGTTGAGACAACTGGCTAAGCACTTGGAAAAACAATTAAGTTCATTTTTATCTCACACCTTAAATCTACACAAATTCCAGATAAAAAAGTAAAATGTGAAGATGAAACTATAAAAATTCTAGAAGGAAACAAAAATATTTACATAGTTTACCAGTGGAGAAAGACTTTTTAAGCATAACACTGAAGGGAGATACAATAAAGGAAAAATTTGAAAGTTTGAGTACATATTTTTAAAAATTTCTGGTTATCCTTCCTGCAAAATCTAAAGGGAAACAGAATACTGCAAAATAATTATAAGACATGTAACAAACAAAGAGCCAATAACCTCCACACATAGACAGCTCTTAAAAATCAGTAAAAGAAAAAAAAAGGGGGGGGGACCATGTGAATGGGTAAAAGATATGAAAAGGGAATTTACAAGAAAAATAATGGTCAATAAGCATATAAAAATGCTACCATAACCAAGGAAAGGCAAATTGAAATAATCTATCAAACTAATGAAGATTAACAAAAATACAGTGCCCAGTATAGGCAAAGATATAGGGGGGAGGGAGGGAAGTATTTTTATTCATGGTTAGTGAGAGACCATTAAATCTTTTGAAAGTCAATTCTTTTTTTCTTAATATTTTATTGATTTTTTACTGAGAGGAAGGGAGAGGGATAGAGAGTTAGAAATATCAATGAGAGAGAAATATCTATCAGCTGCCTCCTGCATACTTCCTACTAGGGGTGTGTCTGCAACCAAGACACATGCCCTTGACTGGAATCAAACCTGGGACCTTTCAGTCTCAGGCCAATGCTCTATCCACTGAGCCAAACCAGTTAGGGCAAAAGTCAATTCTTAAAATGAATCAACTGCTTTTATACATTTTTTTACCCAGAATTTCACCTTCATCAAAAGGAAATGATTGGGAATGTTTTCAAAGACTTGGCTATAAAATGTTCATCATAATACTGCTTATGATAGCAAAAGGAGAGGAAAGTGAAAGAGAGAGAGAAAGGTAGGAGGGGGAGAGGGAGAAAAGGAGAGAGAGAAAAAGAGAGAGAGAGAGAAAGAGAGAGGGGGGAAATCCAAAACATTAAAAGAGTAACAAAAAATGTTTAATAAGTAATTTGTCATAAAAATTATGCTTTATTCCTAAACAGTTAAATAGTATTGTGTGAAAGAAGAATTACTGATGTGGGAAGATATTAATGATGTAGCTTCATGTGTTAATAAGTTACAAAGGGTATTTGGAGATATTTCTGTTTCATACACAGACATTTGTATGCAGAGAAACTGAAAGACACACATGGAAATGTTAACACAAGTAACTCTAACTGAGACCACTCTTCATTTTTGCTTTCTTCTTTCTATCTGTATTTTCTAAGCTTTCTACAATTGCATGCCCTTGTGTAATAGGAAAAAGCCCCACAACAGTTATTTAAAATTTAATTTTAAATTTTTGTTAATGATTTAGGCCTAGTACACATCTTAGGTTGGCATTTGGTTGGTTCTCCAATGACCAGGCTGCTCTCACTCCTGGCCAAGAAAATATCTTGGAAATCTTCACACAAACTTTATTTATTCTGGCTGCACTTTTCCTACTTCAGTATTCAGTGTATTGTGCCAAGAAAATATCCACTTTCAATTGGAAATCCATTTGTGAAGAGATTAGAATACTAAAAAGGAGACACGGATATGAGCTGAGAAATGATCCATTTTAATGAACAGTAAATATTCAAAAATTGACTTTTTTACTAACACAATAATGAAAAACATGCTAGATTTTCCCTAGCCCTGGTGTTGTGTGGAGATGTCTGAGATATGGCCATAAACTAAAGAAACTGGTTTATGTTAACAAACTCACTAATATTCAATTCATAAGCCAATGTGAGAAATCAGATTTCTGGATTTATAGGCACACTTCTTTTTTTGATGCAAAATTTTATTTCCCAGCTTGATCTCCAACAGTATTCACTAGGCATGGCTCTGCTTTACTTTTTGTTCACTCTCAAAGGATGAAACTTGGCCCCCTTTGAAGATCATTTTTCAAACCGAACATTAATCATGAAGGCAATTCTAGGCGTTCCAAAGAGCAGCTCAACTCCCAGGAGGATGAGAGATGTTGCTCACTCACATGTAGAATTCCCAGTGTGTTTGTTTTTAAAAACCTATACTTTATTATCCAGAAACTATACTTTATCTTAGAAAACATCTGGGCCTGGGCTGCTATAGGCACCCTAAGGAGATCACTGAAGTGCACCAATGGTAGCAGATGAGCAGAGAGAAGGAGAACACAAAACTTAACACACAAAAGCCTATTGTTTCCTTGCTTGCTGGTTAGAGTGTTGCATCTGTTGGTCAAAGATACATAGTGCAATTTGGATGCATACCTGGGAGTCTAAAATCAAATGAAGATGATGGAATGTCATTTTGTGCAACACAGGGGACCACCTCATCTTGTGGTTCCTAATCGTGCTGCACATCAGAATCACCAGGGAGCTTTGTCCCAGTGAGAGCAGCCCCTGATTGAGCAACTACCATGTGCCCTCCCCAACCTATCTATTCCATCCTTGCAGCAGCCCAGTAAAGGAGGAGTTCATTGTATTGACGTGGGAACTGAAACTCAGAGAGATGAAATGCCCAAGGTCACCCAGATGACCGGAGGTAGAAGTCATTTGGATCCCAAGTGGTCTACTTACCCAAGCTTTTGACCTCTTCTCTACATTGCTTCCAAAACACAACTTCCTGTGAAGCCTTTGGTCCCCTGACCCCTAAACACCCATGTCACTGAGCACTGGTCTCTCACCAGCCTCCCTTATTTTGCAGACAGGAACCTCAACTCCCAAAAAAGAGCTTCTTCCTGAGGGAAGAGGGGCAAGTTTGCACAGTCCAAAGTTAACTCAGCAGCAGATGGCTACCCTCTACATTGCCCTGCTCTATCAAGGATGCAGTTGCAAATTGTAAGCTGCATGTGGACTCAGGCAAGCAATGGTTAGGGGAAAGATTTGCTTGTGAACTTCCTTAAAACTCATTTTCCCCAGCCCTGCTGTCCTGATAGGGAAAGCTGGAACCCCTCTACTTCCATACCACCTGGCTGGACTTTCAGGGACTGTCCCTTCCTCATGTATCACTGCTTCTCTATCACTTCGATAGGATGATGGAGGAAAAAGTGATTAACACAGAGATGGGCCAGACTTGTGGGAACCCCAGGCAAGAGAAGTTAATAATTGATGCCCACTTATAATTGACATTCTTTAAATATTCGCTCAACATTCATTTAGAAGAAAAGTTGAGTACTGCTGAGGGAACGAAAGAAAAAGTGCTATCTGTGCTTTTCTTCTCCCTGCAATTCAGCTCTGGCCTCCAAACAACTTAGTAACATCCACTAATACTCCAGCGTGTACATGGGGTCTCCATCCCAGCTCTCCTCTTAGTTTCTATGTAGGTGTATGTTCTTTAAGAGAAGTCAGTGTTTGCTCAATTCATGGCCATGATTGTGTGGAAGGCTTTAGCCATCTTTGTAGACTTGCTCTTTAATCCCAATTCCAAGGTAAAATCCTTCCAAACCTAATTGTGCACAGCTGCAAGAGTTTGAGTGTCGGGAGACACATACCTTGTGCATGAATCCTGAATTCACTTTAACCAAGCAAAAACAAAGCTTTAAAAAGTATATTTACTCTTAGTCAATTGCAGCTGTCCTGAGTGCACCACTTATTCGGACTCAAGCTTACAACATTTTTAAAGGTTGATATTTCGCTTAGAAGATAATTCATAAGTTTTAGAAATGTCAACAGTCAAGAATTTTTTGGTGTAGATTTATTGAGAGGATCAAGTATTTTGCAAGAGCCCTGAGCCCCATTATCTTCATTTAGTTTCTTTGAAATGCTTAAAACTGTCTCACTAATTTCAGATAGCGATGAATACCATTCACCATGACATTTTCTATAATGTGATTAAAATTATGTAAAAAAAATAATATGCATGGAAAAATTCTGAATAGTGCACCCCAAATCATTAACAATGTTTGTCACTAGAAGTTAGAATTGCCAAGGATTTTTGTTTCTTTTGTTATACTTCTCTGTATTTCTGATTTCTCACACTAATCATGTGTTACTTTTATAATTAATAAAACCTTAGCTGGTTTTTCTCAGTTGATAGTGTCGGCCTGTGGATTAAACAGTCCTAATTCAATTCCTGTCAAGGACACAGGCCTGGGTAGTGGGTAGTGGTTTCAATCTCCAGTAGGGGGGGTGTGGGAGGCAGCCAATCAATAATTCTCGCTCGTCATTGATGTTTCTATCTCTCCTTCTCCCTTCCTCTCTGAAATAATATATATATATATATTTAAAAATCAATAAATAACACTAAGTAGGAGAAGCCAGGTTAGCTATACCAGTTCTAAAAGCTGATTTGCTCAGAATTGGAGGGATCACAACTTTGTGTGGGACTAGGGAATGTGTAAACCAGAAAAAGACAATCCAGAGACTGAGCTCCTCTGGGAATGGATTTATGGTCCTAAACCTTTTACTTTCTCTCCTGGGGTCACCATGTAATCTTGACCCTCATAGACACAGTGACCAAGATAACCCACTTTGTTTTCTTCTAAGGCTGTGCTCAGCTTAGAAGAGTCTTATATTGCTATTTATAGATAAGGTATTCTGATTTGACAGGCTTCCTACCCACTGCAACTTAGAACTCAGCAGCAATCTACGCCCCACTTCTGGAGTACACTATTTCAGTTATAAAGCCCGCTAAGCAGAGTGGCTCAGGTGGTATGCCACTAGGCAAACCAGGGCCCATTGAAATCCACATACAGGAATTTATCAACATCTCTTTCTTACTCCAACCACGTGCCTTCCAGTGGCCAGAGCTGTTACACCCTGTCCCTCCTCTACCCACCATCCTATAATACCTCTGAACTTTCTTGAACATTCTACCAATGCCATGGGAGCTGTGAACCACCCCATAATATCTGTAAGACCCTCTATAAGGTGCAAAAGAAAGCTATAAAGCCATGGTAGACATTATACCAGGATTTCAAACCTTAACATTTTGGGCCAGATAATTTTTTGGGGGGGAGAATGGGATGCTGTGTGCATTCAAGGGTATTTAACACTATCCTTGGTCTCTACTTATTAAATTCCAATAACACTCCTCCCCCAGTTTGACAACCAAAATTGTCTCAGCCATTGTCAACTGTCCCGAGGAACAAAATCACCCTATTGGAGAACCACTGCATTATCTACACGTCCACTGATCCTTTCCAGATAGATGACTTTCTTTTTGTCACACCTATACCATGTAGCCCTGACACAACCAATTGATAAGTTGCAAGATCTACTTAGTTTGCACACACATTCACATCTTGTGTTTTATAGCACCTCAGACAATGAGCCCAGCATTGCCCTGGTTTAGTAATAAGGGTGACATGTGTCAAGTGCTGCTAAGTGTTGAGCATTTAATCATTATCACCTCATTAAAATTTACAACCACCTATGAAATTAGTATTGTCCCCATCTTATAGGTGAGAGCTTTGGGTTATGGACAGAGTTACATAGCCTATGAGTGTCAGAGTTATGATGGGACTCCAGAGTCCAGGCTCTTAATGTGCTCATTGGTTCCATCCTTCTCCAACCTGCCCCAAAGAACAGGAAAGGAAACCAAAAGCCATATCCTCAGTATCCCTAATAAGCAGGAACTGGTGATATAGTTAGGTATAGAACAGGGAACTTGGAACCAGTTTGCCAAGCTCATCACCTAATCTCATAGTCACTAGCCCATGACAACTGCCAGTGAAACCTGGCAACAACTTCAGGCCAGGAAAGGAGTGGGTAGATGTAGATTGTATCTGTGGAAACGGATGGTGGCCAGCTTGGTTCTGCCATGTTGTAGGCATCCCTCTGGCTTCAGCTAGGCACAAGAGGACACTGCAATGGCTATGCTGAGTTCTAAGGATTGCTCCCAACTTGGCTTCACCCACCTGCACTTCACTACCATCTCCTCCCATTCTGTTTTGACTCTTCTTTCTCAATGCTCCAAACTCAGAACCACTAGTAAGCCTTTCCAAGTAGAAGTCACTCTCTCCACTTTCATAATCTCAGCTTTGTTCCTTGATGTAGAGTTTAATGTCTTATAACAACAGCAAACATCCATAGGCTTATTATCTTACCATCTATGAAAACTTTCCAACCCAGAGCCTGACACGTAGTACATGCCCAATAAATGTTCATTTCTTTCTACTCTAAGCAATGGATCCCCTTTAGCTTTGCAGTAGATCCCTCCCCCACCTCCTCACATTCGTGAATTGTCATTGTAGGAGCCCCAGTAGGGCAATCAACCATCACTTTTCTGGCTGGGATTCCAGATAGCTCAACCCAGGTGCTTTGAATTTCAGTATCATTTTATTTCAGGTTTTTGTACAATATTTGATAAGCCTGACAGTTTTTTAAGCTGCCTACTTTTGAAGTCAGTGAAAAGGTAGAAACATCCAGCCTAACTTTAGCCTGTCTGTTCTCATTCAGGGACACATTCCCAAACCAGCTGATAATTTAGTGCTGAACAGTTATGCTTGGCGCAGGGATGCCATAAAAATGCTCCTTCAACCCAGGGGAGATTGGGAGAAAGAGCAGGGTGAGCTCATTTAGTCCCCAACCTCCACTATTTTGTTCACAGTAGGAATGTAAACTCTACTTTGGAGCTTACATCAGCTTTTAGAGAGTTGCAGCAAGCTCCCCCAGATAAAATTAAGGGTTATTTTTCTTTTTCCATTTAGTCAGAAATAAATATTTATATCAAGAAAAGATTGCCAAGACTTGGAAAGTATTTGAATTATTTAATCATCCCTATAAAAGGATTCACTGTGATTGGTGTTTGAATTGGCTAATGAATTTTAATCCTGGTTTTATCCCACATCCATTAGCATTAGACAGTCACCAACTGCAGTGAAAAATTCTGGGAACTTCTTTACCAGTATGAAAAGAATAGCATTGATCCAAGGTCAAAACCTGGAATGTACACATTTGACTGTGTGGTTCTGGAACATAAGTTCATTATAGTAGATCAGGGCCTGGACCTCATCACAGAGCTTTTCAACCCTGGTCCCCTTCCTTGGTAGATATACCTTCTACTATTCTAATCCCACTTTAACCTTGGAGAGTCTTGACCATTTACCTCCAAAGTGGTCAGGTATAAATAGACTCAACTCTAGGGTGCTTCAGACTACATCATAAAACAAGCTGTGCAATTATGACAATATAAAATGCTGACTAATTTAAATTACATCTGTAGAAAAATTAGCTTTGTTGACCTTGGCAAGTTGTTTCAATAAAACCTGGGTTTGAATTCCAGCTCTGACATTTACTACTGATTCATTAACTAACCTCTCAAAGCCTGAGTTTCCCAAATTGTAAATAATAAAAAAATAATAATGTCAAATGAGACCATGAGTATATAGTGTTAGACAAAATCAGTCTACATATAGATCAGCAATTTTCAACCTTTTTCACCTCATGGCACATATAAATTAATTACTAAAATTCTGTGGCAAACCAAAAAATATATTTTTTAATATCTGACAAAAAATAGGCATAATTTTGATTCATTCACATTGGACAGCTATTGTTGTGTTGGCTGTTGTCATTTATTTTATTTGACAATCTAAGAGAAAAGAGGTCAGTGACCTAGACTAAGTAGTCAGGTATTGTATATTTTTAAAATTGTTGTAGCACACCAGTTGAAAATCACTGATATAGATGATATAGATATAGATAGATATAGATACAGTTATAGATGATATATAGATATATGTATAGATATAGATATATTAGTAGATTAGGTATAAATATAGATGTAGATATAGATAGATATAGATATAGTATAGATATAGATATAGGTATGGATATACATAATATATGGTTATGGATGTATGTGTATGTATGTGAGTATATATATGTGTGTATACATATAAGTATACACATGTTCACTAAAACTTTTTATTTTTTGGGAACTCATAGTGTCTAAAAAGATGTTAGTTGTTGTTATTGTGGTTTTTTAAATAAATCTTTATTGTTCAGATTATTACAATTGTTCCTCTTTTTGCCCCCATAGATCCCCTCCACCTGGCTCCCACCCCATCCTCTGCCCTTACCTCCCCCTCATTGTCCTCATCCATAAGTGTATGATTTTTGTCCAGTCTTTCTGCACCTCCCTCACCTCTTTCCCCCTGAGAATTATTAGTTCACCCCCTTCCTAAGCCCCTAATTCTATTATATTCACCAGTTTATTCTGATCATCAGATTTTCAATTCACTTGATTTTTAGATTCACTTGTTGATAGATATGTATTTGTTGTTCATAATTTTTACTTTTACCGTTTTTGTCTTCTTCCTCTTCTTAAAGAATACTTTTCAGCATTTCATATAATACTGGTTTGGTGTTGATGAACACCTTTAGCTTTTTCTTCTCTGTGAAGGTCTTTATCTGCCCTTCAATTCTGAATGATAGCTTTGCTGGATAGATAATCTTGTTTATAGGTTCTTGCTATTCATCACTTTGACTATTTCTTCCACTCCCATCTGGCCTGCATAGTTTCTGTTGAGAAATTAGCTGACAATTGTATGGGTGCTCCCTTGTAGGTAATTAACTGTTTTTATCTTGTTGCTTTTAATATTTTCTCTTTGTCTTTTGCTCTTGGTATTTTAATTACAATATGTCTTGATGTGGATTCTTTTTGTTTGGGGTTCTGTGCACTTCCTGGACTTCTAAGTCTATTTCTTTCACCAGGTGGGGGAAGTTTTCAGTCATTATTTCTTCAAATAGGTTTTCAGTATCTTGCTCTCTCTCTTCTTCTGGCACCCCCATAATTCTGATGTTGGTACGCTTAAAGTTGCCCCAGAGGCTCCTTACATTATCTTCACATTTTTATATTCTTTTTTCTTTTCCAGTTGAGTGTTTTTTGCTTCTTTGTATTTCAAATCGTTGACTTGATTTCTCTTGTCTGCTGTTAGATCTCTCTATAATATTTCTTATTTCAGTCAGTATATGTTTAATTTCTAGTTGGTCCTTTTTCATCTCTATTGGTCCTTTTTCATCTCCTCTTGGGTCTTGTTAAATTTATCTATTTTTTTCTAGGAATTTCTTCAAAAACCTTATAACCGTGGTTTTGAACTCTATATCCAGTCATTTGTTTTCCTCCATTTCTTTCATTTGTGATCTGTTCTTTTGTCTTCGCATATTTCACTGCTTCCCTGAGTTGGTAGAGTAGCTTTGTGTGCTAGGTGTCCTATGTGGCCCAGTAGCTCTGCCTCTCCAGTTACCTGAGGTGGACACCCTTGGTGAACCAATTTGTGAACTGTGTGTACAGTCTTGTAGTTAATTCTTGATTGTTGTTGTATCACTGGGGGGAATTGACCTTCAAGCCAATTGTTGTGAGGATCAGCTGTGTCTGCACATGTGACTTGCCTCCAGACCTATGCCTTTCCCATTACACTGAGTTTCCATGCTGCTCTAGGGACCCATATGAGTCTGGGTCCCCAGAGTCTTGCCCAAAACTGGGGTTCAGTGCAGTTGGACCCAGATTTCAGTGCTATTGGGAGGTTCTGTTTTCCTCCCACTAGAGAAAGCCAGTGGCACAATCAGCAGTCATTGCTCTGTGTGCACATTTTCGCACACCCCCAGACTTCTGTCTTTTGCAGCTCCCCTAAGTTTCCCTGCACTCCTTCCTTTTCACAACAGTCCTGACTCCCCCCAGATGAGTCTCACCTGGAACTGGGTCCAGTGCAGTCAGAAGTAGGGTTCAATGCAGTTGGGAGTCTGTGTCTCCTTCCCACTAGAGGAAGCCAGCCAGACCCTCCTCCGCCCGTTCTCTCCACAAACGTGTCTCTGTGCCTCAACTTTTTACAGCTCCTCTGAGTCTTTGTGAGTCCCTCTCTTTACTTCTAGTTGTAGAATTTTCACTCAGCCAGCAGTCCTGTGGTTCTGAATGGTGTCTGTTCTGTCTTTTAATTGTAATTTTGAAATTGTTGTGCAAGGCAGCAACTTAGGTGTTCACCTACGCTGCCATCTTGGTTTCTCTCCAAGATGTTAGTTTTGATAAAACAATGTGATTAAGCAATCAGAGATTTTGGAAATTTTAATTCCTCTTATTTGAAAGCACACATTCAGATTATTGTAAAGGTGTGGATGTTTGTGGAATAACATTTACTGAATGGTTATTAAGTGCCAAGTAACATGGTTTGCACTCTTACTTACTCCTTACACAACACTGTGCAATGATGTCACATCACTGTTTACAGATGAACAACTTGTCTCCAGTCACCCACTAAGAAGAAGTCCTGCGATTTGAATTCTGGTCTGTCCTTCCCCATTCTATGCCTTCTGCATTCATCCTCAGGGATGCCCAGCTCTCAAACTTGGAGTGTTTGGCAGTTTAGCATAATGACATTAGCATAGTTCCCCAAATCCTTATTTAAATCAAGCTTCTGTTTGATTATCAGACTCTTATAGATAAATGCTTTAGGCAAACTTGTCATATGTATGCACTGAATTCTTAATATCTTTGGTAAAAGGCAAAGAAATTTACACATCATCTAAAAATTCCCTTAACTTCTGGTTTCCAACTCCTGCCCCTCCCTAATTTTCTCCCAGTTGCAAACAAGCCAGCGCTGGTCTTAGCTCCCATCCCCGTTTGCCCAGCCCACTCGGCGCTAATGCGCAGTAAAATGGCTGCTGCCCGATGGACAGGGGAGCTCAGGCCTCAGTTGTCGTCAGAGTGGATCATGGCCCTGTAAACATCACAGCACCACTGGCTTTGGCAGAGGTGGCAGCGAGATTGGCCTGGCACCTGAACCAAGCGTGGCCCAGCCTGGGAGGAAGGCTTTATGCCCTGCTTCCCAAGTGGACGTTCCAGGAAGGAGTCAGATGATCTGAGTTATGGAAACCAAATGGCCCTCCTTTGTTTAGAGAGAGAGGGGGAAAAAGTCACTCATTTTTGTGGTGAAGTGAAAACAGGCTCCAAACCAAACAATCCCTCTCCGAGCAAAAAATGCCAGCTCCCCAGAGCCGGCCCACAGCTCAGAGGCTGATAAACTGATGCAAGGCTGCGTCAGGCCCATCCTGCAGCCTCGGCAAAGCCCTCAGTCCTCCCAGCCAGCTTTTCCTCTGCTTTGCTCCAGAAATATTTGGACTCCCAGGCAGGAAAGGAGAAGGAAAGGAGGGAGAAAGAGAAATGTCTACTTGACTAGGTCAATCTCGACCGTTCCCTCCTTTCATGGGATGGAGAAAGGGAGAGGAGCTATGCAGAGAACGCTCCAGAGTGAGCATGGGCACTAACAGCACGTGGATATGCTGGGCCCTGGAGTCTCTCGACATGTCACTGCAGGGCGCCTACTCAGAGGCCTCCTCAGTGTGACCCAGCTCTTCCCACAGAATGCAGCCAAAAGTCACGAGGGCTGCTGTGGTCACTCTGTGGCTGCTCCGTGGCTTTATGGGAAGGCTCAATGGGCAGCGATCTGCACTCCCAGGTATTACCAGTGCATGCACAGTAGGGTAAGCCATGGCCAAAAGAAAATAAATGTAGGTGCTAATCAGCCACGCTTGTCCCGATTTCAGTTTATTCTCTAATACAAGCCTTCTTGGGATGGGGAGTCTTTCGGCAAGGAGAAATCATGGAGAATTCATTTCTAGTCCTGGCATTGCCTCTGACTTGTGCTTCCTCGGGTTGGGGTTGCCTCTCTGAGCCTCCATTTTGGCATCTGGAAAATAAGGTCACTGTGAAGGAGATAAAGCATGGCTCTTATCAAGAGGTGGCAATTGGACTGCCTGAATATGGATCCCAGCTCCCCTTTGTAACATTGGGCATGTTTCTTCCTATGTCAGCTTCCTGCCTTTAAAATGAAGGGACTAACATTTTCCCTGATAGCACTTCAGGTTAAATTTGGTGATGTGACGTATGCGAAGCACTTAGAGAGCATGTACAAACAGCCTGCCCAAGGAGTATCACTGTCATTATTGACATCATAGATGAGAAAACATCTATATATACAGTATATATAATAGAGAAATATGCTAATTAACCAGGATGTTATAATGGTTGACCAAACAGGAGAAGGTTGCACATGCAGTGTTGGGGGCAGGACGGCAGGGGCCTCCATGCACCTGCGGGAGGGCCTGACAGCAGCATCTGTGGCTGCTACAGGACCCAGGGAGTGGAGCAGGATTGGACTAGCAGTGGTTGCAGCTACTGCAGGGATCAGGGAGCCAGGTAGGGCTGGACCAGCGACTGGAGGGTGGGTGGCGTCGTGTGATTTTTAATTGCGCACTGGGCTCCTAGCCCTATATAATAAAAAGGTAACATGCAAATTGACCCTCACTCCCTCACAAGATGGCTACTTACAACCAAGCCGGCAGGGGTGTTAGTGAGGGATGACCAAACAACTGAACAAGCAGACTGCATGGGGCAACCAGGCCGGCAGGGGTATTATGAGGGATGACCAAATGACTGAACAGCAGGCTGTGTGGGGCCACCAGGCTGGCGGGGGGGTGGGGTGGCGGGGGGGGGCGGGTAGAGAATAGTTGGGGGTGATTAGGCTGGCAGAGGGGAGCAGTTAGGGGCAACCAGGCCAATGGACAGGGATGAAGTTGGGGCAACCAGGCCAGCAAGGGGGACAGTTGGAGGCAATTAGGTAGGCAAGGTGGGGGGGCAGTGGTGAGGGGTGAGTAGGCCATCAGAGGAGGGCAGTTGGAGGCAACCAGGCTGGCAGGGGGCATGACCAGTTAGGAGCAACAGGCCAGCAGGGGAAGGGCAGTTGGGGATTGGGCCTAAACCAGCAGTCAGACATCCCCCAAGGTGTCCCTGATTGGAGAGGGTGCAGGCTGGGCTGAGGGAGTCAGACATCCCCCAAAGGGTCTCCTGATTGGAGAAGGTGCAGGCTGAATTTTGTGCACCGGGCCTCTAGTCCTATATAATACAAGCCTAATATGCTAAGTGTCCGACCATTCAACCATTTGACCAGTCGCTATGATGCACACTGACCACCAGGGGGCAGACTCTCTGACCAGCAGGTTAGCTTGCTGCTGGGGTTCACTGATCAGGACTGGGTGAAATGGGCTGTATACACCATGGAGCCAACCTCCCTCAATCCCTCCCTGGCCTCTAAAATATTTCTTCTAATTAATTTCCTTTCAATGTGCACAAATCCATGCACCAGGCTTCTAGTCTTGAAAATAATAATGCTCATTTCAGGCACTGGGTGACCTGTTGTCATAGGATTCATAATTTCATTCAGTACACCCTCACTATTCCAGCAACATTCTGAATCTGCCAATGCTAATTCCAAATTGGAGTGGAACCTCCAAGAGCTTCCTGTTGCTCATAGGAAAAATCCCCAAAGTCCCAACATGGCCTACAAGGCCTCAGTCATTTGGTCCTGCTGTCTTTTCTAGCTTCATATTGAGCCATCATCTCACTCCAATGCAGCATCCTTGTTGGCCCTCTTTCAGCTCTCCAGAATCCTGGGCTCCTTCCTGCTCCCTGCTGCCAACCTCTCTCCCACTCCATCTACTCTCCCCCTACCTCCAGCCTCTACAGCCTTTCCTCAGGGAGACAGCTCTTGACCTTCCAGATGAGAACCAGCCCCCTCCTTTTCCTTCTTTGGTAATCACCACAATTATAATTAAACTAGAGACTTGGTGCATTCGTGCACCAGTGGGGTCCCTCGGCCTGGCTTGCGGGGATTGGACCAAAACAGGCTCTCTGACATTCCCTGAGGGGTCCTGGATTGCGAATGGGGAGGACAGTTCTTGGGTGATCCACCTTGAAATCGGGCTCCCTCCTCTCTGGTTCTGGGTGCATCAGCCAAGAACTGCAGCTGCCAAGTCACTGCAGCTTGGCAGCTCCAGCGTTGAGCATCTGCCCCTTGATGGTCATTGAAAATCATAGCTACTGGTCAGACCAGGCTAGCAGGGGAGGACAATTGAGGAGACTAGGCTGGCAAAGGGGGGCAGTTAGGGGAGACCAGGCCGATGGTGGGAGGAGTGACAGTTGAACGGTCAGATGGTCGTTTAGGTTTTTATATATATAGATAGTAATTTGTGTAATTACCAGCAGGTCAGTTCATTGAGTGAGGTGTTTCATCTCTTTTGTTCAGTGTGAGGCCTAGCACAGTGACTGGCTCATGGTAGATATTCAAAAGAATATTTTTTAATAAAAATGAATGTGTTTAATAACCATCTCCCCTGCAACTCCTATAAAGTCCATGACAACAGAGGCTGTGTTTCTCTCCTGTGTGCTTGCATTTCTAGCACACAGTAGTCCTTCAATAAATATTTGCTCATTTGATCAACAAATGAGTAAATGACATGGAATAATTTCCCTAGCTTTTTATACTGATTGTTTCCCTAGACATCAGGGGGATACTGTAATTGACCATTCTCTTCTTCTTCTTTCCCTGAGAACATAGTGCTTAGCACACAGCCATGCCCTCTAACTCCCAGGTAGGTCTGCTCCTCAAATCCAGGCATAGAAGGCATGGAGCTTACTAATCTCCACTCAGGCAAGTGTTTATTGTCAGCCACATTCAAATGTCATTAAGAGACTTCAATTTCACAACAAATGCCAATAGTAGAGTATTGTCTTGCAATTAAACCTATGCCCAAATTCCTGTCTAACTCAACTTAGACAAAACTTCTTCCATTGCAGATCTTTTAAGTAAAATCCTTTTTATGTCCTACCCTTGAACATACTTTTCATCTTGTCTGTCTTTGCTCATGTCATTCCTCTCACCAGAAATGCCTTTTCCCTATCTCTCCCTGGAACACAGCTCAAGTTTTGTGTTCTCTGTGACCTAATCACGTCACCCACAAAATGGAGCTCTCTGTCTTCTGAAGCCAAATGCTGTTCTGGCTTAGCCACTTTTTGTGTTTGTCAATGCACTTTCTCCATGAATATGGCTTTTCTTTCAAACTAGACTTAGACCCAAAGCTCCCTTAGGACCAGTCTAATAGTTTTTTATTTCTTCTCAGTTATGCCTGGTCTATGGTAAGAACTTTAGTCGACTGGTCATACAGGGTCAGAGACTAATATTTAGGCAGGAGACTTTGAATTCACTTTAGTGAATTTTACAGCTATGAGTTTTTATTTCATAGAGTCGTTGCTTTTCTAGTATCTCCCAGGACTCGGATAACAGTCCTTGGGAGACACTGAATTTGAAGTTATAAACTTGCCTCACTTCTCTTAATCCAGTGACTTCCCTTTTACAGATGAGAAGCCCTTTGCTGTGGAAGATACTTATTTGCTGTGCCCAGCACCCATCTTAAAAGAAGTTGGCATGTAAGTTCCCATCAGCAACTAAACCTCAGAGAGGAGCAAGGAGATAGAGGAGGCAAAGGGAAAAGGAAGAAGTATCTATCTTCATTTTCATAATGGGGCCTTTCTCTAGAGTCCTCCAATAAATGATGATGAACGATAATTCCAGTGAGCCAGGCTTCAGGATAAATGTTTTACAATTCCATCTTCCCAAGTTTCTGACAAGATACTTGTCATCTTGAAGATACTCACATCTTCCCAGATTTACAGTTGTGTAATCAGTGTCTGAGAGTATTTACTAGTAAATAGCTCACCCAAGGTCACACAGCAGTAAATGAAAGAGTTGGAGCTCCAATTAAGGTCTGTCTGCCTTAATCACAGCTACTTCCCAAAGCACTCTCACACACATTACTTTGCCCTGTCATCATGATTGCCCTATCAGATAATTATTCTCCCCCAAAGATAAGGAAGTGCAGAAAGGCTAGTTGGGTCCCCAGATGGTCAAGACCATCCAAGGCCTAGCTCAGTGCTTCTTCCTCTGTGCCTCTGTGGAGCATATGGTATTCACCCAGAGTGCCAAAGGCTCCCTACATTAACTTATGGGGGAAATACCGTGATGGTGCAATTATAATAAGTGCTAGCGAAATGGGATAAAGAAATAGTCACTGGAAAAAGAAGGAGAATTAGCACCCTGAACAGGAAAAGAAATTTCTGGGAACCAGAGAAGCAATGTCTGTGAAAGAAGACAAAACCTCTTCGTAGATGTGTCTGTAACAGGCTGAAGACAGAATGGTGGCTTTAAGGGAAAATGCTAAGTTACAGATGTGGAATCGGTGGCTGAGAGAATTTAATTCATCTGAATTCTGCCCTCAATCATTTGTTCAAATTTGAACAAATGATTGAGGGCAGAATTCAGATGAATTCTGCCTCCAACCCTGGTTGCCTAACATTGGCCTGTGATTCATTCATTCTGTTGACTCCACAAATACCCTGTGCCCATACTGCAAAAGACAAGCACCTGATTCAATAAATCTCATATAGATGAGGAGGTAGAAGGCAAATTAATTCACCTCTTACTGTACTTTGTTCACTGGATACTAACAAAGCCGCCTCCACCAGAATCAAATCGCTGAGAATCCAGATAACAACAACAGAACATTAGGTTTACAACTTGATCAGTTTAGCCCCACTGACTGGGACCATTTTTTTAAGAATCCTGCATCTTACTACAATGTGACAAGTAAATTAAATGGCAATAAGCTTTGACCATTCAATGCAATTTGTTGCAATGCAAGAGGGGCTAAATGCACTACCTTGATATTGCAGCCAAGTGTATCCTGACATCTCCCTGGAGTTTCAGAGGTAGGAACGGTCCTAGAGATTATGCTCCTTTTTGCAAAGGAGACAGTTTAGGCCCCAGGGGAAGAGACTACAGTCAAAGAGTAGTTGTGAGCAGAGCCCATAAGGGACCAACGTGTCCAGTTCTCGGTCCCTTGTACCCCATGCTGAGTATCTCTGGTTCCCTTGCTATCTTTGCAGGAAAGCCGCACTCCAGGTCAGCATGAATGATGGCCTGTCTTTCATCTCCAGTTCTGTCATCATCACCACCACACACTGTGTAAGTCATCACCTGTCCTTTTACCAAAGGCTTCATTGTCATTCTCATGACCCTGGAAATTTGTCTGGTTTGCATTCTGTTCTCTGAGTTGGGTGAGGGAAATGCTACACCCAGAGTGTGTCAGGAATCCCTGTGTCCGGCTTCTCCAGGCTCCCTATTTCTGTGACTGTGGGTGAGACCTGAAGGCAGTGGCATGACCAGATGGCAAGACAGGCCAGTGTCTGTGCAGTAGTGTGGGGGGGATGTCTGGATGGAGTAGGTTTAGGAGAAAATGCACAGAAAGAAATTGGACAGAATATACAGAAAGCTTGTCTGAAGGAGTTTTTCACTAAAAAGGGACAGGAAAATGGGGCAGTAACTGAAGAAAGATGTATAAAGAGAGTCTTATATTTAGAATGGGAGAAATTGTAGCTTGTTTATATGGTTATGGAAACAATCCAGGAGAAAATGGAAAATTGATGAAGCAGGAAAGAGCAAGGAAAGGGCCCTATGCCACAGGGATTGGGAGGCAACAGTAGGGACTGCATCCTCCCTGCCAGCTCCGCCAATGCCCCTTCTCTGCATCCTGCTGTCAAGTAGCTTTGGTTTCTGGCTACACACAAAATCACCGGGAGAGCTTAAAAAAAAAATTGCTGCCCTGGCTTTATGCCAAATCCATTGAAACAGTCTTGGGCTGGGCCTGTGTAGTTGTTCCCGCCTACTGTCAGCATCTGAAGAGGTCAGCCCATCAGAGGGAAATCTGGGCATGATCAGTTTAAATACAGATCTCAGCCCCTGACATGAGCATTTCCAAAATGACCTTTGTCTGAATATTCAGATTCTACAGCCAGATGTGCTTTTTCTTTTAGATCATTTTAGAGACAAATGAGTTTGACTGGTGGTCAGCTTGGGCAGATGCTATGATCAATTCCTGGCCGACCTTTGAAGGACATGTTTGAACCCCCTCATAATTGGGGTTCGTGTCCTTAATACTTCACAAGTGAAGGAGAGAGAGCAGGCAAGGTTAATAAGCAGGAAGCCAGGCCTTGTGACAGACAGCACTCCCTCCCAACTCCTGCCTCTCCCCCCTTCCCACACACACTTTTCATCTGTGTTAGGAGCAAACCAGTTTTCCTGAAAACAGTGTAAGCCAGTGTAATGGGAAGAGATAACAGAAAAGTTTTACTTGACTAAAGCGACTAGAGTTGTCACAAAGAAGTGTCTGAGAAATATCTGTCAGTGGAACATCAAATCTGGAGACCAAATATGAAAACTGTGCACAAGCAGTAAAATTTCTAGAAGAGTGTCCCACCTGATTCTTTTAGAAACTGACCCTTTGAAACCTGCCAACTTGCAGGAAATGATTAAAATACCCCAAATCTAACAACTTCATTCCAGATTCCTTTCTGCTCTAAATGATCCAACAATGTGGGCCTGTATTTCTCATTTTGTCTGATCATATCAGAGAAACAGCCATGACCTTGAGGCCGAGTGGGCAGGGAAATAAGAAGGGGAAACATCTCAACCAAACCTGTTGTATGGTCAATATAAATCTGATTTAAGTCCTGGGCCTTTAAGCCAAAAAGAAAGGATGTCCTTATTAATGTACTGCAAAATGAAAAGAGCTCTCAGTAAAGTTCCTCTGCACCTTCCTGACTCACTCCAGCGTGCACTTACACCTTATATCTTCATCTGGGTGCATATCTCTAAGTTTTCTGATCAACACCACCTCATAACACCTCTGCATTATTCCTCTTTTCATTTAAGTATGCTGTATGTGTACAACAAAGTTATAGCCACCTTACAATTTGAGATCCATGTCCATTTGTTCATTTACTTACTCAACAAATTTTCATTGATCGTGCACAAAATGCTGGGCACTGCCCTGGATGTTTAGGATACATCAGTGAATACAACAGACAGAAACATAGTGGAGAGGGGACGAGAAAGAAGGCAGGTAGTAAATAAGAAACATAATAAGTGAATCACACACTATGTTAAGAGATAATATGTTCTATTAAAAGAATAGAGCAGAGTAAGAGGATTTGGTACTTCTTGAGTGACTAGAATGTAAATAGAGATATATTGAGAAGGTAGCATTTGAATAGAGACTTTGAAATTGGCTGTGAGACTCCTGGGGGAAGAAAATACCAATTAGAAAGCCACAGTGCTTAGATCCCCAAGACCAGACACCTAGTGTGTTCTAGGAGGAGGAAGAAGGCTGGTGGTCAGTTGCTGTAAGAGAGTGAGCGAGGAGAGCAATGACAGGGAGGTAAAAGAGATGGAGAGTGGAGGGACTGGTGAGAACTTTGGCTTTTGTACAGTGGTACAACATGACCAGATTTATATTTGAAAGATCATTCTGCCTGCTAGACTAGCCGGTGGGAAGACAAGGATGGAAGGACTGTCACTAGATAGGAGGGTTATGGCAATATTTCAGGCTAAAGATGATGCTGGCTTGATTCAGGAAGGAGCAATGGAGATGAGAAAAGAGGTCAGCATCAGATATATTGTTAAGGGATAGCTAATGGATTGCCCAAAGCATTGGATGTAGGGCTTAAGAGGATAAGAATCAAGATGTATCCTTAAGAATTTTTCATGAAAGGTTGTCTTCTTTTAGATAAAAACTTTAAATTCTATCATTTCCCACCCAAAGTGTACAAAAATCAGGGAATCATTCAACAACCATCCCCAGGTGACTAAAGGGGACAGACACAATGTCCAAATTTACCCAGACAGAGGAATCTATATTCAAACATAAAGTTCCAGTCCTCAGCAGGGTCCTGCAGAGAAGCTCAAACTGAAAAGACTGAAGCCATCGCTGGGCTAACCAGAGAAGCAGGTGGAATGTGTGGTCATCCAGAATGTGAAGTGAGGTCTTGGACTTGCATTTGATTCTTAGGCAGCAGCTGGTTTGGAGGACAAGGTTTTTAGATCAAAAAAGATCCCCTGAGTAAAGGGTTAATGTCAATGTCAGTTGCAGGCTGCCCAGTCCATCAACTGGAACCAAAGGTAATTTTAAAATATGTAGTCAAGCCTTTTCTTTCCTCACTTTATTTGGTGCCCATTTGGACAATCGTGTCATAAGTTTTCAAGATTCAGAACGAATAACTATTGCCCCTGCCAAGAGCAGAAATTCCGTGAAGTTTTACAGGAAAAAAGATTTTTCCATCCAAGAGCTAAAAGATTCCTATGCAAATGGTAAACTGTGTTGAGCTCCAAGACTATAGATAGTGGTCAAACAGCCAAAGTCCTCTCTTACCAGCATATTTAAATGCCTCCCAGCTCCCTCGTCTTTTCATTTCTTTTTTTTTTCTTTGTGTGTGTGTGTATGTATGTGTGTAATCCACACTCAAGAACTTTTTCCCCATTGATTTTTAGAGAGAGTGGGAGGGAGGGGGAGAAACAGAGAGAAACATCGATGTGATAGAGAAACTTTGATTGGTTGCCTCTAGCATGTGCCCTTGCAACCCAGGTTTCTGCCCTTGACTGGAATCGAACTGGGGACCCTTCAGTCCTCGGACCAACACTCTACCCGCTGAGCTAAACTGGCTATCTTCGTAGTCTTAACTGGACTCCTGTTCTTCCCAGCCTCGAACAATTGGTGAGAAAGATCATTAATATGGTACCACTTTAAGGAAAATATCAAAAAGAAGTTTTTCCTTTTAAGAACAAAGCAAGCGAACTTAGTGCTTTAAAGAATTTTTCATGAAAGGTTGTCTTCTTTTAGATAAAAACTTTAAATTCTATCATTTCCCACCCAAAGTGTACAAAAATCAGGGAATCATTCAATAAGGATTTCTCAAACTCCTACTGTGTATCCAATGCTCTATTTATTACATTTTATAGGTCACTATCCTTAAGGAGCTTAAAATCTAGTGGGAGAAGAGAGTCCAATAACCCTATAAAAAAACATTAAAAAAAAAAAAGAACACATAAAGCATAAGACTGTGTGACCCAGGTGTCAATGCGACAGCATTTCAGAGAAGGGAAGGAGGAGTGAATCCAGGAAGTCACAGGGCTTCCTGAAGGAGCTAAAACCCAAGTGGTGATCTGAAAAACAGTAATTATAGGTGAAGAAGCAGGAAGAGGCCCATCCCTGAAGAGAAACCAACCTGAGCAAGGACTGGATGTGTTCATGAGCATCCCTTCCAGGGTCCCGGGGTCCTTTTTTCTTTTCCTTTCATTTGGTACCAACCTCTGGTGCCTTCTCATCTGGGAACATTTCTCAGGTTAACAACAACTCTCCTAAGATGCACACATTGCACATCCTTGATCACCTTCCATATGTAACAATGAGGCCCAGCTGATGCACCTCTCTGTTAACTGTGATCAGGATTTCATTTGTATTGATTTCCAGGTTTGGGAACCACCATCTTTGAAGAAAGGAAAGAAATCTAAAGTTAATCATGAGGGTCTAAAATCAACAATAAATCAATGAGGAAACTTCTCTTTCTGCAAGACAGCCTGGCAACAAGCAGTAACAAGGTCCAATAAATTTGAACCCATGTAAAGTCACTAATCATAGACACTCTTTTTAAACGAAAATAAAAACATAACAATCTCAGCCCTAAGCACCAAAACAAGAACTGCTTTATAATTATAGCATAAGGAAGGAATTTAAAAAATAGGATACTAAGTCAAATATTCTAATTTCAAGTGCTAGCCCCTCCTCTTTTCAGGGTGATCTTGGGCAAGTTAACCTGAGTCTATCTCAGAGCCTGTCCTGTATGATCTTTGCGAAGATGAAAGGTAAAGTATAGAAGGGACTGGAGCTACATGGTAGTCTTTCGAAGAATGACAGCTATTCACTAGTATATCGACATTCTCTTTTCTTGCCAAGTAAAAGTCGAATGGCCTGGCTCATGAAAAGGTTTGCTATTCACGAATAGTAGATTATAAACAGGCAGTGTTTCCCTATTTGAGAGGTAAGCTTCCTTTTGAATCCATGATAAGGCTAGGAACAGCATGAGGGAAACTTTGAATATGTTTCCTGCAGAATAGCGAAGGAAAATAACACCAACAACTTAGGTCTGTGATAAGCCAACTGGAAATAGATGGCAGTTTCTTCACTATTTGTTCCCCCAATTATACTTGAAGTTCAATATTACATTAGTTTCAGGTGTCGCCCATAAGTCTAGTACCCATGTGGCACCATACATAGTTATTACAATATTATTAACTATATTCCCTGTGCTGAACTGTACATCCCCATGACTATTTGTAACTGCTGGTCGGTACTTCTACTTCCTTCACCTCTCTCACTCAGTCCCCCAACCCACCTGCCTCTTCACTTTTTTGAAAAAAGTTTTCCTCAGTATATGAATTAAGTAAAGAGCAACATAAAGAGAATAGTTAGACTATTGATATGAATGAATTAAAACAAGTGCTTACTAAAGTTGATGCATTAATACCACATGGAAAATTTCTATTGCTATTTAAAGTATTATATCATGCCCAATATGTTTATGGACATTTTATAGAGGAAGCACCATGTCAGGCAGATGGAAGCACAGCCTCAGAGAAGAGAGTCCTCTGTTGTGCTCTGAAGGACCCACGACTCACTGTAGTTTTGGAGTATGATTTGATTTCGATGGGGGTTAACATGGTGCCAACTTGTTTATCAAGGATTTTTTAACAATTTTATCCTTCAAATTTTTGTGAATTTAGACTATTCTTTTTCTGAACTAGTGATATTTTTCTTTAGATTTTTGAGAGAGAAAGAGAGAAAACATACAATATACAATAAAGACTCCCGACACACACATTACAAAGAATTATCTAGTCCAAAATGTCAATAGTACCAAGATTGCAAAACCCAAATGAATCAGAATTCTTTGGGTAGGGAGCCCAGGATTTTGCTCTGTAGTAAGTTTGCCAAGTAAATCATAAACTTTTAGATCTCTTATCATTCTACTTACCTGACTCTAATTACCCTCCAAAGTCTAGAAAAAAATTATTAAAATCTATTTAAGTAAAATGATTTTTCTCTCTTGATTTATTCCCAATTCCATTCATTTAAGAATTCCAAGATTTTAAAATCAGAAACCTCTCTTTTATAGTCTTTCTTTTGGATCATATTTTCTGCTATAAAAATAGGAATTTGCCTAAAAGAATAATTTTGGACCATATGTCCAGTCGAGACCTTCCCTTTTTGTGTTGCCAGACAAAAACTGCAAAACTTTCTCTCCAAATGCCTCACTTCAATAGTCCAAGTCATTCCTTCTCTACTTTCACTCACTGTTTCAGGAACAGAGAGCCCGATTATCATCTATATTGTTTTTAAGGCATCATAGTTCCCAATGTTTCAAAAGAATATGGGTCTTCAGCTGCCATACAGAGGTAGGTTATGAGTTTGGAAACAGCTGGAGATGGCGTAAAGAAAGCACAGACAATGAAAAGATCAATTGTGTCGCGTGTGCAGTGTAGCCCATATGCTTCTGGAGGAAAAGCAAAGGTTGTGTCATGTTCACCATTGCAACCCAGCACGTGGCACAATGCCAGTGCATAGTAGTTGGTAAATAGCTGCTGACTGAGTGAATAAAGAAATAGACATGGAGAATCCAAGATGGCGGCATAGGTAAACACCTACACTGCTGCCTCGCACAACAATTTCAAAAACTACAACTAAAAGACAGAACAAACATCATCCAGAACCACAGGAAAGCTGGCCGAGTGTAAGTTCTACAACTAGAAGGAAAGAGAGGGGCTCACAGAGACCCAAAGGAGCTGCAAAAAGCTGAGGTACGGAGACACGTGCGCTGAGAGAGCGGGTGCCGGAGTACCTGGCTGGTTTTCTCTGGCGGGAGGGAAACGGAGACTCCCAACGGCATTGAACCCCATATCTTATGACACTAAACCCCAGATCCAGCCAAAACTCATACGGGGTGAGTTTGGACAGTGAAAAGGGAGAGGTGCACGGAAATTTAGGGGAGTCACAAAAGATCGGAGGTCTGGTCGCACACGGTGCTGCGTGAAGGACAGACTGCTGATTGTGCCGCTGGCTTTCGCGAGTGGGCGGGAGACAGACCTTCCCAACTGCGCCACTTCTGAGTCCACTGGGCCCCTGTTTTGGGCGAAACCCTGGAGACCTAGACTCGTGTGGTGCTAGTGCGCAGGGGAGCTGGAAAGGCAGCGGTTAGAGGCACTGCGGGCGCGCACGCACAAGGACCGCTCCAGCCATTACCCAGTCACGTGAGACTCAGAGGCCGTGGAGGGCGGGGCCGACTGGAAGGCAAGGCGGTCCCTTAAGCCCTGAGACTCCACCCATCCCAAGCTCAACAGAGAGGCTTCTGTGGCTTTGCTTCTGGTATCATAAGGCTGAATTCAACACAGAAGTTTCCCCGGCATAGTGAAAATGCCCAGACAAGGGAAGGGACCGCAAACAAAAGAAATGGAGGGAAAAAAAAGACTAGATATAGAGTTCAAAACCACGCTTATAAGGTTCTTCAAGAATATGCTAGAAAAGATGGATAAATTTATCAAGTCCCAAGAGGAGATGATAAAGGACCAACTAGAAATTAAACATACACTGACTGAAATAAAAAATATTATACAGAGTCCTAACAGCAGACTAGAGAAAGGCAAGAATCAAGTCAAAAATTTGAAATATAAAGAAGCAGAAAACACTCAACTGGAAAAGCAAGAAGAGAAAAGAATCCAAAAATGTGAAGATAATGTAAGGAGACTCTGGGACAGCTTCAAGCGTACCAACATCAGAATTGTGGGGGTGCCAGAAGAAGAGAGAGAGCAAGATACTGAAAACCTATTTAAAGAAATAATGACTGAAAACTTCCCACATCTGGTAAAAGAAATAGATTTACAAGTCCAGGAAGCACACAGAACCCCATATAAAAGGAATCCAAAGAGGACCACACCGAGACACATCATAATTAAAATACCAAGAGCAAAAGACAAAGAGAGAATATTAAAAGCAGCAAGAGAAAAACAGTTTATTACCTACAAGGGAGCACCCATACGACTGTCAGCTGATTTCTCAACAGGAACGATGCAGGCCAGAAGGGAGTGGCAAGAAATATTCAACGTGATGAATAGCAAGAACCTACAACCAAGAATAATCTATCGCGCAAAGCTAACATTCAGAATTGAAGGGCAGATAAAGAGCTTCACAGATAAGAAAAAGCTAAAGGAGTTCATCAACTCCAAACCAGTACTATATGAAATGCTGAAAGGTACTCTTTTAGAAGAGGAAGAAGAAAAAGGTAAAAGACAAAAAATTATGAACAAATACATATCTATCAATAAGTGAATCTAAATATTAGCGAATTAAAAATTTGAGGAACAGAATAAACTGGTGAATATAATAGAATCAGGAGCACAGAAAGGGAATGGACTGATAATTCTCAGGGGGAAAAGGGTGAGGGGTGTACAGGGAGAGACTGGACAAAAATCATACACCTATGGATGAGATCAATCGGAGGGAGCTAAGGGCAGAGGGAGGGTGGGAGCTGGGTGGAGGGGTGCTATGGAGGGGAAAAAATAAAAACAAATGTAATAATCTGAATAATAAAGATTTAATTTAAAAAAAAAGAAAGAAAGAAATAGACTTATTCCAGGATCATACTGAGACCATGGCACTTGCTGGTAGGAGGAGAAGAAAGCCAGAATGAGGTAGGATTAAACCACACTTGAGCTGGTTGAAGTAGAGGCTTCCAGAGAAGAGGGTCAGTAATCCAATATGCACATCCAAGAAGCATGGGGAGCTTGAGCATAATTTAAGAAGAAAAAAATCTTCCAATTGGGAAATGACAACCAGTGATCCCAGGCAGGGCAGTAGTCAGAAACCTCTGCAGAACAGCACCAGCTCCTGTAGCATACTCTTGTCAGGGATGCATTGCTGGAGAAGGGGGTCTGCAAATAGCCCTCTAAACTTGGTCAGGATCCAGGGAGACCCTTTGTATATGAAAATCTACAGCACAAGTCCTGATATTAGGTAGAACCATAGAAACTGATACAGAATCTAAGTTACTCATTTTGCTAAGTCCAAGGAACACAAAGATATAAATACATGGGAAACAAAGAAGAACTCCAAATATTTGTAACTTAATGTGGTAAGTGCTTTAATAGAGAAATGAACAGTGCCCAGCCCAGTGATTCCAGGAAGTGGAGTGTCTGGGGAATCAAAGAAGGGTTCACAAAAGAAATGATAAGTGAACTGGGTTAGGAGAAAGGACTGGGATTAGCTAAGGGGGCAGCCTGGGTAAAGGCATGTTTAGGACTTTGGCTGTAATTGGTTGGATTTGGCAACAGCAGAGATCAGAGACAAAACAGTTGGGACCAGTTGGAAAAGCCTTCTCCTTCTACCGTGTTTTGGAATTTCTTTAATATCTAATATGAACATAGTGCATATTGCAGTTTTGATGTTAATTTACAATTTCTCCTCATTCAGGAAATAAACATCTTTTGTCTTTTAAAAAAAAGAAGAAGAAGAAGAATCTAGGTAACTATAGAAAAGCTTGGGGAACAATATCATGGCCTGAGCTCACCCTGGAATACCGGAAACTTAGGCTATGGAAGTGCTACTACTATGACAAGCCAAGGCTGAGGGTACATGAACTGCTTTGATCAGGGCTGGCTCAGAAGGGGGTGTTCTGGAGCCCAGAGATGGAGGCTACAGTGGCTGCAGCTAAGACAGACTGCAAAGGGAAGGCAGAGCTGGCTGCAAACTTCTGTCCTAGGCAACTTCCTGGGTCTCTTTTGTAGGTCATTTAAATTCTGTTACTACTTGTTTTGAAATAAACCTAGAAAAGTACAAACCCAGCCCAGAGTTGTAGTCATAAGGCTATCTAGGTAAACAGAAAGTTGGCATGTCTGCCCTTGCCAAAATTTCTCTAATTTCACCAGCCTGGTAGGGAATGAATCCAGTCGCCTGTGCTGAGTGGTGGCAATCTTGTCTTCCAACATAATAAAAAAATTATTGCATGCTTTTCAGAAAACATAGAAATCAGAGAAGACATTTTTCTTCTATTTCTTTTCCAAGGTCAGCAAAACAGTCCATCAATCAAAATAGGTAGTATCTTTGGGATAGATAATTCATGTCAACAGCTGTAAGCATGTGGGTCTCTTCATTAGGGAAAGAAGTATAGGAAAGAGGTTGCTGCTAGCAAATAGGGCCAAAGAGTAAGACCAACTTATATTTAAATAGGACTATGAGAAAAGTGTTAGGAACTCAAAAAATAGCTAGGCCTCAACCTCCAGAATCTTACAGCATATCTTACAAGACAGGATATATACTCCAAAAGGTAAACATTATACCCTTTGGGATATAAAAGACAAATATCCCACAGGCATCCAGAAATTCCCCATCTGTTCCATATTCACAAGTCTTTGGATAAGTAAATTGGCACAAGCAAGTGCATTATCAGGACTGTCCCTTTAATGGATCCAGTGGATTACTTCCCAAGTTATCAAAGAAGGTGTTCATCTTTTTGCAAGGGGAGCTGGACTAATCATTCTGGACATTCAGGTATAACATGAGCAGCTCATGACTTGCTCAGCCCAAAAAGTCTTCCCCAAAAAGACCCTTCCTCACCTGTTGTTGCAATTCTAAAAACGACCCTTGGAGAAGACAAGCCCCTTCCCAACAGCCAATCTAGGAGGACAGGACCTGACTTTTCCCTATAGATTCTTTCACCCTAACATTATCCCACTTCCTATCCAACTTGCTTCCACACCCACCTGTCCCTTTTTCACATGGCCTGGAAGAGTAAGGGGAGACTAGAATGGAGGGGAATTAGGAGGCTGACCTTGCAGAGGATTTTAATGACTTAAGATGGAGTTTGGGTGATGGAGAGCCATTCAAAGAAAGCACAAAGCAAAAATTTAGGAAGATGAATCTGGCACTTGTATGTTCCAAGTGTATTAACAAACCAGTATTAATTTGGATATCACTGATTTATAAATTTGGTCATGGAAGGGAGTAGGCTCCAGTGTACTTTTACATTTTGGGGGCTGAAGTGAACTTTGCACCAAATGTAACTAATCCACAACCCTAGGGCTGCGAGTGACTCATCAATGTTTCCTACTCAGCCCTCAAAAAAAGGATGAACTGTGTTATTGCTATAATGATGGGTGATATGTCCTTTGAAAGATGTAACTTAGCAAAGCACAGGGGAAAGAAAGACTTTGTTGGAGAAGGAAAGTGGGAACAAGCATGAGCTTTGGGATCAGATCAATGTGGCTAAAATTCTGGTCTTTAAATAGTTGTCACAAGGCCTGGTACATAGTAAGTACTCAGTGTGAGTCTCCTTGCATGGATGGCGTTGGCTCTATAAGAATCAGTTCAGCAATGTGTTCCCAAAGAGACTCGGACTTCTGGTTGAATGAACAGCAGTATGGTGTCTCAGTCTAAAGAAGTCATGGAACCTCCCACCTTGAAATACCCACTCAACTGTTGTATTAAATAAAAGAACACATCAGAGAGATCTGAAAGAAATGGAATAATTAAAAAATAATGCCAGATATGATAGTTTATATAGAATATGTTATAGAAGTGGCAGTCTAGCCTGGAGGCATGAAGAAAGACTTAGTGACCATTTTCAGTATTTGAAAGGCTATCCCGAAACTTATACATCTGCTTTTACTCTATAGATCCAAGGAGTAGAATAGGCCAATAGACACAGCTTGTGGATCAGATTTTAGTCCTTCTAAATGGTTCCATGAGGGAGGGGGCTTCCTGGTATGGTTGTATTCAAGCACAGGCAACTTGACATCGAAGAATTATGCAAACACCATTTATGCATCAGATAGGCAACTGAACTAGAAAAGCTTTCAGACTCCTTCCTATGCTGAGAGTCTGTAATTCTAGAACAAAAAGTATGCTAGTGAAGAAGTAAGGCAAACACCATCCGTCCTATGGAGTGTAACAAATGAGTTTGCCTTTGATATTTTGAAAATAAATATTAGGACCTTTTGTTGGTAACACTGGAGATGGCTTCTCTTAGTGAGATTCAGATTGGCCAACCTCCACCTAATACAAAGGAGATGGTATTTCAGATCAGAGGGTGCTTAAAACTCCTCCTGAGAACAATTTGTTATCAAGTAACCTCAAAGCACACCCTTCCGTTTACAAACAATTGTTATACTACTCACAAATCATTCTCGCCTATTTATTGGCTGATCTCAGGAGAGCCATCCAAATTCAAGGTCTTTTTACAATGTTCTAGTTTTTTTATTATTATTATTTTAACAAGATGACCTGCGGTTTTTTGTACTGCCATTAGAAAAAGGAAAAGACCACGGGAATATCAAAATGCAAAACTCAGCTCTCAGATGTTGTTTATGAACTGAAATATCAATAGTTTGCCAACATCTTTATTTTGATAACCCTTGTATGCATAAAAATATCTTTTCAAATATGTTTTGGAGGATTCGTGCTGATTTGTTTTCTTTGGATGTT
Source organism: Lasiurus cinereus (assembly GCA_011751065.1). NCBI lineage: Eukaryota > Metazoa > Chordata > Mammalia > Chiroptera > Vespertilionidae > Lasiurus > Lasiurus cinereus. Next base: position 28,483,453 of record JAAGEH010000041.1, on the reverse strand, counting down.
TGAGCAATTGACTTTCAGTATTTTAATCTCTAAGTATTTTAAAGAATGTTTGCCCTAAGTTTGAAATTTCCTTGTTTTGAGAGTAAGTGAGAAGAAAAACAAAAACAATTTTTCTGAGTCTAGCCTCAGAAAACGCTGTGATAAGCACATAGTGAGATGGTAATATTTATTTTTAGAAATAAAAGTTAAACTCAAACAATGCATAACCAAGATAAATGTAATGGACCAAACTCAACAGTTAACAGAGACTAACAAATTCTGTTTTAAAAAACAACAGCTATTTATAATAAAATATACATTCAAAAATATAAAGACATAGAAAGGTTGAAAATAAAAGTATGAGAAAAATTATAACAGGCAAATACCAAAATAAAACTAGTGTAGCTATATTAATATCAGGTAAAATATACGTTATGGTCAAACAAAATCATTATTGATATAAAGAAGGCCATTATACAATGTTACAAGTAACAGTTAACCTAGAAGTTGTAATTCTAGTCTGCATTTAATGACATATCTTCAGCATATGTGAAGCAAATATTGCCAAAACAGTGACGAGAAATTAATGAATCCACCGTTACAGGAGAAGATTTAAGTACCATTTTCTCAATAATTAATCGATCAAGCAGCCAAAAATTTAATAAAATAGAAACTACTTGGATAATATAATTGCACATGATCTATGGCCACACAATAAGGCTACAGCAAAATGTTCTAGGTAGGGTCAAGAATTTTTGTTAGAATTAAATGGGGGTTGTACAATTATAAGGTTAATGAAAAATATCATTATTTTATCAATCTAAGGCACACTTTTATTTCACATTTTAACCACTGAAATATATGTTTCACATAATCAATAATGTATCATAATTTAATTGACAGTGTTTGTTCCTAGTGGCTCAATGAGGTATCCTACAATGGATGCATCTTAAATTCAGTGAAATCTTTCCCATCATTCTGTGCTGTACCGAAAGTAAAGTAATGAAATGCATGCTGGACATCACACATCAGTCACTTCCTCTCCACTTCCCACCCCTATCCACAATAGAAAATAAGAACTCTGGCTTTTCTCCTCTGGAGAATGGGGGACAGGGCAGGAACTGATCACCAAACACATTACAGCCGCATTTGAGAGATGGCCCGGAGTGCTATGCAGGGCTTACTGTCTATACTGTAGACCCCTGTGAAAGGGGTTGCTACCCATAGGTTGAGAACCGCTGTCAGGGGTCGCTGAAGACCATCTGAAAACACAAATATTTACATAACGATTCATAACAGTAGCAAAATTACAGTTATGAAGTAGCAACGAAAATAATTTTATGGTTGTGGGTCACCACAATATGAGGAACTGTATTAAAGGGTTGTGGCATTAGGAAAGTTGAGAACCACTGGTCTATAGGAAACCTGCATCTTGAGAAAATGCCTATTCCTTTTTAAGCACACTTTGAATATTTATAAAAAGTAGCTATGTTATTAGACCTTAAGTCAAAGTTTCAACAAATTCCAAAAAATTCATGTCATATGGACCATGTTTTGTGACCAAAAAGGTCCACTAAAAATTGATTGCAAATCAATATTGAAAATCTCATGTGTTTGGAAATTTCAAACACAAATAAGTCAAAGTAACATTATACTGGAAATTGGGAAATATTGAAAACTAGTCAGTTATGAAGATGCCACATAAAATTTGTGGAATGTGGCTAAAGTGGTCTGAGAGTGAAATTTGTAGCCTTAAATGTTTAGAAAAGAAGAAAAGTTAGCAAAACATGGATGATCTCAATATTGTAGAGAAGAGCAATAAAGTAAACCCTTTCAAAAAAATAAGACAAAAATAATTTTTTAAAAAAAGACAAAATAGAAAATAAGAGAGGTAGAGAAAACTATTAAGTGGGGCAGGAGTGGTGAAAAAGAGAAATAGACATATACCTAATGGACTGTGTTTTCACTCGTCAGTTCTGCATGGGAGGAGGGACCAACTCATTGTTGTCTCAGGTTTGAGTGGCTGGTATGAGATCATTAACCTAGGGAACCAGGAAAATGCCTGCAAATTGAGTTCATTCCCACCTACTCCTAGGTTTTTCCTGCTATGGAAATGTTTTCACTCAAAATGGATGTCATGAAATGTTATACAGTGTTTACATCTTACTCTCTGCCATTGTTACCATGAACTAAAATTTGGTGAAATACTATGAAACCCTCCATTTTGGAGGCTGTTTGTTCCTAGAGTGGCCTTATGATCTGATCCCTATGTGTTTGTTTTGTTTTGTTTTGTTATTGATTAAGATATTACATAGGTATCCTTATCCATCCATTGTCCCTCCATCCCACTCCCTTTCATGCCCTCACCCCCCTGGTGTCTGTGTCCATTGGTTGTGCTTATATACATGCATACAAGTCCTTTGGTTGATCTCTTCCCTTTACCCCCACCTTCCCCTACCTTCTCTCTAAGGTTTGATGGTCCAATCATTGCTTCTCTGTCTCTGGATTCATTTTTGTTCATCAGTTATGTTGTTCATTATAATCTACAAATGAGTGAGATCATGTGATATTCATCTTTCTCTGACTGATTTATTTCACTTAGCATAATGCTCTCCAGCTCCATCCACACTGTTGCAAATAATAGGACTTCCTTCCTTTTTACAGCAGCATAGTATTCCATTGTGTAGATGTACCACAGTTTTTCAATCCACTCATCTGCTGATGGACACTTAGGCTGTTTCCAAATCTCAGCAATTGTACATTTTGCTACTATGAACATAGGGGTGCATATATCCTTTCTGGTTGGTGTTTCTAGTTTCTTGTAATACATTCCTAGAAGTGGGATTACTGGGTCAAATGGAAATTCCATTTTAGTTGTTTTTTTTTTGAGGAAACTCCATACTGTTCTCAACAGTTACTGCCCCAGTCAGCATTAACACCAGCAGTACACGAGGGTTCCTTTTTTTTCATGTCCTTGCCAGCACTTGTCTACAAGTTTGTTGATTTTTTTGATGATAGCCATTTTGACATGTGTGATTTGCAACTCTAGGATGATTAGTGACTTTGAGTATGTTTTCATATGTCTCTTGGCCTTCCTTATGTCCTCTTTTGAAGAGCATCTATTTAGGTCCATTGCCCATTTTTTGACTGGGTTGTTTATCTTCCTTTTGTTAGGTTGAATGAATTCCCTTTAAGTTTATGATTATGCTTCTTCTGGCCTCTTGCTTCTCGGAATCATATATGTGTCTTCCATTTGAGATGCACCCTCCCTTTCTATTTTGATAATTTAGGCTTCTGGGAGCTCAGATATCAGATAACCAGTCAATCTTGTCTCAAGTTCTTAAGTAGAGACAAGAATTCTTATTTTATTCTATATAATAAAAGGCTAACATGCAAATAGACTATACAGCAGAACAACCTGAACAACCAGTCACTATGATGTGCACTGACCACCAGAACATGGCAGGTGTTGTCGGCAGGTGGCATAGTGTGGAACTTGGTGGGTGTTGACTGCGGCGGGATGGTGGAGCAGGTGAGTGGGGATGCCAGGCCAAGGCAGAGCTCCAGTCACTATCATTAGGACAAGCCACTGGTGGTTACTGAAAACTCTTTGCTCCTGTACACTGCGGTCCCATCTGATGCTCACACCTGCTGCCAGTGCCAGAGCCACCTCTCACACCTGCTACTGGTGCCCCGTGCCAGTCCTGATCGCGGCTGCAAGCCAGGCTGGCACCATCAGCACATGGGAGCAGGGCTAGCGCCATCAGTGCATGGGAGCAGCAGCAGCAGGAGCCAGGCTGCCGGCAGATAGGGGACCGGGGTCTGCGGCAGGAGAGTCCAGGTGGAGGCACAAAGAATGGGCTGAGACCCACTCCTGTGCCCACCATAGCCTCATGGCCCACAGTTCCTTTCAAAGTGCATGAATTCTTGCACTGGGCCTCTAGTATATTTAGGAGCAGGGGGAGGTGAGAAGCCTTCAGGGGCGATCAGGGCCAGCAGCTGCCACTCACACCCACTGATGATGCCAAATGATAGTGGGCACCAGCAGCAGATGCCAGCAAGGCCAGTGCTGGCCCTGATTGCCCCTGAGGGCTGGCGCTGACAGTGGGTGTGAGTGCCAGGTAGGACTGTGGTATGCAGGAGCAAAGAATTTTCAGTAACCAACAGAGGTTTGCCCCAATGATAGTGACCAGCACCTCACCTTGGTCTAGCATCCCTGCTCACCTGCTCCACCATCCTGCCACGGCCAGTGCCTGCCATATTCCGCACACACTCCCTGGTGGTCAGAACACATCATAGCAACTGTTTGTTAGGTTGTTCAGTTGTTCTGCTGTTCATTCTATTTGCATATTAGCTTTTTATTATCCTACTAGAGGCCTGGTACATGAAATTCATGAATGGGGATGTGGGGGTCCCTCAGCCCAGCCTGCTCCCTCTCCATTCCAGAATCCCTCTCACAATCCAGGACTCCTGGCTCCCAACTGCTCACCTGCCTGTCTTCCTGATTGGCCCTAACCGCTTCTGCCTGCCAGCCTGATCACCCCCTAACCACTCCCCTGACAGCCTGATTAATGCCCAACTGCTCCCCTGCCAGCCTGTTTGCCCCTAACTGCCCTCCCCTGCAGGCCTGGTCACCCCCAACTGCTCTCCCCTGCAGGCCTGGATGCCCTCAACTGTCCTTCCCTGGTCACCCCCAACTTTTCTCCTCTGACAGTCTGGTCCCTCCCAGTTCCTCTCCCCTGCTGGCCTGATTGCCTACAACTGCCCTCCCTTGCAAACCTGGTCCCTCCCAACTACCCTCCCCTATTGGCCACCTTGTGGTGGCCATCTTGTGTCCACATGGGGGCAGAATCTTTGATCGCATTGGGACAGCCATCTTGTGTGTTGGAGCAATGGTCAATCTGCATATTACTCTTTTATTAGATAGGATAGTGGCCTGGTACATGGGTGGGGGCCAGCTGGATGAGGGGCCTGTGGTAGTTTGCAAGCTGGCCACACTCCACGGTGACCCAAGTGGAGGCCCTATTTGGGATTTATTTATCTTCTACAATTGAAACTTTGTAGCCTTGAGTGGAGGCCTGGGCCCACCAGGGTATATAAGCTTGGCTTTCTCCATCACCAGGGAAACCCAAGCCTCCTTCCTGCTCGCTTGTGGCTGCAGCCATCTTGGTTGGGGTTAATTTGCATACTTGCTCCTGATTGGCTGATGGGTGTGGTTTGTTGGTGTGGCAGAGTGGTGGTTAATTTGCATGTTACTCTTTTATTAGCTAGATATGCAAATCAACCAAATGGTAGAATGACCACTTGCTATGATGCACACTGACCACCAGGGGGCAGGTGCTCAATGCATTGATCAGTGTGCTCCCACAGAGGGAGCATAGCTCAGCCAGAAGCCGGGCTCACTGCTGGTGAGCACAGCAGCAGTGGTGGGAACTTGTCCAGCCATTGCAGCAGTGCTAAGGATGTCTGACTGATGGCCTAAGCTGTCATTCGGACATTCCCTGAGGGTACCTGAACTGCGAGAGGGTGCAGGCCAGGCTGAGGGACCCCCTGAGTGCACTATAATATACAGTGGTACCTCGAGATACGAGTGTCCTAACATACGAGATTTTTGAGATACGAGCTGTCGAGCTAGCGATTTTTGTTTTGAAATACGAGCAACATTTGAGATACGAGTAATCGCGCGGATCAGCCGGCTGCACACGACCCACCAGTTTACCACGACTCAAGAGTCTCATAGTTTCCCACGCCTCAAGGTTACGGAACGAATTAAACTCGTATCTCGAGGTACCACTGTAAGTATGTGTACTCAGGGCATATATTATAAGATAAATATATGCCCTGAGTACACAGGTTTTAGTGAATGACCAATGTGTCCATTTATGCCTACTCCTGGATTATTGGGCTGTTTCAAACAGCTGAGTCTTTTGAGTTGAGCATTCTGGATTAGTGAATTCCATTGAAAGAGAAACAATTGCCGGAAGAAGTGCACAATTTAAAGAGACTCCAAAAAGTGGCTGAGGAGATGAGACTGAGAGAGGCTGGAAGGCAGGGGGATGGGAAGAGAGAGAGATGAACAGTTTGGGAAACAGGACCATTAAGCAGAAAGCCTGAGAGGATCTGCTTTCTGCCAACACTAAAATAACTGCCAACTCTTTAAGTAGTCAAAAATCAGTGGGTTAGGCCAGTGGTCACAAACTGTGGCTAATGAGCAACATGTAGCTCGAGAGCCACGGTTTGCCGCTCTGTTGAATAATGAGTTTGCCGACCACTGATTTAGACTCTTGGTTCCAATAATTATAGGCTGTTGTTGTTCCTTGTGATTAAGCCCTTATCCTAGTGATTGGCAAACTCATTAATCAACAGAGTGGCAAACCGTGGCTCGTGAGCCACAGTTTGCCGACCACTGGACTAGGCTGTCACACAACTGGAGGTGACAGCAGCCTGCCTCAGACTATATTGTCCTAGTTGGCACTTTATAATCACATTGCACCAAAACACAGCCTGCCCCAGGGTCATTACATGTACCTTGTAATCAGGATATTATTTGGGATTGGCATAATTTGTATTGCTTGCACTCCCAAAAGAGACCAACTTCCCTCTGCTCCCTATAGAATGACAAAGTTACATGAAAGTATAGAAACATTTTTCCTTTTGCAAAGCAACCTGCTCCCCACCTATTCATTAAAACACCAAGGAAATTCAAAGATTAGTAATTTAATTTATATATTCCCAAAAGAAGATTCTGTGCTACAAGCAATACATAACTAGCACTCTTTGACATTGCTGTGGTTGCTAAAACAGGTGTTAGTTTAGTCAGTGCCCAAAGCAGAGAGCTTAATGTTTTGTTCCTGTGTGTTTTTTATTAAAAAGCACTTGCATAATTGACAACTAAAATATTTGTGTCTCTTTTACACACAACCAAGCATCATGAAAATTGCTTCACTTGTACGCCAAGGAAATATGAAAGACAATTTTATTTTTCTTATGTGGCTAAAATTCATGGTCTTCACAAAGGTATCTATAAAGCTTGAGATTGTTTGTATATAAAAGGAACAAATGCAACCAAAATAAATATCTAACAAATGATGCATGATGGAGTCCAACCCGGCAGCCTCAGTTGACCCTGAATTGCTGGCCTTAAAATTCGTGAATTTACTGAGCCCTAATAAATAAAAATCTTCACTCATGATCCAACATTTTCATTTTATAGATCCTCACCCTAAATAAAATTATGTTCATTCCTACCTCTGTGCCTTTGATCACACTTTACTTTCCTTCTGGCACATCCTTTCTATCTTCTCTCCACTTCCCCACATCTCACCATGGCTTCAAGGCCAGCCAAGTGCTCCCTGGACCTGTCCCAGGATGCCTCACTGACCTTGGCAAGCCTCCTGAACTCCCTGTGCTCTGAGCTCAAGCACTGTGGGTGTATCATCACTTAGAGTTTAACAACACAGCTCTGTGCTGCTTCTAAACGAGCAGCACTGTGAGTCAGCCCTCACTTCCTAACTGGACTGTGATAACATCTTCCAGTATTGGAGGATGACTTTTTCATCTTTCTGTGCCTCCTATTGCTAAGCGTGTGTTAGAAACACAATAGAAAATGATTTGTCGGTTTCCTGATACCCTATTATGCAGTTTCAAGATATTGTTTTAAGGAATCATTCAGCATGTAATCACAGGTAGAATCTGTCTCCAAGAGGCACCACCCATAGGCATGAACCTCCTTGAGTTCATAATCTAAAGCAAGAGCCAACAGTATGCATTAGGCATGCTTACTTACTGAAAACAAGTAATAACAATGCTGACTAATATGAAAGGGATGATCAATAAGACCAATTGAGCATATACATTAAATAAACAGCAAGTAGGCAAATCCCTGTATCTAATGGCACAAAAAATGAAAACAAGAAATTAGCCTTTCAGTGTTTGAAATTACTAAATAACTTTTCTTGGTAATCTTATTTCAGCAACCTACTCACAGGAAATACTGTAAGGCATTGTGAGTACTAATGAGCTACATCTTGTATGCATTATTTTCTAAAAACTGGTTTTGGTTAACAAGCCCTATGCATTTTATGGAGAGAAAGAAAGTACTGAATGAATCCAAGATTTACTTATGACCACTCTCACCATTATGAAATGTCTCTAATAAGTCAGGGTGAACACAAGACCGAGATGATGCTGGACAGCCTTGATGTAGAGGACCTCAAAGCTGGCATTTGTAGGAATGTGGCATCAATCTTCCCCTGAATCACATACGAATGATGGCTTATATATGTCTTTCTGGTAATGAGATTTGTAGTGAACTAGAATTTAGATCCAAGTTATTGCATGCAACTCCTTCAAAATATTTATCTTGGAAGGTCATGCCCTTTCTCCAACAACACTGTCACTATTACAACTATTTCTGAACTCCTGCTCTGAAATGGCCATAACTTTGAAGGTACAGTATTTAAATATCCTCCTTAGGGCAATAGGAGAGCATCCTCATCATTTGATTTCAAAACAATCTAGAAGTTGTAGACATAATGAATGATGAATGGGAGGTTATCGATCTGAGAACCTCCTTGGTGAAAAACAAAGCATGACTCAGAAGTTGCAAGATTTTCTTTTTGTGGCCTATAAAGTGGTTTCAAAAACAGTTCCACGGGAGGTGTTTCAGAATGCTTTGAGTAATGGCGACATCATTGGAGAGTCTCCAGCATCCAAAGCCACTGGTTTGGAATTAGATTCATGTGGATGCGGGAGTTCTGCCATGTGCACTACATGGACAACCTCGCTGCCTTAGCCATGCTTTTCAAACAGAGTTTCACAAAGGCACGGGTAATTCTCATCTCATAGTTTTTCTGTACGGCTTACTTTATGGGTTAAGGCAGTGGTAGGCAAACTCATTAGTCAACAGAGCCAAATATCAACAGTACAATGATTGAAATTTCTTTTGAGAGCCAGATTTTTTAAACTGAAACTTCTAACGCCACTTCTTCAAAATAGACTCGCCCAGGCCATGGTATTTTGTGGAAGAGCCACAATCATGAGGCCAAAGAGCCACATGTGGCTCATGAGCCAGTTTGCTGACCACAGCTTTAAGGGATCCAATATCTATCAATTTCATTCCCATTTCTCACCCAGATTACCTCTCAGGTAGCAAGAATGAATCATGTTTGGTTGTTTCACTCATTAACCTTTGATCAACTTTAATGAGGGATATTAAGTTTAGCATTGGAAAATCCACTTGGTTTTCCCTTTCCTTGACACTATGATGGCAACCTAAGGGCCTGTGGTTTCCCTAATATGTAACCTGGCATCACCCATCAACACTATAACTCCAGTCAGGATCAGCATGATGTTCATAAGAATCTAAGTCATTTACATAGACCAAACCTTGGCACATCACCAGGATCATGGCCTGTGCATGGGAGCATAGAAAGGAAAGTCACATTTATTGAATCATAGCAATGGTTCAGGACCTTTATGCATAGAGGTAAATATCAAATTAATCCTGGAAATGGAACTATCTCAATTTCATATATGTAAGAGAAAAGGAAGGTTAAGAGAAGTTGAGTAACTTACCCAAAGTCTGTGTATTAATAAGTGGAAAATTTCAGATTTAGATAATCTTTTCCTGGCTCCAAAGTCCAAGCTCTTTGTAGTGAGGGTGGTGAGCTGTGTCTAGTGATGGGGACATGGAGGGGGAATTGAGCAGCCTCAGGCAACATTGGCTCCAGTGCCATTTATACCCCCCACTAGCTGTAGAAGGTGATAATCTGCTCAATTCTCATTTCCCTTAACTTAACAAATAAGTTGAGTGACTATATTGAAAATACTTTACTAAATCTCAAAATTACAAAGATGAGTAAAGTCAGATATATGTCCTCTAGGGGCATATGTCAGTAGGAGACAGACAAGCACATAATAATATAATCCTATATAATAAAAGTCTAATGTGCAAATAGACTGAATGGCAGAACAAGTGGTCGTTATGACACACACTGACTATCAGGGAGCACATGCTCAATGCAGGACTGCCCCCTGGTGGTCAGTGGGCTCCCAAAGGGGGAGCCCCACTCAGAAGCTGAGCTTATGGCTGGTGAGTACAGCAGCGGTGGCAGGGAGCCAGCCTAAGCTGGCAGTTGGACATTCCCTGAGGGCTCTTGGACTGAAAGAGGGCACAGGCTGGGTTGAGAGACCCCCTGAATGCATGAATTGCATGCACTGAGCCTCTAGTTTCTATAATATACAATAGAAGCTAAGATAGAGACATAATAAAAAATGGGAGGACAAACTCAGACTTGAGTGGTATTTCCTTGTCTGTGTTCCCCACTCAGCTGTAAGATTGGTGACCGGAGAGACCATATCCATCTTTAATGTTAGTGCTACAGAAGAACTAACCCATAATAGGTTTTCAATAAATATGTAAAGTATGAATAAGTCAGGTGGTGCCTGATTGAAGACTTGAATGATGAGAAACAGTTAACCAAGCAATAAAAAGAATAAAGCATGTTTCAGGGAAAAGAACATGAAAACAGAAAGGTGTATACAGAGAACTATATGCAGTTTAGTCAAAGCACAAAATATAAGGAAGGAAGTGGTGGGAGAAGGGGTTGGAGAAATAAGAGAGTTTTGGTTGTGAAGGACCTTGTGTGGCCTAAGGGCTCTTGTACCCAGAGGTACATAAATGGATTCTGGGGATTTGATGAATCCCAAACCCCTGAAATTGTTATGGAAATTTGTAAGCTTGTGTGTCAATGTAAATGTGTACTCTCTGAGGGAGAAATGTAACACTAATCAAATTTTCAAATGTGAAGAACTCATACAGACAATGAAGAGCTGTTAAAGGGTTCCTGGGTAGGCAGAGCTGTCAGAATAACGTTCTAGATAGATGACTGTAGATTTACAGAAGATGGAAGTCAGGGGAGCAAAACTGGTGGTGGAGAAACCAGTGAAGAGATAACTGCAACTATTCAGGAAAGTAATCTTAGGGTTCAACACCTAATCAATGGTGTTGGAGATGGAGTAGACAGGGGTGGATTCAAGAAGGGGGATTTTGGGGGTTGGAGGGGTGGGGAGAGATTAATTAAAGAACTTACATACATACTAGAGGCCCACATGCACCGGTGGGGTCCCTCGACCCTCTCAAAATCTGGGACCCCTCAAAACCAGGGACTCCTCCAGGGATGTTGGAGAGCCAGTTCCAGCCTGACCAAGGGACCCTACAAGAGCACAAATCCATGCACCGGGCTTCTAGTATGCATATAAGAACTTTGGTTAATCTCTTCCCGCCCATCCCCCTCTCCTCTCTTCCCTCTGAGATTAATCAGTCTGTTCCATGTTTCTATGCCTGTGGTTTCAGCTCCTGCATTGAGTGTCTGTCCCCTAGTGGTCAGTACACACCATAGTTACTGGCCGGTCAGCTGGTCACTTGGGCTTTTTTATAGAGAGATATGCATAACTCATGGACACGTTTGAGGTAGCAATAGGACTTACCAGACAGTTGAATGACCCTAACTCTGACCCTGGAAGCATGAGGAGAGATCAAGCCCACAGATAAAGATTTAAGTCATCAATATCTAGATGAGAGTTTAAACTATGAAAGTAAATGAAAGCCCATGGAAAGTTTTAGAAAGAAAAGACAGGATGAACCAAGATTGTGTCCATGACTTGTACAACACCAAAAAGATACTAAATGCCACTGAATTGTACACTTAAAAGTGGCTAAAAAGGCAAATTATATACTTTTTAAAGTGTAAGAAAGTAGATAAACACTTCAGGCAAGGTAAATGATATGTAGTTTTTAAAAAATGGATCCATGGGGCATGCCAACATTTGAGGAACTATATACAAAGAGAAGCCCACAGGGAAGGTGGACAAGGAGTAATCAGAGATAGGAGGAAGGGGGCTTAAGAGAATCTGTTACAGATGCCAGGGGAATAGAATTCCAATAAAATATAGGATGGAGTATGCAGAGAAGTTAGAATCACTAAGGCTACTTCCAGAAATAACAATCAGAGTATATGAGCTCTGGGAGAGAGAGAGAATTCTGGTCTCTGGACTTGCCCATCCAGAACTTCTCAGCAGCAATAAAATGACTTAAATTTCATCTTTCAAAGTAAAACTTGCCCATGCTCTGCCAGTTTTGTTTGGGCAGGAAGCAGAGCTCAGACCAGCTGCTAAGGATGGTTCTAAATTCCACTTCAGGGCCTTGGAATGTGATGCCTCCGGAGTGCCAGCCTCTGCCCTGGGAGGGAGGGAAGCAGCCTGAGGCAGAGGGAGGCACAGTGAGGCCCTCCAACCTCCCTCCTCCCAATGCTGACACTCCTCTAACTGCTCACAGGGTCTCCCATCTGAGCAGGACAAGTCAGGACTTCCCTCGTTCCTCATCTCTTTATCTCTGCATATTTCCCTCTCACAAGGATGGCTTCTTTGGTATTTAGACCAAGCAGGTTGCTATGAAATCACAAGTTCATAGACAGGAGCTGCCTCTGGCTAAAGGGTCTCTTTCCCTTGAGGACTTCAAAGACAACCTCATCCAATACCAGAGAGAGGGGGACTGGAACAGGCACAGGAGGGAGGAAGAGGGACCAGTGGGCAGCATCTCCCCATAGCAAACCGCTTGGGTCATCCTGGGGTGCCATGTGCCATCATTTACTAGCTGAATCCAAGAAAACAGTATTGCCAGCTTTATGAAGCTCTAATGGATCATCAGCTAATCTCCTGGCAGAGTTTGTCTACTATTCCTTCAATGTGGCAAGATAAACCTGCTAACTCATTCTTTCGTGTTAAATGTTTAAAAGATAGTCTAATATCTGTTAAAAAGTAAAAAACTTGAGTATCCTCAGTAATTCAGAGTTAATACTCAGACTCTGCCAAACTGAGCATAGAACTACGACAAGCCCACCAACAAGAGTGAGGGCTCTGGTAACATCTTTGCTAATAATTTGTGTATCCTGTTATCAAAGGGTAATTGTTACAATTATCAGGACCCATCCTGGGGCAAGTTAAACTAAAGGATATTGGGGCTCACTGTAGTGGGGGGGGCAATAAAGCATGTGACAAACAAATAGTAGATGAAAGCCACAATATTGCCTTAATTATTGTGGGCTGGGGACTATGCTGAGTGTGGCAGCAAGTGGGCTGGAAACTGAAGCCCAGAATTAAATAGATTTCCCAGCCTGGTTATGGGCATGAGGCCTGTCTGGGGGAAACTTACAACCAGGGGCACTGTTCCCAGGAGGCTGGTGAAGCTTAGCTTCAGGGATCCCCATTTGAAAGGTTTCCTTCTAGCCTCCTCTAAGGACCAGGGAGGAGCCCTTAGTATTTTACTTTTGTATTTTTATGTTCTTTTTCTTTAAAAGGCCCCACAAATTGTATACGCATCAAGTCCCCCCAAAATCAGCCTGCATGGGACAGAAGGGGACAGTCCTGCTCCTTGGGGCAGCATGCTTGGCAGACTCCAGCCTTATTCACGGAATAAGTAGAGGGAAAGAGAAAGTCCTGGGGACACACGGGGTGCCCAACATGGAAGGACACATGGGAGGGGGGAAAAGAGTCCCCCGGGCCGGACTGCAGACCCTTCGTTGGCTCCGTGATGGTCCCGTGCCTGGCATCAGGCAGAGTCTCCCTCCAGACTTTGAGATGGAGGATTTCACAAAGTTGCTTTCAACTGACCTTCCCCCAGTCTCCCACTGATTGCTCTCTATTGAACGCTCCTCCCTTGACCATGGCAACCCATAACCCAACCCGAAAGCAGCAGCAGTGCTTGGTGCTCTGGTGTCCAGGGGCCAGCCTGTCTTTGTCCCACCACAGGCAGGCCCCGGCAAGCTCTCTCCCGCCAAGCCATGTGTCAGGAATCCAAAATTACCTAGAAACCTCCCAAGTAAGAGATGCTTTCTTTATTCAAGTTTCCAAATCCGAGCCCTTAAACACAATGCCTCCTTGTCTTAGAAGACATGTCCTTGTTTGGTGAGCTGGGGACAATGGCTTTGAAGAAAGCCAGGATGCAGAGATTTCGCCTTTCAAGCCAGACAGCCTTAATGGAAGGCCATCCTAACACAAACGCCCGGAAGGAGCAGCGCCCGGGAGTCCTGCCCTCATATTCAATATTACATGTCTGCATGCCCCCAGCTGGCCTCTGTGAGAGCATCTTTCCCTGCAGCGTTTGCCAGGGGAAAGGGCATGAAACGGTGATCCCCACCCCCACTAAAAGGTGTATCACCTGAGGCTGCTTGTATACCACAGGCTTCCTATCGGCTCCAGACACACACCCCAGAGCCTCCCACCTTTTGCCAAAATGATTTTTTTTAATTAAAGAGCTCTGGTGGTTTTTTAACTTTGTTTTTACTTTTTTATTTTTTAAATAAACTTTTTATTGTTGATAGCATTACAGATATCTTTCCTTCCCCCACCGCTTTACTCCCATCCTCCCAGCCCCTACCCACTCCCCTTTGTCTTCACTACTCTATTGCCCATGTCTGTGGTGTTTTTACTTTTTTAAATAAAATAAGAATTTAACTTGTGCTGATATTTAGGCTGTTGGGGAAATAGGCCTGCAGTCTTGGGCTATTTGTCTGAAGCTTCTTTCTCCCTCAGAAATCTTTTGTGAAGGTTTCTGGCGAACTGCCCAGCTCTTCTGTTCTCGCTCTGTGTCCTAAAATCAGGTGGGTACAGGTCCCAGCCTCAGGGCCCTCCTCCAGAGCCTGGAGTGGGGAGGAGTCCGTTTCCAGGCCTGTGGGCAGGACGGGCTGGTGTGCAGAATGCCAGTGAGCTCTCAGAGCCACCTCTCCCCTTAGTCACCTGAGACAAGGACTGAGCAATTCCATGAGGGACCTCCATGGCTCCACTCAGCCTGTGGTGACCAAGTGGCCTTGGGATCTCTCCAGTCCTGGCCTGCCTTTGCCCTGGTAAAGGGGGACATCAGAGGCCAAGCCACACACAGGTCCAGAGTCAGGCTGAGAGGAGCAGGGAGCCCATAACTCTCTTGGGCTCTGACCCAAGAAGCAGCTTTTGGGACCAGGCGGCAGTGAGCTCAGGGTGTGCCAACACACAGTGAGCTGGGACATGGGAGGGCTGTCAGAGGCCTGAAGCCGAGGAGCCAAGGCCATGTGTATCAGAGCAGGGTACCGGGCCCAGAACGGAGCCGGGTTCTGGGGTGCCAGGCCATGCTGCATGGGCTCGGGAACACTCCACATGCCTTCCGCAACTGGCAAACCCTACTTCTCAGAACCTAAGGGAGGGGTTCTTCACCTTGGAACTTGGAGAAGATGTGAAGGGACCTGTTTAGAATAACTGCACTGTGTTCTTAAATGAAGCAAATACCATTTACTAAACTGTGCAGAGGTGTATGTGTTCCTACACTGCCTGCTGATGTATGTTCAAGGGGTCAGTCAAGAGTCCCCCTCACGTGCGTTGTCAGTGCCTCTTCATTAGGTTACTGGGTGAAACTCTATACTCAGCTTATGTTTAAGGGGAAAGCAGGCTCTGCTGTGGTCTGTGCCCCTTTCCAAGTACGCTTTCTCCCATGGGACACCTGACCCACTCCAGGCCACGTGGGTGAACTTCCTTCCATCAGAGAGGAGACAGCAATTCCAAAGAGTCTCAATCTCTCATGCAACTGATCAGAGTTGTGTCTTACTGAAGTGAATTTTTATAAAACTGACATAATAGTATAATAGTTAAATGGGAAGGAGGCAAGGTTCCAAAATCAAACTATAACGGTTCAGTTCCCAGTTCTGCAACATTAAAACTGTAGGCATATAAGTATGTCCATAAGTGGTATGTGGTGAGTTACAGACCTTCACTGAGGCTCCATTTTCCTAAACCTGCAAAAAGGGGATGATAGACCCTACAGCCAGGATGCTTTCACGAGGCTCATTTAATTAAATGAGACAATGCGTGTGCAGCACTTAGCAGGGTCCCAGGAAGGTGTTCAGTAAAGTCAGTACTGAACACTGCCAGACAGATGACCCTGGAATATGGCCTCCGAAAAGAACTGGGCAGAATTGGAGCAGCTCTCTGCCTGGCCTTAGACTCCCAATATTTCTCTCCTCAGCTCCATACTCTACAGTCTCAACAGCTGCTTGCCAAGAAACAAATCCATTACAGTGCCCTGAGTTAAATCCATCAACGATCCCCTGGGCTCAGGATGAAAGCCAGGCTGCTCGGATTGGCTCGCACGGCCTCTCACAGTGGAGACCCCACCTCCCTTTCACCCCATGCCATGCACTTGGTGTTTGCCTTGCTCTGTAGGAATGCCAACCCCTCCTTGGCCCTGTAGGCGAGCTCCAGTGTCACCTCCTCTATGGAGTTCTAGTTCCCTAGCACTTGCTAACTGCAGTAGTCTACTGGTTAAAACTGAGCTGTGGACCCAAACTGCCCAGGTTTAAAGTCCAGGTTCTGCCTGTGACCTTGGGCAAGTTCCTTCACCTGTCCTTGCCTCAGTATTTTTATCTGTAAGATTCAATATTGTTGAATCTATAAATTTATTAAAGAGAATTAAATGAGCTAATGTATAGGAAGCATATTAGTGCATAGGAAGAATAGTCCCTGACACATAGTAAGTGCTTAATAAATATTAACTACTAGAGGCCCAGCGTGCAACTGAAATTGTGCAAGGAGGCACCCCACGGTGGGCCAGGACCCATGCCTGACTTGCAGTGTCCCCAGCCACCCTGCTGATGTCCGTGCCCACTAGACAGGCCCCCCTATCTCTGTCTCCATCTCTACTCCAGGCCTCACCTGCACGCAAAACCTCCTCCTGTCCAGTCGTGACTCGTTAGGGCATCTTGGCCTAATTTGTATATTACCTCTTTATATACATAGTAATACAGGTATTACTATCCTCCTTATCATTACTGCTATTCCACTCAGAAGCTCTCTGAGTGGCTATTTTGTTCACATAAGAGGTGCCAGGTATATAGCGGCTGAATAACACACAGCCCCTTGCCTGTAGCTACTTGTTTATACATCCCCCTCAGCAGACTGTGAGCACCTCAGTTCTTCTAATCAAGCCTGTGCCCCAGAGGCCTGCTCAGTGGGCACAGAACAGAAACTCAATAAACATTTGCTGAATGAATTCATGAGCAAACCTGAGAGGTTGTGTGCACATGTCATCTCCTAGTAACACATTAGCCTAAGGTCTAAGTTTATCAAAAAAGTGTGTCCTTTGATGGTGCTCTTTTGCAGTTCATGTGTGATGGTGGCTAGGTCTTGAGTACATTTAGGGGCTGTTTGGGGACACAGGCTGTCTGTAGAGCAGGAGAGAGTTCTTGAAGCTTCTGCCCCTAGGCACTTCCACACAATAGTGCCCCTCGCTGCATCCGTTCCTTCTGAGTCGCAGTGTCCTCCAATGACACAACCAAAGAGAACTGTGGCTCATAAGGAGCAGATCAAATCTGGATGGAGAAAGGTCAAAGGTATCTTTATCGGGATCCAGGATGTCTTCCTCCTCTCTCCCCTTGTGAGCCAGGTCCTTCATCCTGCCCACTTCACAAGAAATCTTCTTCTTCCAGAAGGAAATGTAAATAGTTCCCCATAATACATCAGTCGTTCTGCTTCTCTCTCTAAAGGAAAATATACAATCAGGGGAGGGGAAAGGAGTATATAATGTGAATAAATGTAGTCTATGGTCTTCACTTAATTATAAATCAACACTTAAAAGATCGCTGTTTATAAGCCCCTTAGTAACCACAACCACTTCTTATTCCAAGTGCAAACAGATTTATGACCCACCATGTTTTCTGTCGTGGGGACAACAAGGGGAGGGTGAGTTTGATGTTTGGACATGATAGCTTTCATCCCAATTGCCCACCCATAGTTGCTTCCATCTCACAGCTCATTTATCCTCACGTCAGTGCAGTAAGGCAGGTGAGGTTTACTAGTAGCATCTCCATTGTATGGGCATGGAATATAGAAACTAAGCCATCTAGATTAGAGGAAGGTCCTTAACTAACAACAAGCTTGGGAAACACGTGTGATTGTGTCATCCCTGAGAGCACCGCTCTCTGCTGTGGCTCATACATAAATGCTGAGGGTCAAGAGCATCCTCTCTACATGGCATGTCCACTGCTGGCCCCTGTGCTTTCTCCCCTCCCACTGCCCAGCCCTGCACCTGCACCTGCACCTGTAAGGCTATAGCTCCCTCAGGGCAGTCTGGCATTCCCAGGTCTTGGCTGGGGGCTGGGGTGTTTAGTTCCCTGGCCTTTTGGTCAAAGACATTCCAGGGAGTAAGAGCTGCCTTTAAACAGCTTCCAGTCGCCCCCACTGAGCACTCAGAGTGGGAGTGAGTCATGCCCCATCTCTGCCATTACCAGCTGTGTTACCCTGCACAGGCCACCCCCCTCCTCTGTCAGTGGGGCCAAGGGGCAGCTTTGAGAACCTGACCATACTGTGAATGGCCTCCCCTGAAGACACATGCACCAAATATCTTGGGGGTCATTTCAGGAGGGTCACAGCCTTCTGTCCGTTTGAGCCCATTTGGATACCACATTGACCCACTGACCCTGGATAAGACTCCAAGAGGAACCCTAAATTTATTTCAATAGTTTATTTCCTCATGATATTTTTTTAAAAAAAGATGGATTTTAAAAAAGAAAGAAGAAATAACATTACCAGCAAAACTATTAATATTTTTGGTAAATATCCCTCAATCTTTCTCATTTAAAAATTCATTAATTATATCATGTCATTTAAATAATATTTGAAAGCAAAATGTGTGCATGGTAATTGATTGCATGGTAGTTCTATAGCACATAATTAGCCATTCTCGAATTGTTAAACATCTAGGTTTTCCTAAATGTGCAGACATTCTGATTGTTTTCTTGGACTAAATGTGGAATTGCTAGCTTTACTTAGAAGGAGTACTTATAACAATTAATACCTACCTAAGGGTAAGCCCCTTACCACCTCCCCTCCCGAAAGTTGTACCCATTTCCACTCCCAATAGCCAGGTGGGAGGCAGAGTGGAGGAGACTTACATCTGCTTCTTGAGCCAGCAACCCCAGAATCCCAACACTGTTTACTAAAAGTTAACAACTATCTCAGACCACAATAATCATGTCTATTTTCAGGGCTGGCCTAGGCACGTTTTGAAGTAAATAGAATTCGCCTTGGGTGCCTGCCTCACTCCCTGGCCTGCAGCCCTCACATAACTTTGGCAGCGTTGACTCAGCCACCACACCCTTCCCTCGCAGGTTCAGCAGCAGCTCTTCCACCCTCCACTCCCTGAAATCCCTCTGCCCTTTATTGCTTTATATCAGCAGCCCCAGATTTCCATTCACAGCCTCTGGGAGACCCAGGATATGGGAAGCTGTCACTGGACACAGAGTGATGGCCCAAGGGATGGACAGGGGAGGGCCACCTCAACGCCAGGTGCCTGGGCCGCCGCTGCTCTGTTTCTTGCAGGGTTGGTCCTTCAGTATGTTGCTCATAGAGTGGTTGCCCAGAATGATGGGCAGTTTCAGCAATTTGCTTAATAAACCGTGCTCTTCTCTGGCCTTAAATCTGCATATTGGTGATGGGAGGGGGAGAGCACAGGTATTGTCTTGCCACACCCTAGCTCATATGCTTGTTGCACATATGGCCTGCCCATGGCTGACCACCATTTCTCTTGACCCCACAGTCCGATGGCTCCATCCTGGCGATCGCCCTGCTGATCCTGTTCCTGCTCCTAGCTCTGGCTCTCCTCTGGTGGTTCTGGCCCCTCTGCTGCACCGTGGTAAGTGCCCAAAGCTCCTCCTCTTCCTCAGACCTCGGGCCACTCAAAGCAAAGGGTGACACAAAGTTAACAAGACCATGAGTAGGACAGGGTGACAAAACCTGCAAATATTGAGGACAAGTCTTGCATTGTTTATACAATTCATACAAAACTGATGACAATAGCATTGTTCGATGGAACCATGAACTATGAGGAATGAGGAGTCATGAGGAATCCATATGGGTTGAGGAAGTGGGAAATCCAATGGACACATCCTTTAGGTAGGCAGGTGAGGTAGCTTCATTGGCTCCGTGCTTGGAAAGGATCCACAGAAGACTGTAAATGATGAGTGGTATTTGACATGTCATAAACATATATGCATGTGTATGCATGGTGTGTGTGTGCGCACGCACACGCACACACACACACACACACACACACACACACTTGTTGAGTTGCCCTCCCTGACACTCTCCCAAGGCCACCTGGTCTTAGCAACCAGTCAGCCCATCTGAAAGAACGCCTCAGTCTCTTTATTTTTAACAATAAAGAGTGGTGCCTACCTTTATTTCTTTCCTTGTAGCTAACACTTACAGGACACACCTACTGTATGCCCTGACTGGGCTAAGCACTTTGGCTACAAGGTCAATAAGAACCTGCCTCCGCATCTGGAGCCACCGCATAGCTCTGACCAGTGTCTCCATGAATAGCTTATGGCCTGGAAAAAAGCTGCCTTCACCTGCCACGCCCAAATCAATTTCTATTCCCTGGCCCCTAGACTAGGAATGGCCAAAGAAAAAAAATATGGGCTCGAAGCGAGTGCTGCTCAGCTACCACGGCACCTTCCATTTCCTGTATCTTAGTTCTTCCCAGGAGGGTTCTGCAGGGGATTCCATCATGAGCCTTTCTAGCCAAGAGCTTGTCACATGTTATCTCTGGAATGCCAGCACTCACACAGTGCAAGGGGACTTACACCTGTATGGAGAACTGAGCTGAACCAAGACCATAACCTTGGAGTGCTAGATGTGAAGAGAAGAGGAAGGACCTTGGAGTGACAGTTTAAAGAAGGGGAATGGGGAATGAAACAACTTACAGCAGACAAGAGCGGGTGTGTGCAGAGTGGGGTTCAGGACCTGTGGGAGTCTCGGGGGTACTACCGTAATCCAGATGGGTCTGATCTCACCAACATGTTAAACTGGTTCCTACCATAGTAGCCCCAAGAGTTAGGTGTTGTTTTAAATACCTGTGGCTGCACAGCCACTTTAGTTGGTGGTACAGGGACAGGGAGAATCATGAATTGGCCAGAGTGCTTTCTATAGTGATTCAAAAAAATTTCAAAAGGCACATTTTCAGGTCTGGAATTGGGTAGGCAGAACTTTGCATTCTGCTGCAGGCAGTGAAATGAGGGCTTCTGTTGTAGTAGGCATCACTCTGGTTCACCCTGTCCCTTTGATTATTAAAAACAGTTTCCTCTGGGCAAGGAACAATAAAACTGCCAAGTAAGGCTTCACCATTTAACTGTATGATCATTGACAAGTTATTTACCTCTCTGTGCCCCAGTTTCCTCTTTTGTATAATAAGGACAAATAGAACACCAACCTTACAGGTAGATGATGCAGAGTTTACACACACACACACACACCAGGGGCCCAATGCACAAAATTCATGCAAGAGGAGGCCTTTGCAGCCCCAGCTGCCTCGGCCACCCTTGAAACCCTGGCTTCGTCCAAAAGGTGGTCCAGAAGGTTGTCCAGATGGTCATTCTGCTCTTCAGCCATTTGGTTAATTTGCATATTATACTTTTATTTTATATATATTTAGAAACAGCACTTTGCACATACAGTAGTTAAGTGCTATATACTACCATTAATACTTAAAAATATGTACTATAATAGGAATATTTTACTGTATTGTGTGTCATTCAGTTTATATTAGTGGGAAGTCTTTTTTCCGGTTTTGTTAAGATATAATTGACATATAACATTGTATAAGTTGTACAACATAACATAATGATATATGTTATATTGCAAAATGATCACCACAGTAAGTTTAATTAACACCCATCACCTCAGTTTTAAA
Organism: Lasiurus cinereus; assembly: GCA_011751065.1. Lineage (NCBI taxonomy): Eukaryota > Metazoa > Chordata > Mammalia > Chiroptera > Vespertilionidae > Lasiurus > Lasiurus cinereus. The sequence continues at coordinate 28,461,702 of JAAGEH010000041.1, read as the reverse complement.
TTTATTCCCTTGTGATGAAAACTTTTAAGATCTATTCTCAGCAACTACCAACTAAACAACACAGTACATTAACTAAAGTCATCATGTTGTGCATTACATCCCCAGAATTTAACTTATAATGAAAGTTCGTATCTTTTGATCACCTTTACCCAGTACCCACAGCTTCCATCTTCCTGCCTCTGGCAACCACAAACTAGTCTCTGTTCCCATGACTTCATTTTTTTTTTTTGATTCACATATAAGTGAGATCATACAGTATTTGTACAGTATTTGTCTTTCTCTGCATGACTTATTTTACTTAACATAATGCCCTTGGGGTCTATCCATGTTGTTGCAAATGGCTGGATTTTCTTTTTATGTTAAGTAGTATGATATTGTTTATATATATATATATATATATATATATATATATGCGCAATATAGATAATAGTGTTATATTGTTAATTTATAATGTTATATATATATCATATCTTCTTTATCCAGTCATCTGTCCAACACTTGGGTCGTTTTCCTGTCTTGGGTAATGCTGCAATTACCTCTTTAGGAAAGTGATTTTATTTCTTTTGGATAAAAACCCAGAAGTGGAATTGCTGGGTCATATGGTAGTTCTATTTTTAATTTTTTGAGGAACCTCCTTACTGTTTCCCATAGTGGCTGCACCAATTTATGTTCCCACCAATAGTGCACAAGGGTTCCCTTTCCTCCATATCCTCACCAGCACTTGTTACCTCTTGTCTTTACAATGAGGTGGTATCTCATTATTTGCATGGAAATGTCTCTAAATTTATGTCTTTCATTATTGGAAGCAGTGTCATCCAATGCCATATTATTTTGCAATATTCAAAATATTTTTCAATGAATGTATCTGGTTAAGTCCATGTTGCTTTGGAAGGCAGCCAGAATGTCTTCATGTCTGATTTTGTAAATCCTGAAAGATTTTTTTCCAAGGAAAGATCCTAGAGATTAATTTTCCTGCTTATGATGTCTATAAAAACTGTCTTCACCCTTACTTCTGATGCTTGAATTTATCACTCGCTTCCTTGATGAGTCATGATGCTCTGAAGGGGACAGGATACAGCCGTGTGTTTTCTAGAGGGAATATGCAGGGAAGAGGCCAAATATCACTCCCACCCTTACCCACTCCTCAGCACAATGTTGGGACTAGTCAAAGGTGTCCTTGTAAATGATGGCCTGAAACCTTCCTCTGTCACCCTCCCAACCCTGCCCCATGTGTGGGAAATGCTCCATGACCTGACACCGTAGCTGCCTCTCAAGAATGGGAACGAGCCAAAGAGTAGAAAGGGACTACAAAAAGTGGAGTACAGGAAGTTTGTCTCTGCTGAGTCCCTTCCTTCGGTTTCTGCAAAATTCTCTCCGGAGTGATATTCAAATTATTTAACATCCCAGTTGCAAGGCCTCCAACCCCAATCCCACCTGAGCCAAATATTACCCTTTTAATAGTTGTATGATGAGACACAAAGGGTAGGGTTGTCCAAGAAACCCCCAGCGGGTGGCCGGAGTAGAAGGGCAAGTACTTAGGTCCCTTTTTACTAAACATAAAGAGCATTTTTACATGTAATGACCAGACCAGGCGTAGTGGTTATTGGCAGGCCTGCCCTCTGCCTCTGCATCCTCTGGCTTCCTCTGGCTCTGTCTGGAAGAAGAAATCCGATGGGTGAGAGCGACTGCTGCTATCTATTGCCTTTCCTAAAGGACCCCACTCCCACCTAGGTTCTTATCTTCCTACTAGCTGGAACCTGGGAAAACTTACTGCCTGCATAAAGGAGTATAATCTCTCATTAATGACCGAAGCAGAGAGAGAGAGAATGGTCAGACCAAGGTATCCTTGGGTAAACCTTTGGCTTTTAAGATTCCAGCACTTATTCGTTGGCATAAAAGCACCCACAATGAAAGGGAGAGAGGCACTGGACTATGCACCCTGGGCTTATTTGCATTTTCAAAAAAGGAATTCAAGGGACTCAATATTTTGCCTAAACAAACAAATAAATAAAGCCCTGCCTCAGTTTCACAAGGGACCTGGCTGGACCCTCTAAGTCACGCCCTGGTCACTCCATCTACTAATAAGTTTGTAAAAATATGACTGAAATCTCTAAATTGAACTTTAAAAAGAGGAAGACTAGGAAATCTGAATGAGAAGAAGACCCTGAAAAAAGAGTTGGAATGTATTAGGAGAGTAAATGTATGAATGGCTTGAATGTATATAGAGAAGAAAAAAAACAATGAATCAGTGATGTTAGAGCACTAAACTCTTCCAGAAAATTCAGGCAGCCCTGAGGGTGTAGACTATACCAGGCAAGAGGTGGTGCTTGCTATGAGCCTGCAGCCCAGCTAGGCTGGTAGCTTTATGTGGACAACAAAGACCATCACGTCTGCCTAAATTTCAGCAGGTAGCAAGATACTGATAGATTCTGATGGACAATGGGGACTGGCTCCTCCAAATCAAAAATCTGGGGGATGGAATAAATGCCTACATGGTCTTTCAATCTACTGAATCTTCTCATGAACACCCTCAACTCTTTAACTCCTACCTCACTTGCCCTGCCCACCCCTACACCTCGATCTAGCAATGGTATGTAGTCTCCTCTCCGCTCCCAGGATGCTAATTATGTCTGGAGAGAACTGCCAACCAAGTCTGCTTATGGGGCCACCGCACACTCATGAGGCCTTCAGTGTGCTTAGCCAACTTTATCTCATCTTTCTAGAGCCTCAGATTTCATCCTCACACTACCTCTCCCAAACACTTGCCACACAGATCCCCATCCTACCTCTGGCTCCTCTATGCTCCATAGACAATTGCTCCTCTGTCTCAGTGAAAAAGCAGAAGCTGTCCTGTGAGAAACCCTTCCACTTTGGGTAACACGTACACTGATGTCCTTCTCCAACACCCTCTGTCAGAAGCAGTTGCCCCTTCTCCCTCTCTTTTCACTGTGTTCTTCATTTTGTGTTCTCTCTCACTTCATCCCTGCCTCTAGTATCGTTCCTTGTCACGGTCTTCCTCTCCTCTGCCTACAAAAGTATGCCAGCCTCCTTCAACCTTCAAAATGGCTCAGACTTTCTTTTTTTTTTTTTTTAATTTAATTTTATTTTATTTTTTTTTTATTAATCTGTTTTTTTATTAATTTTTATTAATTTTTTATACATATCTCCCCATTGCCCCCCCTCCCTCCCAGGTGTACCCCGACCCCCCAGTGTCTGTGGTCATTGGTTATGTTTATAAGCATGCATACAAGTCCTTTGATTGATCACTTATTTACCTCACCTAACTTTAATCTTTCTGCTATAATTTCACAGTCTGTTTGATGCTTTATGATTTTTGTCCTCCTGAGAATTATCAGTCTACTCCCTTTCTGTGCTCCTGATTCTATTATATTCACCAGTTTATTCTGTTGATCAGATTTTTAATTCACTTAATTTTTAGATTCACTTGTTGACAGATGTGTATCTGTTGTTCATAATTTTTTGTCTTTTACCTTTTTCTTCTTCCTCTTCTAAAAGGGTACCTTTCAGCATTTCATATAATACTGGTTTGGAGTTGATGAACTCCTTTAGCTTTTTCTTCTCTGTGAAGGTCTTTATCTGCCCTTCAATTCTGAATGATAGCTTTGCTGGATAGATTATTCTTGGTTGTAGGTTCTTGTTGTTCATCACGTTGAATATTTCTTGCCACTCCCGTCTGGCCTGCATCGTTTCTGTTGAGAAATCAGCTGACAGTCGTATGGGTGCTCCCTTGTAGGTAATAAACTGTTTTTCTCTTGCTGCTTTTAATATTCTCTCTTTCTCTTTTGCTCTTGGCATTTTAATTATGATGTGTCTTGGTGTAGTCCTCTTTGGGTTCCTTTTCTTTGGGGTTCTGTGTGCTTCCTCGACTTGTAAGTCTATTTCTTTTACCAGATGTGGGAGGTTTTCAGTCATTATTTCTTTAAACAGGTTTTCAGTATCTTGCTCTCTCTCTTCTTCTGGCACCCCCACAATTCTGATGTTGGTACGCTTGAAGCTGTCCCAGAGTCTCCTTACATTATCTTCACATTTTTGGATTCTTTTCTCTTCTTGCTTTTCCAGTTGAATGTTTTCTGCTTCTTTATATTTCAAATTTTTGACTTGATCCTTGCCTTTCTCTAGTCTGCTGTTAGTACTCTGCATAATAGTTTTCATTTCAGTCAGTGTCTTTATCATCTTCTCTTGGGTCTCACTAAATTTATCCATCTTTTCTAGCATATTCTTGCAAAACCTTACAAGCGTGGTTTTGAACTCTATATCCAGTCGTTTTTTTTCCTCCATTTCTTTTGCTTGTAATCCCTTCCCTTGTCTCGGCATTTTCACTGTGCCGGGGAAACTTCTGTGCTGGATTCAGCCGAAGAAGCCTCTGCTGAGGTTGGGAGGGGTGGAGTCTCAGGGCTTAAGGGACCGCCTTGCCTTCCAGTCGGCCCCGCCCTCCACGGCCCCTGAGTCTCACGTGACTGGGTAATGGCTGGAGCGGTCCTTGTGCGCGCGCACACCCGCAGCACCTCTGACCGCTGCCTTTCCGGCTCCCCTGCGAACCAGGACCACACCAGTCTAGGTCCCCAGGGTTTCGCCCAAAACAGGGGCCCAGTGGACTCAGAAGTGGCGCAGTTGGGAGGGTCTGTCTCCCGCCCACTCGCGAAAGCCAGCGGCACAATCAGCAATCCGTCCTCCGCATGGTGCCGTGCGCGACCAGACCTCCGATCCTTTGCAACTCCCCTAAATTTCCGTGCACTTCTCCCTTTTCACAGTCCAAGTTCCCCCGTATAAGTTTCGGCTGGATCTGGGGTTTAGTGTCGTAAGATAAGGGGTTCAATGCCGTTGGGAGTCTCCGTTTCCCTCCCGCCAGAGAAAGCCAGCCAGGCACTCCGGCACCCGCTCTCTCAGCGCGCGCGTCTCCATACCTCAGCTTTTTGCAGCTCCTCTGGGTCTCCGCGAGCCCCTCTCTTTCTCTCTAGTTGTAGAACTTCCACTCAGCCAGCTTTCCTGTGGTTCTGGATGATGTCCGTTCTGTCTTTTAGTTGTAGTTTTGAAATTGTTGTGCGAGGCAGCAGTGTAGGTGTTTACCTATGCCGCCATCTTGGATTCTCCCAGACTTTCTTTCAATCCATCTCTTGCAAGTGAATTCCTTGCAGTTGTCTCTGCTCATTCCTCATTCTATAAAAGCACTGCTGATTCCTCTCTCACCCCAAACTACTAGATTATATACTTAAAAATGATGGAGATGATAAATTTTTGTTATGTGTTTTTCCCACAAGTAAAAAGTGGGGGGGGGAGGGGAGATGTTTGAGATCTTGCAGTAAAGTTGCAATTCTCTGCAATCCCACTAATAAATCACACTAAATCAAATCAAATCATCATATTCCTGTTCAAATAATGACAAATGTTTTTATTCAGTTCGCTGGGACAGGATAATGTGCGTGCACTCACAAATTCTCCCCATATAAACAGAGTTCTATTCTTTGTTTTGTTTGTAATGGCCTTGTATGTCTCTTATGAACAGTTAGTTTTTAAAGAATTTATGTAGAAGATCATGTTTACACTATTGAATTTTAAGAATAGTTCAACATATAAGCCCGTTGGACATCTCCAATGACAAATTGCAAAAATGAATCAAGAAGTTGATGTGCCTTAAATGAAATAAAAATAAAGTCTTCAGATAATGTTCTCCACACCTTTAAACATAACATTTAATTTTCAGGACCAGACAACCGAGCCTAACATCACCAAAGGGATTTACTGACAGTTTGTTTAATAGCAACCTGACTAGTACAAGCAGCTCCTTAGCCTAGACCCGTCATGCTCCTGGAGTCCTTTCCAGCCTCCACCCTTCCCCACTTGGACACTCCTTACCCTGCAGCTGACAAGGTTATTCATCACTAACACACTGAGCTCTGCCATGGCCTGCCCTCACTTCTGGAGTTCCACAGCCCACGCCCCACACACCAGTCTGAGCTCACGTTCACCTTGCCCTCATGGCTTCCCTTGTTCCCACCCAGCTGGCCTCACAGCTTGCCTTATAACCCACCCACCACACCCTCATCCCTGCTGGTGAACTGGAAAAGTGTGAGCTATCATTAAAGTCAAATGGGTTTCGCCTTAGCTGGTTTTGCTCAATGGTTAGAGTGTCAACCCACAGACTGAAGGGTCTCAGGTTCAATTCCTGGTCAAGGCCATGTACCTCAGTTATAGGCTCGATCTCCAGTCCAGGTCAGGGCATGTGTGGGAGGCAACCAACCAATGTGTCTCTCTCACATCGATCTTTCTCTCTCTTTCTCTCCCCCTTCTCCCTCCCTTCCACTCTCTCTTATAAAAAAAAAATCAATAGAAATATATACGCGGGTGAGGATTTAAAAGAATAATAATTTAAAAATAAAGATAAGTGGGTTCTTTTTCTTATCAATTCAAGGTAAATCCTTTGAACCTTAATTTCTTTAGGTGAAAAATTAGGAAATTGGGATCATATTGTCTCTAAGGTTACCTTATATTCATACCTTCTGTAAGTGAGTCTGCTCTTTCCTTTCCAGACTAAGATTCCATGATCTGTAATTCTGAAACCTGGTTACACATCAAAACCGCAAGGGGTTTAGATAATAAGTTTGGAAGAGACTATTAAACTCAATCTTCACTGTAGGACTTCTCAGAGCCTTTATATAATTTGCATTATAAATTTCTAAACATTCAGTAGATTGAAAGACCATGCAGGCATTTATTCCATCCTGAATTTTCTGGACTATCCCTACCCCCACCCATTGACATACAGACATCTGAAAGGACATTTGTACTCTACCAAAAACTGTGTAGAAAAGATAACCCTAGAAAATGTTAAAGCAGCTGATTCCCGAGTTCTGAGGTGCAACATTTTCCCTGCCCTCCTCAAAGGCTGCATCATTGCCAAGGAGCTTGAACATACAGTGAACAGTACCAACATGTCCTGTTCCCTGTGTGCCCTGCTCAGGTCCCACAGGCACTGCCAGTAGCTGGCAGATCAGATTGCTTTATAACCCAGGCGGATCAGACCTTCCTCCTCCAAGCCTCAGGGAATCTGAATTCATAGTTGTTGTTTTTCACGGTCTCACTTCGAGTTTTGCAGTGACTCTGACATACATATTATCTAATGGAGACTATGCATAGCTTATTATTTTAAATTATGGGGCAAATCACTTAGGCTTTATAAATAAACTAGAGGCCTGATGCACGAAGATTCATGCAAGAATGAGCCTTCCTTCCCCTGGCTGCTGGCACCACTTTCACTTGGGCCTGTTAGCTCTAGCCTAGAGGCACCTTTCTGCCTTCCCACACTGCCAGGAGGCCCAGAGCGGCTGGGGCAATGCAAAACACCTGTGTCATCACCATGGTGATGACACAAGCATCCCACTCCGCTCCCAGCTGCTTGGCACCTGTGTATGCAAATTAATCTGCCATCTCTGTTGGGTTAATTTACATACTCACTCCTGATTGGCTGGTGGACATCACAAAGGTATGGTCAATTTGCATCCAATACTCTTGTATTAGTGTAGATGAGGAAATTCCTGCCACTACTCTCACTTTATTAATTGGTGAATGTGGCCTTCTAAACAATCCTAGTCTTAAGAAAGATGAGATGAAAAGCCAAAAATTATTTAAAGTTTGAGTTCCAAATGTCAAAAAAAAAAAATGTGAGCTCATTTCTTTGAAAATTTCTTGTGCTGTGTTCTAGATCAATACTTGGCATTATCTTTTGATAAACTTATATAGTGTAACACCACTGCATTCAGCCAACACATGGCCAGCATTAACCCACTCTACTCAGCTGGGAGATTTCTATTATATGTATACCGTTTCTATAGTAGTAAGAATCATTTGTCTGACATTAGCTAGTATCTCATACTTCATAGGCACTTTCTACATCCAGTTGCCTATTTTTCCTTGGTTTCTTGATTTTAATTAGAAGTTTATTTATTATAAGGACTGGGAAATCCAGAATATAAAAGCATGAGAGCAAGCATTTCCATCTATCTGAGACAGGAAAGCCTTCTTTAGATGGCCTTTTATATCTTGATTGGCCTTCCTTATGTACACAGTTCTGTGCTGGGGGCTCCTCCCTCCACAGAACCTTTGAGGCCAGGGAGGCAGCAGAGGACATGTGTTAAGAGGTAAGCTTAGAAGTCCCAGGATATGCAGTGTTTTCAATCAAAGTCTCTAAATATTTTTAGCCATCTAAATATACTTATTTGAGCTAACCTCTTTGAGCATGCACGAGGTAACCATTTGTGAAAACTCAATTACACTTAATTGGTGATACAGTGGACTGCATAACAAAACAAAACAAAAATGAAAAAAATATAATAACCATTGTTTTAAATGCATAGCCAGGCTCACAAGAGAATAGGGGACATTTCCAGGGCTAAAATAAAGACAACAGCTCTGGAAATATGATGGTTAGCTGACTTTAAAGCAATAGCGGTCCTCGGAGAGATATTCTGATCTTAATTACCCAGACATTTGGTCTAACAGCCTTAGATAAGGCCCACAAAAGTTTAGGAGTTGGAATTGAGTCTTCTGCCTAAAATTGGGACCTAAAGAATGGGCTATGCGTTTGATGTGTGTGTGTGTGTGTGTGTGTCTAAGAATTCAGAACCATAACCTCTCAGTTTTAAAGTTCAAATATGTACGTACTACTTGGAATTCTGTAAATTACAAGCTAAGAAGGTCACAGTGTGGAAGTGTTTAGAAATCTGCAGAAGGAAACTTGAGTCCTCTCTGGCAGGTTGATCCCACAACCCAGTTCTCATAGGATTCCCATAGGTAAATGCAAACTACACATGAGCTCATAATCCAGAATTACCAAAAACCCAAGGAGTGTGATTACTCAGGCTCCTTAGGTTTTACTAAACATGGAAAGTAAAAAGACTAGAAATCATATGAGGAACTTAGGCCCAGCCAACGGTCTCTCCTTTCTTGTCTCCAAAGTTAACAATAGTTGTTAAGTAGCAGATGCATGAAAAGTTCTTTAGATACCATCATTTTTCCTATAAAATGAAGGCTGTTCCTAAAAATATCACTGCATATGGAATTTCAGCCCTATGAAAAGAACTGGACTAGTGTGGGGGGCGGAGAAGGGCGGTTTCAGAGCAGATTATTCAAAACTTTGCAATCTTATAAAACAATACCCTTTTAAAAAATAAAAGTAAACTAAAAAATCTGACCATTTGAAGCATCTTATATTTTTAATTAAAATAATGCTATAGTCAATGTAGCACTTTTCCTTGATTTCTTAAAAATAAACACATAAACTCTCCTGGTGGATGAGTATGATGTAGCACTATGGCTTTGAGTTACGGAGATAGGACGGAAGGAAGGACATTCTTAGATCGAAGTGTCACGACAGAGGTGGATGGCTGTGACTCATTGTCTTGTTATTCCTCTGCACCGGCTTAAAATAGAAATCTAGCCTTTGTTGTTTTGCCAAATTTCTCTTTTCATAACAAAAAAAAAAAAAGCTATTTGTGTAGTTCCAAATAAGACCAAATGCCAGGAAAGTACTGTTCTGCTGTTGTCAGCAATATAGTCTTTCTTTAACCCATGGTGCGTGCTACTGATGCAGCATGTTGCCCTCACTAGTGACTTTAAATGCAACGTCTAGTGAGCCAGGGTGGCTATCACCTGGGGGGAGGAAGAGGGTAGACTGTGTTCTATATTCCACTGCCCAGGCCTGTAGCAGCAGAGTTATAGCAAGAATGAATCAAGTGGCCAGGATCAAATCATACAATCTAGGAGCTGAACTTGGATATTTCTGGAGAAAAAGAAACAAGCGTAATAAATTCACCATGTGCTTAATTTCACCTTCACATTTTATAAAATAAATTTTAAAAAAGAGCTTTTTGGAGACCTAAATGGTTGAACTTGACTCATAAAGCCAGAATAAGTTCTCAGGTGTCAAGCAGGACCTGGGCATGTGTGATCTTTCTACTGTATTCATGCCAACCTAACGATATCTCCACATCTTCCCTCATGACTATTTCCAGCAGCCAAACTAAGAGGCGTACATGAAAATTTGATTTTGTTCTATCTTACAGTTGCCAGTAAGATTTCAATTTAATAAGATTCTACCTGGTCTTTTCTGGCTCTCTTTCCTTAACCCATAGAACATTCATTGTCAAATCTGACCCCATCTCATGTCTACCTAAACAAAGATGGCTAAAAATCAGGGCTAAAAGCACTGATAATTGGGGAGAGGAGGCATATCTCCCAATTCACAGCAGAGACAGTTTCAAGAAATTCTCAGATAGCAAAAAAAACATTACTAGAATTCAGAAGTTCCATATCCTGCCTCATATTTCTTACCCCCATTTACTTCACCAGTCCACCCATTAATGCCAAATGGACTCTAGGGAAGCTACTCCAAGGAAACAAATGGGCACTTTCTGCCCATCCACAATACATAAGCTGAAGACGGCAGTAAGTGGTGTGGTGGAGTGGGTTTCAAAAAGAGAAATACAGCCGATACTGGTTTGACTTAGTGGATAGAGTGTCGGCTTGTGGACTGAAAGGTCCCAGGTTCGATTCCGGTTGGGGGCATGTGTGGGGGCACATCTCCACTGTGGGGTGTGCAGGAGGCGGCTGATCAATGTCTCTCTCTCATTGATGTTTCTGACTTTCTATCTTCCTCCCTGTAAAAACTCAATAAAATATATTTTTTTAAAAAGAGAGAGAGAGAGAGAAATACAAAAAAATGTCACCAGATTCCCCCTCCACACTGCCATTTGGTTCTACCATGTTGTGTTTATAGATATGTTGGTTGAGGAATTTTCTTTTTAAACATTTGATTAAAGATCCTTTCAAGCTTATCTATCTTTAATTTGTACCTTCTGATGAGAAAGGAGCTAATGAGCCCACTCCCAACTAAGAAGAAGCTCCCAGAACCTTCTGAGAAGGGAGTGGGCCAAATCGAGCCTAAGCTTGGTAGTGCTCAGTGGAATCTAGTTTACATTCTAGTTGGAAATACTTTCTAGTCATACTATTTTGAAGCAAAGAATTATGCAATTAACCTTTAAATTACCATTGAAAGTGCTACTAAAAATACACATACACACACACAAAAACACACCAGGTTACCTGAGACCCATGAACAGGACCTTGCCTGTTCTGTGAAGTCACAGACTTCCCAGGGGAAGTGTACTTATTGGTGATCTGCTGAATGAATAGGTGGTAACAGGGGTATGTACAGGTGTGCGATAAAGCAGGAAAGGATAGCAAGCATTTAGGCAGAAGACAGATGCTACAAGTGGGAATCAGCAGGGTGCATGGAAGGAATAAGAAGGTGACCTAGAAGCTGAAATGCAGGGGAGAGTGGAGAGGAGTGAGGTAGACAGGTGATAGGGCTACCTCATGCAGGCCTGTGGGGGGTGGGGCAGTTAGCATTTTATCCTGTGAACCCTGGGCCACTGCACAGCAAGGAGGTAGTGGCACTGAATTCAAGAGCTGTCCACCTGTTCCTCCAGGCAACATGCACTCTGGACGGGGAGGGTAGGAGGTAAGGTGGAGAAGGCTGACGTGTCACTGTGCTTAGGTCACTTCTTTGGGTGGCCCATATGCTGGTCTTGGCAGGAGGGTTTGGCTCATTTATCCAGTTTCAATGCTTGGAAAAATCATCTCATGACTTCAATTTAGCCTGTCTAGATCACAGTTTAAAACACTCCCCTGCCATCCTCTAGGCGAGCTGCTCCCTGAGCCCAATGGAAGACTGGTGATGGGAGGAGGTGGAAGGTTGAAGAAGGGATACTTTGAAGCATTAGGAAATTAGGAAGACTTCTTCCTCATTCCTGCTGAATATAGTGAGACATCCAACCAATGAGACCAAATTGGAGGTGTCTAAATCCTGTTAACCTGAACATGGTGGCATTTTTCCAGAAGCTTGAGTGCCCAGTTTGCAGTGTATCAGCATGAAATCTGGATTATAAATTAGTCCACCTTTAATACTAAATTGAGTATTTTGGCACTGTATTTTGGTTTCCCCTTGGGACATGGCTTGAATGGCAATCCATAGATGGGTTGGTTGGAGTGGTGGGCCACTTGCTATGGCTCTTCCTCGCTGATGGCATGTGTCCACACATATATGGTGAAACATGTTGTTGCTGACCTCCTGTAGCCCCTGGCCACTGTCTGAATATCAGCCTCCTGTCAATCATTTATGAAGTTCTGGCCTCTAAGCTGCTCCATCTGGAAATGACCATATATAGCCTTTTAGTTCACACAGGAGTTAAGTGAAACCTTTGTTAAAGATACAATAAAGGCAAGACACAGAGATGGCAAGAAAGGAAAAGGAGAAGAATAATAACAGTCTGTGCCATCAATTGAGCACCCACTGTATACCAGGTGTTTTACAAATGCGATTGCTCATTGTGACTAAATTTCTGCAAGATTAATGTTTGACAGATGAGGACAGTGGAGCTCAGGGAGGTTCAAGGACTTGTCAAATCCTCACAGTAAGAAAAGGGCAGGTCTAGAGTTACTTGCTTTGACAACTCCACTGTGCTGCCATGCAGTGAGGGAGGAAGCTGGTAGCCCCATCAAGACCAAAGCTCAGCTGCTCTGCACTAAACCTCCAGATACCCACCATCCTTCCCATGCACCCCTGTCATTATCTGTCTGTCTTCCCAAATACCCTGCCCTCACTCCTCCCCTCCCTAACCCTGCCCAAAGAGAAGAGACACATTCTAGATGGCTGTCCCCAGCCTCTCATCTTCCCTCCCATTCCTAGGCATTTCCTGTTTTTAAATTATCAGTGGCTCTGGGATGATAGGAAATCAGCTCTGGGCAAGAATGGCCCTCCCTAGAGATTTTCTTAAGAAATTCGGGACCAGGGTTGAGTGGGTGAGCAAAATCATGGCTTCATGCTTTCCAGAGACCTTCAGCAGGCTTCCCACAATAGCCAGGAAGTGGTGGCAGATAAAATGATAGTTTGAAGATTCTGGAGGCCTTAACCTCTGCTGTCCTTAATTAATTGAATGTTGTCCTTTTAGATGAGTGGAATCTCAATCCCCAGGCTGGTGTTAATAGAACCTGAATCCAGTAGCCTGTCTCAACATACAGAGATGACATAACAGATACTGGTAGCCTAAAGGATAACAGTGGGAATTAAATGAGATCCTAGAATACTCATTAAGTCAGAGGAGATATGTGCTTGAAAGGCAAGAGCTTGATGCCTAGTATGCAGTCTGCTCTGCAGCTAGGAGAGCTCTCCAACTAGATCAAGGAACTGGTCCAGTGGGCAGTGCCCAAGCACCCATCCACAAGTGGTCCACACCAGCCCTTGCACTAAAACATCAAAAGATATACACTGAATGGCCAGATTATTATGATCTCTGAACACATAATAATCAGGCCACTGTGTGTGTGTGTGTGTGTGTGTGTGTGTGTGTGTGTATTGGAGGCCCAGTGCATGAATTTGTGCATGGGTAGGGTCCAGCCAGCCTGGCCAGGGGGAGGGGACATGGGTGGTTGGCCTGCCTGCCTGCTGGTCAAACTCCTGGTCCAGGGGACAATTTGCATATTAGCCTTTTATTACATAGGATATACACTGAGTGGCCAGATTTTTATGCGTTCAGAGATCATAATAATCCGGCCACCGCAGTGTATAATGAGCTTTGTATTTACTTGAATCCCTTGAGGAAAAGTACTGTTTTGTATGTAGCTGGCCCAACATTCCATTAATAAGCTTGAGATGTGAAGAGGAAGCTACCAAAGGACATGATAGAATCACCGTGATAATGACCAAACTGCCTTGTAAAAGACTCTAATTAACTGCAAGGGCTTTCCTTTTGTGAAGGGGATGTGCAAGTTGGGAACAGAGTAAGGAGAGGTCACTTACTGCCACCCAACTGTCCTCCTTCCCTGACCTTCTCCCATGTGTCACTCATCCTCTCATTGGATGGAAGGGGACCCCAAATGCTGCCTGCCCAGAGTGTCCACGTGTCTCTCTTAAGACTCAATTACAGGGCAACTGCAAAATACAATCTTATAGTGTTGCTATACAAAACTTCGTACTCCTTTAAGTTCAGGGCCCTGAAAAAAAAAAGCCATGGCTATCCCTTCTTTGCTGTCCACTGTTGGGAATCTATCTGCCTGACATTCACACCCTACACCCTCCCTAGATGGGTACTACTTGGAACCAGTGACAGTTAACAGAACTACCAACAGCTCGTGGGGTCCAACAGCTCTTTGCAGCACCATCTTAACTTCTGTCATGTACGTTTTTTTGTTAAATATGTAGCTGGTTGAATGGATGGGTAAATGATTTCAAGAATGAATAACTGGATGAATTACTGAGTAAATAAATTTGCATGGTAGCTAGCTGGGATAAGAGATGTAACTGTTATCTATGAAGCATTTTTTCCTTTCTATATGGAACAAACACCATTATGAATGGAACCCTTAGCCTGGACCATACTTTAACTAATTGAGCTACTCTGCCCACAAAAACACATCATGGCATTGATTAAGCCTGCCTTGCTTTGGCCTTTTTCAATGGCAATTATGACCACTACCCAGACACCTCTTGAGAGCAGGCCTCTTAAAAAGCAGGTGGCTGGAGATTTCCACTGACTTGTTCTTTATTTTTTCTTTTCAGATTATCAAGGAGATGCCTCCACCTCCTGCTGAGGAAAGTGAGGTAATTGACCAGATCTGGGTGCAGCCAGAGGGGCAGGGTGTTGGAGTGGGGTGGAGAGCTAAGTGGGCTGGGCTGAGACTCGGGCCACTGCAAAGCAGAGCTAAGTTGGGCCTAGGCTCCCAGCGCATGTGAAGCAGCAGGCAGGGAGGTCTTCAGCTCTTTCCCAACCAAAGATGAACAGGAAATGAACTAAACTGGCAGTCACAGACAGGGGCTTTCTCCTTGCAAAGATAAAATTTGAGATGCAAACAGAAACGTTTTTATCAATACAATTATTTTTCCTCTAAAAGAGACACTTTAGGGATCTCTTCTCCCTGCAGAGACTTATACTTTATGTGTGCAGATCAGAGAAAATCTGTGATTCTAGGAACTGCTTGTTCTTTAATTTAAAACAATGTTACCTAAATATTTGCCAGGAAGTAATGAAAATATATGGAAGGGGATATGCAAATATCCTGGCCATGCTCTCAAATCCTCCTCATTTGAAGGAAGAAAAATATCTTAGACTCCACCATAAGTTGGCCAGTGAGCAGTTTGCCTGGGGTAGAATAGAGTGGAGGCATTGAAGGCTGATGGTGAGAAGGAACATATTGGGGGAGAAGGGGTAGGAGTGCCCAGCCAGTGGCTTCTCCAGTCCCAGCCCTCTGATCACTTCCAGGAGAGCTAGCCACCCTGGATGCAATGCTCACCAATTTATAAACCAGGGTACAGGTCTGAAAACCCAGTGAAACCAAAGGCTATAATGATGAAGTTTCTAGTTCATGGTCCTTAATCCCTATGGTCTGTTGTGTGCAAACTGAGCACCACCCCCTCACCATTCCTCCTCCCAATGTCTTTGTCAAGTTTCCTACATACAGAAAGAATCATGATTACATTTAAAATTCCATGTGGCTCTTATATCCTGAACCATATGCATGTAAGCCAAGGGATTTAATAGCTGCCATCAATTAAAGCACATCTTGTTGGAATGCTAACTTCCTGCCCAGAAATCAGGGGAGGAAATTACATTGCTGTACAAAGAGGAGGGTGGCGAAAAATAACACCCTCTTTACATCCACAAAAGCCTTTTGCTAATCCTTCAAGAGAAAGCACCGTGGTTAGTTCCCGCAGGTTCTACTTTGGCAGTGCTTCTGCTATGTGCAGCTGTCTCTTGTTCTTCCAAAGAAAAATAGGTCAAGACACTCTCTTGATGAGGTTGGTCTGTTTGCCCTGTTCCCTCTGCTCATTATTTTCAATTAGAGGAATCATTGTCCTTTCCTCTGGTGCTGGCTCTACATTTGTCTTTGGAAGGTGACGTGGCAGCTGTGGCCAAAATATGCCAGGAGACTTAGGTGTAAGACTGTGGAACATGGCTTACCCCAGATTCCAGCTTCTAGCATAGGACTGCACACAGAACAGATTAATAAGTACGTGTAGAATGAACTACCGTTTTTGGAAGGGAAGTGGGATTCGAACCTAAAAAATACCAAGAAAGAGTAGCTGAAAACAGGAGAAGTAATTGAGTTTTTCCAGTTCCATCTAAAATCCTTAGAGAAGTCCCACCTGAAGAAGGCAGACCTGGTTTCTGACACAGAAAGAAAACCTCGGGATGCTTGAGGTTTAAAGGGCTGTGCTAGACCTAAAGGAGTTTCCCTGCTGGCGAACAGGCTGCATGCGGTGCACCTTGGCCATGAGAGTCCCTTGGCCCTGGGAGTAAAGTGCCCTAATCTCCCACCTGATGTGTTTTGGTAGAAAAAATAATAATAATAAAGAAATCTCACAAAAAAAAAACAGATAATGTAACTTAGCCCACACAGAGTATTTTACACAATGCCCTGAAAATCATAGTCGGAATCCAGACAACTTTTTCCACTCCAGCTCCCTGTGTTCAAGTCCCACCAGCCCTTTAAGCACAGCTCATGGGCTACTCTCTCTGAAACCACACTTTTATTCCTTCTATCACAACTCATTTCTCCCTTTTTTTCATTCCTAGGATGTTTCATTGACTCTTCCTTCTGCATCAATGTTTAAGATCATTAGCTAGTTAAAGATCAAGATCTATATCTAATTAAACCCTGATTTATTCCCAGAAAGCTTACCATGTTATCTAACATTCAATTTCTAGCTATATGAAGTCACTCTCTGCCATCCATATAAACAAGTCAAGGATCTGTTATTCCAACTTTCATCAGAACCACTAGCTTCATATCCCAAGAGACAAACATCTATTTAAATAATGAAACTTTAAGAATGAACACAACTTTATAATGCGCTCACAGTGATCCTCTTTAATAGGGAGTATCAGTATACAAAACATAAAAAGCCCTAATTTTTTGAGATTCCATGCAACCAACAGTGATACTTCTGGATAAAGGGCGGGTCAAAGAAAAATTAATTGAAATGTCAAGATCTCAGCAAAAGCAAGGAAACTCAATTTTAACAACTGAGAGGGGGCATTTCTTCTCTAATTGGCAGCAGAGTGAGGTTTCTCACCGAGTTTCTAGTTATTCCCAATAATTGGTAGTTTATGGGAGAAACCAGTAATGGGGCACTACAGCTGCTTGTTCCATGGACTTTCTGACTCTGTGTGAGAAGGAGAGGGATATGTATTGAATGTATCCAGTTAACAATAAGCACCTCCCTTTGAATGATGAACTCATTTTTATTGTTACATGCACTGATTCTAACAATTTCTCCAAGGCAAAAACTTTTTAGATGAAAATAAATGAGTGATGGAAAAATTATACATGTTTTCTAGGACCAACCAGCAGTTTTGGGGTCCCTCACAGCTATGTCTACACAGACAGCCAGAGTAGCCTCCCCCTCTGGAGGGGTGAAGGGCCAACCTACCACCATTGGACATCAACTGCACATTGATACACACTCACACATGCACACATATGTGTATATGCCAAACAGGGTTACTAGAATAGGCCCATAATTCAGTATTCAATATTTCAGTAGTTAAAAAAGACACAATGCTTCTAAAAAAAAATGAATACACTATTTTTTATTGAAGAATGCAAGAAAATCGTTGCATCATCCTTAGTCGTGGTATGTATGTGAAGGGTATGTTGGTGTCATGACATGTTATACAGCTCAGAACAAGGAAATCTTAGGTCATTTGGAATTTTTATATTTACAAACAAAGGGTTGCTGGATTTTTCAGTTTACTCCTAGGAATTAATCTCCAAAACTGACATTGAGGATGACTTCTCTGGCTTATCCCCAAAGACGTCAGATGACTCAAGCAGCCAGTTCTACTTCAAGTTCAGCCCTTCAGAGCCTCCTGGGCCTGGAGTTTCTGTGTCCTTTGCCCTTTATTTACTTGATGTCATCACCCTCACCAAACTTACTGCTCTATAAATGTGAACAATCGTGTTGATAGCTATATCCTACTTATTTTTCTCAAAATTTCACACTGCATTGGCTCAGGGGACTCAGCCACAGTGGCCAAGTGAGTGAAAGATAGAATGGACAAATAGAAGGTTCTTATTTGGAACTATCAGGGCTTATCACAAGGATTTAAGGTGGGTTAGGGTTCGTCAAAATGTTAAATGCATACAAAGGCTGATTTAAAACTATTTCCTTGGGCTCGATTCTGTTTCAGTTACATTCTCCTTTCCATAGATAGTTCCCTCTAGCACCTGCTTGGCTTGATAGCCTATTGGGTCAAGTTAGCCAACTGGATATCAGAGAAGCAGGAATGTTAAAGAACTTGTAGCTTGAGTCTAGGAGGGCCACCATCTATATGCACAACTCCAGGGGGAGCTATTCATATGAAGACTATGATGTTGTCCCAGGGCATGGAGTGGTACAAAAGCCTGATATGATTGGAAAGATGGAAATTTTAATGTCTGAGGGTAGCACGGGACTAAGTCAATTTGGGGCTATCCCAGTGAGTGCATCTGACCTCAGAGTCTACAGCTATTTCTTTCTAGAGCAGGACTGTGACCGAGGACATGCCAAGGTCTACCTGAGAACAAGCAGGTCAGATGGTCCTCTGAGAAATGTGACCCAAACATCAGCCAACTGGACGTCTGGGGCCGCCACATCCTTTAAGATTTAAACATAACTTCCCTTGATGGGAAACCAGCACTCCTCCCCAAGCTCTGTGGCTTCTCCAGGCACCACTAACTCCTATTTCTTGCTTCTTCTCTGATAACTCCCCTTATTCGTTTGCTGGATACCATCTAACAAACTCGATTCCCACACTCCCTGAAAGGCACAAAGCCATCTCCATAGAGATTTTTGCTGAAGGATTAAAAGTATGTGGTTGCAACACAATGCAGCCAATGAGTAACTCCTAACAGAATATTAAGCAGCCTCTTCTGTAGCATCACTATCATTCCCACTACTGGGAGGGTCTCAACCATCTCCACAGTGAGTACTGGTAACTCAGTTCCACTCCTTCCTGCTCATCTTCTGCTGACTGCCCACTAACCCCTAATTCCTATTGCTTTGCTCACACAAAGCAAGCCTGTTTATCCATCTGTCATCCAATAATCATAGAGCATTTCTACATTGTTGGTTCTCCTCCCTGCTATATCCTTGAAGAACAGTGTGAGGACAACTTGCCAAGAGCCCTTGTATTTCATTAGATGTGAGGGTCACCTCGGGTGCTGCTGGTTTTCTTAGTGGAATTGCTGGGGACTGTGATTTTAATCCACCAATTTTTGGCCAAAGATACATCAAAGATTCCCTTCTCATCCGAAGATTGCAAAACCCTCCAGTCTCTAGAATGTGTAAACAGAACCATGGTAACTGCAGGAAAATTCCAACTCTCTCATTGGTCAAAGCTTGGGCCTTTGTGTTGCCTTCTGCTGTTGTTTGAGTCTGGCAGGCAAGCTCTGTTCAGGGGATTAAATGGCAGGCTTGGTAGATCAAGAGATTGTGGAGCTGATTTAAGTTTTGGCATTTCCTGCTGTGGAAACACGGGTCCCTGCACATGCGCAGGAGACTGGCCCATCTCCTTTCTCTGGCACAGCCCAGAAATAGAGGTGGCAGCAAGTCCTGGGCAAGGAGGGAAGAGATGAGTGTGAAGGCAGCTGGCTGTGCAAGTGTGGGGGGAAGATCCTGGGACAAGGCATCAGGAACTTCACTGTCTAGAACTTCACTTGCATTGATGTCTTCATATCTCTGAATCTGACTGTCCTCTTCTGGGCGATGGAAAAGATCAATTAGATGCCCTCTCCTCTTTGTCCTCCTGTTATTTAAAACCAGGAGACTCATCAAGCCATTTCCGTTTCCTAGTGAATAAAGCAGCTTTATTCTTGGAGTTTCTTGTGTTCTTGGTGCTGCTGTGTTCAGTTTTGGATGATATAATTTTAGGAAAAGCCTTTGGAAGATGGCACTAGGCTAGGGGTGCCCATGCTTTTTGAAGCCCTATTTCATAGATCTCACACACACACACACACACACACACACACACACACATACACACACACACATATCCACCTCCAGCTGTAAAGTTTAACCATGTATGTAAGATGCCTAAGGTTCCTGGTTTGACATCACAAGCCTTCTGAAACTATATCATTGGTGGGTGAGGGGGATACCGTGAATTATTTTATTATTGGAGGTTTCTGCTTTTATTTTATCATTTCACCCAGACAGCCTCTTTTTGTCCATGTTGCCACAGTGGACACATACCTACAACGTGGTGCTTTGCCTCCTTCATGTCCACACTCTCTCTGCAGGAGGAAGATGACGATGGTCTGCCTAAGAAAAAGTGGCCTACGGTGGATGCCTCTTATTATGGTGGGCGAGGTGTTGGAGGCATTAAAAGGATGGAGGTAAGCTCTGGTCAGGTTGCTAAATGATTAGAGCATTGCCTGGGTACAAGAGGGTCTCGGGTTGGATTCCTGATCAAGAGTGCTTACCTGGGTTACAGGTTAATCTCTGGCCCCAGTCAGGGACAGGTGAAGGAGGCAACCAATCAATGTTTCTCTCTCACATATTCCTCTCTCTCTCTCTCTCTCTCTCTTTCTCTCTCTCTCTCTCTCTCTCTCTCCCCTTTATCCCCTCTTCCTTCCCACTCTCTAAAAATATCCAAGGGGGGAGATAAATAAAAATAAAAGAAGTAAGAGAACAGCTTAATGTACAGTAGTTCCTTCCCCTCTTATCTACGGTTTCACTTTCCACAATTTCAGTTACCTGCAGTCAACCATAGTCCAAAAATTCCAGAGATAAACAGTTCTTAAATTTTAAGTTACATGCTGTTCTAAGTAGCATGATGAAATCTCTAACTGTCCCACTCCATCCTTCCTAGGATGTGAATCACCCCTTGATCACATGTATCCACACTGTAGATGCTCCTCGTCCCCAGTTAGTCAGTCAGTAGCCTTCTTAGTTACCAGATAATCTAGTGAGGCAGTGCAATGCTGGTGTTCAGGTAACCAGTTTAACTCATAGTAACCCCAAAGTCCAAGAGCAGTGATGCTGGCAGTTAGCACATGCCGAAGCAAAGCCATAAAATCTTTACTTTTGAGAAAAAAAGGTGAAAATTCTTGATTTACTAAGAAAGAAAAAAATCATATGCTGAGGCTCCTAAGTTCTAAAATGAGAACAAATCTTCAATCCATGAAATTTGTGAAGAAGGAAAAAGAAATTCATGCTAGTTTCCTGAGAAAGATAACTTTTGTAATGGAATATTGTTATACTGTTGTATTTTATTATTGGTTATCATTGTTAATCTCTTCCAGTGCCTAATTTCTAAATTAAACTCTATTATAGGTATGAGTGTATAGGAAGTAGGTAGTATATATAGTGTTCAGTACTATTCGTAGTTTCAGGCATCCACTTGGAACGCATCCCCCAGGGATAAGAAAGGACTGCAGTACTCATATCTTTGTACTGACTACTCACTGATGGAAAACCCAGGCAAACTGATGAAAACTCATAACCTGGGATCTGGTAGGGATGTAAATTGTGAGGCATTAGATGGAGAAATGGAAGGCACAGCCTTTTAACTGTACACCCCCATATCTTGCCCACCACCAGTTGAAGCAGTTCGCTCCTCTGCTCAAACCCCCAGGGGTTTCTTCTCTGCCTAGAAGAAAATCCAAGTTCTTACTTGCCTGCAAAACCTTTGCATCTGTTGTCCCCACAGCCTGGACAGTTCCACCCCCAAATATTCATCCACATGGTTTGCTCTCTCTGCTCCTTCAGCCCTTGCCCTTTCACTTTTCAACACCTCCCCCTTCCCTGGCCCTCAAAGCCCAAAGGAATTGAGGAGTGGGAAGCACCTGCACTGCCTATCACATGTGTATTTATGGTCCCCATTTTCTGAGGACATCATATTTTATTTTGTCATTTGGGCTTTTTGTATGTTATTTGATTTAGGTCCGTTGGGGAGAAAAGGGCTCCACAGAAGAAGGTGCTAAGTTGGAAAAGGCAAAGAATGCAAGAGTCAAGATGCCAGAGCAGGAGTACGAGTTCCCTGAGCCTCGAAATCTCAACAACAATATGCGGCGGCCCTCTTCCCCCCCGAAGTGGTACTCTCCAATCAAGGTGGGTCTCTTTCTACTCAAAAATCCATCCTTACTCCTGATCAAACACGTTTAGTAAGCATCAGACGCTTTGACATGATGAAATACCAAACCAAATTCCAGATCATCACAATGGAACAAATTTCTCAACTCATGGACATAAGAGTACAGGTACTTACTTTTTCTCAATTTCTGCATTATCAGGGCTGAGAACTAGGCTTTTTTAAACCATCATAGCAAAGTAGTGAAATGAAGGTGGACTTGGATAGTAACTCCAGAGGATCTTTATAAATTATATAACATCTCATTTCATTGGTAAGAAGTTCCTCTTGCCGTAACATAAGCCCATTCCCCTCCTGCCAGTGTATAAGTACACACTGATGGATTGCGTTGGCCATCAATCTAGAACTCACTGTCTCTGGCTTCAAGCAAAACCTTTTTTGCTCCACCATCTCTCTTCCCCCCACAGCTTCAAATCTTAAAATCTTTCTGGCTTACTAGGAAGTTTAAACCATAGGAGGCAGTTCATGCTTCCTGAAGGCCTGTTTTCTCTTGTTCTGGGGTATAGCACAAGAATATACGTGATTCATTCAATACCCTTGCTCTTCAGGCTTGCCCTTTAACAGCTGCATTATGCCAATTGTCAAAGAGCATGAGAAAATCATAGCTAAAAAGACTCTGAGAGAATCTGTCCCCATTCCTTCATTTCAGAAAACTCCTTTAGAAAACTGAGGTAAGTAAAGTCTTCACTCTACCCAAATCTGGAGACCAAGAACCCCACCTCCGGTCTATAGCCTCTACTTCTGTGCTCCAAACAGAACTGGACCAACTCTAAGGCCTCAAGTGAAAGATTTAGTAAAAGAGCCACACACACACACACACACAGCCTTACCCCTCTTCCAATGACAGTAAAAATAGCATTCATTATTCTCTGAGTTATTTGCTCACAATATCCCATCTTCTATGAAATCAAAGGAATAATCTTTTTAAACAGCAAGTGACACTTTATTGGTAATTGTCTTTTCCCAGCTTATGCCCACAGTAATTGAAAGGTATTTACATTTTGGCTTACCCGTGTTTAAAGCAGTGAGATTCTTTTTTAAGATAAAATCCCTGGGGAAGTGGGTTGAACTCCAGAAAGATGTGGGCGAAATGTAGCTGCTTGACTAACAGATGTTTGTTTGTAGTTGTTTTATAATGTGGAACTCGCAGTGGCATGCATGCGTGCACAGACAGGAAGGAGCCACAGAAGATCTCTGAGATGAAGACAAAAGGGGTTTTTCTCTGATGTCGTTTGCAGCCATTTATACCTTCAGACTAACACAACATATTTGGTTACAGCCAGGTTTTTATTTATATATTCTTAGACATTGAGATAATATGAATTCTGTTTGAAGAATCTAAATTGTGCTTAACAGCACATAATTCCTTTATTAACTGGGGGTTTAGGACTGCGTTTTATGAAATAAATAAGGATATGGACAACTAGGTTTAGGACACTAAAAGCATTCCCAACACCCACTTGGAATCAGTATCAATTCATTGAGTGTTTGTTGTGCATCTACTATGTGCCAGGCAAACTTAAAAGCACCTTGGAAAGTTCTAAAAATACAGATTCCCAGGCCACGCATCTCAAACCTAGTAACTCAGAGCCTCACAAAAGGTTTTCAGAGATATACTGCCCATCACAACTTGCTCACTTATTTTCATTAAATAAAATTCTTCCCCGCCCCCCCCCATGCTTCCCTTTTCAAATTTCACATCTAAACTCCCCAAGTGATAACTTTTGGTTGCCCCAGTTACTGCTCTCTCCACAGTCACTGCTCTTGAGCCTCCTTCTTTGTCATTGTGTTAAGTCATTGGTTCTCACAGTGGCCTCTGGACCAGCAGCATCAGCATCTCCCAGGAATTGTTAGGAATGCACATTCTCAGGCCCCGACCTAGATCCACTGAATCAACAGCATAGGAAATAGGAACCCAGCAACCTGGGTTTTAACAGCCCAGTTAAGAAATTGTTACGGAAGGCCCCGCCAGCCTTCCAATGGAGGTTCCCTGAGGTGTCTGGCAAAGATCCCCTGATCGTAGCTTGTTGCTTTGTCAAGAGTCTCAATAAGGAGGCCCACACTGGATTTCACAGTCCATTTTACCACAAACACAACTATTGGATTCATACCAAGTGGCTGGGAATCTGAGTCTCAAAGACTCACCCAAACAGCCAGGTGGGAAAGACCTCACCGGGACTAAGCACCTCACCGGGACTCCCTCACCTCCCTCGTTAGGACCTGAGAGAGTGACTGCCCTCTAGCTGGCAGAGCAGCTCCTGCCCACACTTCTCAGTTCACATCACTAGGTGGGAGATATACAGTTCCCTGATGTGACTGCCCATGTTTATGAGTCTTCTCTCCACCAGATTTGACCCCTGAAAGGCACCAATTATGCTTGCCTGACCTTTGACCTGGCAGTGAACAGCACTGTACCTGGCATACAGTAGGGTCTCCACCTTCTGATGTTGCAGAGCTGAGGCACAGTCTCTAATTATGAAACCATTCCCAGAGCTTCATGGTAACCTCCACTCCAAGAAGGTGACACTGTTCTTGCTATCTCTTTGAGGGAAGGAGAGAAAAAGAGAGGTCATCTTATGTGGATCTGGGTCAAATGGGGTGAGGAACGGGCCAGGACAAGGAAGTTTGAAAATAGAAGCACAGAAAGGAATTCAAAAGTCAAAATGTATACTGTTTGTCCAGAGGAAGGGCAGACTTCCTACCAGAAAGTCAGTGTTGATCCTTTTGAACATGCTGTATGCTCCAGGATGAGCCCCACTCTAGCCACAGTGTCTCTGGATGTCTCTGAGCCTTGGACAAAACACTTAGCCTCAGGAAGTACCGTAAACTCTGCTTCCCTTTCCTGAACCATCTCACTGGATTTGTCACACTCCTGGCAGGAAAAGAAGGCATACTCTGAAGGGTTAAACAGCACAGGTGTGGGCAGGCCTAAAGGAGGGACCTGAGCTGTTACATCCCTAGGCCTGAGGGCAAGGAAGAGAGTTGGGGTCACTGGAGACAGTTTTCTAGATCTGAAGCCACCCAGTGGGAACTGTGGCTATAGAGAGGAATCAACAATATAAGGCTGGCCTGCCACCTGCTTTTATAGGGCCCATGGGCTAAGAATGGTTTCTACATTTTTAAATGGCTATACAAGTACCTACATAATATCCTTGGGTTTGCCTGTTGACCCACAAAGCCTAAAATATTTACTCTATGGCCCTTCTCCGAAAGTAAATAAGGACCATATGATTTCACTCATATATGGAATTTAATGAACTGAACTACCAAGCAAAGTAGAGACAGACTCATAGAGAGTAGGCAGATAGCTCTGGTTGGGGGTACCGCAGGGGAGGAATTGGAGGAGGTGGGAACATTGAACAAAAAAAGAAAAAGAAGAAAGAACTCATGGATATGGACAACAGTGTGGTGATTGCAGGGGGCAGCTGGAAGAGGGCATAGAGGGAATAAATGGAAAAAGAAGAAAAAAAATGTTTGCAGATCCCTGCCTTATAAGAATGCAGCCACTGTTGGAGCCAGGGGGTCAGGGAAGGAGTAGAAGGGATAAATAACCCAGCCTCTCCCTAATCTTGCTCTCTCATCTCCTTCTGGTGCCTCCTATTGGCCAAACCTAAGGGAAGCCAGACGATGTCATCTGAAAGGATCAGGTTTCCAAGGCACAGAGCCAGGAAGGCAGAGAAACACAGGGAGTGGAGCGGGGCAGGCAGCTCATGGAGACAAACCAGTCTCCCCTACTATACACAGGGAGAACACCCCCACCCAGTGCAAAACTTTCAAGGGGTCCTGGGGAGACTCCTAGCTCCCCAGTGAAAGTGATCAAATCATATACATCTTTTAATATATTGTATTTGACTCAGTTTTTTCATGCATTTCATAAAATAGATTTGAGAAGCAGGTGAACACATTTGCTAAATAAACCCAGTGGGAATTCAACAAGCAAAAGAGTCCGCAGAGGACTTCTCTCCATCATCCTCCATCTAATTTAAGTCACCTACCACACTGACCATACTTCGCCCTTTCCTCATTCCTGGCCCATGACTATTTGGCCTGAGTTTTCCCTTGCTTGATTTCCACCCCTGGATTTATATCACCCCATGTTTCTCATTAAATTGGGACTGACCATTTCAGACAAATCATGGCCAGATATATGGCCACCAGATAGATTAAAACCAGGACTGTGTTCGGGTTTGCTGGAAGGCTTGCAGCCTTCAGAGAAACCATTTTCCTCGTTTTCCAGTAGCTCCTCCACATGACTGGAAATGACAGAAATGACAGCCGAAGGACAAAAGCCAGACCCTGGCTGGCCAGGCAGCCTGCCTGTTCCTTGCAAGACCCAGAGCGGCCTGTGCTGCTTGCAGGGCCTGGGAGGGGCAGTGTTCTGTTCATTTTCTGTTCAGTCCACCTGTTGGCCTTGGACTTGAGTCCCTTGACCTTGTAATCAAGCAGCTTTCAGTCATGAAACTGTTGGGAATGAAGCTGTATGTAGCTCAGTAAAACACCCTGGAGCTGTAAATGTTGTCAGATGTGCAGTTGACATTGAACAGACTTTTATTGTCGCTCTTCAGCTACTTTTCAGAAAGGTTCCCAACATTTTTTTAAAGAAGATCAACAGAAGAAGGAGCAAACAGAAATTACCATGTGTGTATATAAGCATGTGTGGGGTGAATGTGTATATGTGGAGGGGGAGGGGGTGTAGGAAGTTTCCAGCTTTATATATTAATTTATTTCATTTGAAGTGAAGCATGGGCCACGATATTTGCCATGTATTTGAAGGTGCAAAAATTCCAGTGTTAGTCTATAACAGCCCTATAACTCCAAGCACTCTCAAAATTCTCAGCCTCTGACTAACTTCCGCTAAGGCAGACAAGCCAGCAAAGAAGACTCAGCTACTGCTCGCCAAAATAGATAAATAAATAAAAAGGAAAGAAAAAACCCAGCCACACACGTCATGCACCACGTGCTTTGAGTGACAGTGGCATAATCCTTCCCAGCGCAATCTTACGGTTTAGGAAGAAACAAAGCTTGAGTTGACATAAGACCTCTGCTTTGTCTAACTTTGAGGATCAGAAGTTTTTGTCTAGGCTAAGATGCACTGGGAGCCTGGAATGGTAAATTTCTCACTTTATAGTCAACGTGCCACACGTTGGAAGAAAGCTATTTCTAGACATCAGCTAATACAGTCTGGTGGAGAGCCCCCAGGGAGTTGGGGAAATCTCTTAGCTCACAGAAGCAGCTGGGCATTCCTCCTGGGGAGTGAGGAACAACATCTTGAATGTGTCCCGTGGAGAAGCCTGCATGTGGTGGATGCTCAAAGCTAGAATAAGTGGTGGGGTCAACCCGAAGGGTCCTCCCAAGGCTTGGGATGAGGCCCAGGGACTGGTTGAAAGAACCCCCTGAGGCTCTTCTGGCCCCAAGAGGATGCTATTAATAAGCACAGTAGCGACCATCTTGCGACAGGCTTCTGCCTACTTTCAGAAATCAAGGCTCCATGAACCTTTGGTAGGCATTTCTCTTTGACTTTACAGAGTTATTCTTTATTCTCTTTTTGGTTATAACAATTATTCTAAAGCTCCCTTCAGCTCTTGCATAAAAAGCTATCTGATATAGGCATAGAAGAGGTATTGATTAACAAGATTGTTTTTGATGCCAAAGAATGGGGACTTTTGGGTCATGTGTGGGACAGTCAGACTTCCCCGGCATACTGAGGATATAACTAGAGCTAGCTCGTCTCTCCTGGGTCAGGAGAGTCCAGCAACAGCAACCCACATGGGTGAAACACTCACCTGGATGAAGCCGAAACCATAAGTCAGACCCAGATCCAGGGCCTTCCATGCACTCACTCCTTTATTTCTCATAGCAACCCTTCAAAATAAAATCAAATACAACTCCCATTGTACAAATGGGAAGGCCAAGGCACAGAGAGGTTTGGTAACTTGCCCAAATTCATACCTAAGATGTTTCTTGCTTTATTTTATTAACTGCAATGCATTCATATAAACTAGCAATGAAATCTGTTATTACTCAAGTAGGAGAGAAGACAGAGAGCCTGAAAGTAAAACACCAATCAGGAAACTGTTATCAGAGTGAGTGACGAGGTAAGAGCCTGGGCCAAGGCAGCATCCTGGAGACGGTGGGTCAGGAGTGGCCAGGAAGAGGCGGCTGGAAAGCTGTTACAGAGAGAACATTCACACGGTGTGGTGGGATTGGATGTGAAGAGGTGGAGTGGCAGGGAGATGGGTTCAGCTTGCCCATCTGGTTGGATGGTGGTGCCGTGAACTGAGGCAAGGTTTACAAAAGGAGGAGCATGTAACGAGAAAGTTCAATTTGTGGTGTTTGGTTTTCAATACTTGTGCTATGTCTAGGTTATAACTGAGATTTGATAAGTCATTGGATGCCCAGATCAAGAGCTGAAGATAGGATTTGTGAGGCAGCAGCAGAAAAGGGGGAAGTTCGGCCGGTGAGACTGGCTGAGAGTAGTCAGAGTGAGCCTCAGCCTGGGGTGAGACTAGAAGAGCATCCAGGGGAACACCAGAGTGTAGGCAGAGGGGAGGGGCAAAAGATGCTGAAAAGGACTCACCTGAGAGAGAGGGGGGAGCAGGCAGAAGCTGATGGCACAAGAGCCCAGGGCCAGTGTGCAAAGGGAAAGGCCCAGCATGTCAGATCTCTCAGAAGAAACTATTAAAAGAGGCACAAAGGTGGCCGAGACATTTGACCTTCGGACTGCCATGGATGACCTTAGCAAAAGCAGCTTCAGTGGAGTGTTGTGGCCACTGAGCACTGCCAGAGCAGCTCGACATTGTCATGCTGAAGAAGTGTGGCTCGGGGAAAAGGGGTTGAAAAAGCACAGAAGAGAAGATGGGAAGGTACATGCTAATAAAGTTCCAATTATTAGATCCTTACACCCTGCATTACATTCTTTTCTGTCTTTCTACAGAGGCTCCCAAATGGTCATTGTAATGGCATTACCACGATCATAGATAACATTTAATGAATACGTTCAGTGAGACAAGTGCCTGTGTAATTGTATGCCTCATACCACGTCTATGGGACAGACAGTATTATTATCGTCATTTTAAAGATGAGAACAGTAAGCATGAGATGAGACAACTTGTCCGAGACCGCAGAGCCAGTGAGGGATAGTCCCAGAGTACAAACTCAGCAGTTTGAATTCCGTCATTTTGTGCTTAAATATTACACTAGAATCTGTTGACACAAAGAAAAACATAATTTACAACCCGTTTTCATGGCGATATAAATCCAGGTGGCTTCTGCTCTTTTGCTCCGCATGTAGCTTTAAATGTCTGCTGGGTTAATTAATATGCTTCAACAGCCAAATTTTCTTTCAGCCTTACCTCATTGCCCCTCACCTGTCAAGAAGTTGAGTGGCTAGCACCCAGAGTGCTGTGGGTGGGCTGATTTACAAAACCGAATACTGTTAGACACCAAAAAAAGGGAATGAAAAAAGGCATTCTTCCAGGAAATTCACCTGGTTATATGCTGAAATATAAATGCTTATCCCAAAGAACCCTAAAGGAAAACATGCAACTGATGATTGAGACGGGTTGAATGCAGAAAACCATGCTGAACACAGAATTCTAAAATCATTTCAAAATATTTTCAGAGGCTTTTGTAAATACTTTGCCAAAAGAGATGAGAAACACTGCACTTAGTGAGGCATAGTTAACCCATAAGAACTTGAGCAACAGTGGATAAAGATTCAAGAGCATACTTTGGTATCTGAATATAACCCACCAGAAAATAATTTCAGAACATGAAGTCTTCGATATCATATTCTTAAGTTAACATTGCCACTGTGAAAGTTTTCCGTCACAGAACTTGAACTCTCTAGACACCCCCAGCCTTCCCAGCACTATCCTTCAGAGACTCTTCCAGACTCGTGTTCTCCAGCATGTCTAACTGAGAACCAAGGGGGAAATGCATTTTGGCCCAGTATTTGCCTATGCATGTACATTTGTGCACACATGTACACTCATACCCACACCCGCACACATTTATCTGAAACATATTTTTCACAAAATAATACTTATCCTCACCATGTGCAATTAACTGTAATCTTTTCTTTTCTATCCTATTTTATTTCTTAAAAATTCTGTTCCTAACATACAAAATTGTTTCATGAGCATTTAAAAGAGTTGAAAACTACAGTTTAGAAACTCTGCTCTAAAGGATCTAAATTCAGTTGCACCAGCCAGAATTGTCTGAGGAAAAGGCTGCCATTGGTATAGTAGAAAGTATATGGGATTTAGAATTAGACAGACATGGGGTCCAGTTGCACTTCTCCAGTGAACAAGCTGTGCCTTTGGGCAGGTTAATCAATCTCTCTGATCATCTATTTCCTCTCCATAAACCTTTGGGGCTGCTGGGAGAATGAAATGAGAGGACACATGTAAAAGCAGTTAGCCCAGCACCTAGTAGCACTGAATACATTCATTCACCCAACTAATATTTATTGAGCATTAGATGCTGTCCTCAGAGCTAGGCACACAGCAGTTCACAAAACCAGTGATACCTCTGTCTTCATGGAGCTGGCATTCCAGTTAGCAAAGACAAATGATAAGCAGAAAACAGAATATGTCAGGGGATGATAAGGGCTGTAGTTTCCCATTGCTGCTATAATAAATCACCATAAACTTAGTGACTTAACACAACACAAATTTATTATCTTTTAGTGCTGGCAGTCAGAAACCTAAAATGGGTCTCATTGAGCTAAAATCAAGGTGAGGCCAGGGCTGCATTTCTTTTTGGAAACTTTAGAAGAAAAATTTGTCTCCTTGTCTTCTCCAGATTCTAGAGGCAGATCCACTCACGTAGCCCCCTCCCAACTAACCTGCCCAAAGGTACACAGCTTGTTCACTGGAGAGGTGGGATTGGACCCCATGTCTGTCTCATTCTAAGCCAGCATCAGTGAATTGAGTCTTGTCACTTGGAACACTATGACTATCCCTCAGCGGGCACATCTTCTCTGACACTCCTCCCCCTCTTTTAAGGATCCATGTGGTCAGGTGGAGGCCACTCAGCTAACTCAGAATAATCTCCCCACCTCAAGATCCTTAATTTAATCACATCTACAAAGTTCTTTTTGCCATAAAAGGCAACATGTTCACAGGTTCCAGATAAGAGGATGCCATCAGTAAAGGTAGAAGGAGGGGATTTTTCCACCTACTACAAGGGCAATGACAAAAATGAGACAAAGTAAAGGGGACTGCTGCCTGTCAATGGAGTGACCAGCCAGGGGTAATACTAACAACAAAGCTAAATAAATGTCCTTTTGTTTGTTTGGTATTTGCAATGGCAGAAACCAACCTCCATAAAGCATGTCTAGGGCACTAGAATGGCCAGAGGCATGAGACTGCCTTTATCATATACTGGGGAGACACTCTTCTCAGATTCAACCAATTACACACAACTACGAAGAGATGATTTAAGGCCATCTGTGATTTTTGGTAATATATCCCTTGAGCCATGAATTTCTGAACGAGTCGTTCCTGCGAAGTGAGGCTAGGGGACAGCCAGGTATCTGCACCCAAGGGCCTTTCACTGGTTTTGCCCCTAGATATTTCTGTTTAGTAATTTTCCTAAATTACTAAACGGTTTTCATTTATGAACTCTGGGTACTAAGGGAGGGGAAAAACCTCTAATGAAAGCTGCAAAGATAGACTTGTATTAGGATATGCCCAGGAATGTGAAAAGGCAAAAGCCAGCAGCCTCAATGAACTTCTCTGTGTTTGTAAACTTGGGGCTGCACTGAAATCTCGTGTATCCTGCATGAGCATCAGGGTCGTCTGGTAGATGTCTCTTCTTCACTTCTGAATTCAGGTACTAAAGAGTCCCTTACCCTGTCACAATCACGTGGCTGGTGCTGTGTTCTCACAGAACTGAAGGGGCATGGAAACTCCACAGGTCTGTGCTGGCCACTGGCCTGCTTTCATATGTAATCTTGGTGCATTGTTGTTGTTTTTTTATTTCAGGGAAAACTTGATGCCTTGTGGGTCCTGCTAAGGAAAGGATATGACCGCGTGTCTGTGATGCGACCACAGCCAGGAGACACGGTAGGACTCAGAAATGGTGTTACACACACAGTCATTGTCTGTCTCCCTCTGTGTTTGTAGAGCTAGAATAACTCCAGGTAAACAAATCCAGCTATTATCTCATATGGTGACAAATCAGATACTAGTTTACCAAATTATGGGTTTTACAAGACGTTGACTTTTGACTTGCTTTTCTGAAAAGGATTTTGTCAGAACTAGTTTGGGTTTAGCTTCCTAAGACCTGAACTTAAGTTATAGGTACAGTAAGTGAATAAAGGAGGGCTGGTTCTGACATTGGGCCATCGCGGGAGAGAGGCCTGCTGCTCCTCACCACCCTGGGCAGTGGCAACAAACAGGATGCCAGAGCCACAAGATGGGGCGAGGGAACAGGGACCACAGAAGAGTCCCCCCATCTTCCAGCAGCAGGTATTGGGCCCAAATGGTCCAGAATCATAGGAGTACTTTCTGTCCTGGTAAGAATTTGTCCCAAATGTGTCCAGACCAAGCGTAGAGCACCTCCAACTATGAGGAGTTAGAAAAGGAGGAGCCAGCCGACACCTGAAAAACTATCTGCCCCTGTCTTCGTTTCGTAAAGGAGATAACTGAGGAGCTGAATCATCTTGCCCTGTTCAGATCGTAGCAACACTGGAAACGCCTCTGTTCTGCTGAAAACACATCATTGCCATGTCTTCTTGTAAGAGACTGTCTCTCCTCCATAAGTTTAACAGAGCAAAAGCTTAGGACCAAATTCTCCCTCAACTATCAGCAGCCTGCATCTTCTATTTAGTCTCAAGCAATTAGGCACATTCACCCAAAAGCACAATGAAGTGTCTGACTCAGCGCTCCCTTCAAATCAGGGGGAGCTGGGCTTGAATCTCTCTTCTTTTCTGGCTGGAAGTTAACTCCAGGCAAGTCACTTAACCCCTCTGAAACTCATCTTTACAATGTAGAAGATGATACTACTTCATAGTGCAATTGGTTGGAGAAGATAATGTTTGTAAAGTATTTGGCCAACATTGAACACATAGTCATTTGTTATGACTATTTACTTCATGTTTATCTACTATCTGTGAATGGTTAGTGCAAAAATTCAAACCAAATTGCAACCAATGTTTATCAGATATGCCCATATATTTGCCATGTCCACCCTTCAGCATGACACAACTCATAAAATGTGAGAGAAGAACCTGTTAGGCAGGTTCCTCTTCTTGGGACCTGGTGACAATGGATGGTGTGTGGCTGAGAGGATATGGTCTAAAGGGTCATAGTTTGTGGAAGCTACTGCCCAATTAGCTGTTCCTGCTCTAGGTTGCGACTGGGATGGCAGACATGTGTGGCATGAAAGAAACCGAGTCATAGAAATACTTGACCACCTTGGCCCTTGTGTCTTATGATATTTGTATTTTGTCTATGAAGGGCAACAAAAACACATTGCTAAAGCAAACTTTGCAGTATGAGCCTAGGCCATAAACTTGACACTCAGGGTGGTCTTTGGCCTTATAAGCTATACATATGGTTTCTGTGGAAAATTAAAAATCTTTAGCACACATGAGACTCATATAACAGATTAAGAAAAAAACAAAAACAGTAAGCAACCTACACTCAGGGTCAGAAGTGCTATCTTTTGTGACAGAACATACTGGTACAAGCCCATTTCAGAGCAACTGAAAAACATCTCCACTGAGCAGTCTGGCCAAAACAAATTCATAAACTCTGTCAACCTGAGAAGTGGGAAGGTTTGGAAAAAGGAAGGAAGAAAAGATATATTATCATATGTAAGATATAAGAATCAACTACTTTTGAATGAAAGTTTATATTAACATGTGAAGATATTCTGTGTGCTTTTAAGAAACACAATACCACCTTGAATTTTCATTATCCAATCACATGAAACAATAGATTTGAAGTCCCAGACGTCAAAGAATTAGGACACCATTGACTCACGTCTGCCACAAAATTATTATGGTTGCCCAGCCTACTTTCAAGTGGACTTCCTTTATAGCACCCCTGCTAAAATTTTAAGACACACAGGAGAAATAGATGCAGAGAATTATGTCCCTATAGTTATGACAATGGCCACAAACATCTTGCTGTACATGCAGAGTTACACAAGATAGGTTACAGATTAGTTACAAACAAGAATTCAAAGTTGTCCTGTGGCAATTCAGAGGTGAATTCCAGGGAAGGGAGGACTGTATTGTAGCTCTGTCTATATGCTTTTTCTGTTTTGTTTTGCTTTACCTTAAGAAACTCTCAACAAACCTACATTACTTACATGGTGATGACTCTTGAGAATTCCTAAGCACTGATTTATGGGACTGACCACATTTTCCATAAACTCCAAATGACTACATCCAGGCATGTGCTCATGAACAACAGTCACAGGTTCTGGATTTAAAACAAAAACAAAAATCACCTAATTACATTCTCAGTTTATTTCTAAATTCCTTCAAATGCACATAGACCTCACAGAAACCTGGCAATTCTTCTTTCTCAGTTCCTGTCTCCTTCTCTCTTCCCATTAACCCACCCCAACCCCACAGATGCAGACTCCGTTTGCCCAACAAAGCTTTGAGGCTGCTGAAAGGGCTGAGCACCTACAGGACCCACCGCAGAGCAGATGGCTGGGGGAGGCCTGAGCACAGAGCCACACCCTTTCTTGGGATGGGTGCCCATCTCTTTAGAGCTGTCCAAACCCCAGGTCAGGGAAAACATGAATGGGACCACAGCGGGAGACCTAAATGTTTTTTGTCCACCACCACCCATCTTGCTCTTTCTGCCTGGGGTGAGCTCACAATCCTGTTTCTCCTTAAAGCCCATCAGGAAGTCCTGAGCCAACATACTAGTAAAAGAGGAAGTTCCAGAAGAAACCACTTAACTAGCAAACCAACAACACATCTGATCCTAAAATTCAAATATTGCACTAAGCATATGGTATCCTCGCTTAAACCATCCCTCACAACATGCCTCCAGTACTTTGGCACCACTGTGCTCTTTCTAAAACACATGCCATTCCAACGCTTCAGATTTGCAAAGATGAGGAAAAAGCACAGAATCCTTAACTTGAGTTAGAAAGTCCTCCCTTTCCATTTCACCTGCCACTTACCTCAGGTTTCCTCATCACTCCATATTGGCCCTGGTCTCCTGGAATTGCTCACCATTCCCTAAACATGCTTCTGAGTGTCTGTGCCTTTACATATTCTAATTTCTCTGCTGGAAATGCCTTTCCCATCATCTCTGCCCAATAAACCATCACCTTGGCAATAATCTCATTGTCCCCTGTAAACACAAAGAGTTGCTGTTCAGACCCAGGTTGTACAGGGGCATTGCCAATGCAGAGTGCATTTGAAGACTAAGCAAAGTGTGGAAATTAGAGCCTGTGTCCAGTGAGCATTTTCCAGGATGGCTCCCAAGCCTTCCTACACACCTAGGCCACTCTTCAGATTCAGAAGATGTGCTCACCT
The DNA here is from genome assembly GCA_011751065.1 of Lasiurus cinereus. Lineage (NCBI taxonomy): Eukaryota > Metazoa > Chordata > Mammalia > Chiroptera > Vespertilionidae > Lasiurus > Lasiurus cinereus. The sequence goes on along the minus strand of JAAGEH010000041.1, from coordinate 28,425,984 downwards.
TTCAAGGACAAATGGCAGCAGGGGTTGAGAATGTCTATCTGAGCAAGACTTAAAGGCATCATCAGAGCTTTTAACTTGGTCATTTCTTAGTCATCACATTATGTGTCCCATTTGGTAACCCTGTTTTTTAAATCACTTATTCACATATTCAAGGAATTATTTTTTCTTGTCATCACATATTCTGATAAAATATCATTTGTATGACCATGTCATTTTCTATTGTCTGTCTGTGATATAATATTTCTGCCTTCTTTCTCTTTTTTGGACATTTATTTCTAAGTGCTTATTGTATAAATGAAGCTCTAATCTGTAACTTTGTTGTCAAATGATGTGCACATTCATGAACATTTCCTTAGAATAAGTGTCCAAAACATGCAGAACTTTAAAGCTTTGAAAATATTGCCAGTTTGCCCTCCTGAAACATGGGTTAACTTTCATGTCCACATCTATCAAATGCCCATATCCCCAGATGCTCACCAATATTATTAAATTTAGCTATTTGATAGGTGCTAATTTGATTTGCACTTAATTTATCATTGAGGTGGAACAATTCTTTAAATTTTTATTTTCTCTTTTGTCAGTTGTATATACATACCCTTAACCCATTTTTTATTAGATATTTTAGAATTGATTTTTATGTGTTCATTTGCTTAACCCATCTTTGCACATTTATTACTCAACTAGAGGCCCAGTGCACAAATTCATGCACTGGCGGGGTCCCTTGCCCTGGCTGGTGATTGGAGCTGACAGGGCTGGTCAGCTGAGGAGAGGGACTGCAGAAAGTCAGCTAGCGTCAGGAGGTTGGCTGTGGGAGTTCACTGACCACCAGGGGAAGCTCCTGCATTGAGCGTCTGCCCCATGGTAGTCAGTGTGCATCATAACTATTGGCCAGTCATCTGGCTGTCCGGTCCTAACAATCACTTAGGCTTTTATATATATAGAATGTTTTGAGAAATTATTATGTGTCAGACCTTGTGCCATGCATTAAGTACTACGGTGCTTACCTTATGAAAGTTAAAGTCTAACATTATATAGAAAGCCAGTTTTTCCTAGTTTGTCATTTACCTTTTAACTTTTAAAAAATATTTTTAAGTTATCTATAATTTCATAGTCTAATCTACTGACACGATTGGGGAATAACTGGCCTAACTTAAATCTAAATATTAAGCCACAACCAGTTGCAGAGACATCCTTTCAACCGCAGACACTTCAGTTCCTGGGTTACTAGTTACAAATGCAGAAACATAAGGAACTTCACAACCCGTGGAATCCAGTGATTCTCCACCAGGTTGCAGGGTGTGGTCACCTGAGCGCTTTAAAGCACTGATGCCAGGGCCCCACTCCAAAAGTTCTATTAAATTTGTCTGAGATGCTGTCTGGACATTAAGGGGTTTTAAACCCTTCCCAAGTGATTCTAATGGGCAGCCAAGGGTGGTAAGCGATAATCTGGTCCAATTTCTTGTTTTTCATTCAAGGCAGCATCTTCTCTTTCCTTCTGGAAATAATTTGAAAGCAATTCCCCAATCTCTTTAGAAACCCTAAGCTTCACAAGTAGAATCGAAATGAGTGATTACAATCTCCATGTACTTTCAAGTCCCTCTCCTATCAAGAAGGTGGTTAACATAGCTTCTGGGTGCTGTATTATTGCTGCTTCTTGGGTAAAGAGGATGGAAATGAGAACATATAACTCTGTCTTGTAGGTCTTCTCAGTTAATATATCAACCAGTTCAAATTCTCTCTGAGCATTTTTACCCCAACTCAAACCCCACTTCCCATCATGAGCTCTGGGAGAAAGCCATTGGGGTTGGATATCTTCTTTGTTTTCCATTCCTGGGTCTCTCCTAGATCTGGAACCAGAAGACTGGTACATTCCATCACTATCAGCACAAACAAAATCCTAAAGCACACTGAGCTTGTTTTGCAAGGCTGGGCCTCCTTGCAATCAGAAGAGACCCAGGAAACACACACTAAGTGTACGTAAACAATGTTTGAAGCTTGTCTGAAGCACAGAGGTTGTGAAATCCTCTCCCAGAGCTCAGCCCCAGGACTACTGCCTTCTGTGCAGCTGCTTCCAATAAGGGAGATTCCAGTCACATGGGTACCAAGTCATCCTACTGTCACAGAACTGATCTGGGCAAATTATCTCCAGGGGCAGAAAGCATCTTCAGCCTGGTCCTTCAAAAGCAGATGAGACTTCTGTCATATAAGTGGACTCAGGGAAAGAGTCTTCTGTTTCTCTCTTTCTCTTTTCTTCCTCCACATTCTCTGCATTACCCCTTTCTCCTTCTTCCTTGACCTTGGATGTCTTCCCTCAGACACTTTCATCAAACATCTATTGTGCTCCCACTAAGAGCCCATCACTGGGGCAGGAACTAGGGACACCAATGAGAATAGGACTTAATTTTGGCTTCTTGGAGCTTGGTGTATGATCTGGAAGAGAAGCAGGTTGTTATAAAAACACAAACCCACTCACAATAACTTTGAGAATAACTATGATCTCCATTGTACAGAGCAGACACTGAGGCTCAAGGGAGGTTTACTAACATTCTCAAGGACACATACTGGTAAGGGTGTTAAGGCTTGAATTCAGGACTCTGAGACTTGAAAGTACACACTAGAGATTTCTTAAGTCCTTCATGTATTCAATAAATAACGTGTTGAGCATTTTACTATGAGCCTAGCACCCTGTTGATACTGGATGCTCATGGATTAATTAGCTGTGTCCCTGCCTTGAGAAGCAGGAACAAATGGGCAAGTCCCCAAGCACAACCTTGTGTGAAAAGCCTCAGTGGAGCTGAGTATGTGAGATGTTGGGGATACGCCCAGGAAGGGCATGTCACCAGCCTTGGCTTCTAGAAGTGATACTGAAACCTGAAGAGTTGTGGAAGAAGATAGTCTAGTGAGAAGGAAACTTGAGCAAGGATCCAGAGTGGGCCTGTGGCTCCTTTAGGGAGACACAGGAATGATGTGTAGGAGACATAGTGAGGCAGTAAGAGGAGGAAGTGTGGAGAGGAGCAGCATGGGGAGCTGGTCACAGGAGCCCACTCTAGGACAGTGGAGAATTATTGTAGGTGCTTTAAGTAGGAGTGTGTCAGATGGGTGTTTTAGAAAAGTCACTCTGACTGCAGTGTGGAGATCGTGGCAACCAGAGATGGTGGTAACCTAAATGAAAGCAGTGGTGGACAAGGAGGAAAGAGTCTGGATTTAAGAGATGCTGAGGAGACAGAATGAGTGGTTGTGGAGGATGAGTGAGAGGGAGGTGTTGAAGCCAAGCTCCAGGGTTTGGCCTAAGGGACTGACCTGGCTGTGACACTATTCACCAAGATGAAGGCATAGGAAGAAGACAGTTCTGGGAGGGAAGATAAGGAAGTAGCTTTTTAACTTAGCAAGTTTGAGGTACCTATGGCACATCTGAGCAGAGATGGCCAGGAGCAGGGCTAGGCTGAGGCAAGGGATGCATCTAAGGCACAAACTTAGAGGAGGCCCTCTCTCTCAGGATCATGCACATGCAGGGTGGGCACCTGCAGGCACCTGAGAGTGAGGCCTCCTTAGAGGCAGTTTGCTCTGGTGAGAGTTCTAAGTTGGAGGAAGATTTGGGAGTCATGACCATGGCAGGCAAGACCACTGTGACTAGATGGGAAACCAGAGAGAACATGTACATAAAGAAGAGAAATAGGCTAAGTGCTGAACCTCCAGGTCACATCCTTTAAGTTAGGGTGGGGAAAGAAAAAGGGAAACAAAAAGGAAACATAAGAGGAACATCCTGAGAAATAGAAGATGTGACAGGAGAGGCTGGAATCCTGGGAACAGAGAGAAGATGACACATCATGGACGAGGTGAGGTCAACAGTGTCAACTGATGGAAAATTTAGCTGCAAACTGACACTGGTCCTTTTTTAGACTAGTAGTTAGAAGGTCATGGCAACATTGGTGATCGAGGTTCATCAAGTGGAATGATGGGGGCAGGAGAGAAGCTTAGAAGAGAATGGGAGGTAGTGGAGTTGAAAAAGGCTCTTTGTTTTTTAAAATAGGGACTTAAGCACAATCAAGCACTCATGATAGAGGCCCAAGAGAGGAAGAGGACGAGAAGGCTCACGATGGCATGCAGGAGCCCTGTGGAGAAGGGCTTAGAAGACCTAGAAGCCAAAAGTGTCACTCTTAGTTAGTGGCATGGGTATCAGAACCCAAAATGGTCTCTCAGGTATGGGTGAGAGAGCAAGAAGCTGGGGAACCTATTTCTGTCTTGCCTGTGATGAGAATGGCGGAGTGAGGCAGATGGGAGTAGAGCTCTCAAGGAAAGAGGATGAGGAGGAGGTCAGTCACATCTTTGGAATCCCATGGCTCCTCTTTAGGTTTAGGTGGATGTCTCTGTTTCATGCAAGAAATGTGGGTAATTCAGGATGCAATATTATAAGCAGTTCACTTCAAAATTCCACCACCAAGAGAACCCCTTATCACAGTGGTCAGCAAATTCATTAGTCAACAGAGTGGCAAATCATAGCTCTCGAGCCGCATGTGGCTCATGAGCCGCGGTTTGCCAGCCACTGCCCTATCAGGTTCCTTGAATATATTGCCACTAGAGGCCTAGTGCATGGATTTGTGCACTGGTGGGGTCCCTCAGCCTGGTCTGCAGGAATCGGGCTGTAACCAGCAGTTCAACATCCCCCAAGAGGTCTCAGATTACAAGAGGGCATAGGCCAGACTGAGAGATCCCATCGGTGCACAAATCTATGCACTGGGCCTCTAGTATGCATATAAGATCTTTGATTAACCTCTTTCCCTCTCCCCCCTCTCTCCCCTTTTCTCTGAGATTCATCAGTCTGTTTCATGTTTCAGTGCTGTATGTTGAGCGTCTGCCCCCTAGTGGCATTTCTACCTAGGAGAGGGGTGCCTTTTCCTGGTTCACACAAAGGTACCACATGGGTTAGCAATGGTCTCATCATTTGGAAACAGAAAGCAATTCCCCTCAAGGATTGCTTTAGATACATTTGAAAATACTGCTCAATCAGTCCAAAGAGTTCTCTCAATTTTATCATTCCTGTAACAATTTTCTCACCATTTCTTATAGTCACCAAGAAAGCATTTTCTTAGTTAATGGAGTTTTTACCTTTATTATCTTTTTTCTTTACCCAGTTTTGATTATAATGCATATCACTTACTGTCTAATTCTTTCATTTAACTTAATAGTATAAACATAAGGAGGAAATAAGTTTTAAGTCACTTTTTGTTTATTAGGCAATTAAAATAATTAAAACCAGTTGTGTGTGTGTGTGTGTGTGTGTGTGTGTGTGTGTGTGTGTGTGTAAAGAAACAAACATTCACATTTGAATTGCTCCTTTGTGAAACAACATCCACTTGTTCTAAGTACCAGCACATCAGCTTCCCAACAACCAAGCAATGTGGTGCCAAGTAATCATTTGAGCACCCAAAATACACAAAGCTGGTTTTCTGGAACTAGACCCACAAGAGATAAGAATTGGCCAGTGTGACTCAATTGGTTGAGCACCATTCTGTGCACTGAGAGGTTACCAGTTCGATTCTGAGCAAGGCACATGCCCGGGTTGTGGGCTCCATCCCCAGTAAGGGGCATGCAGGAGGCAGCTCATCAATGTTTCTATCTCCCTCTCCCATCCTCTCTCTCTAAAAAAATAAAATGAAAATGAAAACATATTTAAATCAGTGGTGACTAAAAGAACCAAGTTATCCACAAATTGAAGTCTTTATGTGAAGATTAGTTTTTCCTTCCACAATAGAAAGTAAACTTTATATTGACTTATTACATTGAGGAAACAGAAATATTCAAAGTGTCTACTAGTATCTGATACCAGGTTATAATTCCCTAAAAAAATCTAGAGAGAATGTCTAATTTGCTGGCCACTGTCTCCTGACTTTTTATAAATGTTTGTCAGAGTAGGTCATTTTTTTTAAGGGAAAAAAAGCAAATTGTAGGAAATGTTCCTAGAGGGTGTGATGTATTTTGGCACAGCACCTTCTTGGATGTTTGAATTCCCAGTAGAATTTATTCAGTTCTCACCCTTGGAAACCTTTCCTCCACTATCTCATTGGAGAGTGAAATGAGTTTTTAGAATTCTTGGCTTATTTTCCTGAACTCAAAAAAATAAAAAATAAAAAGTTCAAGGCATCCTCTGTTCACAGCAAAAACCAAACTGTACCCAAAACCTGCCAAGTTAATTTTCTTCAGAGAAGCCAAATCTAAAGTTGATGATGCAAAATATACCATCTTGAGATTTTTTTATTGCACCAACTTCTTTCCCCCTCGGTAGGAGGTCTCTTTAAATAAATAAATGTGGAGGCAATTGATGTGGTTGAGGGCTCTCCCTCTTTCTTCCTTCCCTCTGCCTTCAAATCCTTCACATGCATACACATTCATACACTCATCATTATCATCACCATCATCGTCATTTTATAGTTTTTCTTTGGACTTACACCTTTGAATTGCTTCTTCTCTTAAACAGCTGCAGCAACAGAAGGTCAAATCCTAGTACCAAAAAAACAGAGGAGAAATAGAGGCTGAATGAGACAGAGTTGGTTAATAAAGACCCCTGTTCAGATTCACTTACCTCATTTTTTCTTTCCAAACAGAATCAGGATTGAGGTAGGTAGGGCTTGGTTCTAGGGTAAAATTCACCCAAGTGCATAGCATATTGGGAAGCTTGCTACTTTGTTCAAATGTTGTGTTTATGTCTAGCTACTTGGCTGCAGTGGGCCTGTCCTCTAGCTGAGAGCATTGAGAAAGATCATCTCTAGGGACAGTCCATGATTCTGGGATAGAACTCAATTGAGAATCACCCTTCCCCAGGCTGGCAGGAAGTTCTTTTCTGGCCTGAAAGTGGTTGGTTGAATCATAGATAGCAAAATCTGTCCTTGGAGATAGCCTTTCAGAATTCACAGTGTGGAAAAGAGCCAGTCTGCTATAGACCATCTATATGTCCCCGTATCTTCTCTCAGCATCTTCTCCATCACCATCCCACCTCAACCTGACATTCAGTGTCAGGAATGGATTGGTATTTCCACATAATTCCAGTCCCTTCATTTTACAGGTAAGGAAATTGAAGTCTAGAAAGATGATGGGGAAACTTGTAAGTACTTCCTACTACATTTTCTCCTTTGTTCCCCATCACCTTATATTCTTTTTGCATGTTAGGAATACGAGCTAAAATAATAAGGTCCCTGTTTTGTTCAAGGTCACAAAGGAAATCAGTAGAACTGGCAAGACCAAAACCCACCAGCCCTATACTGCCTGGCTCTCCTTGAGTCCTATCCCCAGGCCAGGAGAAGAGGGTGGGCATTGTAAAGGGGCTTGATCTCTCAAGAAGGTAGGACCATACCCAACTTTGGAAGGCAGACTTAATTCCTGCCACCCAACCACCTTCGTTTCTGTCCTCCTACCTGCTTGTACCTCCCATCATCTTTGCATTTTCATACCCTGCCCAAGATGACATCATCACTGATGCCCTCCCACTCTGTCCTGGCCTCCTGCACAGTGTGCTGTGCTCTCAAATTACCTCATGTGTTTTTATCTTCCTGATTCCACTTTCCTTGTTTTTCCCTTAATTGTCAACAATGTGTCTAGGACAAGGTATAGTCTAACTTTCAAAACATAGGTTTTAGCTCCTACTCTACAGCAGGCACCAGCTAGGCAGGCAGTAGGGGTTTAGCATGAACGAGGCAATGTCCTGGACCTTGTGGACATACGTTGGAGCACTCAGAAAGGTGCTTAATTGCAACTCGATGTGATGAGTGGCATGGGGGGAGTAATTTGGGGTTCCCTGAGTACATAGAGCAAGATTTAACCCAGACTAGGGGACCAGGGAAGACTGCCAAAAAGAAGAGATCATTTGGCTGAGACCTGGAGAATGAGCTCTCAGGGTGAAGTGAGGAAAGGCCTTCTGGTGAGAAGGAAGGGTAGATGTGAAGATGGGAGAAGAAGTGAAGCAGAAGGTCCAGGCTGACAGTGGACAGAGGGAGGGGAGCACATCTACATCACTTTCTCACTCTGCCTTCTCCAATCTTCTATCTACTCACAGCCTTCATCCTTCCCGTACTCAGAAGTCCCACTTCCTCCTAGGCCTTCCCCAACCCCTGGTCATCATCCAGCCCCTTCTTTCTATGCTTACTGCTATTGCAACAAAATTTAGCACCATTTTAGTTTAGAGTCAATACAGACTTTTCACTCCATGAACAAGCTGTAAGTGACTTGAAGAAAGGGACCATCCCTCATACTTTCCTACCTTCACTCACAGCATTGAAGATATGGCTTCATTTGTTTCCTTGTCCCAGGAATTATCACTTCTTCTGCAACTCCCAGGTGGTCTTGTCTGCTTGTGAACTTTTATAACGTTTCCTTCATTGGCAACCACATGTTAGCAGTGAGCAAAGATGTCACAATAAACCTTCTGCCTCTTAGTAACAAGAGAGCTTGCAAAGTCTTTCAGAGGCATCTTTGGGTAAAATGAGGCTGATTAAGAGTTATCAATGTGCTAAACATTTATTTCAATTGCTATTTATACTTTTTATCTTTGCCATTTATTAACAACTTTGACTTTTTTTAAAAAATTGAAAATAGAAAGTGTAATAGAAAAACAACTGTCTAAGACTTTACTAGTCACTTTACAAATTCATCCTTATGGCATTTGTTTAATATATTAGTGTTTTTCCATCTTTTCTTTTTGGCTAATAGCATCAAGAACAAAATGCTCAGAACCCACAGTGATGGCAGAGATAGCTTTGGGCGTGTTCATTCCTCTAGCCTTCAGCACCTCTGCATTCCTGTGTTTCCCCCCAACATCTGGATTGAGTTGAATCGTGTGGCCCTAGTAGCTGGCATCTAGGCATTGGCCTCCACCCATGGCATAGTTACTTTTCAAGGACTCTGTGGCTCTGACTTGCATACAAGCTCTAAATGGGAGTAAATCTTGTGTGAGCTTTTCCATATTCTGTACTGCTCACTAAAGCTGATCTATAATGGGAAATTCTTAAATATCACAGAGCCTGGAAAATGGTACATCATAACAGACATCCAGTCCCCTTCCTGGTATAACTAATAACAATGGGTCCCCTGCAAAGTCCTCCGTGGAAGCAACCCTTTAGTGTGTGAGACAGACAGTGTTCCCCCTTTTTTCTCTTTCTAGGAAGGGAAGGAGTTTTGACCAAACAAGATTGGATGTCTTAGGCATGGAGGTAGAGAGAAAATGGAAGGAGAGTGTTTTTCCTTTGGTAATGAGAGCAAGCTTACCAGAGGTCATGAGGCCATTGCCTCAAGTCCCCACCACATTTACAGGCCTACAAGATGCCATGTCTCTAGATATGGCCAAGGTAACTTGTGCTTATAAACAATAAGCACATCTCCAAACCAAGAATAAGTACATGGAAACTCCCCATAGCCCATGGGCCCCACAGCAGCCCATCAGCTGCATGCTTGTTCAGCACTAGATCCAACCTTGGCCTAAGGTTGCAAATATGCTTGTTAATGGATCAAAACAGAATCACCTGGCATCAAGCCAACAACCCACATGTCTACATCCACACTAGGCCACTCATGAGCAACATGGAGGAACACTTCCAACGATTTCCTCTCCCTTTGTGAAAACTTCAGTATCATTCAGCAGCCTTGCTGTTTCTGCAAATTGCTTTAGACTCTGATGCTGGAATGAATGTCATCCACAGCCAGGCTCTGATGTCTACCCTTTATAAAACTCATCCAATCCATGAACAGAACCTCCCAGACTAGGTAATATATTTATGTGCCAAAGAAGAACAATAATTTTGGGGTAAATTGACTCTAATAATTTTCCTACTCTCTCTGGATAATGAGTCCACTTTCAAGTTTGATTTTCATATTATGGCAATCATTTGATCATTGAAATTCTCTGGCTTTGAAATCCATGGAACAAACTGTCCCTCCCTAAAGAAACACAGCTTCCTATACATCTTTCCTCAAAACAGCAGGGATAGAGAAGGTCCTATCTTCTGTTCCTATTTTCCCCTCATCTTGCTCAGTCAAAACATCATGATGATGATTCTTAAATGCACAATCTCCCTATCACTTCCAGAAAATAGATAGATGATAGATAAGTTGATTGATAGATAGACAGATGATAGATAGATAGATAGATAGATAGATAATCGAAGCAATTTCAAATAGTTTTACATGTCCTTGAAAGTCCATGAGATCAAAAGATGAAAGTACTTTCGTGACAGAAGTTTAAATTAAAGTCTTAATAGAAGAGTTACCAGGGCTTTCCTCCATGTATAGAATAACAAACTCTAGGCAAGTTGGTGGGATTACAGATGGAGTCACATTTTTTTAATTACTTTTGGCCTCTTCTTTTTTTACTCCCAAAAGTAACAAAAGATGATTTTATTTCTTGAACACCTCAAAAATAAAGCCTACACTTTCCACTAAGGCAGCCACTAGACACAGGTGAGTCTGGAGCATTTGAAATGTGCTGGCTAGAAATGGCATGTGCTCTAAGTACAAAATACACTGTGAGTTTTCAAACATGTAGTATAAAGGAACAGATGTGAAATATCTTTTTAGTAATGTTTATATTAGGTACATGTTGAAATATTGTAGATACATTGAGTTAAATTAGACATATGATTAAAATTAATTTCACCCATTTCCTTTTACATTTCCAAATGTGGCTACTAGAAAAGTGAAAATCACCCAGGAGGGTTACCTTTCTATTGGCCTGTGCTGGTCTAGAGTACTGGCCACTGTGGGAAGAGGGACAGTATGATTTTATTCAGGTCCTGAGTCCTCCAACCATTTTTATTTTGTGGACACAGTGAAAATTTCAAAAATTATGGGTCTCTACTTTTTTCTGATTTTCTATTAGGTCAGCTATGACTTTGTCTTTTTGGGTCAATTCTGATCAGAAACTGTGTTTTTAGCTAGAAGTCTTGCATGCTAGAGGTGATTATTAAAAGGGAGGGAATGGCCCTGGCCAGTTTTCTCAGTGGTTAGAGCTTTGGCCCATGGAAGGAAGGGTTGCAGGTTTGTCCCGGCTAAAGGCATATACCTTGGTTGCAGGTTTAATCCTCGGCCCCAGTTGGGACACGTGCAAGAAACAATCAATCGATATGTCTGTGTCTCTCTCATATCAATGTTTCTCTCTCTCTCTCTCTTTCTTTCTCTCTCTCTCTTCCCCACCCCTCCTCCTTCCCTTTCACTCTCTAAAATTCAATAGAAAAAATATCCTCAGGTAAAAATTAAAAATAAAGTTAGGGAATGGATGCCAATTCAGTTTAAGGAGCAAATTACTTAGAAGACTCTGCACCAGCCTTTCTTGCTGGTTTACTGTTTTTCTAATCCTGCCAATGATATTATTGTTTGCTTCACCTACTTACACACCATGTCTCCAGGAGAGCAGAAAATATCATAATTTTTGAGCATCCTGAAGAGTATGCTAATCAGGCAATCAGAAAAGAATTATTGTCAGATGGATTTCTTAACTCTCTATGACCTGTTTACTGACCCCACCCAGGAGTATTGATTGCTCCTTTTTCTGAACCCATATGGTTTCATAGACAGCACACAGTTTAGTAATGACCACTAAGTTTCTTTCTTTCCTCCGAGATAACTTTTCTCCAAAATGTCTGGCAGTAAATCAGAGATAGACGACTTGGCCCAGTCTTTTCAGTTTCTGCTTCCCCAAATCTATTATGCTCCCATAAATTATGTGGGGGGTAAGGGTGTATGCTTCTTTTTATAAAAGATTGTTTTATTCATGAACCTAGTTTCTTTCAGAAATCCTAAGTCAATCAAAATAGCCCAACACTGAATAGTCAGGGACATACTTTATTGTTTTCTAAGCCTGTAGGAAGGTCTTTTTTAATCTAAGCCTCTAATTTAAATGGTTCTTGTTGACTCATCCAAGTTGTAAACAATTCAAGAGTAGAGAAAGCAAAGGCCAGAGCCAGCCCACAAATGTTACTTGCTTGGTTGAGTCAAACAGGCTTCAAAATTCTATTAAATTTAATTATATTGCTCAACATCTTTTGGGTTGCAATCTAGCAACACTAGTCTATTAATGGTCTATTGTTACTTTGTTATGGCCATTTATCTTTTTCAAATGTCTAATGATTCTTATCTACCTTCTCCTTCTTGAATTAGGAAGATTATCCTGCTGAGTTGTTGTTTTTGAAAAGGAGAGAATTTTGTGATTTAAAAAATGGGACATTTTTATCAGAGTTTCTGATGTTGTAAAAGCTATAGTTAATGTACAGGCAATAGAAATCAATGATTAGTGTGCACTAGTCTTGGGCAGGTGTTGAAATGTTAGCTAGTATTTCAAGCTGCATTATTTATTGATTGGGAGCTGCCTCAAGACTGAAACGTAATGTTTGCTACCAGAGTTCTAGAAATCACAATATATAAAACCATGTTCAGAGTTACTACAATATCTGTGGTCTAGTTAGAAGCAGAAAGGGAACCCAAAGGAAAATAAGGAAGGTAGGAATTTGGATTGAATACAAGCCTGCCTCTGAAGATTGTGAAATCCTCAGCATTATATTGAAAATATGTTCAGAATGTTTCATAATACAAGATAAATGAAAGTCTAATTTTAAGTGGACTTAAAAAGCAGGAGTACATTGCAGAGTGGAGACTGTCAGACTTTAGAATGTATGGATCAGTAAATTAAAGATAATTGAATAACTGATTTTTTAAAATATGTATATTAGGGCTTTAATTTATTTATTTATTTATTTATTTATTTATTTATTTATTAGCTAATAAGCATTTAAAGAAGCTTCTTCCTTCCACTGTCATCAGAGAGAAAGACAGACTTGTAGAATTTTAAGCCTTGTTCTAAGTTTTTGTACATTTATTGGATTATCTACTCTATCTTTGAAAAATTCCTGGAAAATATATATTATCCCTATTTTACCAAAAAGGAAACTGACTTCTCTTGAGCAATATTAACTACTATTTGCCAAGAATCTTGTAATTTGCTGTATTTTTACAACATTTCTTCCAATAACCCTTGGATGTAGGTGTTTTCATTTCCATTTTACAGATGAGGAGGTCTTTTCAGAGTTCTCAAGATAAGTAGGAAAACTGTCCTTTATTCATTCAAGACATGTTATTGTACTAAGCACTGGTGAGCCAGGAGGCCATGTCCGTTCATGAAGCTTGCACTGTAGGGCTCCCAGCACCCAAATGCTAAGTGCTATACTGAGAAATTAATAGGATTGTGAGATAGAAAGAGAAGGATGATTAGCCTGTGAGGTCAGAAGCCCTCTCTTAGGAGAGGTTGACATTGAAGAGTTGACATGGAAGGTGAGATCTGAATGACAAGAAAGGACTGGCCACCTCAAGATCAGAGGACAAACAACTAGTGCAAAACCCACAGGCTGAGTGGAAGAAGTCAAAAGCCAGTGGGAAATAGGAGGGCTGTGGGGCCAGAGAGTAAGGCAGGGGTCATGGCAAGCAGGGCTCTAACCCAGGGATCAGATTTTACTCCTAGCATAACATAAAGGATTCGTGGAGTGGGGGTTAGAGGAAGAGCATGATCTAACTTATGGCGCTCTCCAAAGACTGCCCTTGGTGCGGTAGAAGAATCAACTGTAGGGAGGCCAGAGTGGGAGCCAGATCAGTGAGGTGGTCATTGCAACAGTCCTGGGTGACTCCCCGAGGACAAAGCAGAAATGGTAAGGCATGGGTAGGTTCTGGAATGTTGTGGAACTAGAGCTCTTAAGACTGGCTGATAGAGGCCTTAGCTTTCCTTTGGCCTGATTGTCCCTCCAGCCCCATCCACCTCCTGCAGTGTCCTTCCCAGCACACTCTGCCCTGGGAAGTCTAATCCCTCTGAATAGTGCCCAGAAAGAAGGAGAGTGGCAGATGGCCACTGTTTGTTGCCCCATTGTTTTGCCTTGTTAATTCATCACCTGCCTAGCTGTTAGCCTCTTGATTGTTCATGCTGACCCTTAAGAAGACATCATGATGAATGACGAGCCTCTAGTCTCTCTGTACTCCAGAATCACTGCAGTGGAAAGAAAAGTGAAGTGGCTGTTCTTTCTGTCATTTGGACGCTGGCAGAAAGATGATGCATATTCATTTGTCCTCAAAAGCAGAAGAATGTAATGTCATATATACCAGAAATCAGCATATGCACCATGCACCCTGGGGCAAGGCATGCGACAGGCACTTCTGAGTAGAGGACAAGAAGATGGGGAAGGAAAATTGTATTTGAGAACCAATGGTGTGTCATAAAGTGCTGACTTGCTGCTGACAGTAAGATGAAGAAGAGAAAGATCCTGGGTGGAGGGGGCAAGCCAGAGGCCATTGTGGGTCCAAAGAGATTGGGGAGAGGAGGCATGACTTAAACTTTTCCTTAGAGGATGCTCAGCCTTTGTCTAAACAAAGAGAAGGAGGGAGGATATAAGATCCAAAAGGGTTGCCAGTCAGCAAAAGTTTACACATGCATGCATATGGATATGCAACTCCTCCGGCCAGAGAAAACATTTTCTTGGCCTGTGCACTGAGTTTTCGCTAATACCCAGGGGCAATAAATGCTCTCAGTACTCAGGAATGAGAACGCGCCCTTCTTCACCTACCAACATAGCCAGTCTCTTCCCAGGAAAACAGAGGGGGATCAGCCGCAGAGCAGGTGTTTGGCATGTCAGCACACATGCTCCACGCCCACCTCTCAGACATGAGGTGGATTTTTTTTTCTCCACAGCAATGAACTCTGCTCCCTCAGAATCCTTCATTCCCTCCCACTGCCTGCCCACACAAGGTGTATTTTGCTGAACACTAATTCCACAGCTGCTCATAGGCATCATACATTTGGAAAATACCATGCTTACCAATGTTAAACAGGAGTTTTTTCTCTGTGTGGGACCTCCAGGATGCTTTAATAAGCTGGTGGACCTTTGGAGGAAGGGGAATTTATTTATTTATTTTTCATTTTCTTTTTCTTTTTTTTTTTGCATTTTTTTAATTAATTTTTTATACATATCTCCCCATTGCCCCCCTCCCTCCCAGGCATCTCCCAACCCCCCAGTGTCTATGTTCATTGGTTATGCTTATATGCATGCATACAAGTCCTTTGATTGATCTCTTATCTACCTCACCTAACTTTAATCTTCCTGCTGTAATTTCAAAGTCTGTTTGATCCTTTACTGCCTCTGTTATCTATCCTTTTATGAAGGAGAAGCATCACATGATCTCACTCATTTGTGGATAAGGAAGGGGAATTTATTATACAGCATTTCCCAAACTTGAAAATGACTCATCTGTTTATATAGAGCATCACTGGGTACTGGTGCTCTATGGAGGCATC
>JAAGEH010000041.1:28323612-28410664 GCA_011751065.1 Lasiurus cinereus | reverse complement strand
TGTTTCAGCAGATGTGCTTTTTGTATTCCTGCCTCTAGACCTCCACTCATGCCATGCTCTTGCCCAAATTATCCTGGCCTTTCCTCTCCACTCGCTGTAATTCAACCCAAGTCCTATCTTCTCTGGAAGCTCTGGAGATGCCTCTGAACCATCATCAAATGCTTCTTATCCCACTCGTTGAGTGTTTCAGTGCTGGTTTCTACCCCTTCCCCATCTTAATGCCTTGCACGTGGTAGGTATTAAAGGCGAGAAGAGGCAGGAAGGAGATAAAGGAGGAAGATGGGAAGAAGGAGAGAGAGGAAGAGGAGAGAGAGCATGAAGGTGACAAAGGAAAGGAGGACCCCCAGGATCTGTTGATGGGTGGCCAAGCCCGGGCAAAGCCCCTTGGCCTCCTTGTGGGAAACAATGCAGGAGGTTCTCCTTCCATGACCCACTGAGGTGACTGTGGGTCAGGCCCATTGTGCTGAAGGCCAGCGCCCATTTATGAGCCATCAGTTTCAACTGGAAGTGTCATGCCTGAGTATAGGCAGCCGCTGCGACCCCTCGACCTCAGCTGGTTAGGAACATAATCATTACTATAATAATTACACTAGTAAGGAAACAGCATAAGCATCCAATTCTTTGTTGTCTTCGTAGTACAAAATAAATAAAGTACCCTAAGCTAGTGCTATAAGAGGCCTGTGCCTTCCTTTTACTCAGGAGGGACCTAATACCACTGACCAGCTTAAGCTGAGGCTGTACCCTCATCTTTGCCCCCCACTTTCTCACCAGCTAGACGGTTCTAAGCGCTGCTTCTCGTGGCCAGGCAGTCTGTGATCGCTCCATCAGCCAAATGGCCAACTGCCTGAGATGGAGATACAACAAACATTCCCACGTCTGCTTCATGCTCCCCACTCACACAAAAATGGCCCCCTGTTAAAAAAAAAAAAAAAACTGCTTCCTAAAGGAATCAGACCTTTTTTCTTTTCCTGTGCATTTCAAAAATGGCAAACGTGGCATATGTTGTCAACAAGGTTAAACACACATCTTCCCAACGAGTTAGTTCGTCCTTTGTAAAAAAACGTCAGTTCGTTTCCATGGACGCAGTCACCTTTGGCAGAGCCCAGTGGCTCCGCCGGCGTTCCACCCTGGAAAAGCTCGTCCTATGGAAACCCAGCTTGGCAGGTTCGCAGACCCCACCTCTGACACTCGTTAAATGCCCAGATGTACTTCGTTCGTGTTGTGCATAAATTCCATGTCAGAGTGTCCACCTCACTCAGGCTCCCAAATGCAGTTCGTGGAAGGAGCCTGATGCCAAGAGGCTGGGTTCCTGTCAACATGACCTCGGGCTTTTACAAGTTACCAACAGATGACGATGCCCCAGGTGCCAGCAACTTTGGGCTGTGGGTGGGGGCACTGAACACGGGGCATAATGGGCCGATGTGAGTGGGGGAGAGAGGGTGGCCCTGCTTCTCCAATCCCAGAGGACCCATGGTCTGGGGGGTGAGGCCTGGGCAGGGCTGAGGCTGGAGCGAGAGCCATTTGCACACTAAGTCACAGCCAGCCTCATAGGACTGAGGATCTGCAATAGCCAAGCCCAGCAGATTCCTGAAGGCTGTGAGGAGGAGGAAGAGAAAATGATACGGGCATTCCCACGTTCAGGGCGACCTCTTTCTCCCCTTCTGGGCTCTGGCACCTGGTATGAGGAACAAGATGACTTGTGACATGATCGAAATAAGACTTTGGTTTGTATTTCCCTTTCCTCCTGCCATCAGATACAAAACTGGTTAGACCCCATTAATGTTTGACCTTCTGTTAGGTTATAGGCAGGTTCGAAATCAAAATCACACTCAAATTCAGTAGTTAGGAAGTCCAATATAAGAGAAGATTTAAAACCTCAAACCTGATCCAGTTCAATCTCCCTCCTCCCAGAACTGGGCTGGACCCCGTGGGAAGGAGGGGTGTGGCTGTCTCTCCTATATTCCTCCACTTCACTCTTCTCTCTTCCACCCCCCATCTCAGCTTCTCAGCCAATTTCTTATGCCTCCTTGGCAGGGACAAGTATCAGGAGCAGGAAAAAAGGTAGATCTTCTTGAGCTGTGACCATGAAGCTGGCTTCATGCTCTGTGGGCCCCGCATGGGTTTAATGCTGACTTTTTTTCCTCATGGGCATTCTTTGGAGCTTCTTTGTGGGTCCTCTCTCCTTCCATTTCCTTGACATGGGCCATGTTTCCTTTTCCATTGCTTTCTCTTCCATTGTGGGGGAGAGGCAGAGAGGAACATCAATGTGAGCGATACATCAATTGCTTGCCTCCTATAAGCACCCCAACCAGAGCCAGGAACAAACTTGCAACCCATGACCCTTCAGTACAAGATCCAACATTCTAACCACTGAGCATACCAGCCATGGAACAATTTAGTTTTTAGAGGTAGAAGGTATCTTAGATATCACCAGAGTCTGTGGTTTTCAAATAATTTTGAGCTAGAAAGAGAACTCCTTTAAATACAATCTTAGCAGAAGCCCAATATGCAGAACAGATAAGTGAAGCTGATGTGGTTGTAAATGGGCAGTGGACCAGGAGGCCAAACACACACACACACAGTTTCTCCACAGTAGTCTCTAAACCTCCCCCTCAGAATTCCTAAGTGCTTATGAACCACAGTGTGTCCAAACACCAGAAAGACCCGTGGTTGTCCTCAATCAACACCATGGCTGAGGGCTGGGCTCCACAGGTCAAAAGAAAATGGGCAGAATTAGACCCTCCCCACCTCCTCCATCAGGGATCCGACCTTGTTCCCTCCACTTCCCAAACGCCTCATCTATTCTGTAAATGTTTGCTACATCAAAGAAAGAGCCCTTTCATGGGGCCACTAAAGACTTCCCATGAGTTTAAGACGAACCAACAAATATTTACTAAGTGCTTGCTATATCCTTGACCCTGTTGTCATTGCTACATTAATCAGCACTCTTTGGATGCTGTTTGTTCAACCTTTTCTGAACCATTTAAATTGCAACTGAACAACCCACCCACACCCACATATGTCCATCTTTTCTCTAAATGTGCTATGAGCCGCTTTGTGAAGTGATTTGCTGAAATGCAGATAAACTACATCTGTCAGCCCCCATCTATGAATCTAGTAAGACTTGCAGAAAAAATGAGGTTTGGCACAGTTGGTTCCCTGCAAACCTTTGCTCACAAGGGTGACCACTGTTTCCTGTCTTTGGAACTTATAAGCCAGCTGTTTAATAATCTGCTCGAGCTTCCTGCCAAGGACTGAGTTCCATCGCACCAGTCAGCAGTTCCCACCAAAAGTGCTTTGGGCCTCCCATCCCTGCTGCTGGCCAATGTTCAGGACACGGAAATGGCTCCTTTGTCCCTAATCTCTCTAGGTTTTCTCAGAGAGGATGGGCCACTGGCGTGTTACAAGACCACAATGTGGAGTACGGAGAGATCAATTTAGTGTAGTTATTCCCGTATCAGCAATACCAATTCAGGGCTCAGGATCGCTTTGCTGTGAGTGTAAGAACAGAGACTTTACAATAACGCACAGCAAGGTTTGGAACTCACCTCACCACACACTGTGTGATGTTGGTTGATTACCCTCTCTGAGCCTGCACCATGAGAAGGTTGTGAGGGTTCAACGCAATATTGTACACTAAGCGCTCAGCACAGGGGCTGGCATGTACCATCATTATTGTTATTAAAAGAGAATAACCTTATTGATCCACTGCTGCACGTCAGGAGTAGGGAGAGGGCAAGAAAGGCCTATGTGAGGGGCATATTTACAGGTTCACAATTTACTTATTTTTCTAGGCATTGTGAGGTATTCAGAAAGACCCTCTTCCCTCTAAAGTTTGGATTCTCCTAGAGAAGAAATCATGAGAACTATCTGTCCCCTTTCAGTCACATGCTTGTGAACTTGCTGTCCTCGGGTCAGACTGAGGTCAAGAGGACTGACGCCAGGCTACTTTTCAAAGGCCATACAGGTTATCTTGTGGGCAAGTTCTTCAGGTTGACTTGGAACGTGGAGCAACTCAGTCTCTGAGCACTCTGAAGGAGACAGAGGAACTGGGTGGGAGGTCCCTCAAAAGAACCATGTCAGCCCCAGAGGCAAAGGTTATTACAGTCTGTGGCATAGATTCTATGCACCCAGCCCTCATGGGAAAACTGCAGAAAGGTCACCCCATCGCTTTTTTTATTAAAATTAAGCTAACAGGATTCAGCTACAGTGCATTTCAGAAGTCATGGATCAATTTCTAAAGCTAATTTATCTTAAAAGTCCTGAGCTAAAAGCAATAGTAATAAATGACAACTGGGAATTTTAACTTTTATTTTCAACTCTGAAAAAAATAAGGGTGTTGGGCATCCTTTTGTTATTTTTAAACTGTTTTTTAATTGTTTGTCTTTTAAAGAAAGAGGAAGGGAGAAGGATAGAGTGGTAAAAACATCCATGAGAGAGAGACACATAAACTGGCTGCCTCCTGCACTCCCCCTACAGGGGATCGAGCCCGTAATCTGGGTGCCCAACCAGACATCGAACAATGATCTCCAGGTCTATGCGTCAACGCTCAACCACTGAGCCACTCCAGCCGGGCTTGGGTGTCCTTTTATATTTCCATTACGTTAATAGGGTAAGTCAATAGGAAGATTTAATTGTTAGTTCAATGTGCCAGTCATGGATTCAAACTGCTTAGGAAAGTCAGGGTAATTTAGCCCTGCCCACTGGATAACAGGAAAGAGACATGGGTAGGTTAAGGTCCTAGGTGAGGGAAATAGCGCCTCCAGGTTGCTTTTTCATGAAGCACCTACTCCAGCCTGTCTAGGGGAGCCTGCAGCTCTTCTAGGAGGGGTGGTACTTTCAGCTTTGACTTTGACTAAATTTGATCAGGAGTCAGAAACTATAGCGAGTACAAAACCACAACAGCCAGGCCCCCAGTACCAGAAGGTGAAACCCAGCAGAGAGCCTCTGACCACTGTTGCTTGCAGCATTAATAAAAGACTAACAAAAAACCAAAGGCCTATTAAATATCCCAGCTCCACCTGGACTCACCACTTAATTGGGATGTGGGCCCTGAAGGCAGAAGGGATATATGTAGATGGTTCCAAAGGTTGGAGAGAGAGGGTCTGAACTGCCCAGGTCCAGTTAAAACAAGGCAAAGCCTTAATAACTACATGATTTTGGCATTAGGAAACACATTCTTATTTCTGCTAATGGTTATGATATTATTTTCTTTATTTAATGAGCTTAATTAATGCTTGAAAGAATAAAGCAATAAGACCCCAGACCAGAACTTCCTCAGCCAACACAAATGGGCTACTTTTCCCAGAGCCCACCTCTTTAGGGACAAAGTCCCCACATTCTTTATTAGGAATCTGGTGGCCCTATTATTAGATTTGGGGTTTAGTCAGAACATACTTGAGCACAGCGGCCCAAGAGGCTCCTGCTGTGATTAGAACACTTCTCTGAGCATATGTATATCCCCAACCTACCTGCCAGAAATTCTTCAAAAGGAGAAGGTTCACCTTTTTAATTTAAGGATCTTGAACCTAATTAACATCTCAGTGTTTACTAGCACATGCACACCATGGATGAAAATTAGGGTATCAGCCTCCCTTTACCAAATGGCTAAAGTAGAACATGTTCTTTTATTGAATCACCATATATTTTTATTTCTAATCATTGGATCCTTTACCATGAGAAAGGCACTATGCTTAATAAATTCATTATCACAAAACTTTCTGACTATAACTACTTTCAGAATGTGTTTGAAAATGACAAACTCCCTTGGTAATACTGACACAGTACGTCTAGGACAGGATTTTGGCACCCTTGTTTTTAACAAAGGGCCCAGATGGTGCTTGGGATCAAGTAGTTCTCTATCAAGTAGTTTTCCAAAGCCCTCTCAGACTGAGGCACTGCCAATTTCTTAGCAGGTGTGATTCATCACCGCAGAGCACAATGGAGGAGGCTATTACCTGAGGGGTGCTGACCTCCCCTTGTGGCCTGAGAATCCATTCGCTTTCCTTGGGCAGTCACGCAGCTGTGGGCCAGACAGTCTGAAACCCCCAGATGCTCCTCACCAGACAGTGACTGGGCCAAGGGTCCTATGTGCCAGAATTGATTTTCCCCGCTTGAGTGCTAGACCTGGCTTATAATTATAAACACTGTGTTGTTGAATGTAGCCTATTGCTCCAGCATGTCCAGTTCTCTCCCATCCTCCCAGGCCTCAAGCACCCTTCCCAGCCAGGGTCATCAGCATATGCGGCAGAGAGTGCCCATGTACCCTGTTCATCTGAGGCAGGAGCTGCCCCAGACCAGCAGCTCTGAACTTGGCCACAGCCTCCTCCACCATCCGGAAGTTCCCTGCCCTGTATGATGATCCCTTCCAGAAGCATCTCTATGCTTCTATGTAGTTTTTAAATAGACTTGAAGCTATTGAAAACCAACACACTGTAAGGGATTTTTATTGGAGAGAAACCATTTGTTAAATTCTCAGAGCTAGAGCCATGATTTAAAGAAATGAGAGGCCAACTAATTCTGAGTCTGTTTTAGTTAACATTTACACATTGTCGATGGTTTCACCTATTGAACAGGCAAAAATATGTAACAGAAATAGCCACATAGGAAGCCAAGAAGACTCATGACTGCCGAGCCACCTTGGAGCTGTGCCCTGACCTCCCTCCCTGTGGCTGTTTTTCCTGCCATATTAGGCATGATGATTCCTACCGCCTCCTCCACACAGATCTACAGAGGGACCCCTAGACAACACTGGCTGGACTTGGGTTTCCGAAGAAAATCTAACAGTTGCAGTCAAATATCATCCTCTGAAACTATGTTTCCTCATCCACCACTATTCCCACTAGTGCCTGGAATGATGAGAAACACTTACACCGAGGTGAATAGACAATTCAGTGAATTTTCTCCCATGTGTTGTTGATGGAGCAACAAAGTCATTGCTTTGAAACCTCTAGGTCTGTGACACGAGGAAAATTACAGCTTATGTATATCACACACAAGGCCTCTCTATATTACATAATTATAAATTCTAATAATTGCTCTTACAGCAAGTGTGTATATTTTCTTTATTTCTTTGAAAACAATTTCTCAAAACACACATTCCAATTCTTAGCTTCAGTTGAATATACTTCTTAGGGAGGATGTATGGGACAAGTGGTTGGCTCTATGTGTATTGTAAAGACAGGATCCATTTGTCATCTCATGAGCAGAGTTGGCCAGGGGCTGATCCTCACTAACTATGAAACTAAAGGATGGAGCCTTTGACCCTTGCTTGTGCTCCAATAATTTCTCTTCTCTCTATCAAAATTTGTTTTGAAATTCGAGATGATTATTGCCTCAAACACAAAGAGCGATTTTATTTGGTATGTCCCATGTGAACCATCGTCATAAAATGAAGGTCTGTTAAATCAAACATCATTTACAGAATAGAGGAGATGGAAACATCTAAGCAATATTGCTTTCTGCATTGAGAAGTGGGAACATACAGGAAGATGCTTTGTTTTTGATGCACTAGTGTGGGCTTTTAAATCACACTCTACATTTATAGCAGCTGCTTTCTGGCCAGGAGCTATAAAGGGACCTTCCAATTACAGAGGACCGGAACCCAGCCAGCAGTCTTCCCCAGAATAGTCATGTCCATTGAGGCCCACTTAAAGACACCTTTCAAAAAGTACCTACATAACTTTATGTGCCTAAAACACATATGATATTAGAGTTTGAGGGGGGTTATTTGCTCTTATGTCAATATGACAGGCTATTTCTTTTCAATTCCCCAGATAAAGCTCCATCTTGTCCCTGTATCATAATTCAACTTTAAAGTGTGTGAGAGTAAAAGGGATCTTAAAGTAAAGTAAAAGGCATTCCATGGGGGTCTCAGTTCTAATCATGGGACAGTGCCTCTAACGGAGACCATCAGTGCATCCATTAAAGTTTGCCTGGGCTGTTTTCCCCTCTAAGGGAAAAAAAAATCTGGTTCTGTTGCTTCACCTGAAAAGGGGATCCATTAAGATGTGAAATGGTGAAATGTGGAAGTAAACAAATAGGTCCCAAATATTTTTTTAAATATATATTTTTATTGATTTTTTACAGAGAGAAAGGGAGAGGGAAAGAGAGTCAGAAACATCGATGAAAGAGAAACATCAACTAGTTGCCTCCTGCACACCCCCCACTGGGGATGTGCCCACAACCAAGGCACATACCCCTGACCGGAATTGAACCTGGGACCCTTCAGTCCGCAGGCTGATGCTCTATCCACTGAGCCAAACCAGCTTCGGCAGTCCCAAATATTTTAAGAGTCCTCATCTTGGAATAGTGAGCCACAGGGGATTTTCTTTCTCTTTTTTTCTATAAAGTTTTAATGCCCTTAATTGCTTTTATTTAATGAAACAAATGGTAATTGAAGAAAAGAGAGAAGGAAGCAGATATGAGCTTTATGGGATGGCTGTAAAACTGGATCTGTGATGTCTGAGCTGGACTCCCCTGGTGGGTAGAAGGATGTCCCAGCCCATCGCAACAAAGCCCCGGTGTGGAGCCCTGAGTGGCTGATCACACTGGGAAACTGTGGTTCTCTGCTGTGGTCACCTCTGCTTCCATTGCACCCAGCACCCCCTTCGCTTCTGTGGTCCAGACACTCATTAGCAACATCTCCATCATTACAAATCATTCTCTGCTCTTCTTGTCATTCTGTTTGTCTAATGATCCCCCAAGGTTTTGAACTCAGAGCTTTGGTATGAAATTCAATCTTCATTTAGTTCACAGTTTTTGTGTTACTCAATGACGAAGTATGATGAGGTAATGTTTTCTGGCTGTCTGGCCCAAGATTTGAACTCTTAAAAAATGGAAAACATTGAAAACTCAAAAAGCCAGTGTTCAGTATTCTAACAATGGTCTTAAGTGGACAATGTTGTTTTCTTAGTGTTAATTCCAGAATGACAATACATCATTGTCCCCACTACAAAATTATAATTAGTCATTCTCTGTAGCAATAGTAATGAACTCTAGCAATTTTTTTAAAAAAGAAAAAGAAAACTGTCTTTTCCATCAGAGACTACTTGGTGGGCTAAGTAGTCTCTGTATCAGACAGAACCACAGCAGGACAGAGTGGGTGGAAATGACCCAGAATCACTGGCTGGGGAGGAAGGGGCTGGAGAGTGAAAGGTGCTGGAGGAGGAGGCATCCTTGACTAGGTTTCTGTAGACTAAAGCAGGACAGGACCAGGGCCCCAGCACCAACATATCCAAATAAACTTTTCAAAGGATTCTCCTCATTCACAGGAAGAGCTGTGTTCCAAAGCAGTGGGAGACTGACATGTCTGACCTATATATCACGCCTGGCCCAGAACTTTAATTATACTTTTATAATCTCTCTCTAAAACTGCTCCTTTTTGAACTCATTAAGCCACTTTTAGATATAAATGTAAAGAATGCATACATTTGTGATTTGCCTTCAGAAAGAGCCCCTTCATATCGCTTTGTGGGTTCCTGGGGGTTCCAGTGAAGCAAGGAAAGGAAGGGCTCTCTTCCAGCCCAGAGCAGTTCTGAGCAAACCTCAGGTCACCTCAGCTCAGAAACCCAGAGGCTGTGCCAATGGGACCACAGTCCACAGGGAGGGTCACTTTGGGCTGCAGGAATGGGGAGAAAAGTTATACAGACAAGAGTGACTCGGGGGCCAACAACCTGGACACTAACAGGTCAGAGGCAGTGCCATGCCCTACTCAGCCAGTTCCTTTCATGGGAGAGATACAAGCAGCCTCCTGTGTCACTCTCAGGCAAATAATGTCTATGACTCTTCAGCTGGTATGTGACTGATTTCTCATTCTAAGTCCCCGACACTTTCCTTTCCCATTGTTTTCTGACTATGGTGCATTAAGTTTTCCCCCCTACTAATTCACCAACCTGGAGAGGGAAAGGTTCTGAGTTTTCTCACACAATGGAATTATAAGGAGAGCTATCTACATGATCAAAATAACTCGAGATTGTCTCCTTTAGCTCCTCTAAGGCTGAATCAAAGGCCCAGGTCATCCTTGAAACTCAGTTCAAATGGGGTCAACATTTGGGAAATATCTTCATGACCAAAATGACCCCCAAAAAAAGTTTTAATTTTTTAGTAAGTTTACATAGAGTGAAAAAATATATATTTTGTCATTGAGTGTTCGCTCTGTGTAGTCAGTGTGATCAAATGGAGGTGTTAAAAGAAAGAATATCTGAAAGTCATGCAAGACCATGCCTAGGGAAACCAATATGAAGTCCCTAAAGGAGGAAATGGCTTAAAAGTATAGTATTCCAGATAATTTGTGTAATCTCAAATGTAGATGTAGACCCAATTGTAGTTAACCATTGGGCTTCCGAATGTCAAGAAAAACCACACCTCCACCGGTGCCCTTTGAGATTTAAACTCTGGTGCATAAACCATGTTCATATCCCCACCTGGTCCTGCCAACAGCCAGGCTGCATGCTGTCCACTGTAACAGTATGGCCAGAGCCCCCACCTCTGGAGCAGCATTTACAGTAATAGAAAAACAACTATTGTGCAGTGGCCTTAGAAAGATGACTCATGTCAATATAAATTCCAGTTTATCTCTGGCATAAGCAAGTCAGAAAAACAAATAGGATATTCTTTTTCAAGGCATGAACTTTTGGGATTTTGCTTTTAATTCTCCTAAGAGATAGCAGCCTTCTGGCCAGGTTGTGTATGATAATTTGTCAGAAGCTTAAAGAAGAGGTAAATTTCCATGACTGACAACTTCCTTGAAAGCAGCGGGATTGAAATCACGGTTGGTTTTTATTGACTGAAGATTGTGTCGATACACTTTGAAAATGGGCTGAAGTGATCCAGAGAGGAATCAGCCTCTAATTTAGGCTACAGCTCCTCCTAGAATTGTTCTGTTCATGCAAAGAAGTGCTGGGTCCCTCTGCAGCTCTTCACTTTAGCTCCACCACCTTTTCCTCCCTCTCCTGCCCTCAAATCCCCACCTAGGCCAGTAAATGCCTGACTTCAAAGTTTCAGAAAATGGGCTTGCATTCCATTCTTTCAGGAAGTGCCTAGCAAGTCCCTCCTTAGCTCAGGCATCCTCTTCATAGAACATAAAGAATTGTCCGACATCCTGGAGCAGTCCTGCATGGCAGTCCTCAGACACATGCATCTCTTGTTTCAGATCCTGCTCTTTCTTCTCAAAACATGTAAATTTGACAGCTTTCAAAAAAATGTCCTTTTCCTCTGAAAATAATGCAAAGAGCAGAGGAGTTCAAGCCCCTCCCTTTTGTGAAAATATTCCTAAAATAGTGCAATCTTGTGATTAGGCCACATCATAGCAGGTGATTAGCATATGAAAGAAATCTCCTTGGAGATTAAACCATCTTTCTTGGGTTCCTTGATCACAGTGGGGAAGGGAAACACTAGTTCAGAGACCCATGGACATATCCGGTGCTGCTTTCCCTCCCTTTTCTGTGGTTCCCCCAGCCGAAGGTGATGAGCTCATATGTTAACATACCAGCATACCAGCCAGCGGTCAGCTGCTCACATCCTTTCTCTTCAGTGCTCTGCACACTTTTATCCTTTTGCTTCCCCCACTCCCACCAAAATTTGGCCTTCCTATGTCCCTTTCTCAGACCACCAGCACCCTAGACTTAGCAATCCTAAGTGCCCTCTCCCTGGCCTCAAAAGGCTAGGTAATTGTTGCCACGTGCCAATGCCCAGGGAATTTCCCTCCCGGTAACAGTTGGGCATTTTAAGAGGGATCTCTGCGAGATGCCCACAGAGGACTCTTAAGGTTGAGAATATCAGACCGAGCAGTGGGCTAGACATGCCTGGGGTGTAGGGGTAGAAAGAGGATGTATCAGACAAAGCAGTTTTGGAGTTCTACTCAGCTCACCCCACAGGTATTAACATCTTGGGTTGGGAGGAAGCAAAGAAGGAGCTAAGATGGAAGAGACCATTGAGGTAAAAAAGGAGAATGGAGCTCAGACTGACATTACCCACTCCATAGCTCCTTCTCCTTCAACTCCTTTCCAAAGCTCATTGATTGAAATATTAAGTGTCTAGTGCTCTTCCTGAAGCTTGTTTTAGATCAGGTATTATTCTGCCTTCTAAGAAAGAAAGCTAGAAAATATGGAAGGACCTGGTGGAAAATTATGATGGCCAGAAAGAAGGCAAAAAATATTGCTACTCCCATTGGGTTTCTTCCTTATTCATGATAATGCCGCTTCACAGCTGAAGCTCCCAGAGAAACAGCGTGAGCCGCTCAGAATCCGCGTGCGTCCCCACATGGCCTCGCCACTGCATTCCTCTGTCCATCCCAGCCACATCTCTCAGCCTCAAGAATCCTCCTCCTCAGTGAACTGGGAGCGAGTTGGTGGCTGTGGCACCAGAAAGGGGAATGGGCCAAACCACTAGCACTCCCTCCCCCCCATTGCAGGTCTTCAGACAAAGAGCAAAGACGGCTCTTACTAAGCATGAGGTCACCTTTCTGTATCCTGGATTCACAATGTTTATTTGGATTCTCCAGCCGAATTCACTCCAGAGTTCATCTTTGTGACCAGAACCCAGAACCCAGCGGGGAGAAGCCCCTCCAGGCTTCCACCAACCCCCTCAGCCTTTAATACCTGGAGGCTGGAGGAGTACTGCAGAACCCTGTTCAAAGGCAACAGCTTTGAAGGAAATGCTTATCAGCCTCAGTCAGACCAAAGTAGGTTTGAATCCTGACCCTGCCACTTACTGTTTGTGCGCCCCTAGAGAATGGCCCTTGCCTTTAGGAGCCTCCAGTTCTTTATCTGCAATAGGGATAGTAATACCCACTTTACACAGTGGTGGTGAGATTTTAGAATAACATACGTAGGGCTTGCATCACTCCTGGCTCCACAGTTATCACATGATGACCACCCAAACCCATTAGATGGGCTTTTAAACTTATTCAGAGGAGACAAATAGTATCATAATGTTTGTAAGGGCTTAATGTGGTAATTGACAAATGTTTTACCATGTTCCTGGAAAACAGGGTCTGCTTCTTCATTCTTTTATAAATACTGTGGCAGCCCTCTTTACAGGCTCTGGGTGACAGACAGTGAATGACAAAGTTTGATATAGAAAGAGGCAGGAAACCATGAAAGAAATTAGCAGGTGGCCTCATTGAGATTGGATACCAGCAGGGAAAACCTCTCTGACAGGTGACTTTGAGCTAAGATGTGAGATGTGAACAGAATTTAGCCAAGCAAGCTTGGGGGGAAAGCATGTTTCAGGAAAGACACATATAAAGGTCATGAAATAGAGATGATCATGGAGTTGAAAGGAGGTGTGGCGCAGGCAGGTGGGGAGAAAAGGGAGCTAGCAGGAAGTCAAGCTGATCATGTGGGGCCTTATTGGCCATGTCAATATTTGGGATCTTAATTGTATGGAAACTGGGGAGGAAGTCTAGGATGTGGCATGATCCTGACATGTTAGAAAGGGGTACCAGCTTCAGAGACTAGTTACGAGGCAGGAGGCCATGGCAGACTGCACCACCTAAAGGAAAATCTTTGCTCTTGGTTCATGTTCAGTGTGGACCAGAGCCCCTTAAAAAAACGTGCCTTCCTCATACTCCTTTGAAATAAAGAACTTGGTGTAGTGTACAAAGGCAGCACCTTAGATGCCTTCACATCCATGCCTCTTTTGGAGTCAGAGAAATCAATTAAGGAGGTGAAGGCTTTTTGTGCATTGTCCTGTTTCCTATGGTCCAGGCAGCTTCCCAGCCCCATGCTCTCAGACCTCCCAAATCAGGTGAACAGGACAAAGACTTTTTTCCCAAAAATCAACTTAAATTTCCAAACTGCCATTAATAAGCCAACAAATAGAGCTACAGTCCTTTTGTCCCTAGGTGTCTGTAGAGGATTAGTTCCCAAACCCCAAGCAGATACCAAAATCTGAGGATACTCAAGTCCCTTATATAAAACCAGAGGCCCAGTGCATGAAATTCCAGGACTGCTGGCTCCCAACCTCTCGCCTGCCTGCCTGCTGATTGCCCCTAACCACTCTCTTGCCAGCCTGATAGATACCTAACTGTCCCCCTGCTGGCCCAATTGCCCCTAACTGCCCTTCCCTGCTGGCCTGGTAACCCCTAACTGTCCCCCCCTTGCCAGCCTGGTTGCCCCCAACCGCCTTCCCCTGCTAGCCTGGTCACCCCCAACTGCCCTCCCTTGCAGGCCTGGTCCCCCCCCCCAACTGCCCTCCCCTGCAGGCCTGATCACCCCAACTCCTCCCCTGCAGGCCTGGGTCCCCTCCAACTGTTCTCCCCTTCAGGCCCGGTCACCCCTAAGTGCCCTCCCTTCCAGGCCTGGTCCCTCCCAACTGCCCTTCCCTGCTGGCCTGATCACCCACAACTGCCCTCCCCTGCCAGCCATTGTGGCAGCCATCTTGTGTCCACATGGGGATGGCCATCTTGTGTGTTGGAGTGACAGTCAATTTGAATATTACTTTTATTAGATAGGATGGTATGCCATTTGCTTATAGTCTACACACATCCTCCTGTATACTTTAAAAATCATCTCTAGAGTACTTGTAATACCCAATACAGTGGAAATGCTTTATAAATAATTGTTATATTGTATTGTATTGGGAATCAGGACAAAATGGGTCTGTACATATTTAGTACAGACACAACCATCATGGGCCTAACTACACAGTACCCTTCAGCAACAATGTAACTTTTTTTCTAATTGTATAATCTGCTGTTTTTGAATCTGCAGCTGTGGGGCTCACTGATGTGGAGGGACAACTATATAGCCTTACTGAGTTAGATTTAAATGGTAGTAGGGGAGAGGAAGCACCAGGCAAATCAGTAAAAAGCCTGTCTGTTTGAGTCTTGTTCTGTATCAATATAGTGGCTGAAAACAACAACTTGCTCCTTTCTCTCACAGTTCTGTGGGTTGGACCTGCATGGCTGTGTAAGTCCCTCATGCAGTTGCAGTCAGATAGTGGCTAAAGCTGGAGTCATCCTATGGTTGATTGGACGGGTCGTCCAAGAAGGCTTTGTCACCCAAGCTGCTGGTTGTCCTCAGTCTCCTCGACATGTCCTCTCCCCACAGTGAAGTGGCCTAGACTTCTCCCATGCAGGCTTTGGGCACCAAAAACAGGGAGCAGAAACTTCCAGGACACTTATCAGACACAACATCACTTCCTTCCTATTCCATTATTCAAATCTATCACAGACTGCTCCTGACCATGAGGGAGGCCCCATGCATGCAGGAGGGAAGGAATGGAAGCTGCCCCCTTTCAGACCAGCTACAGCCAGGCAGGGAGAGAGAACTGTTCGGAACCGAAAAGATCCTCTCTGACCAGCTGCTGAGAAAGGACCCCTCCCTGCTGCTCTTGGGTGGCCCGATTACCAAAGCAGCAAAGTCAAATTTGAGTAGATATCAGTATTTGAAATATTTGAGCAAATATCATTATTTGAATAAGGGTGGAAACTCCTATCACTCTTAGACTCAATAGATCAAGCAGTTGAAAAAAATATACATATATATAATTTACTAAAAATAATTAATGGATAGTAACTTAATGCAGCCATAAAATAGAAAAATTCATATTATTTTTTAAATTTGTAAAAACTGACTATAACTTGGGCAACAAAAAAAAACTTGGAAAAAAGGGGGGGAAAAAGACGATATTTTTACAGGCCACATTTTCCCACCACACACACACTCAAAAATCTGGAATTTAGCAAAAAGGGATTAAACTTTTTTTTTTAATAAAAGCACTTCAGAGTTTTAAAACATGCTTATAAATTACTGTTCAGTTGAAGAGAAATTAAAACTACAATTACCAGGATTCTGGAAAAGTGCTAATTGGAATGCCACAATAAAAACTTATGGGGTTTGGAAAAATCATGAAATTAAATTTTATTATTAAATAAGAAAAAAATGAAAACAAATGACCTACATAAGCATTTAGTTAAAACTTAGAAAATAATCTAAAACAATCTGCAGAAAACAGAAACAAGGACTCTAATAATATCCACTGGTCAGTTTGACTCAGTGGATAGAGCATCAGCCTGCGGACTGAAGGGTCCCAGGTTCGATTGTGGTCAAGGGCACATACCCCAGTTATGGGCTTGATCCCCAGTGTAGGACATACAGATGACAGCCAATCAATGATTCTCCCTCTGAGATGTTTCATTCTATCCCTCTCCCTTCCTCTCTAAAATCAATAAAAATATTTTTAAAAGAAAATATTAAAGCCTTAACTGGTTTGGCTCAGTGGATAGAGCATCGGCCTTCGAACTGAAGGATCCCGGGCATATACCGTGGTTGTGGGCACATCCCAGTAGGGAGTATGCAAGAGGCAGCAAATTGATGTTTCTAACTCTCTATTCTCTTCCTTTCTCCCTGTTAAAAAAAAAATCAATAAAATATATTTTAAAAAAGAACAAATTAATTAAAACAAAGCAAAATCAATAGGACTGAAAAATAAATCTTAAAAATTTGCTTTGGCAATGACAATTTTATTTACAAATTCTTAAAAGTCAAAAAAGAGTCATAACATGTAAATATGTTTAATAATAATAATACTATTCTAATAATAATAAAAGAGATATCTTCACAAGTAGATTTCATTTGAATTTTCTGTGTATGACATACACATCTGTAAGAATGCTTTTCAAAATCTTGATGAAATGATTTCCTAACAAAGGATAAATTTGGAAATAGATTCAAGAAAAGGTCAAAGTCTGTGATACAAAACATTTTAAATTATCAAAGATCTGCACGCTAAAAAGCAACCATGTTCAGAAAGATTTTGAAAGAATTTTCTGTTTTTGATGAACTAATTATTTCACGTTATTTCAGAAATATAGAGCACATGAAAAATGAAAACCTTCCCCCAATTTCTCTCGGGAAGTTAACATAACCTTGATGACAAAAGAGTAAACAAAAGAAAAATGGTCAATCTCACATATAAAATTATATGCAAAAATTCTAAATTAAAGATTAATAATTGATTCTAGAACTTTTCAGAAGTTTATTTTAGAAATGTAGTGATAATTAGAAGTTAGATGGACTCTTAATGCCCAATAAAAAATTTAATAACTGCATTTGTGATAGAAGATTATGCAACCATTGAAAATGTCAGGGGAGAAATGGCACAGCATGTTATGTTTAAAAATTTGTGTAGTGCCGAAGCTGGTTTGGCTCAGTGGATAGAGCGTCGGCCTGTGGACTGAAGGGTCCCAGGTTCGATTCCGGTCAGGGGCGTGTGCCTGTGCCTGTAGGGGGCATGCAGGAGGTGGCTGATTGATGTTTCTCTCATTGATGTTTCTGGCTCTCTGTCCCTCTCCCTTCATCTCTGTAAAAAAATCAATAAAATATATTTAAAAATATTAAAAAAAAATTTGTGTAGGCACCACTGTGTGTGTGTGTGTGTGTGTGTGTGTGTGTGTAAAAAATAATATCTGCAAGAATAAAAGCAAACTACTAACTCTCTGAGTATTATAATTTGAAACTCTAATCTTTTTTCTTCTTACTTTGCATTTTACAAATTTTCCACAAAGAAAATGTAAAACTTTGTAATCAGATGGGAAAAAAAGTGAATGTTATTGTTAAATAAGCCTTATCTCGGTAATAATTCTTAACAAACCCTATGTTTGTACATGTCCCACTAAAGATGTACCATTTTTATTTCTACGCTTCCATTTTTCTTGTTTCCTCTTGTTACAAATATTTCCTTCATGCTTTCATCTAACTCTCAGTTTGGCATCTGAAGAAGTTATTAAGCAGAGCATGCCAGCATGTGTGTCAGCAAAATGAATCAACTGAAAGAATTGACCTTGGCTCCTTTTCCATGAGCAGCACATAAAAGGCAGTCTATTATGTGAAATTTATAGACAGGGCAAGTTTGAGGTGGAGAGAAGAAAACCCAGAAGGATGTTAGCCTCACCACTCACAACACACCCTTCTCTTTGCCCCCAGTTCAGGCTTTGATAAAGAGGAAAAAGCAAGACAGATTCTCTGTGCCACTTTGTCCCTGTGGTAGCATTGGGCCTATGAATGAAAGCTGTTAAATAAAAAGCCAGAGTATGGTGGCTTCAAATGATGGGGCAAAGCTGAAGTGTAAGAAAGGAAAGGGGTGGAATGGCAGAAAGAAATGCAAAGGGGGCTGGGCCAGGGGCCAGTTCCTGCTCAAGAATTTGGATATTTTCCCTTAGAAGGCAGGGAGCCACTGAAAAGTTTAAGCAGGAAGACAATGTAGAATGTGTGTCTATGTGTATGTATATATTTATATGTGTAAATATATAAGATTTTATGTATATAGGCATATATACATCTTGTATATATACATATGCATACATATATGTGTATATGTGCATAAATACTTTTATTTGTATATGTGTGTGTATATAAATTGCATATGGAAACCAAAATATCACTGGAAAAGAGAAAGATTGAAAGCAGGAAGACTGGTTTACTTAGTGGGCCTTTATAGATGAGCAATAGTGAAAATAGGGAAGAATGCATGGATGTGAAGGTTTTTTAAGAGATAGGATCAGAACTCTGCTCTTGATGAATGTGGCAGGAGAGGGCCAACCCCCCAGTTCCCAATCCCTCTATGCAAGGGATCAACCGTAACTGACTGATTGCCTATTAACTCAAGAAGAGAGCATCTGATTGGCCTAGTTCAGAGTAGGTGTCCACCTCTGGTTAAATAGACTATGACCAAGAAGGCCAGTGTCACAGAGCACAAATATGATTGCTTGTGGGATCACTTGACTGCTGCCTCTCTCCACCTGTAAACAGTGTTCTTCATGAGGGCAGAGGCTGCTTTTGGTTGCTCAACACTGACAGCAAGATGTCCAGGACATAGTGAGCACTCAAAAACCATTTGTCAAAAGGATGAATGCACAAAGGACTTAACAAATGAAGAGAATCGTGGGATAGGTAACACTGTGAAGTCATCCAACCCAGCCTTCCATCCATTCACTGCTCATGTGCCTCATGTATCGACTTCAGCAGGATTACATCAATTGCCTTCAATAGGCCAATGAGCTTTTGTGGTCTAGCCTGAGAACTAATCTCCATTTACAAGAGTGACTTAAGTTAGAAATTATGCTCCTAATTCTAAACAAATGACTTAAAACAGATTTTGGAAACCCAATCCATTTGTAACTTGAGAAATACCTACAGCCCTCCAAACAAGATAATTAATGAACTAGGCCAGAGAGAAAAGGTATTTGTCAGAAGAATCTTGGCATACATGTTATACTTTTTCCATCTGATTATTTTCATCTTCTTCCTGTGAAACCCAATTTCCTTAACTGACCCCTGTTCATAGGGAACTATTTTGTTTAATCTGTGGGAGCGTGGCATATTTTTAATGATCTCCAAAGACCAGCTCCCTCCTCACTGATCGTGCCTGATACCTAAATAAATGTTTTATAACACTCAGCACACATGAGATCACCACTGGCAAGTCATTTGCACACAATCAGCCCACAGTTCTTCTCACATTCCCCTTCATCCACAAATTCAAATTCAGAACTCAGTCAACTTTGAGTCTTTTTTTTTAATATTTTTTAAAAATATTTTTTATTGATTTTAGAGAAAGAGAAGAGATAAAAACATCAATGAGAGAGAAAAATTTATCAGCTGCCTCCTATATGCACCCTACTGGGGAGCAAGCCTCAGCCCAGACATGTGCCCTGGCTAGGAACTAAACCAGTGATCTCTCCATGTCTGGGACGATGTTCAACCAACTGAGCCACACCATCCAGGGCCAAGCTTGAGTCTTTACCATGGTAACAAAAGAGCAGGCGATGAAAAGTCTAATTTTGAAATTCAATTTATTAATATTTTATAAATCTGACTGGAGTTTCAATGCACAAAGATTCATGCAAAAATGGGCCTTCCTTCCCCTGGCTGTGGGCACCACCTTCTCTCCAGCTGGAGCCATCCTTTTGCTCTGGCTAGAACCACCTTTCTGCCTTCCCATGCTGCTCAGAGGCCCAGAGCAGCTGGGGCAGTGCAGAACACCTGCATCATCATAAGCTCAGCGCCTGCATATGCAAATTAATCCGCCAGCTTTGTTGGGTTAATTTGCATACTCACACCTGATTGGCTGGTGGGTGTTGTGTAGGCACAGTCAATTTGCATCTTACTCTTTTATTAGTGAATATAACCAACTGGAAAACATGTAATACAAAGTGTTAACCAAACTAAGTAGTATAAAAAAATGTACAAACTGCCCCAAAAGAATTCAGATTAAAATATTCGAGTAAAGGGCTCCAAAACAACTGAAATGTTGATTTAATCATAAAACATTAGGGCTGAAAGACCCTTGGTGTCATTTAGCTAGCACAGCTCTGTTTTACAGATGAAGAAGCTGAGGTCCATAGAGAGAAAGTGACTTCACACTGAGTGCCTGAGGGGCAGAACAGGAGGCAGCAATGACTCCCAGGCTTGGCCTGCAGAGCAGGCCACAGACCACACCTCCCGCTTTCTGTCTCTGTTCTCCTTGGACCTTCTGTGTCTGCAGTTCAAAACTGGGAAAAAGTCAGAACCTGGTCCACACACCTGTCTACGCCATGATTGTTTCAGAGTGTGTCACTTCCAATTTAAGTAAAGGGTTTTCTTGGGGGACAGTTTTCTTTGATAAATCAATTAAAAGTAACTATTTGTGAAGGCAACATGTTATTATGACTAGTGTGGTGGAAATCAAGGGGAGCACCTAGGATGCTTGCCAACCTTCCCCTGAGAGCCTAGATGTCCAGAGACCATGAAAGAGTGACCAAGGAGACCTAGATGCACAGCCGTGAGTTCATGAACCTTTGATCCTCTAAGAACCTAAACTTTCAAGGAAAGTCTGAGCTTTCAACAAAGGCTTACTCCACCTCAGAAACCCTCAGGGGTATGAGCAAGATTTGTTGAGTGCCAACTTGAACCTGAATCTAGTGCTACTTTAAAGATCTCAAGAACACCCAGATGCTGCCTCAGAGATGCTCACCCACCAGCTAGGGAGAAATGTTCATACTGAGAAGATTACCAACTGGCATAGTATATCTTTTCATGGAACAATTATTTGTGGAGTGCTTGGGATGGACCAGCCTGGACATCCTGCAATAAAAGAGCAAGAAATTAATTGAAAGATGTAAGTCAGGACTCTCACCCTTTTAAAAAAATAAATCATGCCTTTACTTGTTTGGTTCAGTGGGTAGAGCGTCAGCCTGTGGACTCAAGGGTCCCAGGTTTGATCCTAGTCAGGGGCATGTACCTTGGTTTTGGGCACATATCCAGTGGGGAGTGTGCAGGAGGCAGCTGATCAATGTTTCTCTCTCATCGATGTTTGTAACTCTCTATCCCTCTCCCTTCCTCTCAGTAAAAAGTCAATAAAATATATTTTAAAAATATAAAAATAAAAATAAGTTGTTGCAAGCGTGCGGAAGAGAGAAAGAGAGAGAGAGAGAGAGAGAGAGAGAGCGCGCGCATGCGTGCGCCAAGTCAGGAACAGATCACAAAAAGGCTGAAATACTACTAGCGGGTTTTGATTTTATTCTCAAGATGATGGAAAGCCATTGAAGGATCTTGAGCTGGGCAGT
Source organism: Lasiurus cinereus (assembly GCA_011751065.1). Lineage (NCBI taxonomy): Eukaryota > Metazoa > Chordata > Mammalia > Chiroptera > Vespertilionidae > Lasiurus > Lasiurus cinereus. The sequence goes on along the minus strand of JAAGEH010000041.1, from coordinate 28,389,114 downwards.
GAATTGGCCAGGCTCATATTCTGGAAAGATCACTACATAGCTAGGTCAAGAGCAGATGGATGGTGGCCAAGGGCTGCTTTGTGTGATACCCTCTATAAGGGCTTCAAGAGATTATTTGTGCTTTCAGTCCATCTTCAGGATAATACAATGAAAAGAGGAGCAGTGCCTACAGCAAGCAGAACTGGTTCAATCCAACTTTTATCAGTCTCTGGCTGTGTAATCTTGGGCACATTATTTAAATAAAGCTAAGCTCTCTTTTTTTTTGTCTTTTTTTTTTCTATAAGTGAAGCTAATAACACTTAGCTCAGAGAGTTTTGATAATAAAGAAGGTGACATGCCTGGACATTTCCAGTAATCCTCCCAACACCATCAGATTCAGTCAGATAAAAGTGGCATTTCCCAGCCTACGAGGGGACGCCACCTAGCATTCTGCCAAGCTGCCACTTAGCAAGAGATATTGTTGCATTTTCTTCTTGGAATTTATCCAGAGCATTTTGTTGCTAATGTGTGAAAATAATGGCCATTCATTCTTCCTCAGTGAGCCACCCGGAGGTAAACTGAGATCAAAGCTCAATCTTAGATCTGAATCAAACCACGCAAAAACAATCCTGCAGAGAATTAAACTGGGTTACACAGACCAGTGCGGGAACTGCGTGCTCCAATCGTCCTAGCAACACTTTAAGCAAACACTGGTGCAGATTTGCTGGCATACACGACCCTGAGAACATCTGGCCTTTCTATTATCCTCTCGCAAGCAAAAAATGATGTCGTGTAAACTGATCTTCAGGCCAATTATATGGTCTAAGTGTTACAGTGTTTGTATTGGCTCCTCAGGCTCCAGGTTTTAAGGACTTAATTTTAGCCACACCCCTCCCTGAAGCCCTAACTGTATCTTACAGTCACTGGCCCCAGGGAATTGTTAATGCGGAATCCGCACCTTTTGTTGTTCAGGATGGTCGGTATGCGTAAATGATTCATCAGTCAACTGGGTGTGCAAAGCACTGTGGGAGGTCCTATGCGAATAAGTTACAGGAGTTACTGGCAATGAGATGCTAGAAGCGGGTGCAGAAGAGGGTGGGCTCTGGGGGCTGCTCTAGTCACACATCCAACACTACATTTTGGCCCTGTATCCAGTTTTATCATAGAGGCCAGGTGTGGCGTGCAGAGGCTCTCACCTGCAGCTCACTTAGAAGGCACTAAACTAGAAGTCAGTAAACCTCCAGCTGGCCTTTCCATAGTACATAAGGTCATTAATATGTCTGTATTTCCCCCTCTAAGACTCAACTTCATTTTCCAAACACCGTGTGCCGCGCATCACCAGCATTGATTAGGTTAATCCTCATAATGACTGTCAGTGGCATGTGGTACTGCTATCCCCACCATGTCTCACAGTGGGGTGTCATGCAGCGGGGCAGGCAGAGAGGTGAGCTTGCCCCTCCCCTCTGGCTGCTTAAGGAGTGCTCTGGGCTGTTGTTCTGTCAGCTCTAAGGGACTAGAGGCTCTAAGGAACCACACAGCCCAGTCCCTCCAGAGCAGGGGTCAGTGAATGCAGGGAAGGGGGCTTCTTGCTCCCCACTTCAGCCCTCCCTAGCACCCCGAAGGTTTCACCAAGAGGCCACAATGGCAGCTGCAGTGACTGACTAGAGAGGTCTTTCCTAACTCCACCCCCACTTCTGCATTAGTGGGCCTCCTCTCTTGCCCAGCCCACCCACCATTGCTGATCCCTAGAGGAAGGGAGAAGCCACACAGGGACTTGACCCCAGGCACCAGCAGCTCCTTCCCCAGGACTGGAATTTCACCAAAGAAATGAATCTCTCATCTCTGGGTCTGACTTAGCATGTCTAGGAACGAAGGGCAGAATGCATAGCACAGTAAATCCCAACTCTGACTTGTCCATTACAGGAATTTATCACAGATGGTAACCATTAGGGCTTTAACGTCTTGAAGGAAAGAGCTTTATCCAGAATCATAAATAAACTGTAACCAAGGCTTAAGTTTATAAACCTGTAAAAGACGGCTGCGTGCCCCACTGGGAATTTACAGTACTGGGTTACAACATCAACTTAAGCCTGAGCTTGCTCTGGGGGTTCTGGATGATGCGGTGAGAAGATGGTAATTTATTTCTGCAGTTAGTGGAGCCCCAATCTGAACCTAACAAAGTCAGGCCCTGATTTCATCTCATGAAATGGAAGCTCAGAGAAGATGGGGTGCTGGCACCTAAATATGGCATTGTAGTTCCTAAACCAATCATGTAGCAACAAAGTATAAAACAAGGCCACTCCTTTCAGAAGTTTCTCATCTGGTCAGGGAGGCAAGGCACTTACAGACCAAACAATTTTAGCATGCAGGCTTCGGTGTGTGGCCTCGATTATAACTAGAGAAGAATTTAGGAGGGGGGAGCTAAGGCTGAATGGAAGCTGTAGTCATCAGGGAAAGCTGTGTGGAGGAAAAGGGATTTGACTTCATGACTGGATGGAGGAGTAGACATGGGCACATGTGAGCAAAGGTTTGCTCAGCCCCCCATCTCCCACCTACATGCACTGTGTCCCTGTGGTGACTCTCATCCCAAGCCAAGTCTCAGATCACACACTTATATATCCTACAGGTAACTACCCTAAGGTAATTGTTCCTCAAATTTCACCAACCCCAGCTCTTCCTAGCTGTGTGGCCTTGGGAAAGTGACAACTTTTCTGAGGCTGAGTTTCCTCATCTGTAAAATGCAAATTGATAATAATACCTGGTTGACAAGGCTGTTGAGATTAAAATCGGTGACCTCTGGACGTGGCTTGACCCTCTGCATGCAGTTAAGGTCAGGCCCCTTCTTTTCCTCCTCCTAGAGAGACAAACTGCAGGGAAAATGCACGTTAACAAATAATTTGCAAGCTTGGAAAAAGGAAACAGGAGGCTTGTTGTATGCCAGTAGAGTGTTGTCATAGACACTGGTCTGCTTGGTACATATTTCTCTCAGGCTGCTCACCACATCTCCCACCTGACCTGTTGGAAGGTCCTAGCTTCAGCTCACATCTCCTTCTCTCTGATCTCTTCCAGGGGCGCTGTATCAACTTTACCAGAGTCAAGAACAACCCGCCAGCCAAGTACCCCCTCAACAACGCCTACCACACCAACTCGCCGCCTCCTGCCCCCATCTACACCCCCCCACCTCCTGCTCCCCACTGTCCTCCCCCACCCCCCAGTGCTCCCACTCCTCCAATTCCATCCCCACCTTCCACCCTTCCCCCTCCCCCTCAGGCTCCACCTCCCAACAGGGCGCCACCCCCCTCCCGGCCTCCTCCTCGGCCTTCGGTCTAGAACCCAAAGTTCATGCTCTGGGCTCTCTCAGAAACTTTAGGGAGGAGGCTCCTCTGTGGTGTTAGAATGAGTCTTTCCAGTTAAAGGAGGCTTCTGCTTTGGAAATGAGTGGTGACAAAGCCCACTAACGTTCTCACAATTTAAAAACTGGTTTATAATGCCAATATGCCAACAATTGTGATCAGTGGAAAGAAATCGAAATGTTGAAATGCCTGAAAACAAATGACAAGGCAACTGCAGTCACAACTATAGCCAGCCAGCCATCGCCTCTAGAAGGTTCCAGAGACAGTGAAACTGCTAAGATGCTCCAAATGGGATTGTATCTCATGGAGACCAATAAGAAATCATTTATCTGAGGGTGAGATGCGGGGTCAGATAAGAAATAACATTGCTGAGTTTCTAAATGCTGCTTTCTCACCTTCATTCCAACTCCATTATTTAACCTTGGAAGGTGGAAACCCTTTGCCTACTCTTTTAGGGGAAGCTTGGAGTAGCCACTGGGCAAGAAACTCAGTATCAGACAGATATCCAAAAGTATGTCTTACTGGGATTTTCAGAGGAGTAAAAACACCATATTTTCCTTCCAAATTCTCCCAGTTTCCAAGTGAGAAAGAGAGCTGGTGTTCACTGATGGAAAAAGGTATGTTGTCATGTTGCTGTGTAGGTGAGTCAGAGGTATGCATTGATAAGGGGCACACTGATAGGAGCATCAGACAGTTTCTAAAACCCACAGCCATCAGCAGCTGGGCGTGGCTGGCTTTGGCCTACATTGTCCCCTAAATCATAGACAATACATTGTCAATTAGCAACCTATTAATGATGCATGTTAACAATATAGATTGGCTTTAGTTTAAAGCACTTGAAATATGAAGAGGTGATTGGTCCCATTTTCCAGAAATAAATGTGAGTTGATCTTCCCAAAATGGCACTACAGGCACCTACCACACAATTTCACTAATTTTATTCTTCTTTCTTGGGAAAGTTATGCACCAGAGACTTCTAGGTAGAGTTTTGAGACAATGGTCCTAACATTATAAGGAAACTATCACTTGATTCTTTGATTAACCCCAAAAGGCACATATGTGGATGCAAATAAATTTCTCCTTGGCTTTTCAACATGTTCACGATTTATTATCAGCTATTGACCCAGAGGAAATACACCAGAAATGCTCTGCATGAAATTTCCACCATGTCTGGGGCTCACTCCATTGCTCCAAGGCATTCTAAATCTGTTGTGAGCAGAAGCCCTGTAAACACTTTCTAAACATTGGGTCTCATCATCCAATGGTGAAAACAGAGCCATTGTTGAGGGCCTCCTACACCAACTTGTTCAAAATTATCTCCTCCTCCAACTTTCCACAGTTCTAAAATTCCTCCCATGCTCCTTAAATCTTTTCAGGAACAAAATAGAATATAAATATAAACATGCTTTGGGCTCTGGCCTCCAAAGATCCTCCAAGAACCCATCAAGCCAGACTCATTCTTTCACTTTACTTACAACAGAGACATAAGAACCTGGCATGCATTCCATAAACATGGATTCTTCTAGCTGTGACAGACATTGCTAATCAATCACAGTACTATTTCCCATGCAGCCCAATGACTTCTTCCACAGTCCTCAAATGACAACTCCAAAGAAGCACCACTCACCTATTAAAATTGAGAGAAAGAGAGAGAGAGAGAGAGAGAGAGAGAGAGAGAGAGAGAGAGAAGCTCTATTAGCCAACTCTCTTTAGAAAACAAAAATAAACATGGGGGAATGGGGAAACCCTTAGGCAAAAGGTACAGTCAAGGAAAAATAGATCTAGGCACAGTGCCTAGACTACAGGCACTACATGTGCAGTGTCAATGCCAAATTGACTCTTCTCCAAGTGTACCTCAAATCCAGCCTTTCTCCCAGCCTGCCACTCCCAGAGAATCCCCCAGCCTTCTCATAGAGCTAAAATCAGAGATGGTGTCCAGGACTTATGAAAGCAACCTCCCTCCTCCAACCCCCAACCTGGCCTGTATTGTCTGTTTTTAGAATACTAGGCTTCTTCTTTAGTATAGTCCTTCATGAAGTCGGGGCCAGAATGTCTCAGCCATTTGCAGGGACATTGCTGGACTCCAGAAAACCATTCTATAAAGGAATGGATCCCCCAGGCTCACAGTGTAGGGATGTTGAGCCCATGACAACTGTTTTGACTGCTGGCAGTACAAAACAGTCCACCCCACACCACTGCCACATGACTCACTGCGGCCTTAAGAAAATTCAAGCCGAGATGCTGACATTGTGAAAAAAAATCGGGTGCGAATGCAACATTTGGGATCTCAACAGCCCATCAATCAGAAGCCCTGTGCAGTTTCTGAGATGTTGTTTCGTGAACCTTTTGATGAAATAGGGAACTGCAAATATATGATGATTTTGAAGAGGATTAGCAGGGTTTGTCCTTAAAACTGACTCACTGTGTCATCCGAAGTCATTTAGAATTACAGTTGAGAAGGAAAAACACCTACACTATATGAACAAGGCAATATTTTAAGAGTAGGCTATTACAGGCAGGAAAATTCTTTAACTGGTCTATAAAATCTATCAGTACTTGTATCATTCCCTGTAAAAGGTAGCAGACATATGATTGTGATCAGGAAACTGCACAAAATTATTTTTAAACCCTCCCATGTTGTTGTCTTTGTGAAGTTTTTTTAAAATAATAAAACCCAACATTTTGTTGTATATATTCGTATTCCATGTGTTAGATGGAAGCATTTCTTATCCAGTGTGAATAAAAAGAACAGTTGTAGTAAATTATTATAAAGCCAATGATATTTCATGGCAGGTTATTCTACCAAGCTGTGCTTGTTGGTTTTTCCCATGACTGTATTGCTTTTATAAATGTACAAATAGTTACTGAAATGACGAGACCCTTGTTTGCACAGCATTAATAAGAACCTTGGGGGATCCCCTCTGTTAATGACCAGCCCACAAACAGTTGCTGGCCTGGATCTTGGTACATATTCCAGTGAGACACAAGGTCTCGCTTTTCCCAAGGTCAAAACCAGAGCTGGAGGACAAATTAAAGGATAGTATTGGATACCTGGCCATGGGGAACCTCACTGTAAATATCACCAGAATGGACAGAGATGTTCGCAAACTTTCATGTAACTAAAGTCCATACACTGTCAGATGAGAGAAACCATCAAAACATCAGAAAAAAATAATAATAATTATGAGATATTGAGCAATGGTTTCAGCCCGATGCAAACTTAATAAAAATAATTAATGCTGTGTGAAATGGGTTGAATTAGTTTGCAAACCATATAAATATGTATGCAGTAAAATGCCTGTTAATGTACACCAGGTGGGAATGGGGTGTTCTGGTCAGTTGCCTTTTCTAGTTATCTGAGCTCTACTATATTATCATACTTGGATAACCAATTTAAAATAACTAGAATATGATTTTTTAAATACACTTAACATTAAACTCTTCTTCTAAGTCTTTTTTTTTCTTTCTGTGGTAATTCAGAAGACAGTTATGGATCTCCAGTGCCTCTGAGTCATTATTAAAAAAAAAAAATTACTAATCGCTGTACCATGCTATAGGAGACCAGGCTAAGACTGTACAATGACGAACTCTGGAAGTTGCTTTTTTAAAAAAAAAAAATAATAAATTCCTAAAATCAACTCTTTTACTGGTTGTCTCTTTGTTACAAAAATAAAATGTAGATTGTTTAAGAATTTAACATACTGGTCATAATAAAATGGCTGCCCTCTGCAAATGAAATTATGTCTCACAAATTATGTTGTGCCCTCCACTAAACTCCTTACTGTCTTAGTTACTCTTTATTCTTTAGCTGCCCAAAATTCAAAATATTCTTTGTTTCCAGTAATCGTTATAAATTTTAAAAAGTAATCAGTGCTAAGTGAAAATGAAAGATGGAGACAAAGAACACAGAAGAAATATGTTGTCTCATTTAGGATTATGTGCCAGCAACAAAAACTTGGCTATGATTGATTTGACTTACAGAGCAAGTATCCCAGAGGTTTCTGGCTGCTCAAGAAACCCAGCAGTATTATAGATAGTGCTGAAGTAAATACTCTTTTATCTACTTAGACTTCAAAATATGTTTATTATTGCCCGGCTGGCATGATACCTCTGAACCAGATTATGGTTGGATTCCCAGTCAGGTCACATGCCTGGATTGTAAGCTGGATCCCCAATGTGGGGCATGCAGGAGGTAGATGATCAATGATTCTCATCATTGACATTTCTATCTCTCTCCCTTCCTCTCTGATATATACATTTTATTTTTGTAGCTATATATACATATACTGTACATATATACATATACATATATGTATACGTATACATATATATATTCAGGAACAAATGAGACACCTACAAAAAAAAACTAAGTGAAAGAACTGAATTGAAGCTGCTAAGAAGAATAAAGTGGTTTATATCAGAAATAATAAACATTTAAAAATATTTTTATTGGTTTCAGAGAGGAAGGGAGAGGGAGAGAGAAACATCAATGATGAGAGAGAAGCATTGATCATCTGCCTCCCCCATGCCCCACACTGGGTATTGAACCCAACCTGAGCATGTGCTCTGACCCTGGAATTGAACCATGACCTGGTTCATAGGTTGACTAACACTCAACCACTGAGCCAGGCCAGTGGGGCTGAATTTTTTTCTTTCCAAGTCCTCATTAAGTTTTGAATTTATCTTAATTGGAATAAAACACATCTGCAAACAGAAAATCATGGCACAATTTATTTCCAAGATTTCATTAGTATTTCATTTTCATAGCATTTGGGGCACATAGACATTTTTTACATTACATTCTTAAACATTGAATTGTTTTTGAGATAACCAACTAGCAATTTGGAAGGGAATGGGGGGGAGTTAGAGTCCTACCTCACTCCTTACAGCGAAATAAATTCCAGCTGAATTTAAGTGTAATAAATAAAACAAGAAACATATTAGAAGTAGGAAAAATGCTTACTGTATGGTATGAAGAATTTTTAAATCCTGCATATTGTTTGCATTACTGGCCAGCTTTCTGATGAAATCACTTCAACTACCCTGAATAGTGCTCCAATGTATTAAGTTGACTAAGCGAAGGAACCATTAGGGACAGGAATAAGATCATTGATCAGGTGCTGACCATGAACTTGGAGATCCACAATCATTCATCACTAAATCCAGTTTTCTGTCTTTAAAAAAATATGCCTTTCTCTGGAGTCTCACAGGTTATCACAATCATTATAACACTCTGTCCCTCTAGATATATAGTAAACAAATACAGTGGTACCTCAAAATACGAGTGCCCTAACATACGAGATTTTTGAGATACAAGCCATCGAGTGAGCGATTTTTGCTTTGAAATACGAGCAACATTTAAGATAGGAGTAATCGCACAGATCGGCCGGCTGCACACGACTCACCAGTTTACCGGGACCCACCAGTTTACCTCAACTTGAGCGTCTGTCTCATAGTTTCCCATGCCTCAAGGTTACGGAACGAATTAAACTCGTATCTCGAGGTACCACTGTATTGCTTATAATTATCAAACATTTGATAGAAGGCTATGGAGTAGGCATATACAAAACACATGGATTTTATTCTGATTACAGTTATACTGTGTTGACTTGGAGTTATCATATTTAACCTATTTAGAAGCCTCATAATTCCATTAGGAATAACCTTTGATTCCTCTCCTTTTTACTGAATATTTAAATGGTCACTTAGTCATATAAATTCTCCCTGAAAATCAATAAAAATAAATAAATAAATAAATAAATAGCTATCTAATTGGGGTTTGGGGGAAATAAGATGAAATTTGTGTTTCTGCTGCATAAAAACAGATTTCACGGGGATTAAAGAAAAGAGAATGGAAGAACGTTTTCTTGCTTGTAGTTATTAGTAACTGTGTCCACTGATAGCACTGTCCTAAATGGATGAGTCTTATAATCTTACCAATCAGATAGGTCTCTACTCACAGGGAAAAGCAAGAAAGACTAGAAAGAAGAATGGAAGGGCAGGAAGGAGTTATATGCTTTATAGTAAAGGCAAAAATAAACATAGAAAAGAAAAAGGCTCTTTTCACTGCCCTTCCCGCCGCTCCCCTGCCCCCCCACCCCTGAAACACACACTCTGATATCTTAGTAGAGCATGTATTAGTGTAGCCTCCCCACCCACAAATCTATGCATGATGTGCCTGTCACATAAGAGTTCACCAATGTTAGTTGAGTGAATAAACATAAATGAAGGATTTCAACGTCTGAATGTTTAAGCAGATGATCAATAGAAATGGAAGCTCTATCTGAGACCGTGTTTTCTTTCAAGAACCAGAGGTAATAAACAAGTTCTCATTTTCTCACTGCTTTGAGCAAATATTCCAAGTGTGGACTTTCACTGGGTGGTACTGAATGAATTATTATGAAAATTTATTAACTTTGTCAGCTGACTGGATTACTTTTCAATGCATACACATTCTTCCACATCTGGGTCAACTGAGGTCAAGTCCTTTTTGGAGTTGGCCTGGGAGGAAAAATAAGAGTAGATGCCAGAACTTAGGGTAGGTGCCAGGAAGAAAAAAACGGCGCCAGCACTGGCAGTCCCCAGAAGAATCAGCTCCAATTTGCCTCGTTTGTTTATCAAGTGTCCTGTCACAGGCCCAGATTCCCTGCCATTCCATGAATTCATAGAGTAAGACTCAATGGTTGTGTCATGGTTCATTGAGAAAACAGCAAGAATCCTGAATCAGGAGGCAAGCTGTTGTGATACCCATTAATAAAGCAGCTGTACACAAAGCGACTGTTTATTTGTAGATTTATGTTCTAATATTTCACAGCGGCCTGAAAGGACTTTTGTTCAGTCCTTAATTAAGAGGTCTCTTCACCTCAGTTTGCTGAGCCTGTCCTGTCTCAACTACTGCTAAATTTGTTGCCTTTTGTAAATTACAGAAGCCAAGGCTCACTTTTTTTCTTTTTTAATAGACTTTATATTTTGGAAAAGTTTTAGATTTATAGAAAACTTGAGTAGATAGTGTAGAGAATTCCCATATAGCCCCACTTCTATGAATACGGTTTTCCTTATTATTAATATCTTGCATTAGTGTGGTACATTATTACAATTGATAAATCAATACTAAAGTCCATAGTTTACATTAGCATTCACTTTTTGCAATATACAGTCCTAATAGAATTTAACAAATGCACACGTACTCACCATGTTTTCATACATAAGCATACAGAATAATTCCACCATTCTTCATCCTTCCTCCTCTCTTCCCTTAAGCCCCTGCAAACATCTGATATTTTTTACTGTCTTTATAGTCTTGTCTTTTCCAGAATACAATAAAGCTGGAATCATATAGTGTATGCCCTTTTTAGATTGTCTTCTTTCACTTAGCAATATGCATATAAGGTTCTTTTTGTTACTTGATTGATCATTTTTTTATTACTGAGTAATATTCCATTGTATGGATGTGCTACAGCTTGTTAATCCATTCACCTATTGAAGGACACTGATGTTAACTTTCTGAACAATTTGAACATTTCATAGAGAGGAATCAGTGGAATGGTTTTATGTGTTCTATAAACCACTCTAAGTTTTTCTGTATGTGTTTATAAGTTGGAAGGAAAAGAAAAGTTATCCATTATTCCAACACCAAGATAAAGTTTTTTAAATATTTTCATTTTTTCTACCCCTTTGTGTTTTACATTCTGGATAATTTCTTCAGATCTATTTTCCTGCTCATGAATTTATCATCTATATCTACTCTCTTTAAACCATCATTTGAGTTTTTATTTGAATTTTTATATTTGACCTTTATAAAAATTCTATTTGGTTGTTTTTCAAATGTGCCTGTTCACCTTTCATAATCATTTGTACTTTAAATGTTAAGTCACCACTTTTCCTTCTTTAAATATATAAAACATGCCTAATTTATATTTTATAATCAATAACTCCCACATCTAAGATCTTTGTTGGTGATTCTGTGGCTTGTTGTTCCTGCTGGCTTTTGCTCATAGTGCCTGTCTCCTTAAATGCTTTTTTATTTTGCCGCTGAGCTCATATTCCTCAGAACTTTATTCATGAAAAACTTGTAGGTTTGTTTTGTGATTACATTTCTCCAAAGAGGACTTATATTTACTTCTAAAATCATTACCAATTCAGAACTATTTGAAAACAAATCCTGACCAAAAGTTATTTAGAATCATGCAGATAGTGTAGATTTGAATTACAAACTTGTAGGAATGCCAGCTTGTGCTTAAGAAGTTTCAAGAGAAAATGTTCTCCTTTAACCTAACATTGACTAGCCAGATTCCTTCCTATGTCTATCTTTAAGGTAGAGTATTTTTCTAGTTCATTCATACACTGACTATGCTGACTTTTAGGATCCTAGGTCCTTTCCTTGGTTTTTGTCTTTTGGTATAGTATATGTAATCAAAATATAAACATGTGCATAGTAATAATAAACACCAACTTCAAATAGTGTTTACCTCTAAGGAGAGAGGGAGAGGGAAAACATCAAGAAAGGCAACACAGAGCGCTTCAACTATGATGTTAATATTTGCTTTTTAGGAGGAGAAACCAAGATGGTGGCATAGGTAAATACCTAAACTGCTGCCTCACACAACAATTTCAAAACTACAACTAAAAGACAAAACGGACATCATCCAGAACCACAGGAAGGCTGGCTGAATGGAAATTCTATAGCTAGAAGGAAAGAGAAAAGCACACTGAGACTCAGAGGAGCTGCAGAAGGCAGAGGCATGGAGACGCGCATGAGCAGAGAGGACTGGCAACTGAGTGTGCAGCTGGCTTTCTCAAGAATATGCACACAGCCCACAAAGGGGTGCACCAAGAGTGTCCACCTTAGGTAACTGAGGAAGCTGAGCCACTGGGCCCTATAGGACACCTAGCACATAAAGCCACTCTATCAACTCAGGGAAGCAGCCAAAATGCAGAGACAAAGAAACAGATCACAAATGAAAGAATGGAGGAATGCAAATGACTGATATAGAATTCAAAATAATGGTTATAAGGTTTTTCAAGAATTTTCTAGAAAAGGCCAATAAATTCAGCAAGACCCTCAAGGATATGAAAAAGGACCAACTAGAAATTAAGCATACACTGGCTGAAATAAACAATATTATACAGAGATCTAACAGCAGACTAGAGTATCACAAGAATCAAAGAAGCAAAAAACAATCAGAAAAGCAAAAAGGAAAAAGAATCCAAAAATATGAAGATAGTGTAAGGAGCCTCTGGGACAACTTCAAGCGTACCAACATCAGAATTATGAAGGTGCCAGAAGAAGAGAGAGAGCAAGATACTGAAAACCTACTTGAAGAAATAATGACAGAAAACTTCCCCCATTTGGTGAAAGAAATAGACTTACAAGTCCAGGAAGTGCATAGAACCCCAAACAAAAGGAATCCAAAGAGGACCACACCAAGACACATCATAATTAAAATACCAAGAGCAAAAGACAAAGAGAGAATATTAAAAGCAGCAAGAGAAAAACAGTTCATTACCTACAAGGGAGTACCCATACGACTGTCAGCTGATTTCTCAACAGAAACGATGCAGGCCAGATGGGAGTGGCAAGAAATATTCAACGTGATGAATAGCAAGAACCTACAACAAAGATTACTCTACCCAGCAAAGGTATCATTCAGAATTGAAGGGCAGATCAAGAGCTTCACAGATAAGAAAAAACTAAAGGAGTTCATCACTGCCAAACCAATATTATACGAAATGCTGAAAGGTATTCTTTAAGAAGAGGAATAAGAAGAAAAAGGTAAAGATAAAAATTATGAACAAATAAGTATCTATCAACAAGTGAATCTAAAAATCAAGTGAATTAAAAATCTGATGAATAGAATAAACTGGTGGAATATAATAGAATCAGGGGCATAGAAAGGGAGTGGACTGACGATTCTCCAGGGTAAAGGGGTATGGGAGGTGTGGGAAGAGACTGGACAAAAATCATACACCTATGGATAATGGGGGGAGGGGAGATAAGGGTAGAGAGTTGGGTGGGAACCAGGTGGAGGGGAGCTATGGGGGAAAAAAGAGGAACAATTGTAATAATCTGAACAATAAAGATTTATGAAATTAAAAATATTAGCTTTTTAAAAGTATGATTCAGGAATGGCTTAATGTTAGAGTCTCATAGAGCTATGAGTAGGTCCAGCAGGTATCAGATATGTTATTCTTGGAATGTTTCTGTTTGTTTGAAGTATTTAATAACAAAAAAAGTTTAATAAAAATAAATTCTACTTTTCCCACTTAGTATTTGTTTAATCATGAGTTTCCTTTTTTTTTTTTTTTTTTTTTTGGTTGCAAACAACACTAATATAATGCCTACTAGATGGGCTGTTGACACACTCAGAAACCAGCCAAGACATCTGTGTGGAGTCTGGAAGGAGACATCAGGAGTGAGCATGCACTGAAATAGATTGTGGTCCAGAACAGCCAATCGGACATGTGACATAACATCATCACACTCTCTTCTAAAATGAGAGGCCAGAGATGGCTGAGTATCCCTTGGACTAGAATGGTTTGGAGGAATGAACCTGCGTCCTGATGTTCCAGTTAAAACAAAAAGGAGGTTTGAATTTGTAAACCTCTCTGCTTCTTCTGACTGGCCAGACTTACTATTTCCACATCTGTCCTCGGGTCAGGGGAAGCCAAATATGTGAATATAAATGTACACAATGGTTCTTGCACAAGAGCACTTCAGGAACCCAGATTCAACTCAGCAGATCTGTAAGGGCTGAAACCACCTCTAGCAACGGGCAGCCACCTGAGCAAACTAGACACAGAAAATAGCTGAGAGAAGACAGGCCAGTTAGAAATGGCTCTCATCCTTCCCTCATCTACCCTCTGTGGTGCCCTCACTCACTCAATTCAGAGTCAAGCATCTTCTCTCCACCCACAACACTTACGACAGCTATCCTTCCTGCCACCGCTCTCCTTGCTCCCTCTAGAATCCTCATTGTTTTTAGAAACAAGTCCAAACTCCTTGGTCCTCTAACCCATTGAACAACAACAAAAAAAAAAAACAGCTATAGAGCTGTTCTGCCAGAGATTCACTCCCAGCTCCCCCATGTGAGTCTGTGCCTCAGTTTCCTTGTTGTAAACATGCATAATAATTGTACATATGAGGCATGTTAGCTGCCATTGTTAACTTTCTAGTCTCACACCTCATCATTCACCCACAAGTACCTATTTTCTATCCAGGTAAATAGAATGATTACCTATTCCCTGAAAGCACTAAGCTCTCCAGGCTTAGATACTGTTCACTCCTCTGCCTGGAATGCCTTCCCTCTCTCCCTTGTCCACCTGAAGAGCTCTTATTTAAGCTTGAATATTCCATGATTTTCTCTTCCTCTATACTGACACATCATCTGTTACATATCTATCATAGCACTCACCAAAAAATCCCAGTCTTTTGTCTCTATCCAACCCCTACCCCACTACATGATTATTTCCTTTTTGTTTCTCCAGCATTTAACACAAACCACATACATGCGAGATCTCCATTAATTTCATGAATGACTTAAAAGTGAGGAACCTGAGGTTCATAAAGATTAATTATTTAGCCCACTCTTCTCAATGCTTCTCTAATCTTCCACATAATGCCAGTGCCACAGCTATAAGGGATGAAAGGCCACAAAAATGCATTGACCTATATTTTACTAGAACCCAGAGCTGTCAACAAACCCAACATTCCTCTACTACACTTGTCAAAACTTGTTCTAAAGTTGATTGTGGGGTGTTGTACAACTCTGTGAATATACTAAAGCTGTTGCATTGTACACTTTAATTTTATGGTATATGAATATTTTAAAATTAGATTTTAAAACAGAAGAATGGGAGATTATAAAATAGCAACAAAATTTAAAAAGGAGGACAACAGATAGATGAGTGATAAATAACCTAGGGATTCCCCTCAAAAAATGAATTGTATTTTTCTGAGTCTGAATTTGGTAGCCATCATCCATTGCCTGGTACATGATACAGTCATCTCCTAATTTGCATCCTGACTTTTTCCTAACATGTTTCCAACTGGTGACTCCAGAGTAATGTCTCTAACACATGCATGAATTGCACTATGGATGCATCCCAGGTATCTCTGGAAGAGGCAGTCCAGAAGGGAGGGAGGCAGAAATGGGGATCAACTATCCCAGATATCTCTGGAAGAGGCAGTCCAGAATGGAGGGAGGCAGAAATGGAGGTTGAAAAATTAAGAATCAGCTAAATCTTAGAAGCCTTCCTCCATGCCACACAACTAGGCAGCTGCCAATGGAGTTGTATTAATGTAAGTGCAGAATGCGGAGCTAACCAAAATACTAACACTATTTGGGAAGGATGGGGAATGGGAAATGTGCATTTTTGTATGGTCAGGACCAAGGGAAGTGATGTAGAAGAAAATTAAAGCCCCATCGTTTTTACTGGAAAAGCAAGTGCCTAAAACCACCAAGAAATAGCATCTCAAGCAAACTAGTTAGAGTTATGGAGGAAAATATCACACTAGTTGAAAGTGGTTGCTTCTGTAAGTCAGTCAGAGAAAGACAAATACCATGTGAGTTCACTTACATGTGGAATCTAAAGAAAAATGAACAGCTGAGACTGGTTTGGCTCAATGGGTAGAGCATCGGCCTGTGGACTGAAAGGTACCAGGTTTGATTCTTGTCGGGGGCATTTACCTTGATTGCAGCACATCTCCCATGTGGGGTGTGCAGGAGGCGGCTGATCGATGTCTCTCTCTCATCGATGTTTCTGACTTTCTATCCCTCTCCCTTCCTCTCTGTGAAAAAAATCAATAAAATATATTTTTTTTAAAAAAGAAAAATGAACAAACAAAATTGAAACAGACTCAGAGACATAGAGAACAGATTAGTGGTTGCTAAAGTGGAGAAAGGTTGGTGGACTGGTGAAAAAGATGAAGAGATTGAGAAATATAAAATAGCTACAAAATAGTCACAGAAATGTAAAGTAAAACATAAGGAATATAATCAAAAATATTACATTAGGAGAAACCAAGATGGCACATAGGTGAATACCTAAACTGCTGCCTTGCACAACAATTTCAAAACTACAGTTAAAAGACAGAACGGGCATCATCCAGAACCACAGGAAAGCTGGCTGAGTGGAAATTCTACAACTAGAAGGAAAGAGAGGGACTCACAGAGACTCAAAGAAGCTGCAAAAAGCTGAGGTATGGAGACGCACATGGAGAAGATGGGCAGCAGTGTGCCTAGCTGGCTTCCTCTAGCAGGAGGGAGACTGAAACTCCTGACTGAACTAAACCCCGGATCTGACTGCACTGAACCCTAGTTCCATGTGAGACTCATACGGGGGGAGTCTGGACTGTTGTGAGAATGGGGAGTGGATAGAAACTTAGGGGAGCCACAAAAAGGCAGAGGTCTGGCGGCGCACACGGGTTCACAGAGAGGGCTGACTGCTAATTGTGCTGCTGGCTTTCTCTACCTGGAGGGAGACAGAACTTCCCAACTGCACTGAAATCCACTTCTGACGGCACTGAACCCCAGTTTCGGGTGAGACCCTGGGGACCCAGACTCATAAGGGTCCCCAGAGCACATGGAAACTCAGGGGAGCCAGAAAGGCAGAGGTCTGGAGGCACGCATGCATACTGAGACCCAGGGGCCTCATAGGGCAGGACTGATGGGAAGCCAAGGCTGTCTCTGCTCAACCCTGAGACTTTGCCCCATCCAAGCTGAACAGAGAGGTATTTGCAATTTTGCAAGTCTGGTATCAAAGGCTGATTCCAGCACATAAATACAACCAGTGTAGTAGACACAGCTGATCCTCACAACCAATTGGCTTGGAGGTCAATTTCCCCCAGTGATACCAACAACAATCAAGACTTAACTACAACAAGGCTGTACACACAGTCTACAAAGGGGTGCACCAAGAGTGTCCATTTCAGGTAACTGGGGAGGTGAAGCTAATGGACCATATAGGACACAAACACACAAAGCTACTCTACCAACTCAGGGAAGCAGTGAAAATGCGGAGACAAAGAAACAGATCACAAACAAAAGAAATGGAAGAAAACAAACGACTGATTTAGTGTTCAAAACCACGGTTATAAGGTTTTTCAAGAATTTCCTAGAAAAAATGAATAAACTTAGCAAGACCCAAGAGGATATGAAAAAGGACCAACTAGAGATGAAAAAGGACCAACTAGAAATTAAGCATACACTGACTGAAATAAAAAATATTATACAGAGACCTAACAGCAGACTAGAGGAATGCAAGAATCAACTCAAAGATTTGAAATACGAAGAAGCAAAAAACACTCAACTGGAACAGCAAAAAAAAAAAAAAAAAAATCCAAAAATGTGAAGATAGTGTAAGGAGCCTCTGGGACAACTGCAAGTGTACCAACATCAGAATTATGGGGGTGCCAGAAGAAGAGAGAGAGCAAGATACTGGGTACCTATTTGAAAAAAAAATGAAAACATCCCCCACTTGGTGAAAGAAATACATTTACAAGTCCAGGAAGTGCACAGAACCCCAAACAAAGGAATCCAGAGAGGATCACACCAAAATACATCATAATTAAAATGCCAAGAGCAAAAAACTAAGAGAGAATATTAAAAGCAGCAAGAGAAAAACAGTTCATTACCTACAAGGGAGCACCCATATGACTGTCAGCTGATTTCTCAACAGAAACTATGCAAGCCAGATGGGAGTGGCAAGAAATATTTAAATGATGAATAACAAAAACCTACAACCAAGATTATTCTACCCAGCAAAGCTATCATTCAGAAATGAAGGGCAGATAAAGAGCTTCACAGATAAGAAAAAGCTAAAGGAGTTCATTAACACCCAAACCAGTATTATATGAAATGCTGAAAGGTACTCTTTAAGAAGAGGAAGAAGAAAAAAAAGATAAAGATAAAAATTATGAACAACAGCTGAGACCGGTTTGGCTCAGTGGATAGAGCGTCGGCTTTCGGACTGAAAGGTCCCAGGTTCAATTCCAGTCGGGGGCATGTACCTTGCTTGTGGGCACATCTCCACTGTGGGGCGTGCAGGAGGCAGCTGATTGATGTCTCTCTCTCATCGATGTTTCTGACTTTCTATCTCTTTCCTTTCCTCTCTGTAAAAAATCAATAAAATATTTTTTAAAAATTATGAACAACAAATACATATCTATCAAGAAAAGAATCTAAAAATCAAGTGAATAAAAACTCTGATGAACAGAACAAACTGGTGAATATAATAGAATCAGGGGCATAGAAAGGGAGTGGACTGACAATTCTCAGGTTGAGAGGAATGAGGGGGGTGCAGGGAGAGACTGGACAAAAATCATACACCTATGGATGAGGACAATGCAGGGAGAGATAAGGGCAGAGGGAGGGTGGGAGCCAGATAGAGGGGAGCTATGGAGGGCAGGGGAGAGAGGAACAAATGTAATAACCTGAACAATAAAGATTTATTTTAAAAAATATTGCATTAACCATGTATAGTGCCAGGTGAGTACTGGAAATATCAAGGGGAACACTACAAAGTATATGATTGTCTAACCACTAAGCTATACACTTAAAACCAATATAAAATAAAATTGAGACTCAGCCGGTAAGGTTCAGTTGTTGAGCGTAGACCCAGGAACCAGGAGGTTGAGTTTCGATTCCCAGTTGGGGCACATGGTCGCAGGCTCGATACCCAGTAGGAGGTGTGCAAGAGGCAGCCAATCAATGGCTCTCTCTCATCACTGATGTTTCTATCTCTCTCTCCATATCCCTCTCTGAAATCAATAAAAAATATATATTAAATATAATAATAATAAAATAAAATTGAAAGAGAAAAAAGAGTGGTTGCCTCTAGTTAGCAAGATGGGGGAGGGGAGTGTCAGGAGACCGCTTTTTTTGGATATATTTATTATCCTCTCCTTTTTGTAAGAGCTCTATTGAGATATAATTTTCATACCATAATGCTCTTCCACTTTAAGTGGACAATTCAATGGTTTTTAGTATATTTACAGAGTTGTGCAACCACAACCTAATGTTAGATCATTTTCATCATCTCAAAAAGAAACCTGTACTGCTGTTTTAGTGACAAGCCTTGTAGAACTATTTCACTTGTTAAACCACAATAAAATAAAATAAAAACTAAATTTTAAACAGAAACAACGCAACAATTAAGACTGGTTTCCTCTAGGAAGCAGGACTTGGGGTGAGTGGTAATGGCATGAGAGGCAGGAGCTCTTCATTGTTGGCCAGAATTTCTGTAACGTTGTCTGCTTTTTTATTTTAACCATGTGCAAGCATTGATTTTCATTTTCTTGCCAAGTTATCACCATTCCCTAAGCACAAACTTCACCGAAAGTGAGACTTACATTTGAGGCAGCAGCATCTGTAAACGCCCTCCAGAAGACCTTGCAAGTGAGGGCTGCTGTCCTTCCCACAGCACAGCTGCTGAGTAGAAGGGAGCACCAGCAGAGTGTGTGGTTTGGGGACTGTGTAGGCAGTTTAACACCTGCAGGAGGTGTCACCTCAAGCTGGAAGACAGGGCAACAAAGGCCCTTTGTGGAGACCCCTGGGCACAGAGCCTGGGGTAGGCAGTGTTTGGAGAGGAGGAGTGAGAGAATGGTGCCCCAGAGCACACAAAGGGCTCGCATCCCGCTCGCATCCACCATGGGAGACCCAGGCCAGGGCTTGTGATGTGCAAGGTGAGTGTCCATGACCTGAGAGGAAATAGAAACGTGGCATTGTCCTCTCTGCCATAGTCTTCTCCCCTCAAACAGTAGTTTCCACTCCTCTTGAGACAAGGAACTTTTTTTGTTGTTGTTAGAATTTTCCCAAGAGAATATTTTTGGAATTCTTTATTGTTGAAAATATTAAATGTGTCCCCTTTTCCCCCCATTGACCCCCTCCAGCCTGCCCACAACCCCCTCCCCCCAAGGCCTTCAGCACCCTACTGTCTTGTTTCCTTGGGTTATGCATAGATGCATACAAAGTCTTTGGTTGATTACCTTCCACCCTCCCCAACCCTCCCTCGCCTTCCCTCTGAGATCCCACTCTGTTCCATGCTTCCATGTCCATAAGGCACTTTTTACATTTTACATTTTCCTTCACTTAAAAAAAGTGTTTAAATGACCCCAAGTTGAATTGACTCCTTTTTTAAAAAAAAACGCTGCCGTGCCACATCGAGGTGTTCTTGCCTCTGCCTTAAACTTTGTTTCTCATCTGGCTGTCGAAAAGAAGTGGCGGTTACCCGTGCCAACAAACTGCCTCTGGGAAGAAAGGAATGGAAAATGTGAGGAAATTTCCTTCCAAAATCCCAAAATCCTTGCCGCAGCGTAACCAATGAGAAATAGCTGCACACCAGAGAAAAAGAAAAATGGGGTCATAATCCCTCAGGGCCTGCCGGCATCCGGATTTACAGCAAAATCTCTCTTCCTGGTCCTCAAAGATGTTCCCACGTTGGGGGAGAGGGCTTCCTAAAAGGAATGAAGAAGTGATTCTCATGGGTGAGGCCTCCTATGGCAAGGCCCGATGGAGAAAGAGGTCTGGTCACCCTGGAAACTGAAGAATTTGAAGGCATGGACAGAGACTGGTAAACGAGAAATTTGGATACAGAGACAAACACATAGGGTGAATGCTAAGTAAAGATTGGTATGTTGCTGACACAAGCCAAGAAACTGCCAGAAGGTAGGAGAGAGGTCTGGAACAGCTCCTTTCCTGGTGCCTTCAGAGGGAGCATGGCCCCACCCACACCTTCATCTCAGACATCTCGCCTACAGAACTGTGAAATATAAATTTTGGGGGGTTTTTTGTTATTGTTCTGTTAATTTAATAAATCTTTATTGTTTAGATTATTACAATTGTTCCTCTTTTTTCCCCCATAGATCCCCTCCACCTGCTTCCCACCCTACCCTCAGCCCTTACTCGCCCCCTCCCTCCCACTGTCCTCATCCATAGGTGTACGATTTTTGTACAGTCTCTTCCCACACCTCCCATACTACTTATCCCTGGAGAATTGTCAGTCTACTCCCTTTCTATGCCCCTGATTCTATTACATTCACCAGTTTATTCTATTCATCAGATTTTTAATTCACTTGATTTTTGGATTCACTTGTTGATAGATACTTATTTGTTGTTCATAATTTTTATCTTTACCTTTTTCTTCTTTTTCCTCTTTTTAAAAATACCTTTCAGCATTTCATGTAATACTGGTTTGATGCTGATGAACTCTTTTAGCTTTTTCTTATCTGTGAAGATCTTTATCTGCCCTTCATTTCTGAATGATAGCTTTGCTGGGTAGAATAATCTTGATTGTAGGTTCTTCCTATTCATCACTTGGAATATTTCTTGCCACTCCCATCTGGTTTGCATAGTTTCTGTTGAGTAATCAGCTGACACTTGTAGGTAACTATCTGTTTTTCTCTTGCTGCTTTTAATATACTCTCTTTGTCTTTTGCTCTTGGCATTTTAATTATGATGTGTCTTGGTGTGGTCCTCTTTGGATTCCTTTTGTTTGGGGTTCGTTGCATTTCCTGGACTTGTAAGTCTATTTCTTTCACCAGGTGGGGGAAGTTTTCAGTCATTTTTTCTTCAAATAGGTTTTCAGTATCTTGCTCTCTCTCTTCTTCTAGCACCCTCATAATTATGATGTTGGTACACTTGAAGTTGTCCCAGAGGCTCCTTACACTATCTTCACATTTTTTAATTCTTTTTTCTTTTTGTTTTTCCAGTTGAGTGTTTTTTGCTTCTTTGTATTTCAAATCTTTGACTTGATTCTTGCATTCCTCTAGTCTGCTTTTAGGTCTCTGTATAATATTTTTTATTTCAGTCAGTGTATGTTTAATTTCTAGTTGGTCCTTTTTTATAACCTCAAGGGTCTCGCTAAATTTATCCATCTTTTCTAGGAAATTCTTGAACAACATTATAAACATGGTTTTGAACTCTATATCAGTCATTTGTTTTCCTCCATTTCTTTCATCTGTGATCTGTTTCCCTGTCTCCGTATTTTTGCTCTTTCCCTGAGTTGGTAGAGTAGCTTTGTGTGCTAGGTGTTTTATATGGCCCAGTAGCTCCGCCTCCCCAGTCACCTGAGGTGGACACTCTTGGTGCACTCCCTTGAGGACTGTGTGTACAGCCTTGTTGTAGTTGAGTCTTGATTATTGTTGGTATCACTAGGGGAATTGACCTCCAAGCAAATTGACTGTGAGGATCAGCTGTGTCTATGCCAGGAAAACTTCTGTGCTGGAGACAGCCTTATGAGACAAGACTTGCAAAATTGCCAAAGCCTCTGTGCTCAGTTTGGATGGAGCGTTGTCTCAGGGCTGAGCAGTCAGCCTTGGCTTCCCATCAGCCCTGCCCTATGAGGCCCCTGGGTCTCAGTGTCCCTTGGTAATTGCTGCAGACCTCTGCTCACACTCACATGCGTACCTCCAAACCTCTACTTTTCACGGCTCCCCTGAGTTTCTATGTGCTCCACTCATTTCCTGACAGTCCAGACAGCTCCCCTGTATGAGTCTGGTTCCCTAGAGTCTCGCCCAAAACTGGGGTTCAGTGCAGTCGAAACTGGAGTTCAGCACAGTCAAGAGATTCCGTCTTCCTCCCGCTAGAGAAAGCCAGTAGCACACTCAGCAGTTAGTCCTCTCTGCATGCACTCGCACACACACCTTCAGACCTCTGTCTTTCACAGCTCCCCTGAGTTTCCATGCGCTCCTCTCTTTTCCCAACAGTCCAGACTCCCCCTGTATGAGTCTGGGACCTCAGGGTCTCGCCTGGAACTGGGGTTCAGTGCATTCGGAACTGGGATTCAGTGAATTTGGGAGTTTCCATCTCCCTCCCACTAGAGAAAGCCAGCCAGGCACTCAGCTGCCCATCCTCTCTGCACATGTGTCTCCATACCTCAGCTTTTTGCAGATCCTCTGAGTCTCCATGTACCCCTCTCTTTACTTCCAGTTGTAGAATTTCCACTTATCCAGCTTCCCTGTGGTTCTGGATGATGTCCATTCTGTCTTTTAGCTGTAGTTTTGACATTGTTGTGTGAGGCAGCAGTTTAGGTGTTCATCTATGCTGCCATCTTGGGTTCTCTCTAAATTTTTGTTTAAGCCACTCAGCTTGTAGTACTTTGTGACAGCAGCCATAGTAAGCTAGTAATATATACTATTATTCTATTTCCACTTTATAGATGAGAAAATCAAAATGCAAGATCTCAAGGCCACACAATAAACAGGAGGCAGCTGACCAATAATTCTTTTATCATTGATGTTTTATCTCTCTCTCCCTTCCTCTCTGAAGTCAATAAAAAATATATTTTTTAAAAAAGAATGAAGGATAAAAAGAGCATATGATCATTAAATAAAAGATGAAATAGTATTTGTCAAAAATATAACATTCTTTCATGATAAAAACTCAAAAAAATAGGTATAGAAATAACCTATCTCAACATTATAAAGGCCATATTTGACAAATCCACAGCATGGTTTGTCATAAACCATAAATTACATTATGGAGATGTAATTGACATATAACATAAGTTTAAGGGGTAAAATGTGTTGGTTTGATGCTCATGTATTGTGAATTTATAAACCATAAATTACATTATGGAGATGTAATTGACATATAACATAAGTTTAAGGGGTAAAATGTGTTGGTTTGATGCTCATGTATTGTGAAATATTTCCCATAGGAGAAAAAATGGAAAATTCACAAATCTGTAGACTCATGCATGAGCAGGTAAAAGAGGCCCAGCTAACACTGATTCATTCCATTGAAGGTGGCTGATCATCAGACATGTCCACTACTCAAGTTCTCACCATATATACTTGAATTACACAATTACTAGTATACAATATTTTCAACTTTCTTTTCTATCTCATGACTCCACTTAAGTTCCCCATTCATCTCTCCCATTGTGTGATTTTACAGGACTATTCATGTGAGCCTGTTGGTCCAGTATTTCCAATTCTTTACATTATCGTGTATAATAATAAAAGCATATTATGCTAATTAGACTAGACATTCTTCCAGATGACCTTCCATATGAAGCCAGGCCCACAGGGGAAGCCCAGGTACCGGGTGCCAGAAGGAAGCCAGTGCCATCAGCTGGGGGAAGGAAGGCCTACTTTTGCATGAATTTCACGCATCTAGTCTCTAGTCTATATATATATATAAGTGTAATATTCAAATCAACCAGACAGCTATGATAGGCACTGACCACCAGGGAACAGATGTTCAATGCAGGAGATGCCTCTAGCCCACAGGCATTGCCTGATTGAGGCTTGTGGGCCAACCTCTCAGTTATTCCCCCTGGTTGGCAGGCTTTGATCACCCAATGGGGAACGGGGAACTAGAGGTGGGTAGCAGCAGACACCAGCAGTGCCAGGCCCAGGTTCCAGCCCTGTCAGTCACTCCACACACAGAGGATGACTGGCAGTGGGGGGTTGGGACTTGGCAAGTGCACAGAAACAGCCAACCTCCCAGCCCCTCCCCACAGCCAGCAAGCTTTGATTGCCCAATGGAGAATAGTGAACAGGGATTGGGTAGCAGCAAGGCAGCTGGAGAAGGTGGCCCTGATGGCAGGCCAGGCCTAGGGACCATACCTGTGCATGAATTTCATGCACCAGGCCTCTAATGTCATTATAAAATATTATTTTGATGCTCTAGGCAACCAAATTCAGTGCCTGCATTTTTATCTTCAAGATAATCCTAATGCTAACTGATATATTTTACAAGAGTGTATAAACCATGCTAAGCTTTGGTTCAACTATGAAAGGATAAAATAGAAGACTACCATTTTCTCTTTCCAAGGTCTGGCTTTTGGAGTCTTTTTGTATGCTAGTGTTGTGTTTGGTTTTTTTAGGGGAAGGGAGGATGTTGTTAGATTTGTGACTTTGTTAGTTTGTTGGTGCCTGCCTCAGTTTGTCTACTAATTTTTAAATTTGAACATGAATTCAAATATGTTGTGTTATCAGTGTTCTTTCATTCTTTTTTATAATGTGTTACTAGAGGCCCAGTGCATGCACTGGTGGGGAGGTCCCTCAGTTCGGCCTGCCCCCTCTCACATCTGGGAGCCCTCAGGGGCGGGAGGAGACCCAGCAATCAGGGGAAGGCGACACCCCCATCACACCTCTGCTGCTGCCACTGCTGGCAGTACAAGCCTGGCCTGGCCCTGGTTACCTGTGCCGTGGGCCAGCCACCATGTGAAGCTTGCCTGTGCTTCTGGCTGGCCCTGGGCAGCTGGGGAGCTGAGGGAACTGAGGGACTCCAGAGGCAGGGTTGCAGAGTAGCCAGACCCACCTGGGGGGCTGAGGGGACTGAGCGTCACTATCTTGTGGCTATGGGTGCCGCCATATTTGCGAGTGTGGCAGTCAATTAGCATATTCCCTTCTTTTTTTTCTTTTCTTTTTTAATATACAGTGGTACCTCGAGATACGAGTGCCCTAACATATGAGATTTTTGAGATATGAGCCATCGAGCAAGCGATTTTTGCTTTGAAATGCGAGCAACAGTTGAGGATCGGCCGGCTGCACATGACCCACCAGTTTACCGTGACTCCTCGAGCGTCTCATAGTTTCCCACGCCTCAAGGTTACGGAACGAATTAAACTCGTATCTCGAGGTACCACTGTATTTTATTGATTTTTCACAAAGAAGAAGGGAAAGGGATAGAAAGCCAGAAACATCGATGAGAGAGAGACATCGATCAGCCATCTCCTGCATGCCCCTACTGGGGATGTGCCCGCAACCAATGTACATGCCCTTGACTGGAATTGAACCTGGGACCTTTCAGTCCCCAGGCCGACACTCTATCCAGTGAGCCAAACCGGTCTTGGCTAGCATATTCCCTTCTTATTGGCTGTGGGTGCCACCATCTTTGAGGGTGGAGCAGTCAATTAGCATATTCTCTCCTTATTGGCTGTAGGCACTGCCATTTTTGCAATGGCATAAGGGTCAATTAGCATATTCCTTTTTTATTAGATAGAATTCTTTCACTGTGGCTCCTACTTTTTCTTTTCCTCTCTTTAACTATGTAAACATCCCTGAATTTGTAGTCTTTTTCAGATTATTTTTCTATGACCTCAAGTTCAGAGTTATTGACTCTTTTGCTTATTATGTCTACAAATTCTTGTTCATATTTTAAACTGAAAACTTATCTTCATCTGAGTTTGATTTTTTAGTGGCAATCTCCTATGTCCAGAATGATTTTCCATCTGCTTCTGCATGTCTTTTAGAGGTAACATAACTAGGATTACTCTTTATGTGCACCTCTTAGTTTAGGATAACCACTGATGGGTAGTACACATTCAGTCTCCAGAACCGCTCGAAGGATAACCTTATGATTTTACTTTTTCAACTGCTCCCCCAAACCCCCACCCCCACCCCCAGCCACCAGAACCAAGGTGGAGGCAAACTTTCTCAGCATCTTCTTGATTCAATGACTGGATTTTTTTTTTCTAGTTCTCCTTTCATGGAGAGTTCAGCCCTGCAATTGCCAACCATTTTGCTTTCTTCTCTAGGCCCTTATAGTATTAACTGAAGGCCTTAACACATCTCTGCATGGGCCCTCTTCTAACCTAATGAGAGCTCAGACAGACATACCCATACCCCTGGTTTTCTGCAGATCTACTCACCACTTCCAGCTGTTTTTCCATTCTTTCTTCAGTTCCAGCAACTAGATTGATTTGGTTTTCATTTTATTTGCATTTCTATGTATTTGTAATAGGAATAGTCCCCCATTGTTCAATTCCTCCAAGTCCCCTTTTCCTTCACAAAGACCCTCAAAAGCAACCAGGCCTTAAACCCTCTTATAGGAACCAGAAGCAGATGCCTGTGGGGTCTAGAGTAGACACTACTATAGGAATTATCTCCAGAATTTGGTCAGAATCTTTTTGAGAAAAAAGAGACGGGGTTTGTCTGATTACTAACTAGATAATTTCTGCTTAACAACCACCTTTCTGTTCTTGTGCTAGGACTAAATTGGAATGTGTCTTCCCTGCCAATGTCAGTGGGTGAGATCATCCTCACAAAGTCCTTGGGGAGACATTAAGTCAGGAATCTTTTATAAAAGAAATCCATGTAGCATGTGAGACTTGACGAATTGTCTCTTTGAGAAATAGATACAGTGGGATCTCTATGATGCTTTTGTTATTGCTTTGAGAAGAAGGTTTTCCAGGTTTCTGTTTTTTAATTTTTTAAGAAAAATAGCAATAAGCCTAGGAGCTTGGCCCTTTATTAAGAGAACACATACCTTCAGGGGTCAGCAGGCTGAAGGGTCACAGATGAGCACTCTGACAGTGGTCCAAACTGCCTCTTTCCAGCAGGATAGCTGTGGGAAGGCAAGAGGAACGTCTGCAAGTATTTCAGAAAAGGGGAGTCATGGAAAAAAGCCCAGATTTTAAAGTTCATGACAGGGACAAGCCCCTTGCAGTCATTCCCGGTGCTGGATTTCTTCTATACAGAAAGCCCAGTGGGCACCACACCCATGCACCTGGACTCAAGAATAATCAGCCCAAGACTAAATGTGTGGAGATCTCTTGATAGAGTTTCTGACCTGTAGACTTACTGATGTCCTCTTTCCTAGATATTCCCTTTACTCCTTTTGTTCAAAGCTCAATACCCATTTCAGAGTCAGAACGGGCTCCAAGGAGAAGTTTATGATATCTGCCATCCACAAACTTGGGTTAATGTGAGTTTAACCCAAGATATTATCCAGTTTTTATCAGATATGTTGTTCCTCACCAATGTGCCTTAAGAAGAGTAGGCTGGACTGTGAGAACCAACCAGACCTCTGCCTCAGGGAGCAGCAGCTCCGGGCAGGTATTGGTAATGAATGTGCCCAGGTTTTATTTCTCTCACCTCAGTCTCTGAATCACATCCCCACCAGTCAGACCTACTTGCTGGGATCATAAAGGAAATAGGAATGATGAGGAAACTCAGTTCCTTTCTCTTAGGGCAATAGTCAGCAAACTCATTATTCAACAGAGCCAAATATCAACAGTACTATTGAAATTTCTTTTGAGAGCCAAATTTTTTAAACTTCTTCTAATCTCACTTCTTCCAAACAGACTCGCCCAGGCCATGGTATTTTGTGGAAGAGCCACACTCAAGGGACCAAAGAGCCGCATGTGGCTTGTGAGCCACCACTGTCTTAGGGAGTTCCACCTCATGAGGAAGTATCCTGGAGGCCCATTAGTTAATTCCTTGCTATCCTGTAGGGAGATTTTAGCATCTCAGGGAAATAAGCAAAGGAATTTTCCTAAACCAATTTCATTCATATCAATCCATAGCCCAATGCACTGAACTCTTTTGAGGCTGTTAATCTCATTAAGAGCCTCTTTTATAAAGTTGCTCAAACACCATACACAATTTCTGTGGGCCCAAGTTTGGAACACAAGGCCCCACACCCTGGCCAGAGCTGACTGGAACCCAAGTGGATGCCTGGCCCAAGAGAAATCA
Organism: Lasiurus cinereus; assembly: GCA_011751065.1. NCBI lineage: Eukaryota > Metazoa > Chordata > Mammalia > Chiroptera > Vespertilionidae > Lasiurus > Lasiurus cinereus. Next base: position 28,360,359 of record JAAGEH010000041.1, on the reverse strand, counting down.
ACCAATTGATTGGTTTGAGCCAATAAGATTCTCCATTTCAAAGGAGAGGCCCAGAGGGTAAGATGCAGATAGGCACCAGATCTGTAATTCCAGATCAGGCTAGAGGTGTGCCATGGTGAGCTGAGCCAAATGCAGGATGGGGACAGATGCCCATAGACGTGAAAAATGGGGCTGCACCCTCCATCTGGGTTCAGCCAGAGATAGCAAGAAAAAGTTAAGAAGACTCGTGTTCTTTATCCTGCACCTGGCTACCCTCGTTGGAACAGAGCAGGAAGTGAGGAGAAATCCTGAAAGACAAGTAATTACCCCACAAAGCAAGAGATCTCACAATTACAATGCATCTGAAATTGGACAACCAATGGGTTCAGGCTGCCTGTCACTACTTGAGCCAATCAAGCATAGACAGGGTTGAATTATACATGAGCGTTTATTCCAATAATGCCAGCAGTATGGGAGAGCAGCAAGTCATCCATGAAAATCTGGTCTGAACCCCACCTCCCATAATTCAGCTGCTTATATTGAGTAGAAGGACAAAGATTACATGGGAAGTAGGCAAAAGGAATAAGAATGGGTATAAAAGGAATAAGAATGGGTATAATGGTTACAGGCTACAGGCATTTGGGCTGGGGCCTGGAGCCTCCATTGTTTGGCAACAAGGTTGTTATACTGGTGTGTTCCCTTGATAATAGGCAGTTCTCCTGATAAGGAGAATGGACCCCATTTCAGGTTAACTTCCATGTCCCGGGGGTACAACTCCCAGCTAGATTAAAATGTGCTTTCTTTAATCAGAACAAAACAGTCACAGTTAACAAAGCATGATTAACATTTCTTATAAAACTATAGCTAGTCTCCACTATTCAATTTCTCCTTCCCACCCCTAATATACCTAGTGTTGAATACTGTGACAGAAGCAAAAGTGATGAGAGTGAGAACAGACAGATGCATAAAGGGTGGCCCACCTGGTAAAAGAAATTAGGGACCACAGAACATGAAAAAGACCTCCTGGATGCTACTTCTTCTTTCATTTTTTTCCCCAGATGTTTCCAGTTTCCCTCCTTACAGCAGCTTTTTCTAAACTTCTTATTCTATCCCATACTCCTACATTTTCAGATGCAGATCTGCTTCCTCTGTGGGTAAAAAGATCAAAGCACCCAACACACTCCTCATTCCATCACCCATCCATCCCTCTTTCTTATCTGTTGCCAAGGAAACATGCCTCCTTTACATAGCTGAATCTTCCATGTCTTGTGTTGATCCTACAGCCTCGCACCCCCAGGACCCCTTCATCCATCACTTATCCACCTGCTCTGCTGCATCTTCGATCTCTCTCTCCTCTGACAGTACCTTCCTATCGGCCTGCAAATGTGCTCCAGAGCCTCCAACCCTGCCAACCCTTTCCTCAACCGTGGTATCCCCTCCAGCTACTGCCCTACTTCCTCATTCTCTGCACAGTCAAGCTTTCTGAAGGAATAGTTTATACTTTCTCAAGACTCATTCAGTCTTCAACTCACTAAGCCCATCATACTTGGGAAATGGCTCTAGGGAAACAAAGCAAGCTCTCAATTGCAAAATTTTATGTCCTGGTTCCAGCCTCCTCTTCAAATTTAACACAGCAAACCATCCCCTCTCGATTGATTAGGGTCCAAACAGGATACAGATGGCACACACAAGCTTGGTTGCTTTTCCCAAACTATCTCACACCTCTATAAATAGTCCCTTTATTCACGGGGGATGTTGCAGTAGACTGGAGCCAGCAGCAGAGAGAGAGCTACCAGAAATAAACTGGACAACCCATGGGTCCAGGCTGCCTGTTACTACTAGAGCCAATTAAGCAGAAACAGAATTGAATCATATATGAGCATTTATTCCAATAATGCCGGCACTATGGGAGAGCAGCAGGTCATCCACACAAATTTGCTCTGCATCCCACCATAAGCCAGCTGCTTATATTGGGTAGGACAAAAATTACATGGGGAAGTGGGCAAAAGGAATAAGAATGGGTATGCCAAATGAGTATTATAAGGGTGGGGAAAATAAGTACTATGGGCTAGAGCAACTCCATTTTGGGTGCAGTAAGGTTGTTAATCTTTCCATGATAACAGGCAGTTCTTGAATGAGAATGGACCATATTCCAAGGTTGACACCCAAGTTCAAGACTGACATGGGGGAAGGAGGTTTAGGGCTTGGCTCCCAGGTCCCTGAGTGGGCATACAACTCCCAGCCAGGTTAGAATGTGCTTTCTTTAATCAGAACAAAACAATCACAGATAGCAGAGCATGATTGATATTTCTTATAATTAATTATAGCTAGTCTTACTTTTCTATTTCTGCCAGAAACAGAGTGAGCTATGTGGAGGGTAAGAGCCAGGGAAATACACCTCCCAACTCACTCTGCTCTACCCTCCAACCTCCAGCCAGCACTCCCCCTTGGCTTAAACCCAACCAGAGTCCAAAAGGCAAGGAAGCTCGTTGCTGCCTGTGAGAAGAGCTTCTCCCAGGGCCCACAGCACCATGAGAACATTGCCGGTGGAGGATCTGGAACCAGAAAGAGCCAGCACTCCCCCTCCTCCTCCTGACTTGCTTCTAGTGGAGGAGGGGGAGTGCTGGGTCTTTCTGGATCCAGATCCTCCTATTCTTCTGGTTGTTCTCTCAATATTATAACCATGCCTCGTTAGTCTTATCTGTATTCTGAAATGTCTTGCCCTAGAACAGTGGTTCTCAACCTTCCTAATGCCGCAACCCTTTAATACAGTTCTTTATGTTGTGGTGATCCCCACCCATAAAATTATTTTTGTCGCCACTTCATAACTGTAATTTGCTACTGTTATGAATCTTAATGTAAATATCTGTGTTTTCCGATGGTCTTAGGAGACCCTGCTAGCTGTTCTCAACCCACATGTTGAGAACCACTGCCCTAGAACTTCTGGCCTATTCTTTCTTTTATTTTTTTCTTCTCTTCTCTTCTCTTCTTTCTCTCTCTCTCTCTCTCTCTCTCTCTCTCTCTCTCTCTCTCTCTCCTTCCCTGCCTTTCTCCCTCCCTCTTCTGCCAGAAGCTAATTCCAATATGTCATAAATGCTAAAAGTTTCATCAAAAGGTTAATGGAACTTGGAGATTCAGCAGGGCTGCATACATATTATCTGCTGCTGGAAATGGCTAAGGGCATTTCTTCAAACCTAAAGATTTGCATCGATGATTGCTTGCTACCAGACAGCTGAGAGCATTTCAATCTACATGTTACTGCCTCCTGCTGGCCAAACACCTGAACAGCTGAAGGCAGTTCCCCCAGTCTAAAGAGCAAGGGGTCCAGAGATTCAGGAGGACTTGGTTTCTCTAGTTAAGTTTCCTCTGGTTTCCCAAAATGCCTTCCAAAATAATGTTTTGTCTCTGGACTCCTTAATAATTTACCACAGCCCTTCTCCAGATTCCTAAACCCTTCTAGATGCTGGACAAGACCCCCCACACACACACACACACACAAACACACACTCCTTTCTTTAACAATTTTATTTCCCCAAGGCATTCACTATAACCTTCTAAGATCCAGGTCTACATCTTCAACTCTGACCTCTCACTCACCTTTTGCTGACTTCTCATTGAACTCTAACCCCTTAGTCATTACCACACCATTTCCCACAAGGAAAATGTGAGTACCTCAAATGCAACACATCCAAACAGAACTCATTCTCTTCTCCCTCATACTCTTGCCCATGTCCCCCTCCTCATTGACCGCAGGCACCTTTGACTTATTTATTTCCTTCACAGTCTTGTTACTCAAAGGAGGTGTATGGTTCACCCATATCCCCAGAATCACAATCTGCATTTGAGCAGGATCCCCAGGTGGCCATACACACAGGAAGATGTGGAAGTGCTAATTTACAGCATATGTCACAACCACGCCTATTTCCATTTAACACGGTGTTAACATGTACCAGACTTGGAGGCTTAACATTGAAAGAGAAAGAAGTCCTGCACAAACAGGACCCCTTTGGGATCTCCTCTGCCTCCCATCCACTTTGTCTTAGTGGAGCCGCCTTAAGGAGGAGGGTGTGCTTATAGTCTCCTATTGTTTTAAGAAATTCTAGCCATTTTTCTTCTTCTTTTTTTAAAATATAGCTTTCATTTCTTTCTTCTTTCTTTCTCTCTCTCTCCCTCCCTCCCTCCCTTCCTTCCTTCCTTCTTTTCTTGCTTCCTCCCTTCCTTCCTTCCTTCCTTCCTTTTAAGAGAGAAAGAAATAGAAACATTGATGCAATAGAAACAGCAGCTGCCTCCTGCACACCCCCTATTAGGGATCAAGCCTGCAAACCGGGTATGTACTCTGACCAGGAAATGGACTGGTGGTGTCTCAGTGTGTGGGATGGCGCTCAACCAAACGAAATACACTAGTCATCTCCTTACCTTTCTTCTTGCCTCTATCCTTAGAGGACCTTTTATGTTTAAGAAGAGAGAGAGAAAAACAGACAATTTGGGGTTTAAAATCAGAAGCTTATCTCTTTGAAAAACTCCCAGCTGACCTTTGTCACATACATCATATAGAATACTTGATACCCAGTTTTATCTCTCTGATCCTGTCTATAAAATGGAGAGATAATGGTAACTGTTTTATAATGTTTCTATAAGGATTAAAAGTAGTAAAATGTGCTTTCCCAAATGGACAGTGGTCAAATATTCATTGAATGAAGTGAGGTAGTTTTTAACATACTGGAGCCTCAGTTTACCCAATGTACGATAAGGAATAATGCAATACCAGATACCAAGTTCACTAAACACAGGCTCCCCAGCTCATCTCTATCATATGTCCCCACCATGCTCACACACATGCACTAACATGCACTTCCATATGCATGCACACACCCACAGACACATGCACATGCAGGCTAGTGCAGTTAAACACATGCACTCGTGCACATATGAACTCCCATATACTCATACATACACATATGCATTGCACACACACAAATACACATGCACACACAAATACACATGCACACATATAACACAACCACAGGAACTCTAGCCACTTGCCCCTGATGTTGATGAGGAACTCAAGAAGTTAAAAATATTTTAGCTTTAGATATGTAGTCAAACTAGAGGCCCGTTGCATGAAGAGATTCGTGTAAGAGGCCTTCCTTCCCTTGGCTTGGTAATTGATGCATGAAGAAAGCTGTTTCCAGGGACCGGGATGTATTGCCTGCCCTGACTTCAGGAAACCCACAAGCAATTCAACTTTTGTGTCCCAGGAGGACTTTGGGTCACCAGGATCCTGTCTGAGCAGGTGACCAAGGCAGTGAGACGTCTGAGCCAGAAAAGACATCTGCAGCCCAGGTTGCAGATAACGAATTGCTGGTCAGCAGATGAAGGGATACCAGGAAAGTCACCCAATTGCAGCTTTTATCTGATTACCCTATTCCCTACATTCCAAACTCCTTACCTACTGTCTTCTAAACCCCAAACCCCTTTACCTACACTTTTCTTCTCCTTATAAAAAGGTCAGCTCCAGATAAGATGAAAGATGGTTTTAGGATATAGAACCCACGCTCTTCTCAGATCGCTAGCCATCTGAATAAAGCGCCCGTAAGAATCAACCCTTGTCTTGTCTCATTGGTTCTGCTAGCACAAATGCCGACTGTTCGGGTTTCAATGTTCCCCAGATCCACCCCGCTGGGTGCCTGAAGAGCCTCTGCTGCCTCCCCGCCGCTCCCCTCATCCCCAGCCGCTCCACTCTAAGTACAGTGATCGTTCTAAGTGCAAGCCTGATTGTCACTCTTGCTTGAAACCCTTGCACTGTAGCCAGGCAAACACTTTCCATCCTTGAGTACCCTGTGTGCTCTCATCTTCTGGCACTTTCCATAGAGAAATCGAAAATCTTCTTCTCAAGTGACTAAATCTGATTTGTCAAGCCTCAGCTGCAGCATGGCCTCCTCCAGCTTCCTCCATTGCCTCCCACTTGAGGCACTGCTCCTCACTGCTCCCCAGGCTCTGGGCACCCCAGGCAGGGGAGGCAGAACTCCGCTGTCATCCTATCCTCCTCCTCCCAGCCTGGCCCTGCCATATCTGACTGTACTTTCACTGTCCACCAAACCCTGGAGCCCTGGGTTATGGGAGAGTGTGGGCAGTACCACTCCTGAACCCCAGGTTACCCCCAGAATCAACTGCAGTCAGAGGATCCCCAGCACTCACAGGAAACACCAGTCCCCCCGAAGGACCCCACCATCTCCTGTTCCCAGTGGCAAACCGAGGCAACAGGACACTATAGGCCATGTCCTTTGAGTTGGAATGGCAAAGCCAAGAACACAATCCACAATATGATCCTTGCAAGAAGCCAGCTCCGCTGTCAGCACCACCCCATCCAGACCGCCTTGTCCAGCCCCTGGGCCTGTGCAGGGAGGCGTCCGAGTGATGGCCAAGCTCCCCCTGTGGTGCTCCTTCTACTTCCTCAAAGCAGGAGCACCATGCTCCTTCCACAAGGCAGGAACACTGGGGAGGAGGCAGCCAGCCCAGAAATAAAGACTCAGATTCCCTTTGCCCAGGCGCAGAGATTTGTCTAGACTGGTCATCATCACGCAGGTAGCACCCTCAGGCCCCCAGGAGCTTGCATCTGAAAGATGCCTGTGGGTGCCAGCCTCACAGGGACCCGAGAGTGACAAGGACAAGGACATGTGAAATGAGCCAAGGGAGGAAGTGAGTGGAAATGCTTCTGTCCCTGGACAGGTGCCTCAGTTGGTTGAGTGTCATTCCATACACCAAAGGACAGTGGGTTCAATGCCCAGTCAGGAAACATACCTGGGTTGCAGGGTTGAATCCCCAGATAGGGTACATACGGGAGGCAACCTATTAATATTTCTCTCTCACATCAATGTTTCTCTCTCTTTCTCTCTCTCTCTCTCTCTCTCTCTCTCTCTCTCTCCTCTCCTCTCCTCACCTGTCCTCTCCACTCTCCTCTTCTCTCCTTTCCTGTCCTCTCCTCTCCTCCCTTCTCCTCTCCCTAAATATATCCTAAGTTAAGGATTAATAAAAACATGAGTTCTGTTCACACAACCGCTGCCTGCACAAAGAGACTAGTCCTCTCCATCACCCTCCTTTGAATCCCAGGCTCCATCTAAGCAGATGCCATGGACACCAACATCAAATGTCCACGGATTTAGGGAAAGCCTGCCATGGACGGGCACTCTGCCGGGCGATTTCGGAGGCTCAACCTATAAGAACTAACTAGGCGCCTGCCCTCAAATATCAATGTGCTCTACCCTGGCTGGGTACCTCCCTGGTTTTAAAGGAATTGGACAACAGTTCTTACTCTAGAGAAACATGCATCGTCTTGGAGGCAGGGCATAAGGCACACATGTGGGGAATAAAGAGTCCTCCCCTGCTCCCCAGGCAGGATGTGGCCAGAAGCTAAAGTGGGTGACACAGATGTTAGCTGCTCTAAAACTTCAGAGAAGAATGGGAAAGAGCTATGTGGATAGAAATAGGAAAGCTCAAGAAAAGAATTCAAAAAGTTTTTTTAAAAATTAAAAGAAATAGGCAGGCTCAGGAAGGGGCCCAGAGGCAGCTGGGTCAGCAAAGTAGGGAGGGCACTGCTGAAGGACCAGCTCGTGCAGGGCAGAGTGCAGCTCGTTGCAGTGTGTCTGTAGCAAAGGCACGGATTTCTGCTGGTTAATTGGTTATGTCTTATTTTGACTAATGATTCACTTTGAAACCAGCCCTGCCAGGACTCCATGTGGCCCAGGGGCCTGGCTGGTGAAGTCATCTTTCTTGCCCAGCCGTGTAAACACATCACAGGGCAGAGCCAAACCGCCGGGAGCTGGTGGGACCAGGCGGGGGAGGCAGCCTTGGGACCAGCGCTCCCTGCCTCTCCACAGTCCTGGGAGGAAGCCAGGTCCTTCTGTCTGTCTGCAGCGTCACAGTCTCTCCACCTGTGCTCGAAATCGCGCGGACATTGACGCTGCTGGGAAAGAGCTGCAGAGAAGCCGGGAGAACTGCTCAGAGCTTTGTAGGCAAATTGACCCGCCTCTTCCCCTTTGATTGTCCTGATTGACCCAAGTTCCCTGCAAGATGAAGTGTCATGAGCCCAAGGAGATCGCTGTGGTGGGGGGGCTTCCAATATGGCTCCCAGTGACCCCGCCTCCTGGGAGGGACCTGCAGACATACTTCAAATTAGGAGAACAGGGTCAAAAAGTGAGGGGATGTCACTTCTGAGATGGTAATTCTGACTTCCGCCTGGCTTACCTTCTCTGGTGCCTCTAGCTCGGGGGATTTCAACTGCTGAGCCTCAGGGACTTTTTCCCATTACACAGGACGCATTTCATGGCTCTGCTCTGTTCCCCGTCTAAAATCAACCGCCGGTGGGCTCCCCAGGTGGCCGGCACGTGGACACGAAGCCGGGGCCCAGGAGAGCAGAGCGCAGGGCGGCCGGCAGCCCGCACGCACGGGCCTTGGAGGCGGCGTGGAAGGCGCCTGGCAGGGCCGTGCACCCGCAGGCCCGCGGGGTGCAGGCCACAGGCGTGATCTGCGTGCATCTAAGAAGGGAGGTGAGTCTCCCTGATGGTCGTAGCGTTATCAGTGCAGAGTTTATTGCGTGTCCCACGTTTTCGGTTCGTGTGCACGCAAAGGTTTAAATTGCGTTTGATTTATTTCATGTCAGCCGGTTAGCTTTGAACTTTTGGCAGGTGTGTTCACAAATAATTTCAGGTAATAGCTATATTTTCTTTTGACTGGAAAGAGTTATTTTTATTTTATTTGTAGGCAACAGCATTTCATTTAACATGGGCACGTTTCTAATAAAAACACGAAACTTTGAGGACCGTGAAGAAAGTGACGCCAGCGCGTGGCGCGCTGCTTTGCCCAGCACATCAGCAGCTGACACTCGGGCGGCACCTTACTGCCGCGGCTTCTTCCAAAGCTGAGTTAGAAACGATGGCTCGCCATCACGACGAAGATGATCATCATTCGGCTTCACCTCCAGCGAAGGAAGTCCACCACGTCCCACATGTGTCGTTTGTGGAGAAAAATTAGCAGCCAACTCAGGGTTCCAAGTGAAGGAAAAGCAGGTGTGTTGTTTGTTTTGCTTCATAGTCATCCCCCTGGTGAATTGTGCTGCTATGAACATAGGGGTGCATATATCTTTTCTGATGGGTGTGTCTAGTTTCTTGGGATATATTCCTAGGAGTGGGATCACTGGGTCAAACGGGAGTTCCATTTTTAGTTTTTTGAAGAAACTCCATACTGTTCTCCACAGCGGCTGCACCAGTCTGCATTCCCACCAGCAGTGCACGAGGGTTCCTTTCACATGCTGTTTGTTGATTTGTTGATGATAGTCATTCTGAAAGGTGTGAGATGATACTGCATTGTTGTTTTGATTTGCATCTCTTGGATAATTAGTAACTTTGAGCATGTTTTCATATGTCTGTTAGCCTTCCTTCTGTCGTCCATCGAAAAGTGTCTATTTAGGTATGTTGCCCATTTTTTAAAATATATTTTATTGATTTTTTACAGGGAGGAAGGGAAAGAGATAGAGAGTTAGAAACATCGATCAGAGAGAGACATCGATCAGCTGCCTCCTGCATGCCCCCTACTGGAGATGTGCCCACAACCAAGGTACATGCCCCTGCCTGGAATCGAACCCAGGACCTTCCAGTCTTCAGGCCAACACTCTATCCACTGAGCCAAACTGGTTTCGGCTATTGCTCGTTTTTTGATTGGATTGTTTATCTTCCTTTCGTTAAGTTGTATGAGTTCCCAGTAAATGTTGGAGATTGAACCCTTCTTGCCAAAACAGGTTTGGCTCAGTGGATAGAGTGTCGGCCTGCAGACTGAAGGATCCCGGGTTCGATTCCGATCAAGGGCATGTATCTTGGTTGCAGGCACATCCCCAGTGTGGGGCGTGCAAGAGGCGACTGATTGATGTCTCTCTCTCATCGATGTTTATATCTATCCCTCTCCCTTCCTCTCTGTAAAAAATCAATAAAAAATATTTTTAAAAAAAGAGTTTAAACCCTTATCGGTGATAACATTGGCAAATATGTTCTCCCATGCAGTGGGCTTTTTTGTTGTTTTGTTGATCATTTCTTTTGCCTTGAAAAAGCTTTTTATTTTTATGTAGTCCCATTTGTTTATTTTCTCTTCAGCTTCCATTGCCCTAGAAGCTGTATCAATGAAGAAGTTCCTTCGGCATATATGTGAGATTTTGCTGCCTATGGATTCCTCTAGTATTTTTATGGTTTCCTGTCTTATGTTTAAGTCCTATATCCATTTTGAGTTTATTTTTGTGTATGGTATAAGTTGGTGATCTAGTTTCATTTTTTTTTTTGCATGTATCTGTCCAATTTTCCCAACACCATTTATTGAAGAGGCTGACTTGGCTCCATTGTATGTTCATGCCTCTTTTGTCAAATATTAACTGAGCGAGAGAATCCAAGATGGCAGCATAGGTAAACACCTACACTGCTGCCTCACACAACAATTTCAAAACTACAACTAAAAGACAGAGCGAACATCATCCAGAACCACAGGAAAGCTGGCTGAGAGGAAGTTCTACAGCTAGAAGGAAAGAGAGGGGCTCACAGAAACCCAGAGGAGCTGCAAAAAGCTGAGGTGCGGAGAGAGCGGGTGCCAGAGTATCTGACTGGCTTTCTCTCTGGCGGGAGGGAAACGGAGACTCCCAACGGCATTGAACCCCTTATCTTACGACACTAAACCCCAGATCCAGCTGAAACTCATACAGGGGGAGTTTGGACTGTGAAAAGGGAGAGGTGCACGGAAATTTAGGGGAGTCGCAAAAGATCAGAGGCCTGGTGGCGTGCACGGCACTGTGCAGAGGACAGATTGCTGATTGTGCTGCTGGCTTTCCCGAGTGGGTGGGAGACAGACCCTCCTAACTGTGCCACTTCTTACTCCACTAAGCCCCTGTTTCGGGTGAAACCCTGGGGACCCAGACTCTTGTGGTCCCAGAGTGCAGGGGAGCCGGAAAAGCAGCAGTCTAGAGGCATTACGGGTGTGTGCGCAGTCCCTTAAGCCCTGAGACTCCACCCATCCCAAGCTCAACAGAGGCTTCTTTGGTTTTGCAAGTCTGGTATCATAAGGCTGAATCCAACACAGCAGTTCTCCCAGCATAGTGAAAATGCCAAGGGAAGGGATCACAAACAAAAGAAATGGAGGGGAAAAAACGACTGGATATAGAGTTCAAAACCACACTTATAAGGTTTTTCAAGAATATGCTAGAAAAAATGGATAAATTTATCAAGTCCCAAGAGGAAATGCAAAAGGACCAACTAGAGATGCAAAAGATCCAACTAGAGATGATGGATAAATTTAGCGAGTCCCAAGAGGAGATGAAAAAGGACCAACTAGAGACTCTGACTGAAATAAAAAATATTATACAGAGTCCTAACAGCAGAATAGAGGAAGGCAAGAATCAAGTCAAAAATTTGAAATATAAAGAAGCAGAAAACATTCAACTGGAAAAGCAAGAAGAGAAAAGAATCCAAAAATGTGAATATAATGTAAGGAGCCTCTGGGACAGCTTCAAGCGTACCAATATCAGAACTGTGGGGGTGCCAGAAGAAGAGAGAGAGCAAGATACTGAAAACCTATTTAAAGAAATAAAATAATGACTGAAAACTTCCCCCACCTGGTGAAAGAAATAGACTTACAAGTCCAGGAAGCACACAGAACCCCATATAAAAGAAATCCAAAGACGACCACACCAAGACACATCATAATTAAAATACCAAGAGCAAAAGACAAAGAGAGAATATTAAAAGCAGCACGAGAAAAACAGTTCATTACCTACAAGGGAGCACCCATACGACTGTCAGCTGATTTCTCAACAGAAACGATGCAGGCCAGACAGGAGTGGCAAGAAATATTCAACGTGATGAATAGCAAGAACCTACAACCAAGAATAATCTATCCAGCAAAGCTATCATTCAGAATTGAAGGGCAGATAAAGAGCTTCACAGAGAAGAAAAAGCTAAAGGAGTTCATCAACTCCAAACCAGTATTATATGAAATGCTAAAAGGTACTCTTTTAGAAGAGGAAGAAGAAAAAGGTAAAAGACAAAAAATTATGAACAACAAATACATATCTATCAACAAGTTAATCTAAAAATTAAGTGAATTGAAAATTTGATCAACAGAATAAACTGGTGAATATAATAGAATCAGGAGCACAGAAAGGGAGTGGACTGATCATTCTCAGGGGGAAGGGTTGAGGGGTGTACAGGGAGACACTGGACAAAAATCATACATCTATGGATGAGATCAATGAGAGGGAGGTAAGGGCAGAGGGAAGGGTGGGAGCTGGGTGGAGGGGTGCTATGGAGGGGATAAAAGAGAAACAAATGTAATAATCTGAATAATAAAGATTTAATTTAAAAAATATATTAACTGAGCATAGTGGTTTGGGTTGATTTTAGGGTTCTCTATTCTATTCCATTGATCTATATGTCTGTTCTTGTGCCGGTACCAGGCTGTTTTGACAACAATGTCTTTGTAATACAGCTTGATATTTGGTATTGAGATCCCAGCTACTTTGTTCTTGTTCTAAGGATTGCTGTGGCTATCTGGGGGTCTTTTTTTATTCCAGATGAATTTTTGGAAAGTTCGTTGTAGGTCTATGAAATATGCTGTTGGTATTTTAATGGAGATTGCATTGAATCTGTAGTTTGCTTTCGGTAGTATGGACATTTTGATGATGTTAAGTCTACCAATTCATGTACATGGTGTGTTCTTCCATTTATTTATGTCTTCTTCTCTCTCTTTTTTCAGTGTCCTGTAGTTTTTTGTACATAGGTCTTTTACCTCCTTAGTTAAGATTATTCCTAGGGAGCTTAATTTTTTTTGGTGCAATAGTAAATGGGATTGCTTTTTTAGTCTCTCTTTCTGTAAGTTCACTATTGGTGTAAAGAAATGCCATACATTTCTTGGCATTAATTTTGTATCCTGCTACATTGCCAAATTCATTTATTAAGTCTAATACTTTGTGATGGCACCTCTATGGTATTCTATGTACAATATCAGGTCATCTGCAAATAAGGACAGTTTTACTTCTTCTTTTCCAATTTGGATGCCTTTTCTTTCTTCTTCTTGTCTGATCACAATGGCTAGTACTTCCAGTACTATGTTGACCACGAATGGTGAGAGTGGGCATCCCTGTCTTGTTCCTGTTCTTAGGTTTTAGTTTTTGCCCATTGAGTATGATGTTGGCTGTGGGTTTTTCATATATGGCTTTTATTATGTTGAGGTATGATCCTTCTATTCCCACTTTGCTGAGTGTTTTTGATCAAGAAGGAGTGTTGGATTTTGTCAAATGCTTTTTCTGCATCAATTGATATGATTATGTAATTTTTATCTCTCAATTTGTTTATGTGATGTATCACACTTATTGATTTGCAGATATTGTACCATCTTGCATCCCTGGTATAAATCCTATTTGGTCATGATGTATGATCTTTCTGATGTATTGCTGGATATAATTTGTTAGAATTTTGTTGAGGATTTTGGCATCTATGTTCATGAGGGACATTGGTCTATGATGCTCTTTCATTGTGTTGTCTTTACCTGGTTTTGTTATTAGGGTGATGCTGGTTTGATAGAATGAGCATGGAAGTGTTACTTCCTCTTGAATTGGAATTATCTGAGGATGTCGGGTTTTAATTCTTCCTTGAATGTTTAGTATAACTCCCCTGTAAAGCTGTCTGGCCCCAGCCTTTTGTTTGCTGGGAGCTTTTTGATGACTACTTCAATTTCTTCCATAGTTACCGGGCTATTGAGATTTTTAGAATCTTCCTAATTGAGTTTGGAAAGTTGTATTTTTTTAAGAATATGTCCATTTCCTCTAGGTTGTCTAGTTTGTTGGAGTAGAGTTGTTCATATTATTTTTTAACAATCCTTTGTATTTTTGTGGGCTCTGTTATTATTTCGTCTCTCTCATTTCTGATTTTGTTTTTTAATCCATTTTTTTATTAATGTGTTACATGTGTACATATCTTCCCATTGCCTCCCTCACCCCACTCTCATACATGCCCTCACCACCCAGTGTCTTGCATCCATTGGTTATGCTTATATACATGCATACAAGTCCTTCAGTTGATCTCTTACTTATCCCACCTCTCCTTAACCTTCCCACTGTAATTTGACAGTCTGTTTGATGCTTTACTGCCTCTGTATCTATCTTTTTGTTCATCAGATTATAATGTTCTTTATTATCCATAAATGATATCATGTGGTATTTTTCTTTCACTGACTGGCTTATTTCACTTAGCATAATGCTCTCCAGTTCCATCCAGGTTGCTGCAAATGGTAAGAATTCCTTCCTATTTTATGGCAGCATAGTATTCCATTGTGTAGATGTACCACAGTTTTTGGATCCAGTCATCTGCTGATGGGCACCTAGGCTGTTTCCAAATCTTAGATATTGTAAATTGTGCTGCTATGAACATAGGGGTGCATATATCCTTTCTGATTGGTATTTCTAGTTTCTTAGGATATATTCCTAGGAGTGGGATTACTGGGTTAAATGGGAGTTCCATTTTTAGTTTTTTGAGGAAACTTCATACTGTTCTCCACAGTGGCTGCACCACTCTGCATTCCCACCAGCAATGCATGAGGGTTCCTTTTTCTCCACATCCTCACCAATTCTTGTTGTTTGTTGATTTGTTGATGACAGCCATTCTGTGGGTTTATCATATATAGCTTTTATTATGTTGAGATATGATCCTATTCCCAACTTGCTGAGAGTTTTTATCAAGAAAGGGTGTTGGATTTTGTCAAATGCTTTTTCTGTATCAATTGATATGACTATGTGATTTTTATCTCTCAATTTCTTTATGTGATATATCACATTTATTGACTTGTGGATGTTGTACCATCCTTGCTTCCCTGGGATAAATCCTATTTGGTCATGGTGTATGATCTTTCTGAGGTACTGCTGGATCTGATTTGCTAAAATTTTGTTGAGGATTTTGGCATCTATGTTCATGAGGGATATTGGCCTGTAATTCTCTTTCATTGTGTTGTCTTTATCTGGTTTTGGTATTAGGATAATATTGGTTTCATAGAAGAAGCATGGAAGTGTTCCTTCTTCTTTAATTTTTTGGAATAGTAAGAGGAGGATAGGTTTTAGTTCTTCCTTGAATGTTTGGTAAAACTTCCCTGTGAAGCTGTCTGGCCCCGGGTTTTGTTTGCTGTGAGCTTTTTGATGACTGGTTCAATTTCTTCCATAGTTATTGGCCTATTGGGATGTTTAGATTCTTCCTGATTGAGTTTTGGAAGGTTATATTTTTCTATGAATATGTCCATTTCCTCCAGGTTGTCCAGGTGTTGGAATAGAGTTGTTCATATTATTTTTTAATAATTCTTTGTATATCGGTGGGGTCTTGTTATTTCACCTATTTCATTTCTGATTTTGTTTATTTGGATCCTCTTCGCTTCTTGGTGAGCCTGGCTAGAGGTTTATCAATCTTTCAAAGAAACAGATCTTGGTTTTGTTGATCTTTTGTATTGTTTCTTTGGTCTCTATGTCGTCTATCTCCACTCTGATCTTTACTACTTCCTTCTGCTTACATTGGGCTTTTCTTGTTGCTCTCTTTCTAACTCTTTGAGTTGTAGAGTTAGGTAATTTATTACCATTGTTCCTTGTTTTTTGCAGTAAGCTTGTAGAGCTATGAACTTCCCTCTCAAGACTGCTTTTGTTGTGTCCCATAGATTTTGGATTGTTGAGTTTTCATTATCATTAATTGTTATGATGTTTTTTATTTCTTCCTTGATCTCTCTGGTAACCCAATCATTGTTTAATAGCAGGCTGTTTAGTTTCCATGTGTTTGATTTCTTTGGATTGTTTTTATTGCAGTTGATTTCCAGTTTTATGCCACTGTGATATGAGAATGTGCTTGATATGATTTCTATCTTCTTGAATTTGAAGAAACTCTGCCTATGACCCACCATATGATCTATCTTTGAAAATTACCCATTTGCACTTGAGAAGAATGTATAATCTATGGCTTTGTGGTGAAATGTTCTGAAGATGTCAATTAATTCCATCTGGTCTAGTGAATCATTTAGGATTGATGTATCTTTGCTAATTTTTTGTTTAGAGGATTTGTTCAATGGTGATAGTGGGGTATTAAAGTCTCCTACTATGATTGTATTGCTGTCACTCTCTCCCTTGATATCCTCCAGTTTTTTTATGTATTTGGGTGCTCCTATATTGGGTGCGTATATGTTTACCAGAATTATTTATTCTTGTTGGATTGTTCCCTTTAGTATTATAAAGTGGCCTTCCTTATCTCTTGTTATGTCCTTCACTTTGAGATCTAATTTGTCAGATAGAAGTATTGCTACAACAGCTCTTTTTTTTTTTCATTTCCATTTGCCTGAAAAACCTTTTTCTATCCCTTCACTTTCAGTCTGTGTGAGTCTTTTTTTCTGAGGTAGGTTTCTTTTAGACAGCAGATATTTGGGTCGTGTTTTCTTACCCAATCCCTTACCTTATGTCTTTTAATTGGGGAATTTAATCCATTTACATTTAATCCAATACTGAACAGAAATGTATTCACGATACTAATAACCACAAATAAAGTTGACCACCAAAGAGAGGCAAATTAGGGAATAGGAGATAAAGAAGAGAGAAAAGAAAAAAAAGAAAGGAGTGCCAAAATGAAATTAGGAGGGGGAAAAAAGTAAGTGAGAAAGGAAAGAGAATAAGAAAGAGAAGGGAAACAAAGAATATATATGGGGAGAAAACTCCAACAGAACAGCCATTAATCCCAACAAATGCCAGCAACAAGTAGTTGGAGATTAATACAAATTACAAACAACAACTAATATCAAGTGAGGCGAGGAAAAACAGAATCAATAAACAAACAAAAACAAAAAAAGAATAAGCAAAACAATCTCACAGAAAAGCATAAAAGATCAATATAATCAACATTCAAGCAAATAACAACAAAAGGACAGAGAGAGAAACAAGTTTTGGATAGTAAGACAGAGAAGCCAGAGGTGTGTATGGACTTGGAGTAAGGGATTGGAAATTAAATATATAAGTAGGGTGAAATTTCAACAGGAAGTAAAAAGGTAGAATAGGGAAAATCTAAAGTAGGTAAAGGGTAAGAGAAACAGAGCAAAAAGGGGGAAAAGTTAAGAAGAGAGTGATGGCACAAAGGTAGAGTTGAGATAGAGTAAAATGATGCTAAAGAAAAGATAAAAATAGAATGTAGAACACTAATCCCAAAGTAAAATAAAGAGAAAATAAAATGACACTTTTTTTAACAAAAAAGTAAAATAATAATAGTAGTAATACTGATTGAAAATAAAAATGTATTAATTAAAAAGGTAAAATCAAGTGAGGAAAAAAGAAAAAAATGGTTTCTTAAGTAAAAGATGAAAAAAATTAAAATTAAAAAATTGAATGTGCAGTAGTGAAGGTAATTCACTTCCTCTATTATTCTGTTTGATGTGCCTATTTCCTAGTCAGGACAGTATTGTAGTTCCCTGCATTCCGCTGCTCCTCCATGTTATAAGCCAGTCCTGATTTTTAAGGAGGGTGTGTGTCTTAATTTCTTTATTCCTTTATTTGTGATTACACAAGAGTCAATTTGTGATTCAGCTCCTGAGTGGCAGTGTTTCTGGATTGACCTCCGAGACTATAGGTCCTCTCTAGACTGTGCTTTGATCCTGCTTTCCCTATGGCACTCAATACTGGTTTGTGGGAGTGAGCTGCCCCAGAGCTGGTTCTCCAATGATCACTCCCTGCTCTGATCCCCAGATTCCAGAAAAACAACTTTCCCCTGCAGTCTCCTAGTGTGTCCCCAAGTGGATAATCCTATGTATTCGATTCAGCAATCAGAAGCAAGGATCTGAAGAGAAAGGAGTGCAAGTGCGTGAACTCTCCTCCCCCCTCATGTCCAAGCAGCCAGCACACTTTTAAAATTCCCAGGCTGTCACTCTGTATCACATCAAAATGGGTTGCTTTCTAGAGATCCCCTCTGTTAGCAGCTCTGAGGACCCACTTCCACATTCACAGATCATGCCAGCCCCAATAGCCAAGGATCTCTTCAGGTGCAGACTTCCCCCAGTCCTCCAGCTCCCACAGTTCACGTGCTTCTTTGTCCTGTGGGACCAGAGATTCCA
Organism: Lasiurus cinereus; assembly: GCA_011751065.1. Lineage (NCBI taxonomy): Eukaryota > Metazoa > Chordata > Mammalia > Chiroptera > Vespertilionidae > Lasiurus > Lasiurus cinereus. The sequence continues at coordinate 28,342,236 of JAAGEH010000041.1, read as the reverse complement.
ACTCATCCCAGGCAAAATCCGACCTTTCTGTGGTGGAGTGTAGAGCTCCTCTGAATCCATGTATTTGTGCCAATTGGGGACCAGTGTTCTGGGGTTTGCTGTTTCTCCATGGGTACCTTAGTTGTAGATTCTCAGGCTTCCAATAACATCCACCCACCCCTTCAAGATGGCGCAGTCTCCACATCCAAGCTGGCTGCTCCAGGAGGGAACCCAGCAGCAGTAGGGACTGCCCTGTCAGGAGAGCTTCATCCAGCATTCCTCCTCCTTCTCCTGGAGTATCGCTGTCCCTCAACTTGTCAACAAACACTCCCCATGCAACCCTCAGTTGTTCCTTCTGTTTGCTCCAGGACAAGGCTCAGGACATGTCCATCTATTTCACCACCATTTTTTTCTTGATTTTGTTTAGCAGTTCATCAATCTTATCCTTTCAAGAACCAGCTCTTGGTTTCATTGATCTTTTGTATTTTTTTTTCTCTATGTCATTTATTTCTGCTCTGATTTTTATTATCTCCTTCCTTCTGCTCACTGTGGGGTTTTCTTGTTGCTCTCTTTCTAATTCTTTGAATTGTAGAGTTAGATGATTTACTACAATTTTTTCTTATTTATTGAGGTAGACTTGTAGAGCTATAAACTTCCCTTTCAGGACTGCTTTCATTGTGTCTCATAGATTAGGACCAGGACATGAGGGAGCAAAAACTCTCCTGTCAGCCAAAGAATGTCCAGCCTAAGAAACAAAGTCTTATGAGCACTTATTTAAGCCAAACTGATAATTGCTGGGAAGCAAAATCTCAACGATTGAAATGTTGCTCCACAGAAAGGCAGTTTTTCAGCTTGTTTTATACATTAGGGGGTGTAGGAGGAGTCTGTGAAATTCCTTGGTGGTAGATGAGGGAGGCAGGAGAAAGCAAAGCAGGGACATCTCTGAGCTTGGAAAGACTCACACTTTTTTACATTGGTGGGTACAGGACAATAACTATTTCTAGCACCGAGAGATGGTGATCAGACAATAAGATAACAATGTGGGCCCTAACCAGTTTGGCTTAATGGACAGAGTGTCAGCCCTCGGACTGAAGGGTCCCAGGTTTGAGTCTGGTCAAGGGCATGTACCTTGGTTTTGGGCTTGATCCCCAGTAGTGGGCGTGCAGGAGGGAGCTGATCAATGTTTCTCATTGATGTTTCTAACTCTCTATGCCTCTCTCCTTCTCTGTAAAATCAATAAAAACATTTTTTTTAAATGAATAAAAAGGCTGGAGATCCAACATGGCGGCATAGGTAAACACCTACACTGCTGCCTCGCACAACAATTTCAAAACTACAACTAAAAGACAGAACGGACATCATCCAGAACCACAGGAAAGCTGGCGGAGTGGAAGTTCTACAACTAGAAGGAAAGAGAGGGGCTCACAGAAACCCAGAGGAGCTGCAAAAAGCCGAGGTACGGAGACACGCATGTGGAGAGAGCAGGTGCCAGACAACCTGGCTGGCTTTCTCTGGCAGGAGGGAAACGGAGACTCTCAAAGGCATTGAACCCCTTATCCTACGACACTAAACCCCAGATCCAGCCGAAACTCAATCGGGGGGAGTTTGGACTGTTAAAAGGGAGAAGTGCATGGAAATTTAGGGGAGTCGCAAAAGATCAAAGGCCTGGTGGCGCACACAGCACTGCGCGCAGGACAGACTGCTGATTGTGCCACTGGCTTTCGCGAGTGGGCGGGAGACAGACCCTCCCAGCTGTGCCACTTCTAACTTCACTAAACCCCTGTTTCGGGCGAAACCCTGGGGACCTAGACTCGTGTGGTCCTGGTGCGCAGGGGAGCTGGAAAGGCAGCAGTTAGAGGCACTGCGGGCTCGTGCACAAGGACCACTCCAGCGATTACCCAGTCACGTGAGACTCAGGGGCCGTGGAGGGTGGGGCCGACTGGAAGGCAAGGCGGTCCCTTAAGCCCTGAGACTCCACCCCTCCCAAGCTCAACAGAGGCTTCTGCGGCTTTGCACCTCTGGTATCATAAAGCTGAATCCAACACAGAAGTTTCCCTGGCATAGTGAAAATGCCAAGACAAGGGAAGGGATTACAAACAAAAGAAATGGAGGGAAAAAAACGACTGGATATAAAGTTCAAAACCACGCTTATAAGGTTTTTCAAGAATATGCTAGAAAAGATGGATAAATTTATCAAGTCCCAAGAGGAGATGAAAAAGGACAAACTAGAGATGCAAAAGATCCAACTAGAGATGAAAAAGGACCAACTAGAAATTAAACATACACTGACTGAAATAAAAAATATTATACAGAGTCCTAACAGCAGACTAGAGGATGGCAAGAATCAAGTCAAAAATTTGAAATATAAAGAAGCAGAAAACATTCAACTGAAAAGCAAGAAGAGAAAAGAATCCAAAAATGTGAAGATAATGTAAGGAGCCTCTGGGCCAGCTTCAAGCATACCAACATCAGAATTGTGGGGGTGCCAGAAGAAGAGAGAGAGCAAAATACTGAAAACCTATTTAAAGAAATAATGACTGAAAACTTCTCACATCTGGTAAAAGAAATAGACTTACAAGTCCAGGAAGCACACAGAACCCCAAATAAAAGGAATCCAAAGAGGACCACACCAAGACACATCATAATTAAAATACCAAGAGCAAAAGACAAAGAGAGAATATTAAAAGCAGCAAGAGAAAAACAGTTTATTACCTACAAGGGAGCACCCATACGACTGTCAGCTGATTTCTCAACAGAAACGATGCAGGCCAGATGGGAGTGGCAAGAAATATTCAACGTGATGAATAGCAAGAACCTACAACCAAGAATAATCTATCCAGCAAAGCTATCATTCAGAATTGAAGGACAGATAAAGAGCTTCACAGAGAAGAAAAAGCTAAAGGAGTTCATCAACTCCAAACCAGTATTATATGAAATGCTGAAAGGTACTCTTTTAGAAGAGGAAGAAGAAAAAGGTAAAAGACAAAAAATTATGAACAACAAATACATATCTATCAACAAGTGAATCTAAAAATTAAGTGAATTAAAAATTTGATCAACAGAATAAACTGGTGAATATAATAGAATCAGGAGCACAGAAAGGGAGTAGACTGATAATTCTCAGGAGGACAAAAATCATAAAGCATCAAACAGACTGTGAAATTACAGCAGAAAGATTAAAGTTAGGTGAGGTAGATAAGTGATCAATCAAAGGACTTGTATGCATGCATATATAGCATAACCAATGATCACAGACACTGGGGGGTTGGGGTATGCCTGGGAGGGAGGGGGCAATGGGGAGATATGTATAAAAAATTAATAAAAAATTAATTTAAAAAAAAATGAAAAAAAAGTAACAGTGTGGTCTCCTGCTTTGGTGCTGGCAGTTGTGCCCTCAAGGGGGTCTGAAAAAATATTACTCTGACATTTCAAAGGAATGTTGTCCTACACGCACAAAGTCAATATATAACTTCAAAGTTAAAGCTTGACCTTTGTCAAGGAAGCTATAGGCCTAAAACGTGACTACCCATTATGACCTGCTCTTAGTTCGCAATTTTTATGTGTGGTTACTTTGGTCTCTGAATTTATAAGACCCACCCAGCAGGCCTCCCCTGAGCTTCTCATGTTTAGTATGTGGCCCTTTTTTCCTCCATATATCTTACCTAAGACACAATGTACTAGAGGATCTTTATTATAGCAGCCTTGCTTACCTAATACACTTGGAGGTCAAAACAGTGGTGCTGAAAAGCTTATCATAAATAAGGCCATGTATAAATAGACTTTGGTTTACATTCAAATGTATTCAGTTTCAAGGTTGCCTTTTATTTTGAGATTACACCCTTCCTAAGGTTTTTTTATGTTCAAATATACTTCCTCTTTTTTTTTTAAATATGTTTTTAGAGAGTGAGGGAGAGAGAGAAACATCAATGTGAAAGAAAAATATCAATCAATTGCCTCCTGTATGCATCCCAACTGGGAATTGAACTCACAACCTGGGGATGTGATCTGACTGGGAATGGAATCAGTGACCTTTTGATGCATGGGACAACATTCAACCAACTGAACCACACTGGCCAGGGCCAAATACAATTAAGTAGGTAGAAGGTGTTTGAGGTTATGTGGGGCCCAGGTTGGGAGAAGGGAATTGATTGCAAAGAAGCATGAGAAACTTTTTAGGATGAGAAAGTCATTCCATAGCTTGATATGGAAGTGAGTATACAATTGTTTGGCATTATCAAAATTCCTCAAATTTAAAATGGATGAATTATATTGTATGCAAATAACAGTGATAAAAAATAATTAAAATGAACAAGTACCTCTTCTTATATAAAAGTAAGATAAAAATGGGTTGTCATTTTTCAAGACCTATTTTGTAAAATAAAATGGCAAACTTATGTGGGTCCACATATTTTTCTAAAGTAGCGGTTCTCAACCTGTGGGTTGCGACCCCTGTAGGGGTTGAACGACCCTTTCACAGGGGTCGCCTAAGGCCATCGGAAAATGCAGATATTTACATCACGATGCATAACAGTAGCAAAATTTCATGGTTGGGGGTCACCACCACATGAGGAACTGTATGCAAGGGTTGCAGCCTTAGAAAGGTTGAGAACCACTGTTCTAAAGTTTTCAGGGATGAGAAATCAATAAGTCTGAGATCCCTTGTATGATTATAGCTGTGTAATAAGTTATTACAAAATTTGGCAGTTAAAACAATAAACATTTATTATTGCACAGTACCTGTGAGTCAGGAATGTGGATGGGTTTTGCAGGGTCTTCTGGCTTAGGGTTTCTGCTGTTGGTCAAGGCTGTAGGCTCATCTGAAGACTCAAATGTGGGGGGCATCACTCCCAAGCTCACTCTGGTGCTTGGCAGGTCAGTTCCTCACAAGCTATTTGACAGAGGAAATCAGTTCCATGCTGGTTTTGGGCCTTCTGCCGTTCCTTGCTCCATGGTCCCCTCCATGGGGCAGCTTGCAACACGGCAGCCAGCTTCCAGCAGAACAAGCAAGTGAAGGAGCAAGAGCAGGCCAACAAGACAGAGACAGAGTTTCTTAGAGACTACCTTCCATAGTCCCAAATCGGAACATGGGAGAGCCAGGTCTGATGGAAGAGAGGTCTGAAGCCACCACTTCTGCCTGGGTCATGTTGATGGAAACTGGCAGGGGGGGCGGGGTGGGGGGCTGGTTTCATTTTTTCCCCAAATTAGGGCAGCTGCCAAGAATGGGGGCAGATGGTAGGATAGGAGTTTTGAGGGGAATGGAGAGCTATACTCTGAGGTTCTAAGCAGTTCAGGTCCGTAACTAGGAGTGAATACTCAAATCTACCTCAGAAACACATGTACCCTCTTCTGGGAAAATCACCTTGAGTTCAGTACCATTGGTAAATGTGATCCCCAAGTGGAACTGCGTGGTAGCTAGGAACCTGACTGTCTACCCTCGACTTGCAACATCCTGCAGGCATGGATGAGGGCCAATATGATGCTGGGTGCTGCGATCCTGTGACACCCATCCTACAGGCCAAAGGGAAGGGCTGCCCTGCCAGGGAGGCAGGGGACGTGGGATTGAGGGGAGAGGGCTGATGTCCCTTCCAGGAAGTAGATGAACAACACAGTGTCAGATGTCCTAGCAAAGGCAGATCCTGAAATGAGAGGATCTGAGTGGGGCAGCAGTGAAAAGGCATTACCTTACCTCTGGGCCTGGGGACAAAGTAAAGTCTGTCCCAAAGGTAAATTAAAATCTCCACCCTCTCTCCTGCTTGAAGGCCCAGGATAGGGAGGGTGAACAGAGACTTGTCTTTGGGGGAGAGATGATGTCAGCTGGCACTCTGCAGGGAGACCCATGCTCTCAAGAATGGGCCTGTGGCCCTAAAAGCCACCACGTCTGGTGGATGAACAGAACAGGATCTTCTGCATCTCACTGCCCTCCGTGTCCACAGCTCCAGTGCAGGCTTATTCAACATGCCAGCCTGACCCCAGCTCATTGCGGGATGTTAGGAGAATAGCTCACCCACCCCTTTGCATGGAATGACAGACAAGAGAGCAGTGTCCTTCCCAGGCCAGGGCAGCCTCGTTCTGACACGACACGGAGGTCGGAGCCTGGGCCACACATGACTCTTACATGGCAGCACATTAAGCAAGGCACTAGAGAGCTGAAGTGTGCTGGGCTCAGTGAAGTTAACTGAATGTGGTTTTATACCTGTAGATAACTGCTGAGAATCACACTTACTACTCAAACAATGACAAACCATTCTGGCATTTTGGAGGTTCAGGGTGAGGCACGGAGAACCCGACTGTACCAACTGTCCTCCTGGCCCCCATATCCTCGCCCAGGTCCTTTCAGATGGGCTCTCCTCCGGACCTCAAACAAGCTGCTCCCTCCAAATCCAAGGATGAACCATTCTCCACCCAGGCCATTGTTCCTGGAGCAAGAAGAGGCATTAAGTAGAGTGTAAAGTCCCAAAGCTACCTCAATACCTAGGAATTCAGACTTCTTTTGAATAACCAGATTCAACTTCCAAATCAGGGCAAAAACTCTTCTCACGTTGGACCACATCTTAACTACAGCTGGGGACAAAGGTGCCCTGGTCCCACCCCAGCCTCACTGACCTCAGCTGTAATCCTTGTGCCAAAAGGGGTAGCAGCCAAAAAGAAATGAGGTGTAAGAGAACACATTTTAAGGAGAAGAATATTTACAGATAGATTCACCTTTCAACACTGGAGCTATGAAGCCAGGAAAGTTGCAATTTGCAATCAAATGTCAGACATGTGGACTCCTGGCTAAGGAGTATAATTGTGTCAGCTTCCTGAATTGTATTCTCAAACCAGCCTGGTGGACACTAGATGGACTCTAGCCACCAAAATGTAGGAAAGAGAGAGAGAGCATAAGGCTTTACACAACTGTAGGAGGGCTTTATACAACTGTAGGAGGACTTTTCGTGTTGGGTAAGTCCAACACCTAATTCAACACCTTAGAGAAGTCATCCATCAGCCAGGGACTCATTTCCAGGCTGCTCCTTCTTACACAAGAAGGCAGGACTCCCATCTGGGCTGGCGTGGCTCAATGGTGAGTGTTGACCCATGAACCAGGAGATCACCGTTGGATTCCCAGTCAGGGCACATGGCCGGGTTGCGGACTCAATGCACACACAGTGAGGGGGCCATGGAGAAGGCAGGCAATCAATGATTCTCTCATCAATTCTCTCATCATTGATGCTTCTATCTCTCCCTCTCCCTTCCTCTCTGAAATCAATAAAAATATATTGGAAAACAAAACAAAACACAAAGAAGGCAGGATCCCCCACTCAGCTCTCCCAGGCTACAGCCCATTTCCTGGATCCAGTTAAGGAGGCAGAAAGAAACCATCGAAATCTAAAAGATACGAGGAAACTCAGTTTTCAGTTTAGAGTAAATTGTCCTGCAGACACCAGCTCATTTACTCTTGTCTTGGCACTAAGTGAAGGCAGATGGCCGCATCTTGCAGGTGAATGTTTATCTCTGTGTTCAGAGTATTCCCGAGAATTTTATGAGCAAGGACGAGGGAGCTGGTTCAAAGAACTGCCATGCTTGCCCTGTCACCGTGACTTATAGAGAAATACAGTTTGGTTCTTTCTATCACCGCCCCTTTGGTATCTTCAAGTGCCCCCTTGTGGCCACTGCGCGCCCCCGCAGCTTCGGTCGCGGCACCATTCCCAGTTATCCTAGCCACACCGGGGGTGCGGAGACACCAAAATGTGACGAGCTGAGCCCCTCTGATACCTGTCCTTCCAAAGCAGGTCTGATCGACTGCGGCATCTTCCGCCTGGCCCGTCGCTACTGAGGCTCCAGGAACAGGTGGAGGTGGCGCCAGGTGGGGGAGTCGCGGGGGACCTCTGCCCCACCCCTCCAGAACCAAGTTTCAGAAAGGTCGTACCCGCAGGGCCTAGAAAAGTGTCTGAAGCACAGTGACTGCTAACCACGCATTTCTGGAAAGGGGCAGGGAAGGCCGAGATGCTGGAGAGGAGGGGAGGGGAGGAGGACTTGGGGGGCCTGCCTGTGCCCCGGGGTCTGCAGCGCGAGATGCTTCCCAGGATGGCTCTTTGGTTCTGCTCTCCCGAAGCGGTCTGGACACATCACCACCTCCAGCCTCCCAGGGCAATCGCACCCCGCAGAGGAGGGGTGGGGGGTAGCGGGGAGGGTGTGGAGAGAGGAAAGGAAAGAAGAATAAAGGCCTTGCCTGGTGGCTACATTCCTTTCTTGGACTCCCACGGGATTTTGCCCAATTGAACAAGGACAAGCTGGGGCGATACTGCCCCCTGGTGGCTCCTTCCCGTCACAGCAAGTGTTTTAATCTTGGGCACCGTTCAATTTTTCCTAAGAGATTTGATTAACAGCTTGGATGCTCTGTCCATGCAGTGACCAGTGCTTCCTCCCGGTCACCCCACCTTGGGGTGAGTTAAAGAGGATCACAGTAACAGCACAAAAATGGCACTTTTATGGTTCAGCCCACCTGCAAAATTGTGGGCACTGTGAATCCCCACAAGTTCCAACCAATTAGTTCTATTATCCCAAAGAGCCTGGGCCATTCTGTGACTGTCACCATTTCCTTTTGCTAAGGTGATCCTTTCTCTGCCCTTTGCTCTCCCTCTTTTCTGAATACTCTCCGTTCTGAGCTCCATTATGGCTCCTGTCTGAGCCCTCATGAATAAGACTCCACTGCTCGGACCCCTTGAGCTCTGCCTCACTCACAGTTGTCCTTTACCTCTAACCATAAGCCACTGTTCTTAGGCAAGTTGGTGTTATCATTTGACACCTCCTTCCACAAGGCCCTGGTGCAAATAGCTGCTATCAGTATTATTCCACTGCCTTCCCCAAGGTTCTCCAATTAGACTCTCAAAACTAAAACCCTTACCTTAGCTGATTTGGCTCAGTGGAGAGAGTGTTGGTCTGCAGACTGAAGGGCCTCAGGTTTTATTCTGGTCAAGGGCATTTACCTTGTTTGCAGGCTCTGATCCCCAGCCCCAGTAAAGGCGCCTACAGGGGACAATCAATCATCTCTTTCACATCACTGTTTCTGTCTCTCGCCCTCCCTTATACTCCAAAAATCAATGGAAAAATATCCTCAGTTAAGGATTAACAAACAAACAAAAACCCTAAAACCTGTTTGCAAGGTGCCCAGTAAACAGTATTTTTATTTTTAAATTATTTTTACATATTTTGTTATTCAAGGAATTTTTTTTACTTTATTTTTATTGTTGATGTTTTATTGACAATGTCCCTATTCCCCCCACCTTTGCCCATTTTCACCTAACCCCACCCACACACCTCCCTTTCTTCTGGCCATCACCACACTGACTTCTGTGTTTATGAGTTATGCATATATGTTCTTTGGCTAATCCCTTCATCTTCTTTCATCCAGTCCCTCCTAATCCCTTCCCCTCTGACAGCTATCTATCCCATGTATTCATAAGTCTATCTCCACTTTGCTTGTTACTTTATTTTGTTCATTGAATTCCACATATGAGATCATATGATACTTTTCTTTGACTGGCTTATTTCACTTAGCATAATGCTCTCTAGGTCCATCTATGCTGTTGCGAATGGAGATTTCTTTTTTACAGCATAGTATTCCACTGCATAAAAGTACCACAGCTTTTTTATCCACTCCTCTAATGATGGGAACTTGGCCTGTTTCCAAATCTTGGTTATTGTAAATTGTGCTGCTATGAACATAGGGGTGCATATATCTTTTCTGATTGGTGTTTCAGATTTCCTGAGATATATTCCTAGAAGTGGGCTTACTGGGTTAAATGGGAGTTCCATTTTTATTTTTTTGAGGAAACTCCATACTGTTTTCCACAGTGGCTGCACCAGTCTGCATTCCCACTAGCAGTGCTTGAGGGTTCCCTTTTCTCCTCATCTTCATCAACACCCACGTTTGTTGATTTATTGACAGGGTAATAGAACTAAATAGATTGTCTGCACCCAGATATACCTAGGGACATATCTGGTAGTCTGGATCACTGGAGCCCTGGTGCCCGGCCTGTGTACATCACATACTTTGGGCTCCCTTGGAATAGAACCAGTTTATTCATTAGGGAAACCCTGGAAGGGCATCACTAGAGAATTCTGGTGCTCACAGCTGATAGGGACTCTCGGTGCTCCCTGCTGGCTTTGGAGACCGCAGAGGGCAGAGATGAGACAAGTGAAGAGACTCCCCACGGGCTGCTCTGAGTCTCTGGGCAGGTGTAGAGATGTATCCAGATATCCGGGAGGGAGAAAACTGCAAAGAGCTTTCCCCAAGCTCGTGGAGATCTCTGATCACTCCATGTTCCCAGGGAGAGGATGCCTGGAAGGTCTCTCATTCAGTTCCCTAATGTGCCACAACCTGGGATCCTCTGAGGATACGGGCATGAAAGCCGGATGCAGCGATTCCTATGGCTAGATCGGCCCTGCTTTCCCCATTACAGGGTCCAAAATAAGGGTTTTTCATTACTCATAACCACCTGAGTCCTCTCACAATACAGGAGCTTATTAAGACTTCACAAATGATTGGATACAGGCCAAGAGGAGGGTGACATCTCAGGCGACGGCAGTAAAAGAGGTGTGGCTGATTGGGAGGGCTCTTAAGAGAGACAGAGAAATTGGGTGGGTGGAGTACAGTTAAGTCAGGCATGTGAACTGAATTAAAATGTCAGTCTACTTCTGAATGCTCAGTGCAAACTGGTCCAATAGACTTCAGATCTGGGAAAAGCCCGTTTTACATTTCCATACTGTAGGTTAATCTCTTCCCCTCACTAAACACCCCTTACCCTTGGCACTTCAAGGTATCAGTACTTAACATTTAATTCTGAAGTGTACTGGGTGCTTAAAAACAACCACACACAATAATAAAGTTCTACCCAAGTCTAACTGGCATGAGCTAGCTACACACAAAGAGAAGAGGCCCTTGTGGGTTGAAGATTATTAAATATGAAGTATGTTTGTCAGGAAAAACCTTTGTTTATATAAACAGTAGAAGTGCAGCTATGGCAACCCTGCTTGGTTTGCTCTGCAGTCCACAAAGGCCTCGCAGCCAAACACCCGCCTCCTTTTTCACTGCTAGCCTAATTTTTTTCCTTTTTAAAGATCTCTAGCCAAAATTCCATGATCTGCCTGCTTCGTTTCCAGGCTCAGAAAATATCACTTACAAAGTGCCGGGGAACCAGTTGAAGCCACTGCCAAAGGTTCTAAATGAAAGCTCGTTTCTCACACACACACTCACACACAAAGATGAATGTTGTTTGCCAACTACAGTATGCTTTCCCTTTCTTATGTAACCCAAGTTTCCTGGGGCCACACAGGACCAATGAAATCACATTAGATGACCAGCAGTAACCCATAGTTCATCTGGGTTCTCCTACCTGTTCACAGAGGCCTTTAGCCTCCTAGGAAGTGCTCCTGAGTAGTGTAGGGGGTGTACTTAGATATGCCCCTGAATAAATCCTATCTCCTCAATGGTGTCCACAGGGGTCCCCTCAAAACTCTGAGGGTGGTGGGGTGGTGGAACTGAGAACCCTTCACCTCCCTGTGTGTCTCACTCAATAAACACATCCCAAAACAAGCTGCTGTGCCCCGTCTACCTTACTGACATTTTTTAGTGAAAGTTTCCTCTGCTATCCAAAGAAAACAGCTAAGGGCTGGTCTAAGTGGTGGCACCAGACTCTTCTCAGGATTACCATCCCCTCCAGGAGGGAAGGTCAGTCATCCTGTCTAATCAGCAAGAGGCTACTCAGGTCCTCATCCAAGTTGGCTTCTGGGGAGTCCCAGTCCACTCACTCAGACACAGACCAACATGTCTGGCCCACTTAACACCTCAACAGGGACACCTGATTCATCAGCAAGAGAGGCATTAAAGAATTCAGCCCTAGCTGGTTTGGCTCAGTGGACAGAGCATCAGCCCATGGACTGAAGGGTCCTATGTTCAATTCTGGTAAAGAGTACATACCTCGGTTGCAGGCTCCATCCCCGGCCCTCGTCAGGGCCCATGGAAGATGCAATCAATGGATGTGTCTCACATAAATGTTTCTCTCTGTATCTCTCCCTCCCTTCCACTCTCTAAAAATCAATGGAAAATATCCTCAAGTGAGGATTCACCAAAAAATAAAAGAATGCAGCAGCCCGGCCAGCATGGCTCAGTGGTTGAGCATCAACCTCTAAACCAGGAGTCACCATTTGATCCTGGTCAAGGCACATGCCTGGGTTGTGGGCTCAATCATGTGTGGGTTATGTATGAGGCAACCAATCAATGATTCTCTCATCATTGATGTTTCTCTCTCTGAAATAAAACAAACAAAACACATAAAAGCCCACATTTTTTTTAAAAAAAAGTCCCTCCGAGCCCTAGCTGGTTTGGCTCAGTGTGTAAAGCGTAGGCCTGTAGACTAAAGTGTCCCGGGTTTGATTCTGGTCAAGGGCACATGCCAGGTTGCAGGCTCAATCCCCAGTAGCAGGCATACAGGAGGCACCCAATCGACGATTCTTTCTCTTCATTAATGTTTCTCTCTCTCCCTCTCTGAAATCAATACAACTATATATTTTTTAAAAATGTTTAAGTCCCTGTAATGTAACAAAAAAACTGCAGCAGGGACAGCTGCCCTCTTGCCTGAGGCAGGTGATCTGGGCCCATGCCCTGGGGAAAGGATTGCTCTACTCCAAGAGAAAAGTCAATTGACATCAGATTATTTTCCTACAGCTTTTCCCACTTCTTAACATTTGCCACATTGTATTCCACATTCCAATTTTCAAAAGGACAGCAGCATTAATAATATAAAAAAAAAGAAGTAAAATTAACTGGAGTCAAGAACTTTATTACTTCCAAATGTATAAAGCATGAGATTTATGGCTGAGCATCAAGTATGTCCTTCACCTGAAATGTTGTCCTTGAGATACCAGGAAAACCAGACCTGTAGAGATAGGGTGCTATTGCAATTTATCTAGTTAAGTTTGGTCAAACTTTAAATTTTCCTTTCTCTTTTTTAAAAATTTGGCCTACTATAGTTTTATTTTTTTAAGTTTTTAAGTTATTAATTTAATAGAGAATAAATAATACTTTGTTTACCTACTTCACATTCACCATTTCTAATTTACCCATCCTTCAGTGACCTAAGGACTTTCCAAAAGTTGTCCCATTAATATAAAAAACACCTTTATGGTACTCATCACTTAGACAATTCTACAGATTTGAGGAGCTCTGTCCCAGAAACTGGACAAAGCCAAATATATATTTGTTATTGTTAAGTTATATTACCATACTACACTAAGTACTTTTGCTCTTATTTTACTCATATTTGGGTCTATAGGAGCACAGGGTGTCCCCTCCCAAACAATTGTCCAAACAATAGACTTACGTTGGTCAACCCATAAACACAGAGATAAATGATTACTGAAAATTGTAATGAATGTTCTTCCCCACAGGGAGACAGACATAGAGCCAGGACTCATACACATTCTTGCATGAGATTGTACAATGAATCCAATGAAGCTATGATATCTAAAGATGTTTCTCAAAGTGTGGATCTCTACCATCCATATCCAGATCATAGTTATTAAAAACTAGAGGCCCAGTGCATGAAATTCATGCATGGGGGGTGTCCCTCAGCCCAGCCTGCACTTTCTCCAATCTAGAATCCTTCAAAGAATGTTCAACTGCCCAGTGGGATCAGGCCTAAACGGGCAGTCAGACATTCCTCTCACAATCCAAGACCTCTGGCTTCCAATTGCTCTCCTGCCAATCTTCCTGATTGCCTCTAACCGCTTCTGCCTGCCAGCCTGTTTGCCCCTGTCCTTCCCTGCAGGCCTGGTCCCCCACAACTGCTCTCCCCTGCAGACCTGGATCCCCCCTAACTGCCCTTCCCTGCAGGCCCGGTCACCCCCAAATTCCCTCCTCTAGGGCCTGGTCATCCCTAACTGCCCTCCCCTGAAGGCTTGATCACCCCCAACTGCCCTCCCTTGCAGGCCTGGTCATTCCCAACTGCCCTGCCCTGCTGTCCATCTTGTGTCCACATGGGGACAAGCCCTTTTGACCACATGGGGGCAGTCATCTTGTGTGTTGGAGAGATGGTCAATCTGCATATTACTTTTATTAGATAGGACAGAGGCCTGGTGCATGGGTGGGGGCCAGCTGGCTTGCCCTGAAGGGTGTCCCAGATCAGGGTGGGGGTTCCCTTGGGGCGTGGGGCAGCCTGGGCGAGGGGCCTGTGGTGGCTTGCAGGCCGGCCATGCCCCTGCGATCACCCAAGTGGAGGCCCTGGGATCTGGGATTTATTTATCTTCTACAATTGAAACGTTGTAGCCTGGAGTGGAGCCAAGCCTCCTGCTTGCTCCTTGGCTGCAGCCATTTCTGTTGGGACTTATCTTCTTTAATTGAAACTTTGTAGCCTTAAGTGGAGGCCAAGGCAGGCCAGGGTGTTCGGAAAGCTTGGCTTCCTCCATCGCTGGGGGCAACCCTAGCCTCCTGCTCTCTCCAGCTCCGTGGCTGCCACCATTTTTGTTGGGATTTATTTATCTTCTATAATTGAAACTTTGTAGCCTGTATTGGAGCTCTGGGCCAGGCAGGGTGTGTAGAAGAAAGCTTGGCTTTCTCCATCACCGGGAAACCCAAGCCTCCCTCCTGCTCTGTGGCTGCAGCCATCTTGGTTAGGTTGATTTGCATACTTGCTCCTGATTGGCTGCTGGGCATGGCTGGTGGGTGTAGCAGAGTGGTTAATTTGCATATTACTCTTTTATTAGATAGTATGCAAATTACTGGGTTCCAACTCCACCCATTGAATCATAGCCTCGGCCATTGACCTAAGAATCTGCCCTTTTTCCTTAGCTCCTCAGGCCTGCATTTTCATAGCCCTCTAGTAGCTGTGTCAGCCCAATTGCCCATAAAGTCCTTTTCTACCAAAAATGCCAGCAAGTAAAGGCAACTGAAAGGAAAAAGCAGCTATTTAGAATATAACTTAAGTATTTTATTAAGCTGCTACTATGGAAAGTCATTGTGCTTAGGCACTGAGAAGTATGTATGTTGTTTCAGCAGCGTATGGCCTGTGTACCTGAACTGCACAAGGTGAGAGTGGAAAAGCAGGAGTTTGCTAATCAACTGTGTGACAGGCTTATCCATTTAAACATTGATCCAAGTTTTGAAGCATCCTATTTGGGCACAAGCCAAATCATGACAGATCCTTTAAAAAATAATAAATTAAAAAATCAGCCTTATCTTCTGACAGGGTGATTGTCAACATTCCCAGTGCTGCCCATACTTAGTTTCAGCATATTGAGAAAAAAACAACAACAAAACAACAAAACTTGAGAACCATCAACTTAAGAAGATCACACTTTGGGAAGATCAAAATGAGACCAATGTTTCTGCAAGTCAGCTAGCTTCTCTCTGTTCTGGGCAACTCCAGTTGTGGTCCGTCATCCCTGTGTACATCACAGGAAGAACCAGGAATTTACAAACAAACTCATACAAATCCGACTCTGCTGAGGAAACAACCCTTTGGGGGGTCGAACTACACTTTCACAGGGGTTGCCTAAGATCATTGGAAAACACAGGTATTTACATTATAATTCATAACAATAGCAAAATTACAGTTATGAAGTATGGTTGGAGGTCACCACAACATGAGGAACTGTATTAAAGGGTCGCGGCATTAGAAAGGTTGAGAACCACTGTTCTAATATGTCAGTACAGTCTATTCTGCATTCTGAGGCCAGAGTATTTTCCCACTTCACTTAAAGCATAAAAAAAAAAAAGACTACATATATGAAGGAATTTCAAAATTAATTTTCTTTCAAGCAAGAAAATGCTTTGAACTTTAGTAACTACACATGGGTCCAAGTTTATAACCAAGAATATAAGATAGAAATCCTACAAAGATTTCTGACAGTGCTTAGGTTTCTACCTAGCAGCAGTAAAAGTAAATTCAACAAACTGTTTACATTTTATTCCAAGGATAAATATAAAATTGAGATAAAATTCAAAGCAAATATACTTAACATTTCAAAACATCTCTATAAAGAGGTTTAAAAAAAGTGACAAAAAACACAAGCCTCATGAATTAAACTAGCTAGATATTCAAATCTAACAGAAAGACACAAATTTAATGCAATTTTGCCTGCCCAAAAACTAAAAGCCTTTATTGTCTCAGGTATTTTCCATCCCATGGAGGGAAATGGGGAAGACAAAGTTTCCCAATGAGTGCATCTCACATTGAATTTGCCATAGTGAGATCTCCATGACTGACCCCACACTGGCTTTACCTGAGAAGGGCTATTGATAGAATCAATCTGTAGTGATTTGGATACATCTAGACCTTGGCAGCCTGGGTGTTGTATACAATATATTATTAATGGACATAAGCCTTTGGATTTCACAAATTAAGAATGTGTTAAACTCTAGCTGGTTTTTCTCAGTGGTTAGAGCATCGGCCTTCTGACTGATGGGCCTGGACCTGTGGCAGGCTCAATCCCCTGTCCCACGTCAGGGCACCTGCCAGATATGTATCTCTCACATTGATATTTCTCTCTCCCTCTCTTCCACTCCAAAAAATCGACGGAAAAAATATCCTCGGGTGAGGATCAACAAAATAAACAAAGAGAATGTATTAGTTAAGAAACGAGGGATAATTGGTCCTTTAGGTATAACAAATCTAGAATTCTGAATGAGTCTTTACACACTTTAGAAAATTCTGGCAATTTTCCTCAGCATAATTATCTCCATTTCAAAACATACAAACCTGAGTGACTGAGACAAAAATTAACCCCTAAAGGTTCCCAGGTTGTGCAATGTCTGAGTTCCATGATGTACCTTACTTGCTGGCGCTGGAGTTGGAATTGTTGGACGCTTCTAAACCACTTGTTATATTGCAGAAATAAAAAAAAAAAACATATAAAGACATACAAATGCTTTCATCCTAACAGATGTCTTTTTACTTTTATATAAACATACAAACTGGGGGAATCCAAGATGGCGGCATAGGTAAACACCTATACTGCTGCCTCGCACAACAATTTCAAAACTACAACTAAAAGACAAAACGGACATCATCCAGAACCACAGGAAAGCTGGCTGAGTGGAAGTTCTACAACTAGAGGGAAAGAGAGGGGCTCACGGAGACCCAGAGGAGCTGCAAAAAGCTGAGGTACGGAGACGAGCGGAGTACCTGGCTGGCTTTCTCTGGCGGGAGGGAAACGGAGACTCCCAACGGCATTGAACCCCTTCTCTTACGACACTAAACCCCAGATCCAGCCAAAACTCAGACGGGGGGAGTTTGGACTGTGAAAAGGGAGAAGTGCACGGAAATTTAGGGGAGTCGCAAAGGATCGGAGGTCTGGTCGCGCACGGCACCACGCGGAGGACGGATTGCTGAATGTGCCGCTGGCTTTCGCGAGTGGGCGGGAGACAGACCCTCCCAACTGTGCCACTTCTGAGTCCACTGGGCCCCTGTTTTGGGCGAAACCCTGGGGACCTAGACTCGTGTGGTCCTGGTTCGCAGGGGAGCCGGAAAGGCAGCGGTTGGAGGCGCTGCGGGTGCGCGCACACAAGGACCGCTCCAGCCATTACCCAGTCACGTGAGACTCAGGGGCCGTGGAGGGCGGGGCCGACGGGAAGGCAAGGCGGTCCCTTAAGCCCTGAGACTCCACCCCTCCCAAGCTTAGCAGAGGCTTCTGCGGCTGAATCCAGCACAGAAGTTTCCCCGGCACAGTGAAAATGCCGAGACAAGGGAAGGGATTACAAGCAAAAGAAATGGAGGAAAAAAAACGACTGGATATAGAGGGCGGGGCCGACTGGAAGGCAAGGCGGTCCCTTAAGCCCTGAGACTCCACCCTCCCAAGCTCAGCAGAGGCTTCTGCGGCTGAATCCAGCACAGAAGTTTCCCCGGCACAGTGAAAATGCCGAGACAAGGGAAGGGATTACAAGCAAAAGAAATGGAGGAAAAAAAACGACTGGATATAGAGTTCAAAACCACGCTTATAAGGTTTTGCAAGAATATGCTAGAAAAGATGGATAAATTTAGTGGGACCCAAGAGAAGATAATAAATACACTGACTGAAATGAATACTATTACGCAGAGTACTAACAGCAGACTAGAGAAAGGCAAGGATCAAGTCAAAAATTTGAAATATAAAGAAGCAGAAAACATTCAACTGGAAAAGCAAGAAGAGAAAAGAATCCAAAAATGTGAAGATAATGTAAGGAGCCTCTGGGACAGCTTCAAGCGTACCAACATCAGAATTGTGGGGGTGCCAGAAGAAGAGAGAGAGCAAGATACTGAAAACCTGTTTAAAGAAATAATGACTGAAAACTTCCCACATCTGGTAAAAGAAATAGACTTACAAGTCGAGGAAGCACACAGAACCCCAAAGAAAAGGAACCCAAAGAGGACTACACCAAGACACATCATAATTAAAATGCCAAGAGCAAAAGACAAAGAGAGAATATTAAAAGCAGCAAGAGAAAAACAGTTTATTACCTACAAGGGAGCACCCATACGACTGTCAGCTGATTTCTCAACAGAAACGATGCAGGCCAGACGGGAGTGGCAAGAAATATTCAACGTGATGAACAACAAGAACCTACAACCAAGAATAATCTATCCAGCAAAGCTATCATTCAGAATTGAAGGGCAGATAAAGAGCTTCACA
>JAAGEH010000041.1:28309695-28323512 GCA_011751065.1 Lasiurus cinereus | reverse complement strand
TAGCAGAAAGATTAAAGTTAGGTGAGGTAAATAAGTGATCAATCAAAGGACTTGTATGCATGCTTATAAACATAACCAATGATCACAGACACTGGGGGGTCGGGGTACGCCTGGGAGGGAGGGGGGGCAATGGGGAGATATGTATAAAAAATTAATAAAAATTAATTAAAAAAAAAAACATACAAACTGATAAATGGAAAGTAACTATAATCCTATCCATAGAGCATTACTCCAGTTTATAAGCTCCATTCTTGATTCCACAGTTTTCAATTACACACCCACATCTATTTAAAAACCTCTTGAGCCGAAACCAGTTTAGCTCAGTGGATAGAGCATCGGCCTGCGGACTGGAGGGTTCAAGGTTCGATCCTGTCAGGGGCATGTATCCTGGTTGCGGGCACATCCCCAGTAGGGGCATGCAGGAGGCGGCTGGTCAATGTCTCTCTCATCGATGTTTCTGACTCTCTATCCCTCTCCTTTCCTCTCTGAAAAATCAATAAAATATATTTTAAAACCTCTTGAAATATAAAAAGGAAAATATGGCTATGTAACAGCATCCTCTTTGAGAAAACTAGGGACCCTTGGAACTTAAGTCCATGAATCATGTTAACATGAAGTTTATAAATGTTTTCTCAATCTTAGAAATAACCTCTTTTATACATGCTAATCAAAAAGGTAAAAATGAATTTATCTCACTACATATGTATTTCCAGGAAATGGATCTAGCTAAATGTCCTATCACCTGGCATCTCCTTCTGATATTACTACAAGATTAGTTTATAGCTCTAGGATGCTTGTTAAGCTACTAAAGCTCCTACATCATTTTTGAAAATGAAGAACTATTTACCTTTGGATTAATGAAACTCAATAAGGACTTCGTTCCCTCATCCAAAAAAAAAAAAAAAAAGAATTTGTTTTTCCCTATATGCCACTCGAATGAAAAATGGCCTCTTAACTCAGGGAAATTGTTTCTTGGCCTTTAATAAGCATGCAGTTAATGGATAGCCAATTGAGGAGGATTTAAAAACAATTATTCACTAGGAGTAAAGCTGAATTTTATGTCAAAAATGTGTCCTGTAGGGGGAAAAATGATCCCTGCTGGGTGGCAGCTCTAAGTTTTGCTGCAGAGCAACATAGAGTGAAAGAGACAAGAGACTGGGCTCAATTCTCTGGGCAGGCAAAACAGCACATCTATTCATTCAAACCACCCTGGTATAACCCAGTATTCTGCAAAACACAGCAAGTGCTGTGAGCACTAAAGACAGAGATTATGGCTTGCTGTTTATAACAAGATCCTGTAAAAGGAATCTTTGTTCTATGATTAACAAATTGCCAGATCTACAGAAACTTTCAATTTGGAGTACAGTTGACCCTTGAACAACATGGGGGGAAGGAGTGTTAATACCCTACACACCAGTCAAAAAGTCACATGTAACTTCTGATTCCCAAAAAAACATAACTACTGTTGATCAGAAGCTTTACTGGTAACATAAAGTTGATTAACACAAACTTTGTATATTTTACGTATTATATACTATCTTATAATAAAGGAATCTCGAGAAAATGTTATGAAGATAATCATAAGGAAAACACATTTATAGTCTATTGAAAAAAATCTGCAATTCAGTTCAAATCCGTGTTGTTCAAAAGTCAACTGGACATGCTACTCATCCATTTTAAATATCCTTCATTTGCAACTACCAATTAACCTAAAGTTATTGATCACTGTGTACCCTGGCAATTTGCTAGAAGCAACACATTAAAAAAAAAATTTAAGATTTGAGAAAGTACATGCATGCAGAATGACATCAGAAGAGTAGATAGAACCTTTCTAAAACACCTGTGAAGTTGGAGCGGAGATATGTCACTTTTGATTATATTGAATGCAATCATTTCTTCTTTCTAAAAGCAACAATAACGAATAAACTTTTAACATCAGAAATGTTTACTAACAATTCAAGTAAACATTGGCTACATTCTTAGTACAATACAATCTTTGACACAATTACAAACATGTATGTATTTCAAATACTGGAAAATTGCTTCAAAATGCAATTCTCAAAGTTTTAGTAATTTATTCACAGTTCAGGATTAGAATGACTGAACTTACAAGGCATGAGGAAGAAATGACCAATTGGCTCAGTTAACTAAACATTCATTTTAAAGAACAGAAAACTAAAACAGCAAGGATGATTCTAAAATTTCCAGCTCATGAGCAATATAAACAAATACAAAAAGTTTAATTTAAACATAAAAATTTCAATCACATAACATTTAAAAAAGCTAACAAGATCATTTCCATATTCATTCTGAAAATTAGTATGGTAAGAAAGGAGATTCAAGAATTTCCTAAAATGTTCTCACTAGCCATTATTTATGGTATATTCCCTAACACTTATATCAGCCTATTATAGACTTACAAGTTAACATGTTATAACTTTACCATCTTGCTATTTATTTTATTTTAACCCTGGGTATTATTGGCTCAAATCTAGTATTATCAGTCCTAATGGTTGTCATGTTACAGATCTGAAGATGTGGTTAAATTAACCAAGCCAAGAAAATACTGATATATTAACAGTATTTAAATATTGTGGGAGAAAAATGATTTCAGGGTTATAACTTCTAAATTTGATTCTAACACTAAAAACTAAGCAATCTGAAATATGTTTTATTGTTTCAAGTATTACATATGTCTCCTTTTCCCCCCATTGACCTCCCCACCTCCCCACCCTGAAATATGCTTTTATGGGTAAAACAGTCTATCTAATACCCTGGTATAGAAAAATCTACAAAATGTGTGGATATAAGGCTACAATATATTTCTTTACTGACCATTTCTTTGGCCTTCACAAATTCAATGGGAACTATGAATTCTTTTGCAATAAACACTTTTCAATGACACTGTACTTTTTCAGAAAAATCACTTAGGTTGTATTGTACCATAATTAACATTAGTGTTTCCCTTTTATTGTTACAGCATATTCTAATTTAAAAAAAAAATAGGAAGAGAAAAAACTGACCCCAAAGGATTTCTTAAAATGTTTGTTAAAGCAAACTTTCAGCTGGTTTTCCTCCTTTGAAGAGTTAATAAAAGTATCAAAGGAACATCACCAAAGAACTAAGAATAAGGCCCCCTGCTTTCTATCTGCATAATTAACTCAGGCCAAGGGACCTGTATGTATTCAAAAGAATAAGACAATACCATCTTAGAAGCAATTTTCTAAAAAACAGAAGAAAATATGTATTAACTCCCTTGCCCAACAGCCACATCTGCACATTACCCTGTGTCAGTTCCCTTTTAGTAGTACTGATGCTTGTTTTTCACCTTGGCATTTAATGAGTGCTGTTCCTTAGTGAACCGCAGACATAAGGATCTATATAGCCTGTGGCAACAGCTTACTCTACAAAATGTACTTCACCTCTTCTGAGCATGATATACCCCAAAATTTGGATCATGATTTAAGTGAAATCCAGTTACAGCAATTAAGGGTACTCTCTTACCCTTTCAATGACCTCAGACTTTACTACTGATGAGCCTACCTGGAGACAAATAGGCTTTGCTTTAAATAAGATGCTCCTTTCAGTACCTAGCACAGTGACTTGCCCATAATAGGTTGCTGACATAGTTATAACAAACTAAAATCAGTTAATATTAATTTCTCTCTTCTCATTTATTCCTATGGCACAGGTGATTAAAGATTAAAAAAAAAAAAAAGCTGACTCCCATCTAACAATCATTTCCTGGGCCCTGTGTTAAATACTACACAACCCCAGGCCTAAAAAGGGCTATGGCCCAGCCAGTGCTGCTCAGTGGTTGAGCACTGACCCATAAACCAAGAGGTCCCAGGTTCGATTCCCGGTCAGGGCACATGCCCTTTCTCTGATACACAAACAGAATTCTATGCTTCTCTTGCAGCAATTGTTATCAGAAAATCTTCATCTCATCAAGAAGTTCAAAAACAGAGAAAGGAATAGACTTGAACTTACATAACTTGCTAAATATCTTACCTTCACAATTTTAAAATGAAAACTTCCTAAAGAGAAGGACTTAACCAAAGCATAAATACCCTTTGCTATAAAATCCCCAAGATGTGGCCAAAAAAACTCCGTGAAGAAATTACAAGATTTTCAGTAGTCTACTCTAAATATTTTAATCTAAATTATTAAGTTCCATTTCTGGCACTAACCAGCTAGTCATCTCAAAATCAATTTATTTTTATCTTCTTCATTCCTAAATAATTTGAAGGGGTAGAACACAAAAAATACAGAGAGAAAAATACCTAGGAAATAATACAGGCATATCTCACTTTTTTGTGCTTCACTTTATTGTGCTTCACAGATGTTGTTTTTTACAAACTGAAGGCCAGACCCTCAACCAGCAAAAGAATTACTGCAATCCTGGCTTTATTACGGTGGTCAGGAACCAAATCTGCAATATTCCCAAGGTTTGCTTGTAATGAATTTGACACAATCCTTCAATAATTTCAGTGTAAAGCACATAGCTTTTTCTAAGCCTATCCCACCATATAGAGTCAAATAATTAGCCAAAAGACTTGCAAATCTTCCAAACTATTGCAAAGAGCTTCCAAACTCGCAGAAAGGTACTAGTTTTATAGAAGGCAGTGAAGGGGAGTTAAATTAATTGCAGGAAATTCTTTGGGACAAAGTTGAAGCGAATTCTGAATATATCAATATTGATTTAAATTGAGACATCTGATGACAACTCTGTGTGGTAACTTCAAAGAATAAGACAAAATATGTCATTCAGCTGTGATTAAAAAACTACAGATACAAGAAAATAAAAACCATTTTTAAGAGATGAAAAAACAGAGCCGGATATCCAATACCCCACCTTCAAATTTACAATTATACTGTTAGCTGTCCAAAGCAGCTCAAATTTAGTTTGTGCTATGAAATTATATAAATATTTTCTGGTAAGGGCTGGAGAAAAACAATGTACTATGATATTATTTAGCTTCCTAAACTACCTTGACCTACAGATAACAAACAATAAATCTGAGAGGCTAAGATGGACTTAACTTAGGTAGAAATCTCACCAAGAAAAGTTTTTTAAGTACTCTAACAAATTTCAAAATAAATCATAGCATCTTGTCTTTATATATAACTTAGCAAAACCGTAATCAAAAGTCCAAATACAATGCCAATGGCTTTAGATCTTCTAATAAATGCACTGCTCTTTCATTGGTCTGAATGAATAAAAGCATGGTAAAACAAATGCCAGTTACTTTTAAAATACACAATTCTCTCAGATTGAAGTAGAGTCCAGAAATCCAATGCCTAGCGTCCTTGAAAGAAAATGAGAGCTAGCCCTGGTCAGTTTGGCTCAGTGGTTAGAATGTCAGCCCTAGGACCAAAGGGTCTGAGGTTTGACTCCTGGTTAAGGGTACGTACCTGGGTTACAGGTTTGATCCCCACCCTAGTTGGGACATGTATGGGAGATAACCAATTGATAGGTGTCTGTCTCACATAAATATTTTTCTCCCTTTCTCTCTCCCTCTCTTTCTCTCTTTTTTCTCTTCCTCTCTCCTTTCTACTCTCTCTATACATCAATGGATAAAAAATCTTCAAGTGATGATTTAAAAAAAGAAAATAAAAGCTAACTGCTTCTGATACTGATTCCATTTTTCAAACTTCCTCATTGGAAAAATATGAGGTAATTTCACAAAAAGCACAAATTTAGAATTATAACTGATAATATAAATAAGGATTTACTTTTTAAAAAAAAGGCTTAATGGAGTGATATTTTAAATCAAGGTTTTAAGTACAAAAGGTGTCTTGTGTTGCTTAATCGCCTAGAGTTTCAGACGCTCCTTATTCTACTGTTACAGATTTGGCAAGATTCCGGGGGAAATCAACCTGTCAAAAAAAAAGGAGAGGGGGCAAGATTAAGGAGATTATACAGATTGGGGGGGGGAGGGGGATAATGTTCTATAAGCTAATTATTTTTGTAAAAACAGAAAACTTTTCATAAACCATCTTTACTATAGAATACAAAGAACTGAATTAGAAAATATAGTCACATAATGTCTCTTTAAAAGACTTGATCAGTTAGGAAAAGTATCCTAAAGAAGCCAGTTCTGCACAGAAGGAATCCAGTAAAGGCCTACAGAGGTGGCAGGCCTCTGAGGGGACAGCAAAAGTATAAGAGCAGGATGTTTTGGTTGTCACAATGACTAGGGGACCAAGAATTGTAAAATTTCTGAAATGTGTGTGATAGTCCTAAACAAAGAATTAGGAAACAGAATAAAAACAGGCGAAGATTCCTCAAAAAAGGTAATCTCTGATGGTGCTATAATCTCTAAGATTCCTTTTAAGTTCTATGGTAAGAAAATGTTACGATGTCATCTACGAATTGGGCCAGGTAAATGTAACAGGTGATAGAGAGATATTACATATATACAAATTCGTGCACATGAAAGGAAACTAATTAGAAGGTGGTTGGCAGGAGCAGGACTGGTGAGATGGGCCAGACATGCCCTGGAGCCAACCTCCTGTGGTCCCTCCCAGGCGCACCTGGTGCACCTGGGCAGCAGCGGGACTCTGCGGGATGAGCAGGGTCTCTCCAGCAGGTGGGGTCTTCGGTCTGGCCGGTGGGGATCGGGCCAAAACTAGCAGTCCGACATCCCCTGAGAATGTGAGAGGACACTCTGCAAAGTTGCTGTTGCTTAGCAGCTCCTGTGTTAAGCATCTGCCTCCTGGTGGTCAGTGCATCATAGCTACCAGCCAGCCGGTCGGCTGATCACTTAGCCTTTTATATATAGAGATGTCTTATTTATATGTATGGTGGATTTGTCAAATGCTATTGCTAAATATTTAAAAGGAAAACTATTAGAATGTACTCAGGTAAAAAGCCAGCCCCAGATTTCTGCCATGCTCCATCACTTCCATCACTTACATCATAGCCTCTCAGCACAGCAAGGTGGAAAGCCAGCAACTGTAAGGGGATCACACTGAGAATGCCTTGCAAGCAGTCCACTGAGTGAGGCACCTTGATTGTTCTTTTTGTGTTCTTAATGGTCTCGGTATCTTCCTTATCACAAATCACCACTGGGCGTCCCTGGGAAAGAAACCCACATATACAATCACAGGTAAATGAAGTAAAAGCTGTAGCAAGCGAATGTGAAAATTTTACATTCAATAATTTACATGTGGCCTCACTAACAGACTTATTTAAACTCACAATCCTTTATAGTAAATCAGATTGATCTCATAGTCAAGGAAATGAAAGCTTTGCCAGAGTAATTTATTTAAGTTCACATAACTAAAAAACACCAAGCTTAATACAGATACTCCTCTGCTTATAAACCCATCATAAATTGAAAATATAAGTCAAAAATATATTTAATACACCTACCAAACATCCTAGATCAACCTTGCCTACCTTTAACATGATCAGAACATATATTAACCTACAGTTGAGAAAAATCTTATAGCACAAAGGTTATTTTATAACAAAGTATTGACTACCTCATGTAATTTATTATGTGTATTATTTCCATACCATTGTAAAGTCCAAAAATCCTAAGTCAAACCACCGTAAGCCAGAGGCCATCTGTATTTGAATCCAGATCTGCCTGCCTTCAAAACACAAGTTCATAACAACTACACTGTGAGTAGAGATTACTATCTTTTAAGATTTATAAATAAAGCCAAATGACCAGAGGAAAACTCAGTTAAGCACATCACCAGTCCTTTTAATATAAAATCTAGTTCCTCCTGAAATACACATGTAAGAATATATATTAAATTAAAAGGGAGCAGCATAAGCTAATTAAAGAGGACAGGATTTGGGGAGCCAGACTTCAGTTTTGGTCTTGATTCTGCCTATTGTGAGATCTATGAGCTAGGTCCTGTCAAACCTCTTGAGAATCTAATCCCTCATATGTAAACTTCAACATGTTTTGCAAGCTATCTATTGGGCTCTGGTCTATCACTTTAAATGTAACAAAATTCAATTAAGCTTTAATGGCCCAAGTCTTAGATTCCTCAAGGTGTTCTCATAGCAGCCCCTGACTTACCTGCCTAGCAACCACCTGCTGAAGAGCATTCTGACACTTGGCATAAGTGTGATCTCTCATGATGATCATGATGACAGGCATCAACTTATCCACCAAAGCCAGGGGACCGTGCTTCAATTCACCAGCGAGGATACCTTCAGAGTGCATGTAAGTGATTTCTTTGATTTTCTAATAGAAAAGAACTAGATTAGTCTTCAGTCTCTTTTTCAAAAACCCATTCTTAATATTACACAAATATTATATATCTGAACTCGCTATTTATCCAAAAGTATTAAAGGACCACTGATCTATAAATATAGCCAACAGGCTAATAGATCATTGTTTCTATAATATCTACAAAAACTGGAAGTTTTAAAACCTACAAGGACTTTTTCAAGATTTAATTTAATTTTTTTTGTTAATCCTCACCTGAGTATATTTTTCCATTGCTTTTCAGAGAGAGTGGAAGAGGGTGGGGGAAGAGAGAGAGAAACATCGATGTGAGAGGGACACACATCGACTAATTGCCTCCCACACATGCCTCAACCAGGGTGGGAAGCAAACCCCCAACCCAGTACATGCTCTTGACAGGGAATCGAACCTAAGACCCTTCTGTGTGTGGGCCGACATTCTAACCAGAACTTTTTCAACATTTTAGATTCTCATGAATATATTCATATTTCTTTATAACTGTTCTACCTGGTTAATGTTTGACCTGAATTAAATCCCACACTTAGAGAATTTAATCTTTATATTAGTCATATCTGGACAACAAATTAACCAAAATTACTTGCTAAAACCAAGCTAGCATGCTAAAATATACTCTTCTTGATTTTCACTTTTTCATTAAGTATAAATTGTTACACCTTCTCAGGGTAAACAAATCAGAATGCATAAAAACAAAAGCACTTGTAAAAGTTTCACCTATTTCATTCAAACTAAAAGTATGACTATGTGCCAGGTCAATAAGTCAACAGACTGAAATTATAAGTGAAAAGACTTACTAGTGCCCCTTCAAGACAAGTAGCATAATGATAGCCACGCCCCATTATCAAAACTGACTTCTGATGATAAAGTTCTGTTGCCAGTTTCTGAATTTCATCATCCATGCTCAGTACTTCCTTAATCAAATCTGTGAAGAAGTAACATTAGCAACATCTATGAAAAAGAATAATTAACCAAACCAATTTAAAAACAATAATATATTGGTAGCAACTGACAAAAGATCAGTGTTTCTATTCCCTTGTGATATCAGAGAGGAATTTTTAAATACAAAGGTACAAATGTAGGAAGCTTTACTGACTAAACAGCTAGAAGCCACAACTTCAAGTATAAGAAAAAAATGACACCCATTACTGGCTTCCTTAGACAATAAAATTGTAGTATAAGAGCATCTTCATACCAGGCAGCCGCTTTAATCCAAGCATGATTTCTTTGCGTCTCTCTTGCATGGAAATCCTGTCATCACACATCATAAGGGCAAACATCACAAGGGATACAAATTGGCTGGTATAAGCCTATAACACCACATGTGTAAAAAAAAGAAAAAAAAAGTTATATTTTAAGAATGTAAGAGTTTTTCATTTAAAAAATATGCAAACAAATTCCCATTGGTTTTATAAGCATATATTGTCCATTTTATTTTATTTTTAATCTTCACTCAAGGACATGTTACTAATTTTATGGAGAGGAGGAGGAAGAAAGGGAGGGAAAGAAAGAGGAGGACGGGAGAAGAGTGAAGGAAAAGGGGGAGGGAGAAAAACATGGGTATGAGAGAGAAATATCGATTGCCTAAATGCCAACAAGAATGTGGAGAAAAAGAAATCCTAGAGGCCTGATGCATGAAATTCATGCAAGGGACTCAGCTCCTGCAGCCCTGGCTACCTCAGCCCTCGCAGTCCCAGCTTGTTGTTCCAGATGATTGTTCTGCTGTTTGGTCTAATTAGCATATTAGCTCTTTATTATATAGGCTATTAGAGGTCCAGTGCATGAATTCGAGCACGGGTGGAGTCCGGCCAGCCTGGTCAGGGGGAGTGGACATGGGCGGGTGGTTGGCCGATCTGCCTGCTGGTTGAATTCTTGGTCAAGGGGACACTTTGCATATGAGCCTTTTATTATATAGTATATATACTGAGTGGCCAGATTATTATGCATTCAGAGATCATAAAAATCTGGCAACTCAGTGTATATTCTTTAAAAAAGTTGGTTGTGCCCTAGCCGGTTTGGCTCAGTGGATAGAGCATTGGCCTGGGGACTGCAGGGTCCCAGGTTCGATTCCAGTCAAGGACATGTACATTGGTTATGGGCACATCCCCAGTAGGGGGTGTGCAGGAGGCAGCTGATCGATATTTCTCTCTCATCAATGTTTCTCTCTCTCTCTCTCCCTCTCCCTTCCTTTCTGAAATCAATAAAAATATATATATTTTTAAAAAGTTGGTTGTAAGGTCTTTGCTGTTATGTTTCAAATACTTTTTCTCAGTTTGGATTAACCTTTTATAATGGTGTTTACTGACAAAGAAGTTTCATTTTTTTAAACTGTTATGTAGTACTTTTAAATTTAAACAGTCCTTCCATCTTAACATCAGGTAAGTATTATTGTATTTTCTTAATTCTATTGTTATCATTGTCTCATACTATTTGACTTTTTTTAAAGTATACTTTTATTGATTTCAGAGAGAAAGGGAAAGTGAGAGATAGAAACATCAATGACGAGAGAGAATCACTGATTGGCTGCTTCCTGCACACCCCATACTAGGGCGTGGGCATGTGCCCCTGACTGGAATCAAACCTGGGACCCTTCAGTTCACATGCAGTCTATTTTACTTTTTCATTTCATTTTTAGACCACCTGAAATTAATTTTAGTAGAAGGTGTTAACTTATTTTTTCCTATTTTTATAAATAACCAATTTTTCCTTCATTTCAATTTCACCCCACCCATTCTCTACTAGTTTGTGACATTCATTTGATGTACTGGAGTTATGTTGCAGGACTATTGATTCTGTCTCACAGAGCTATCATTTTTTTTTTACAAAATAATCTTCCCATCCAGAAATATGGTATTCTATCAATTTGTGTTAGGAATTTAAAAGTCTATAAAGTTATACAGTTACTATCTATATTCAACAAATATTTATGAAGCCCCTTACACATTTCTTGATTAAATTATTCTAAAGTATTTTTTATATCTATTGAAAATAAAATCCCCCTCCAAACACACACTTCTGTATCATTTTTAAGTAGCCACTATTTAGAAAAGTTCATAAAGAAAATATTTTTGTATATGCTGGCATGTCTTATATAAAGCACTAAGAAATATTTTACTTGATATTATTGGGCTCTATACAGGTAATCAATTATGTCAGTTATAACTAAGGAGAATTTATTTTCTACTTTCCCATTGTTTACTTAATTTTCCCTATTAAAGTGGATAGTACTCCTAGAACTGGGATAGCAAATATGTTTCACACAGAGCCAATCCTAACTCACTGTACTCACAGTGAAACATCATGTTGAAAAAGATTCTAGTCTAAGGCCACCTTTTTTACTTCACAGTAATATAGATAAAATCCCAGGAAGATTCCAGAAGAACAGCTAAGGCCCTCTAAGATGAGGGTCCTGAAGCTTTTTCTGTTTTGCAGTATCTTCATTCACTTTTGTCTATTATTTGACTCCATTGCTTTATTGAGTTTCCTTTTTCTAACTTTTTTAGTTAAATACTTAATTCATTTTTTTATTCTTTTTGTTGTTGTTGTTCCCCTGAGTTTTCGTGCGCTCTAGGATTAATTCATTTTTTTAAAGTTCTGATACCATGTTAACTCAACAGTTATTTAGAGGAATGTTTTTATGTTTCAGGTATTTGAAGTTTTTACTGACACATTTATTATTAAATTACTAGGATTACTGTGGTGTGCCAGCTATAATGTTATATCTATAACTTTAACTTCAGAAAATCTATGTTGAGTGTTTTTTAGTGTGTGGATTGTACGCTGACTTTCTGTTACTCTTCACTAGATAAGCACTCACTTCATTAGTGAATATTTTCTGTCAAAATGTAGATGAGCCTCAAATATAACAAAATCAGTCTATCAATGCTCCTTATCTTCCCAATAGTTCAATGAAATTGCCTATTTCCTCTTACTAGACCTCCCAGCTATCAGCTACCTGTCCCTGGGCTGCTATGAGTTCTACTGGTGTACTGGGATTATTTTTTCTCCAAAGCACTGAAGTGGATTTGCAGTTCTTTGCTTCAACTCTAATGAGCACATCTATATTCTAAATTTCAGTTCCTCCCAGTCTACCTCTTCCTATTGAAGTGTACTTTTTTTTTTTTTTAGGTTTAAATTCTTTTTTTTTTGTTTGTTTCTTTTTTTTATTAATTTTTATTAATTTTTTATACATATCTCCCCATTGCCCCCTCCCTCCCAGGAATACCCCGACCCCTCAGTGTCTGTGATCATTGGTTATGCTTATATGCATGCATATAAGTCCTTTGATTGATCACTTATCTACCTCACCTAACTTTAATCTTTCTGCTGTAATTTCACAGTCTGTTTGATGCTTTATGATTTTTGTCCTCCTGAGAATTATCAGTCTACTCCCTTTCTGTGCTCCTGATTCTATTATATTCAAAAAAAAAAAAAAAAGATCAGATTTTTAATTCACTTAATTTTTAGATTCACTTGTTGACAGATGTGTATTTGTTGTTCATAATTTTTTGTCTTTTACCTTTTTCTTCTTCCTCTTCTAAAAGGGTACCTTTCAGCATTTCATATAATACTGGTTTGGAGTTGATGAACTCCTTTAGCTTTTTCTTCTCTGTGAAGGTCTTTATCTGCCCTTCAATTCTGAATGATAGCTTTGCTGGATAGATTATTCTTGGTTGTAGGTTCTTGCTGTTCATCATGTTGAATATTTCTTGCCACTCCCGTCTGGCCTGCATCGTTTCTGTTGAGAAATCAGCTGACAGTCGTATGGGTGCTCCCTTGTAGGTAATAAACTGTTTTTCTCTTGCTGCTTTTAATATTCTCTCTTTGTCTTTTGCTCTTGGCATTTTAATTATGATGTGTCTTGGTGTAGTCCTCTTTGGGTTCCTTTTCTTTGGGGTTCTGTGTGCTTCCTCGACTTGTAAGTCTATTTCTTTTACCAGATGTGGGAAGTTTTCAGTCATTATTTCTTTAAACAGGTTTTCAGTATCTTGCTCTCTCTCTTCTTCTGGCACCCCCACAATTCTGATGTTGGTACGCTTGAAGCTGTCCCAGAGGCTCCTTACATTATCTTCACATTTTTGGATTCTTTTCTCTTCTTGCTTTTCCAGTTGAATGTTTTCTGCTTCTTTATATTTCAAATTTTTGACTTGATTCTTGCCATCCTCTAGTCTGCTGTTAGGACTCTGTATAATATTTTTTATTTCAGTCAGTGTATGTTTAATTTCTAGTTGGTCCTTTTTCATCTCTAGTTGGATCTTTTGCATCTCTAGTTTGTCCTTTTTCATCTCCTCTTGGGACTTGATAAATTTATCCATCTTTTCTAGCATATTCTTGAAAAACCTTATAAGCGTGGTTTTGAACTTTATATCCAGTCGTTTTTTTCCCTCCATTTCTTTTGTTTGTAATCCCTTCCCTTGTCTTGGCATTTTCACTATGCCAGGGAAACTTCTGTGTTGGATTCAGCCTTATGATACCAGAGGTGCAAAGCCGCAGAAGCCTCTGTTGAGCTTGGGAGGGGTGGAGTCTCAGGGCTTAAGGGACCGCCTTGCCTTCCAGTCGGCCCCACCCTCCACGGCCCCTGAGTCTCAC
>JAAGEH010000041.1:28259376-28298944 GCA_011751065.1 Lasiurus cinereus | reverse complement strand
ATGTTCCCCAAATATGCCAAGGAATTTCTCAAAATTTGCATTTACCTTTTCAGAAATGTGCTTCCACTGTCCCCATTCTTTTCCCAAATTAACTAAATTCATCCTAATGTTCCCAGATAAATGTCAGTCACTTTTATGTCTTTCCAAACCCCAATTTAAATTAGGTTTCCACTTTTGTTCTTTCTCATAATGGTATGTAATTTTATTTTTTAGAAGGCACATATATTGCAATTATATATTTAAATGTGTGCTTTCTGAAAGTGTATCTTCTTTGCTAGAATGTTAGCTTCATACGGATAGGAACTTCTTGCACACCATTATATATCCTAAGTGCCTAGGATGTAACAGTAAATAATTCATTTATTCAGCAAATATATAATTAAATAATTGTAAAGTCAATTAAAAGAAAGGCAAAATTAGCAGATGGATGGAAGGAAGGAAGAAAGGAAGGAAGGGGGGAGGGAGGGAAGAAAGAAAGGAAGGTTAGGGGATGGAAGAAAAGGGAAGGGGAGGGAAGGAAAAGGAAAGACTTTCATTGGTACCTTTAGTAATACTAAGAATAGGTATTTAGGAGTTAGATTTTTAACTATGTTGCCATGAGTAATTTTTGACAGTAAAAAGCTGAAATGTATAATATGTTCAATATCACTATCCAATAAAAATTCTATATTATGATGATACTATTATATATTTCTTATAAAATAAATTTTAATGCATTCACATAAAAAATGAATATTTCTAATCCATTATTTTTCTAATTCCCTACTATACATGAAAAAAGGAGGGAACATTATACTTACTTATGTACCTGGCATGAGGATATAAGTGATGAATGGGGACAGCAGCAGAGATCTTTCAAAATGGACTTATGTTATACTAGAGGCCCAATGCATGAAATTCGTACAAGGGGCTCGGCCCTCGCAGTCATTGCCTTCATCCAGAAGGTCATCTGGAAGGATGTCCGAAAGGTTGTTTGGCTGTCCAGTCTAATTAGCATATTATGCTTTTGTTATTATAGACACATTTGTCCTTTCAAATTCTTAATATGGACGTGATGAAGAGGACAAGTGTTTTATCTATTGTTGACCCTTAAGTCTTACAATAATGAGTAAACTGTGAGTTCTGTAAGTGCTAACAAGTTACATACAAGATATGGATTAGTCTGTTTCACCAACACTATGATTAAATAATTACATAAATCAAGAATTTACCTTTGTGCTGGCCACGCCAATCTCGGGCCCAGCATTAATGTGAACTCCACAGTCTGTCTCCCTTGATATGGAACTGCCGACAGTGTTTGTGATTCCCACAGTTAAAGCTCCTCTCTCCTTGCAGTACCGAAGACCCATCAAGGTATCTGCTGTCTCACCTGAGTATAAAGGAAGACAAAAGTAACACATATAGCAGTTAATATATTCTTTTTTAGATGTAAAAATAAAATACTGACTATACTTTCAACAAAATCATTTCTTTTAAACAAAATTTAAAATATGCACTTAAAATAATAAATTAGCAAAAATAACAGTATCCTACTTTTTAGGATCTCCTTTCTTTCTCTGTCTTTGAAAATTCAGCTATTTGAGTGTAAAACATGTTTATTTTACTAATTCATTAAGAATCACATAGCAAAATAAATCTCTATTTGCCATTTGCAATACCAGTTTATCTTTAAATATCAATTTTTGCCAAGATAATTTTTAGAAAGAATGACTTTTCTTTTTGCCAAATCTTTAAAATTAGCATACCTGACTGACTAATAAAAAAACAAACATCATCTCGAAAAACTGGTGTGTTTCTATCCAGGAAATCACTGGCTAGCTCCACCATAACCGGCAACTCAGTCAGCTCTTCAAGAACCTGACGTGTCTGTAAAGAGAAAATTATTTCGTCAAACAACTTTACTTTTTCACTGGCCTTCTTTGGACTCAATGTATAGTTTTTACTTTTTCTGATTATAAAAATGAAACATGCAAACTGTTAGAGAATATAGACAATATAGATTAAAGCACAAAAAGTAAAACTAACAAAATCTTACCATACAGAGGAAAGCACATGTATAATGTTTGGAGAAGCAGAAAAAGCACTGTTCTGAATTAGCTTGTATGTTATCACTAACTTCCCAATTCTAGTCTTTAAATGACGACTCATAAAATACCAAGTCAGAGAAATTCAAAATAGGATAAACACCTAGTGAAAACTTAAACACTTCAGTGGTTAAGTGGTATCGTTCCAAAAAAAAGTCAATACACTTCAGAAATCTAGTTTTGAAAATAAGCTCACTACCTTCAAATTTCGCAGTATGTTTCTACTCAAAGGACATCTTAAAATTCATTTTAATTAAATTCCTTTTACTCTAAACATCAGAAAGTTAAAAACAAAGAAAAAGTAAAATTTTAAGCAGCAAAAATTTTAGGCCCTTCAGTTGCATACATTTAGTTGCTTTAATAATACCTATGTAGATCACCTACTTATTTAGGTAAGTGGCCTTGCCCATCTTTTGCCCCATCTCTGCATTCCTCCTCCTTCATGGAAGTGAAAAACTATAAGGTTTCCTTACTTTATATCCTTCAACTTTCCTGCCACAAATGTGAATTAAATTATTTTGTTCTATAACTTTGGATTGACTTTTAAAAATGTTATAACATCATGTACAGAAACACTTCAAGGATAAAATGTTCCTATTTTTAACTAACTTTTTTCCATTGATGTATTTAATTTACTAATTTTACATAAATTATTGACACTAAAATTCTAAATATTTTCCCTCAAACATAAATCAAACTTTCCTGCCCTGGATTACAAAGTAAATGTTATATTGGAATTATACTCTTCAAAATTAAAAAAGAAAGATACAAATCTGGCAACTTACCAAATATTTAAATACTAGAGGATTGGTGCACAAATTCATACACTGGTGGGGTCCCTCGTGCCAGTGCACAATCGATCAGGCTAAGGAGGAGCCAAGGAAGGGTTCCAGGGCATGTCCAGCCCATCTCACCCAGTCCCAATTGACTGGACCCCAGCAGCAAGCTAACAGACCAGTCAGAGCATCTGTCCCTTGGTGGTCCAGTATCACTTTGGCTTTTATATTATAGAGATAATATACCTCAGAAAGTAATCTGAAGGTGTATGTCACTCATGTGGAACACATACACAGCAGTAATGAAATGAAACAGTAAAAAAAATTTAAAAGAAAGATAACAATTCCTGACCTTTACTACGTCCTCCAGCTAATAAATGGTTTGGTCTTTCAATAGAAAAACATTTTAGAATAACTCTTTAGAATAACATATTTTCATCATAAGAGACTAACTGAATGTTAAATTCCATTGCATGCCACTGGAAAAACCTAGAGACAATAAACATTTTGAAAAGCAATCTATACAGGCAGTCCATGAGCCAAGTCGGACTCGACATATGTTGTTTCCTGCTTACAATGCCATCTCCCATTTATTTATTTTAAAAAAAAGTTCCATCATTTTGACATATGCACATATGTGCTTTAGGTTTTTTATTATTTATTTACCACAAGTAAAGGTCAGGAATTGTTATCTTTCTTTTAAATTTGTTTTTACTGTTTCACTTCATTACTGCTGTGTTTGTGCTCCACATGAGTGCTGTAGGTGCTTATGTAGGTGGATTCCGACTTACAGCGAAAATCGCATCATGTCGTGCCGTAGGACCGGATCTCTGACATAACCCAAGATCCATCCTACTGTACTTAGAATAATTTTAGTTAATTGTTATTGTTCAGGATAGACAGTATATAATAAAAAAGCAATTATGCAAATGTATCATTCACATTTGACACCATCAAAACCAAAAACCTACATAGAATTAATGACATTATTTTGTATGATAAGCCATGAGATTGCTAATTTTAGTTAACTATAGTAGTCTGAGCATCCACAAAAACAAAAAATAGCCCTAACTGGTTTGGCTATGTTTTGTTTTTTGTGGATAGAGCATCAGCTTGCAGATTTAAGGGTCCTGGATTCAATTCCAGTCAAGAGCACATGTCTAGGTTGCAGGCTCAATCCCCAAAAGGGGGTGTGCAAGAGGCAGCTGATCAATGATTCTCTCTTATCATTGATGTTTCTCTCTCTCTCTCCCTCTGCCTTCTTCTCTGAAATCAATAAAAGTATGTATATTTTTAAAAATAGCTTAAATCTTCTCAAATTTCAGAGTTAGAAAAACCTAACAGAGCATATAACTTCTGCCCCACAATTGAAACTTAGCATTAGATACAACATTTACTCAAATTTTTAATTTCTGAATGGGTTTATTCAGTAATAGATCTAAACCACCACTAAATTAACCAATCCCTTAATTTACACTATCATCTTAACTCATTCTTTCTTTCCCATGCTCAAAACCATCACTTTTTTACAACTATTCCTTTTGATACTGCATACTTTCCTTTTTAGGATTATGTAATTTCTTTTTTAAGAGAAGAGTAAAGTCTGTTGAAATTCAGGGTGATTAGCTAGTTTTAAACCACTAAATAACTGGCTTCCACAGGTGTAGACAACAAATATTTATGCCCCAGCAAATAAAAAATTACTGTCTCATGAACTTTAAGAATCATCCTGGCAGAGACCTGTTTGGCTCAGTGGATAGAGCGTCGGCTTGCGGACTGAAAGGTCCCAGGTTCGATCCCGGTTGGGGGCATGTACCTTGCTTGTGGGCACATCTCCACTGTGGGGTGTGCAGGAGGCAGCTGATCGATGTATCTCTCTTATCGATGTTTCTGACTTTCTATCTCTCTCCCTTCCTCTCTGTAAAAAATCAATAAAATATATTTTTAAAAAAAAAGAATCATCCTGAAAGTAGCAACTGAATATGAAAGGATCTTCTAATCTTATGGAAGCTGACATTAGCAGCACATAAACTACACATGGACTTGATTTATTGAACTAAAAGACTGTTATATTCCTATGCTTCTGCACTGACAACAACACACTTCTTTAATATAAAATTTCAGCTTCCAAAGTAATAAAGAACGAAGTCTGACATAAGACAGACTTTCTTTCTCTGTAGAAACCTGCCTGCCAAGTAAAATCCTGGTGAGGTTCACACATGGTATCAGCCATCTGTCTGGGGTAAGTGAACAATGAAAAGCAAAACTCAATGGCTGCTCTTGTAGAAGTAGGCATGTGCACTAGACCACAAGGCTAAGATGGTGCAAAAACTTTCCCTCTCTTTGCCTTTCACTAACGATGTCATTTGCAGGCATTCTACTTGTACATCTAAGATCCTTTTTAAAGCAGATCTTCTATTAATAAATAATTTCTGCCCCCAATCTTCTTGATTTTTGTCATGCAAACTGAAAAGATAACATGATGTTTTCACAAAGGATAGTTTTATATGGGGTGCTACTGGAGGTACTATTTGGCTGCAGATATCTTCTGATACCAAATATATTACAAGTAAGATTTTAAGAAGCTACTTACTGCTACACCAGCATGATAACTTGTTCCACAAGCAATAAGAATCAGACGCCGGCACCTCTGTATCTCCTTAATGTGATCCTTCAAACCACCCAAATTCACTGAAATAAAAGTTCATGTATATAATTATTTAGGAAATAACTATATGAAAAAAGCAATCCTTTTTCGTAAGTGCCCACTGGAAGCAACAGAACTTTAAAGAATTCATATTCCTCTGAGGAGCTCTTGTAGAAGTAGGCATGTACACTACCCACTGAGCCAAACTGGCTAGGGCTCCTCTCAGTCTTTTCCATCTCATTCACCTAATGTCAAAGTCATCCCCATTGCTCCTATCCCTTCTCCACATCCACTCCATCAGCAAGTCTTAAGTGCTCCACCTTCAAATAATACCTCTACTACCATCACCCCAGTCCAACATTTCTCCCCTGGATGATACCAACATTCTAACTATTCTCCCTTCAGTTTCCCACTTCCTAGAGCTTGTTCGCCACACACAGCCAAAATAACCTTCTAAAGTGGTTCTTTAAAAACATAAATCTGGTATTAAAATCCTCTTGATGAGTCTGTCCTCTTTCTGTTTATGTATATAAACTTCTAAGAGTACCTTGTCTATGAACCCTTCTACACAAGGCTGATTTTCTACCTGTGAGAAATTTTCACTCAGGAATCATTCAAGTATTGAACTAATATTTACTGAGCACCTTCCAAGCGAACAAACGTACTGTCCAAGGCTATACTGTGTGGCAACCAGAGCTCTCAGACAGTTCAGAGTCTGGCTAAGGAGACAGACGTGCACACCTGGAAGCAATCTCCTACATCTGACCCACCATCCATCTGCCTACTTTGTCCCTGTTCTTCATCTCCCCATCTTTTTTCCTACCCTAATAGGCTAAAATTTGGAACCAAGGTGTATGTTTTTACTTTTTATCTTTTTGAATAATTTTATGTTCATTTTATAATGTTTATTTTAAAAATTAATAAAGTGGGAAATAAAACCACAAAAAGGTTCCCTGGCTTCCCAAATAACTTAGTATAGAATCCAAACCCCGTATTATGGCCTTCAAGTTTCTACATGCCCTGTCTCCTGCTTAATTCTGATCTAATCTCCTCATACTTCCCCTTTCACCCATGCCACACCAGCCAAACTGACCCTCTGGCTGTTCCTGCACTAGACCAAGCCTGTTCGTGTACTTTTGCCTACAATATTCTTCCACAGACCTCGACATGTAGCAAAAATGTTTGGGAAGAAAGGAAATAACACTAAGAGGTTGCATAAAGGTTGCACAAAAGCAAATCAGTTTGAAGATGACTCAGTATAGAAGCAAACACGCTGTCAAAGAGACTTGTATTTCAGATTATGATCAAGAATGACAGGGATGCCCTGCCAGTGAAGCTCAGTGGTTGAATGTCAACCTATGAACCAGGAAGTCATGATTCGATTCCCAGTCAGGGCACATGCCCAGGTTCAGACTCGATCCCCAGTGTGGGGTGTGCAGGAGGCAGCCGATCAATGATCCTCTCTCATCACTGATGTTTCTATCTGTTTCTCCCTCTCTCTTCCTCTCCAAAATCAGTAAGAATATATTAAACAAACAAACAAACAAAAAAAAAATGACTGGAAACCATATATTCTATAATGCTATTAAGGACAATAAACTTTCAGGATGTCAATGCCAACATCCACAGACTTTGAAATAAAAAATAACTCATGTAATTACCAGTATAGTCATCAAAGTTGACTCTTCCTCTCATTGTGTTCACAACTGACTCTGGCTGCTCAAAAATTTCCTTCTGCATAAATGAACTGAAGTTTCCTAAAGGAATATAATTATATCATTAAAAAAAAACAAGCCAAAGAATAACAAATTTGTACGAACTGAAATCTACCTCCTTTGACATAATCTTAGTAAATGAAATG
This sequence comes from Lasiurus cinereus, assembly GCA_011751065.1. NCBI lineage: Eukaryota > Metazoa > Chordata > Mammalia > Chiroptera > Vespertilionidae > Lasiurus > Lasiurus cinereus. Next base: position 28,291,576 of record JAAGEH010000041.1, on the reverse strand, counting down.
AAACGAAAGATCATGCAATAGAGGACAACGCTCATATATGACTTTCTACCCTATCTGAAAAAAAATGAACGAGAAAGAATCATGTAAAATATGCAGTTACAGATGAACAGGGAAGTAGGGTACAAGCTTAAGTTTTGGATTCAAACCTAGGTTTGAATCAAGGATATTATTAGCTAAGTGACCCTGAGGAAATACCTTAATCTGTAAAATAAGAATAGTAGCTACTTCATAGCATTGTAGTATAGACATATACAGTAAGGACTTGACACATAGCTGTTACATAATAAGTGTTAGTTTTTATTCCCACTACAACCCCACAAGAAAGAATAAAAGCCATAATTACAATAATTATCTATTCTATAATAATAAAAGCATAATGTGCTAATTAGACCGGACTGCCTTCCAGATGCCTGGGTCCTGGGTGTCAGAAGGAAGCCAGTGCCAGCAGCCAGGGGAAGGAAGGCCTATTTTTGCACGAATTTCATGCATCGGGCCTCTAGTAATAGATAAGAGCAGCAAATATTATGTAGGGTTCATTAAATGTGTCAGGTACTATTCTAAGGGCTTTACATATATTAGCTCTCTTAATCCTTAATCAGGTAGAACCTATTATCCCCAATTTATATATAAGAAAACTGGAGCACAGGTAGAATAAGAAAGGAACAAAGAACAGAACACAAACTATGTTTATAAAGCATTTTAAAAATTTCAAGTACTATTTAAATAATCTCTTTTAATGTTAGAAAGAAAAAAAACACATGGGTTAGTTGAAGGAGAATTATTATAAAACTAACACATAATTTTTTCAGAGAATCATCTCTTTCCTGGGGCTATCCCTTCACTAATCATGTGGACAATTTCGCTCAGCACTGTGTTATCAGATTTCTAAACAAGGACAGAAAGCAGAATGTACCCTTTCCAATAAGGACACCAAGCTATAACATGATAAAACTTTCACCCTTCATGATCTGCTGGAGTTCCATCTGGAGGGTTTGCACAGCTCTTCCAGGATGATCTCCTGCAGTTCGTTTAATTCGATGGATAGAAAGACGGCCATCTACCACCGCTGCTACATCATCATCTTCAAGAAAGATGACACGATTGGTGTGTTCTATGACAGCACTATAAAACATTCAAGGAGATATTACAATCAATAATCAAGGATGATTATTAAAACTATCATTAGGATACAAAAATCAAATTTAAATACAAACTCAGGTTTTTAATTATTTCCTGCAACTCTTGTGATATCATACTATATTAGTACAGTTTTGGTAATATTATACAGAAATCCTTTTTTTCTTGAAATATTAATGTTTATTGCATGTAACATTATTATATTTAAAAAATAAATTTAAAAAAGAGAAAAAAATACAAACTCTATCATCCTGCAATATTTCTGATAGCTTTCTGGTTATTGATGCCAATCCTCACAGGGAAGTCAGGGTGAGGAGTGGTTGCTGTGATCAATGAATAAAAGGATCTCTGTGCAGCAATCTAAACCAAATTAGATTAGATCTGAAAGAAAGCATGGTTGTTTCTTCCTCATTCTATCCATCACCAAGTACTCCAATTTTAACTCCTATTTCTCAAAGCTTCCATGTCCACAACCACAAACCAATTCAAGCTATCAACTCTTTGCTGAATTACTATAGCAACCTCCTAACTTGTCCACCCACATTCCCTCTAATCTTCTTCCATCCACTGTCCATTTCTGCAAAAATGAATATCAAAAGGCAACTCTAATCAGGATTTCTCCCTCATCCAGCAAACCACATGACTGCTTCCCTTTGGCTCTTAGGAAATCAACAAAATGCATAACTATGACCCCTACCCACTTCCTCTAGCCTCACTTCCCACCTCTAATCCAGCCCACACTCCCATCCATCCCTAACTCTCACAGGCTGGTCAATCTGCAGAGAATGTTCTTTCCTCCATCTCTTCACCTATTTAACTCCTAATGTCTCCTTAACTCTCATTTAAGCATCATTCCCTTAAAGAAATTTACTCATGAGGGTAAGTCACCTGTTATAAGCATTCTGTAACTCTCATCACAGCTGGAATTTTATACTTGTGTGACTATTAATTAATTTGTTTTCTCCATTAAGAAAGAGCTCCTTGCCCTAGCCAGTTTGGCTCACCAGATATAGCATCGAACTGCAGACTGAAGGGTCCCAGTTTGATTCTGGTCAAGGGCACATGCCTGGGTTGCAGGCTCAATTCCCCATAGGGAACATGTAGGAGGCAACCAATGAATGATTCTCTCTCATCATTGATGTTTCTGGCTTTCTCTCCCTCACTCTTGCTTTCTGAAATCAATAAAAATATGTAAAAGTAAAAAGAGCTCCTTAATGACAATATTTTTTACTCACCATTATCTCCTAAGCGCAGTTCATGCTTTGCTAGTATGCAGTTAAGACCGTATGAGTGAATGAGTAAAAAAAAGGCTGAGATGTTTCTGAAATCTCATTTATTTAAGCTATAACTGTCAACTCTGTAACAAACCTACTTAATGACAACAATGACACATCTTAGCACTGATTACACACCTATAAAAATTAGAACACTAAAGCTTAAAGCTCGTTTTCCCACTAAGATAATAAATTCTCTAAAGTTCCAAACTCCATCAGTTTTCACTTTTAGATCCCCCTTTCAGGCACAATGGATGACTCAAATACTTGTTAGCAATTTGAATGATTCCATTTTATATCTAGAGGCCCAGTGCATGAATTCATGCACAGGTAGGGTCACGCCGGCCCACCCTGATCACAGCCGATCGGGCAGGGCCTGCCAGGGGGAGGTTGCCAGTGAGCCCCAGCCACGATTGGGGTGCTTGGAGGGCCAATCGGGGATCAGGTGGGGGAAGGGGCCACAGGCAGTTGGGCCAGTCGGCCCTGCCCTCTGGTCAAACTCCAGGTCGAGGGGACAATTTGCACATTAGCCTTTTATTTTATAGGATTGTTAGTATTTCATTTATAAATGCATCTAAGCATCCCACTGCATTTTCTCAGAGTCTAGTACTATTTCCTTTGTAAAACTAATTATGTTGCCAATTACTTCTGAATTAAAAAAGCTAAATGTCTACATTAGACTAAAAGTAACATGGTTTAGCAACTTTTCTATAACTGGTGGGATACTAAACTATTCACATTACAATCTACAATCTTTCATCCTGCCCTGGCTGAGTAGCTCAGTTGTTACAGCATTGTCCCAATACGCCAAGGTTGTGGGTTCAATCCCAGTCAGAGCACATGTAAGAGACAGCCAATGAATGCATAAATAAATGAAACAAATCAATGTTTCTATTTCTCTCTCTCTCTCAAATCAATGAATAATAAAATTTTTAAAAATCTCTCCTCCCTATAAAACCTAGATAAGGCTCCTAAAAAAAAGAGAAAAAAAATACATGAGCTCAGGATAAATACATTGGAACAAGTCTCAAGGTGTATTATCCTTTCTTTATTGATCTATGTGCTTTGAATTGAAAGAAAATGTGTTCTTAGAACGCATCTCCAAAAAATGGTCACCTTCACTTTCTTAATTAACAAAGTTCTCCTATACAACATGGCCACATTTATACAAAATGACTTTCTGGTTTCTTATAGCATCACAAGTTTCACTATAAATTCTCTCTGAATCAACTAAGGGAACTCACCTCGCATCAGAAGCAAAGTAATATTCCACGGCTTTTTCCTCAACAGGGAAAAGGCAAGTTGTGCTGTCCACACGAGAGAGATTGCAGCTTCCTTTCTTATCTTTGCCTAGAGCACAGAGTTAATAGGTAAGCATGTAGAAAACCAGGGCAAATATAAAAATATACGTAATTTTTTAGAAAAATCAACAAAAAATCATTGCAACACAAAGTAATTTCGGCAACTTTAATTGCTGAAATAAAAAGGTCACTTATTTCCATGCAAGAAGAAAAACAGACAAAGCATGTACAGTGAAATAGCAACTATCAAAGAGAGCGTGGCAGATAACTGTGCTACAATATAAATGTTTTTAATCTTTCTTTTCCATGTAAAAATCAAAATACTTTATTAATATCACTCGTTTCTAATAAAGTATATGTATGGAATTAATACATATAAGTTTGTATACTTAAACTTATCATGAAATTATATTTAAAATACCAAAATTGTATAATAATAAAGACAAGTGACATAGTAATTTTTATTACCTCATAACTAAACTTCTCTAGATTTTAATAATAATTTTGTGCCCTGCTGATGTAGTTCAGTGGCTGAGCATCAACTCATGCACTGAGAGGTTCGGTTAGATTCCAACTCAGGGCACATGCCTGGGTTGTGGGCTCGTTCCCCAATGTGGGCCGTGCCATTTCTCTCTCATAGATGTTTCTATCTCTTCCTTTCTCTCTCCCTTCTTCTATCTCTAAAATCAATATAAAACATAAAAACAAACAACACAAAAAAATAGTAAATTGGCCTAACAAATCAAGATACAGTTTCCACTAAACTGTAATTTAAAACCAAAACAAAGATACTTAAAACTCTAACAAATACGGAATGAAAATATTATAAACCCAGAACCTCTTCTTTCTTAAAACTGAGTTTTCTAACATTTAAGTTCAAAAAAATGAAAAATGGTTCACTTGCACTGACAAATATCCTCTTAATTCTAGCACTTCAGAATTTTGGCATCTCTATTTAATTAGTCAATTATTGATGAAGATTTTTTTTTTCCTTTTTGCTCATTCACAGCTAAAGTCAAAACAGGAAAGCATACTGAAATTTGACAAATTAGCAAATATATTTTTTAATCTATTAATTGAAGGCTATGTAAATGTCAAAGAGACAAAAGAGCACCTTTCTCCAAAATCAGGACATAGTAACCATATAACCTATGGTCACAATGACCAGACAACATCATAAATATACCTGTAAGATTCATATTGTGTTAACCCTCTAAAATGCATGTCTATAAAGACTTGGAAGTAATTATTCTTAGAATCATACATCCAAAGTTCTTCACAATCCATGATTATTTGGTGAGGTTTAGGCATGAACATCAAATAGCTCTTCCCATCCAAACTCAATAGCAGAAATGATACCTCACTTCAAAAAATAAGTATTAGGTAACATCCTAGAAAAAATAACACTCAAGTCAGATCAGTGTCTGCTAGAGGCTGGGAATGGGGACCAAGGTTGATTACATAGTGGCCGTAGGAGGGAATTTTTGGGGGGATGGAATTTTTCTATATCTTAACTGTGGTGGTGGTTACACACCTATTTGCATTTGACAGAACTCAGAAAATTTTACATGAAAAAGAGTGAGCTTTACTGTCTTTTAAAAAGCAAATCAAGCCGTAGCCAGTTTGGCTCAGTGGGTAGAGCATCAGCCTGAGATTCCAGTCAAGGGCACATGCCTGGATTTCGGGCTCGACCCCCAATGGGGGGTGTGCAGGAGGCAGACAATCAATGATTCTCTCTCATCAATTGATGTTTCTATTTCTCCCTCTCTCTTTCTCTCTGAAATCAATAAAAAATATATTTTAAAATACTAATAAAAAGTGAATCAAGAAATAGGTAAAATGAGTCCTGACCAGTGTGGCTCATTTGGTTGAGCATCGTCCCATGCACAGAGAAGTTACTGGTTAGATTCCTGGTAGGGACTCCTTCCCCTGTAGGGGGGCATGCAGGAGACAGCTGATCAATGTTTCTCTCTCCCTTTCCCTTCCTCTCTCTAAAATCAATAAAAACATCTTCTTTTTTAAAAAATTGGCAAAATGATAGCCCAGCACCTACATTTTTTTAAATAAACACAACCAGCTTTGGTTATAAAATGCACTAAGGGGGCCGAGTTTCACTATACATGTTCTTTCTCCAAATATTGGTTCCTTCAGTCTTCAAGTAACAAGGTATAATTACAATATTTAGAAGTAGTTAAGGTATCATTATCAATTTAAATGAAAAGAACATTACTACTTAACACCTATCTGACTCTTAAAATCTATAAAGTGTCTTTCTATATTCTCTCATCCTGATTTCATTTAAATGGAATACAATTATCATCATCCACTTTATTTTGTCACCTGGAGAAAATAGTAAAAGCCTAAAAGCCAGTTTAGGGTTCTCCTCTTTACACAGCCTCTTCAATAAGAGGCCTACTTTTTAAATTAAACTCTGTTGAGCAGCACACTTTCTACCTATTAGGAGCTAGAGAAGTAAGGGTTACTAAAACATAAACTCTGATTTCAAAAAGATTTGTCCTGTGATAAATGTTTTCTCCAATTTCTTAAAACCTTAGCCAATGTTTTCCCATTGTTTCTAAAAGCAGCTTAAAACAATGTACAAGGTAATATATGGGTAATGTATACCCAGCAGAATTACTAACAGAAATCTAGAACTCTGGATTCAAAATTTGTACTTTCACTGGTAAACTAGTTTTTCTTCTGAAAAAGGAGGGAGGGGGATGAGGAAGATAAAAAATTCTAACATCTCAGAACTTTCATCTGCTACAAATAAAATACTGAAAGCAGTTACAATCTAACAATGATTAGGTTTAGAGTATTTTGCTAAATTTTTTTCAAGAAATCAAGAATTATACATTAATAATATAGGTTCTAATTTCCTAAATTTATTTCAGTAATAAGCAAATGGAAAGAGCACATCTTTTTAAAAATCTAATTATATCAATGAAATGTTCCAGAGTTTATATAGCTGAAAGTCTTATAAAAAATTCAAACTTATTAAAAAAGAACAATTCCAAATCCAAACAAAGCCAATCAAGATATTGAATGTAAATCTAAAAGTAAAACGTCATGCATAAAAATAAAAACCATTAAAACCAACTATGTCAGTTAAAAATTAGGCTGAATTATTCAAATTACAACTAAGTCCAATCTATAGTAGTCTAGAATACAATGCTCTTTTTCCCATCTTGGCATCTTAGTTATAATATGGTATCCTACATGATTTTAATTTAAAACAAAGGAAAAAAAACTATTTTTTTCAAATCTCAAAGACTTTAAAGAAACAAATTACTAAAAGCAGTTTTCTAAATGCCAAAAGCAGACAGACAAAATACACTCCACAAATTAGAAAAATGTCAAAATATGTTTCACCATAAAATAAGCACATTTTTAGAGGCCCAGCACATTCATTCACTCCAAGAACAAAGAATTAGTAAAGAATGAACAAAAACAAGATAAGATTCCTCCCCATCCATGCAGTGTATTTCCCACCTCTTTCTCCCTGTGATTCCCACCGTGTGAATTTTGATCCAATCTGAGTCCTAGCTATGGATATACAACAGAAAAAAATTCTACTTGTCAAAGAAATCACAAAACAAATACTTTTCATGTCTAGACAGAACTATATATGAGTGGACATGACCAAAGAGGCATTTATTTCAATTTAAGAAAAACAATTCTTTATATCTACTGCATTCAATGTATACATTCTACCCATGGCATGATGTAGGAATAGTTTTTACCTGTTCTGTAAAGTATTGGAATGTGATCAGTAGAGAGTTTATGTTCACTTCGTACACCAATCAACAGAGGGCTACCTCGTCTGTTAATACAAAATTAAACTATTTTTATAAATCACACATTAATGATATAAAATTTAAATGTAATGACAGAACACTTCAAATAAAGTTTAAATTCTCTCTCCAAGCTCAACTTCAGATAAAATAACAGATCAATATAAACAGAATTTAAAAAAAAAAATTCAATAACAGAGCTAGACAAATCTGACCCACAGAGTAGGTTTGTCAATTTTTATTGGAACACAGCCATGACTATTCTTTTACATACTTTCTAAAGAAGCTTTCACACTACAAGAGCAAAATTGAGTAGTTGCTATACAGGCCTTTATGGTGAAGGCACATTTATAGTGTACAGAGAATAAACATACAATTCAAAAGTTTCAAAATACATATAATTATTAGGCATTATTAAATTTATACATACCTTGTGACAACTGCTTGGCCAGGAAAATGAACACTTTTAAATACAAGTGCAAAAGCACCTTCCTATGCAGGGAAAAGAATGAGTCAGCAATACATATGATAATCAATTATCAAATGTGAAATGTCTAATACATACTGGCTTTACCACAGAAACTTTGTTTACATAGCCACTTTTTTGCACTAGTTTATAAATGAGTCTAAATTTTAGGCAGACACTTCCTCTTGAGCTTTAGTGTATCAAAGATGCACTTTTTAAACAAGCTTACTCTTAAAATAGGCTCAACAGATAATAACTCCAAAATAGACCATATTAATGAAAAAAACACGTTTTTTTTTTTGGTCTAATTATATCAATAAAATGTTCCAGAGTTTTTATAGCTGAAAGTCCTATAAAATATTCAAACATACTACCAATGTTTCTCAATAAATAAATCATATCTCCCATACTACCTACAGTGTATAAAAGAGAAACATGCAAATTAACATGCACCAACCAATCAGGAGGGAATGTGCAAATTAGGAGAAAGATGGCAGCCGCCCAGTTGGGTGGGGCAAGACACCTGCTATGAGAAGGAGGCGGTAGGTGGTGAAGGGATCTACATGGCCACAGCAAAGGCGAAGATGAAGGCGGCAGACTCTGGCTGGAGTCCGCAGAGAAGCAGTGAAGACAAAGATGGCAGACTCCGACCAGAGTCTGCAGTGAAAATGAAGGCAGCAGACTCCAGCCGGAGTGAAGGCCTGGGTCTCAGGTGCCAGAGGAAAACCGGTACTGGAAGCCAATGGAAGCAAGGTCTTTTGCATGAATCTCTTTATGCAATGGACCTCTAGTACATTAATAAAGGGCAGACAGAATTAGGAAAGGACCCAAGTTCAATACCCAAAACCCATTTTATATCACTGTTAACTTACACTCTTTTTTATCTTATACAGTGGTACCTCGAGATACGAGTACCCTAACATATGAGATTTTTGAGTTATGAGCCATCGAGCGAGCGATTTTTGTTTTTGAAATACGAGCAACATTTGAGATAGGAGTAATCGCGCGGATCAGCCGGCTGCATACGACCCACTAGTTTACCGTGACTCAAACATCTCATAGTTTCCCACACCTCAAGGTTACGGAACGAATTAAACTCGTTATCTCAAGGTACCACTGTATTGGAGATAAATATATACAATTACAATTATTAACATGCACATCATACCACCCCCTCTACCCATCTTCCTCAAGGACAGGATCTAAAGAAATCAAGAATGAATAAAAGAGAAACATGAGGTAGGAGGGGGAAGAAAACAATATAGAACACAAACTGGGTTATACAGTGAGTAGAAACAAGCTAAGACTGGGAAGACACATACTGGAGTAAAGGGAAGGAATGGACCTCTATTTTCTTTATCTTTCTGTCTCCTCCTTTACTATAGACATCATAAGGACGGGAGGAGGTGGGAAGTGAGGGTTGGACCTTCACTGAGAAGTAAAGGGCTATTAAATGGGAAAGCTAGTTATGAGTGGAGAAGGGGGGGGGTAGAAATCACTATGCATTTGGACTTTTGTGGATCTTTAATCTTTATTTAGGGCAATTTAGATGGGATCAAAAAGAATACCACTTTTCTCTTGGACTGGAAAATACTTTTCTATAGAGAACAGAGCCAAGGAAAAGTCTCCATAAGGAAAAATAAGGAGTTGACTAGACTGACTCAGAGACAAGCAAACATCCCAGAATAAAAAGTGTACATTTCACTGAAACTAACCTGACAGGAAGCAAGAAAATGATGAGTTCATGCCTATGTATACTGTATGCATGTTTGTGTATGGTATGTATGGGTTTGTATGTGTTTGTGTGTGTGTGCATGCATACTTTTTACACAAACTGATTTTAAGTTACTTTTAATTCCCCTAACACAAAATTACAGTGAAAGAAGTATAATTTCAAGTATATGGGAAAGGAAGGTTCAATCAGTGAAACAACAATCCCTCAAAATTATTCAGGGTGCAAAGTTATATATGGAAAGTAAAAGCCAAAAATATTTTAAAATTAGCATAATTCTTGCTTCTCAAACTTAACTTTAAGGACATATTATATAAAAAAAAGACATATTATGATTAATGTTTATAATAATTATCTTGAAAAGGGTGGTTTAAAGACTGTTGGTTGGGGTAAAATAGGTAAAGGGATTAAGAAGTGCAGATTGGCAGACACAAAATAGTCCCAGGAAGTAAAGAACAGCACAGGGAATATAGTCAATAATATTGTAATAATTATGCATGGTGCAGGTGAATACTGGAAATAGCAGGGGAGAACATTTTGTAAAGTATATGATTCCCCAACCACTACTGAGTGAAAATTATAATTAAAAAATAATTTTTTAAAAGTGTGGTTTAATACCAATTGTTGGATAACTCTCTCCACCAAGGTAGTGAAACTGGTATCTTGACTTTCCCGATTGTCATACATGTACTTAACAAGCTTGGCAATTGTTTCTGTGTCTGTTTCAGATTCAAAGTCATAGCCTTTACTTTCCTGTAATTAGAAAGAAAAAAAAATTGATACATTTAAGGAAATAGTCATCATATCCAAATCTTATCTACAGAATTTTTTCCTCAAAAATCTCACTAATGAATTTCTAATCCTTTCGATCACCATACCCCTTTACCCACTGTTCAAAATTAAGGTAACAGGAGGAAAGTCAAGATGGTGGCATAGCCGAAACCGGTTTGGCTCAGTGGATAGAGCGTCAGCCTGCAGACTGAAAGGTCCCAGGTTCGATTCCGGTCAAGGGCATGTATCCTGGTTGCGGGCACATCCCCAGTAGGGGGCGTGCAGGAGGCGGCTGATCGATGTCTCTCTCTCATCGATGTTTTAACTCTCTATCCCTTCTCACACCCTCTCTGTAAAAAAAAAAAAAAAGATGGTGGCATAGGTAAACACAGCACTTGCGTCCTCCCATAACCACATCAAAATTACAACTAAACTACAGAATAACCACCTGAAATCTGGTTGAATGGAAGCCTTACAATTAGAGAAATAAAGAAGAAGATACAATGAGACTAGTAGGAGGGGCAGAGCCTAAAGGGCTGGTCCACTATCCATATGTGGCATCTTTTTAATCAGGAGAAATACCTTGGCTTATGCAGAGGTTCCTCATGAGGTGCAAAGGGTTCCAGCCCCATACCAGACACTGGGAAGAGAAGTCTCTGTAACTTCAGGCTATAAAAACTAGTGGAGATTATGGCACAGTTGGGTTGCTGAAGTCTCAGGCAATTTCTCTTAAAAGGCCCACACACAGACTTACTCTGACGCAGCACTAGGGCAGCAACTTGAAAGGATTCAGGAACATATGGGAGGAACTAATTTGTCTGGCATCAGGGCAAGAACTGGGGGCAGCTTTATCCTAAACAAAAATGCTGGCAGAGGTGCAGAGAAGACCTCATTGCCACCATGCCATCAGATAGTTGCCATATCTGAGTATCCATCAACTTGGCCCACAAGTTCGCCCCACCCTGGTTATTCCCTGAGACCCCACCACACCCAAATTGTGTGCTCACCCAACCTGTTTGCAGTGGCTTTTCTATATAAATGGCCTCTTGGCTCAGGCTTCAGACTTTCCTAATATCTCTCAATCAAGCAGCAGCTGGCCTCAACATGCCCCATACCTCTCGATAAGTGGCCCTAGAACTAGCAATAGCAGCAGCCTGCCTTGGTTCACACCTTGGCCTCTCCTGGGCACCTCCAAGCCCAACACAAGTAGCAGCCATCTGCAGATCACTCCATAGTTTGATGGGTATCCCCAGTCAGGGCACAAGCAGTAGCTGACTTTGCACCTCCCAAGAGGTGCCAGAGCCAGTGCACCCGGTGGTCAGCTTCAGATCGCATCAGATTACAGCTTACTACATCCACCAGTGACATACTCAAGGGGCAAACTTGGTGAGCACCAAAGCCTCACTAAAGCAAGTCCTGTTCCATATGGGTATCTCCTGCACAGCAGCTCTTCCTCTGTAGTAAAAGTTGGTCTGCACAACCAACTGGCCAGGAGGTCAATCCCTTCCAGTGATGCCAAAAGCAATTGAGACTCAACTATAAAAGCAGAGCACATACAACCCACACAGGGGCACACCTAGAGTGCCCAGCTCAGGTGACTGGGGAGGCTGAGCCACTGGGCTGTATAGGACATATACTATACAAGGTCACTCTAACAATTCCAGGTGACATAGCAGCTCTACCTAATACATAGAAACAAACACAGGAAAGCATCCAAAATGCAGAGAAAAAGAAATATGTCACAAATGAAAGAACAGAAAAAGAACTAAATGAAATGGAAGTAAGCAAACTACTGGATACAGAGTTCAAAGGATATTTAAGTAATGCAATCAGAACTTCAAGGAACTTAGTGAGAACTTCAAGGAACTTAGTGAGACTTTCAAAAAGGAAAAGTCAGAAATGAAGGATACATTAATTGAAATGAAGAATAATTTACAGGAAATCAACAGTAGAGGATGACAAGAATTAAATCAGTGATCTGGAATGAAGGAGCAAAAAACACCCAATCAGAAAAGAAAAAAGAATCTAAAAATATGAAGATAGTGTAAGGTGCCTCTGGGACAACTTCAAGCATACCAATATTCACACCAGGGGGGATGCCAGAAAGAGAAGAATCAAAGCAAGAGATTAGAAATCTATTTGAAAAAATGATGACAGAAAACCTCCCTTATCTGGTGATAGAACAAGACATACAAGTCCAGGAAGCACCCATTGAACCCAAAGAGGCCCATACCCAAGACACATTATAATTAAAATGTCAAAGGTTAAAGACAAAGAAAGAATCTTAAAAGTAGCAAGAGAAAAGCAGTTAGTTACTTCCAAGGGAGCACCCATACAACTTCAACTGATTTTTCAACAGAAATTTTGTAGGCAAGAAGGGAGTGGCAAGAAATATTCAAAGTGACAAAAAGCAGGGACTTACAACCAAGATTAAACCAGCAAAGCACCAAAGCCTCACTAAAGCAAGTCCTGCTCCATATGGGTGTCTCCTGCACAGCAGCTCTTTCTCTGTAGTGAAAGTTGGTCTGCACAGCCAATTGGCCAGCAAAGCTACCATTTAAAATTAAAGGTCAGATAAAGAGCTTCACAGACAAGAAAAAGCTAAAGAACTGAGTTCATCACCACCAAATGAGTATTAATGAAATGTTAAAGTGTCTTTTTTAAGAAGAAGGAAAAAAGGGATACGAAATATGAACAATAAAATGGCAATGAATACATATCTATCAACAATTGAATCTAAAAATTAAAATAAATGAACAAGGAATCTAATGAATAAAACAAAACTGATGAATAAAATAGAATCAGAAACATGGATCAGACCAATAAATCTCAGAGGGAAGAAGAGAGTGGAGGGTGAAAAGTGATTAACTAAAGAATTTACATGCATACATGCATTACCTATGAACACAAACTATAGGGTGGTGAAGGCCTGGGACATGGTGGATCTGAGTGGAGGATGTCAATGAAGGGAAGGAAGGGAGGGAAACACATCTGTAATATACTCAACAACAAAGTTTTAAAAAATAAAAATAAAATAAACAACCTAACTGGTGTGGCTCAGTGGTGGAGGGCCAGCCCATGAACCAAGAGGTCAAAGTTTGATTCCCAGTCAGGGCACACACCTGGGTTTCGAGCTTGATCCCCAGTAGGTGGCATGCAGGAGGCAGCCAAATGATGATTTTCTAGCATCACTGATGTCTCTATCTTTCTCTCCCTCTCCTTTCTTTGAAATCAATAAAAATATATTTACATAAATCTATATGCCACATATGAATTAAATAAATTTTAAATAATTAAAATATATAATATAAAAAAATCCCATAATTTATATAATTCTTTATTTAAAATATCATTTAACAATGATATTTTACTATGCAATACTATAGCCATTATAGATATACGTGGCTATTTAAATTTAAATTGATTAAAGCAGTGGTTGGCAAACCGCGGCTTGTGAGCCACATGTGCCTCTTTGGCCCCTGGAGTGGCTCTTCCACAAAATATCATGTGTGGGCACGCACATACAGTGATATTGAAACTTCGTGGCCCATGTGTGGAAGTCTGTTTTCGGCTCTCAGAAATTTCAATCGTTGTACTGTTTTCATTTCTTTTTTTTTTCTCTTTTTTTTTTATTGATTTTTCACAGAGAGGAAGGGAGAGGGATAGAAAGTCAGAAACATTAATGAGAGAGAGACATCAATCAGCTGCCTCCTGCACACCCCACACTGGAGATGTGCCCGCAAGCAAGGTACATGCCCCTGACCGGAATCGAACCTGGGACCTTTCAGTCCGCAGGCTGATGCTCTATCCGGTCTTGGCACAATCGTTGTACTGTTGATATTTGGCTCTGTTGACTAATGAGTTTGCCGACCACTGGATTAAAGTGAAATAATTTCAAATTTAGTTCCTTAGTCATACTAGCTCAATAGTCATATGTGGACAGTGGCTACTCTATTGGACAGTACAGATATGGAAGGTTTCCATCACTACAGAAAGTTCAGTTGGACAGACCTGAGAAGCCATTATGAAAGTCATTATCATGATCATTACTAGGTAAGTACATAGCTATTTAGGACATAAACCTTTCATTTAATCTGTTCTGATTCCTCTTACATATCCTAGAATCTTTTAAAAATGGCAAACAAGGTTTCTCTTAATACAAAAAACATACCCTCAAAATTCCAATTTTAGTTGAGTTTTTGGATCATTCATAACAAAGCCAAATAATTGTTTCCTTTTCGTATAAGAAACAAAAATGTTCCACTGTCAAAAAAGAAAAGTCCAATAAACCACCACAACCTAGAAACTGTCTTAGGAATTACTTAATCACACCTAGGTTGCATTTATTGCACATCTCAACAAACAACCTCACTGCTCTCATTAAAGGTATTGTCAAACGCTAGTGTCTTTTTAGGTCAATTTACTTACCAAAAACTTTTTCAAGTCTTTGTAGTTGGTGATGATTCCATTGTGAATAACAATAAATTCTAAAAGAAATAAAGAAGTTAATGACCAAAATTACAGATCTAGTAAACATTATAAATAGTCATTACTGTTAAGAGATTTTTCTCAAAAGTCAAAAAATGTGTCACATGCTATACTTCAAGGTATAATCAAGTATACCTTTTTGTTACCAGATTATTCTCAGGTAGATCAGCAGCACAATTTATGTCGCTTAGTGGAAGCAAAGAGTGCCAGGGAGGTGGGTACAGTGGGGATATACAATAAGCTGGGGCTAGAGTCATCAATTTCAGCTGTGGCTAAATTACTAACACAATGTCACCATGTGAAAGGAGCAAATTCCTTGGGTATATACGCTCATTTGCAAATTGAGAGGGTTGAACTAAATAACTATTATTCTCACTTCTTTGTTCATCCATTCTTATGCATAAAACATTCCTAAATTTAAAGAGAAACCTTTCAAACTAATACAATTATCTGATTACTCTAAATGAACTTAAGAACTAAAGTTAAAAAAAACATATATTATTCAATTCTACAATTAAATCTATTTATCTGAGGTCCAGACAATTCCAAAGTGATAAATAAATGTTAAAACAGAATTCCAACATCAAATACACATGGTAGTGGGATAATTTTCATCTGTATGAAATAACTTTGAAGAATGTAAAAATGGGTAATCAAGAGTTGATATTACTATTATTTGTAGCTAGTAACAATATAAAGCCCACTAATATGAATTTATTATTTACAGTTAATTTAAGTGAGAGAAATTAGCATAAATTCAATTTTATATTAAATTATAAAAATGCTTTTAAAATACTTAACAATATGACATTTTGGCCTGACATTAAATGTCAGGACTAAATGCATTACAACCCAGATAATAAAATAAGCATTTTCACTAGATTTTTTAAGAAATAAAAAAAATACCACAAAATACTAACCACTACCAAAAAAAAAAAAAAAACCTTAATATTTTTAATGCTAGAACACAGAGAATCATAAATAGCTAACAGCTGACATAAAGCCTTAATTAAAGCTAAATTCTAAAAATATAATCTAGATATGTTTCTAGGAATTTTTTTTTGAGAGGTTAGGTTCTTAACATTCTAATCTGATTCAATGATAATTATGTGAAACATAGAAACCTAAAATAGCAGCTTCTTAATTAAATTACACAATCTTATCTCAAAAGGGATGTTTACTAGTATATACACATACATATATATACGCACACATACTTTTGTCTGTATTTACTTATTTAACTAGAGGCCTGAGGCATGAAATTCATGCAAAAGTAGGCCTTTCTTCCCCCAGCTGCCAGTAGCGGCTTCCCTCCTGGGACCCAGGCTTCCAGCAGGCACCCAGGACCCAGGCTTCCCTTGCAGCCCCGGCTTCATCCAGAAGGACGTCTGGTCTAATTAGCATATTGTACTTTTATTATTATATATGTTTAATTTTAGAGAGAGGAAGGAAGAGGAAGAGGGAGAGAGAAAGACAGACACACACAAATATCAGTTTTGTTGTTCCATTTATTTATGCATTCATTGGTTGATTCATATATGTGCCCTGACCACAACTTTGCTGTATCGGGAGGACACTCTAACTGAGCTAGCTGGTCAGGACTCTATTTTCTTTTTTAAAAAAACAAACGAATAAATTTTTTTAAAAACTGTTACATGATTATCTCCAGGAAAAGCTCTAATAAGAAAAATAAGATAGAACTAGACTTACTTTAACATGCCTATTTTTTATTTTATTTTATTATTTTTGTTAATTCTCACCTGACGATATTTTGCCATTGATTTTTAGAGAGAGTGGAAAGGAGAGGGAGAGACACATCGATTGGTTGCCTTCTACATGCAGCTGCACTGGTGAGTGCCCTCAACCAGAATCAAACCTGGGACATACCTTTCAGTCCACAGGCCATCACTATCCACTGAGCCAAAGAAGCCAGAGCCTAACATACCTTTTTTATAGGTGTGACCTCATTACTATGAAAATATTTTCATTTGAAATGAAATTGATTTTTTTTAAATTAATACCTAAAACTCAAAATAAAAATGTATTAACAGAATGCTGTATCCAGCTGGTAGCACAACTACATAGAGAATGATTATTCCAAGTGATTCTAAAACACAGAAATTTGACTACATATCCCTAAAGAGACATACCCTAAGGACAAAAAATTTAACAAGAAAAACTAACAAACAGTAAATATATTCTTATGGTAGTGTTGGTATTATGATTGCTTTATGTATATCGTGTAACAGACAAATAAGTATGTTACTGATGTTAAGAACTGCATGAATAGCCCTAAGTGGTTTGGCTCAGTGGATAGAGCATGGGCCTGCGGACTGAAGGGTCCCAGGTTCGATTCTGGTCAAGGGCATGTACCTTGGTTGTGGGCACATACCCAGTGGAGAGTGTGCAGGAGACAGCTGATCAATGTTTCTCTCTCATCTATGTTTCTAGCTCTCTATCCTTCTCCCTTCTCAGTTTAAAAAACAAAAAGTCAATAAAATTAAAACAAAAAAGAATTGCATGAATAAAAGAAAATACATAGATCAATCAGCTAAAGTCAAAACCTTACTGCCCTGAATCTGAATTAGAATTGTTAGTGTAAAATTACGTTGTTTTATCTTTAAATTTATACGTGTGCAAGGGCACACACACAGACATATGTGTGTGTGTGTGTGTGTGTGTGTGTGTGTGTGTGTATAATGTCCTAGCTTTGCCTGCTGAAAAGACCTATGTGTGATGAACGCTTCTAAGACTTCACTTATATTCTTTAAGTATCATTTCCATTAAAAAGAACTGGGCCGAAACCGGTTTGGCTCAGTGGATGGAGCGTCGGCCTGTCAAGGGCATGTGTCCTGGTTGTGGGCACATCCCCAGTGGGGGGCGTGCAGAAGGCGGCTGATTGATGTCTCTCTCTCTCATCGATGTTTCTAACTCTCTATCCTTCTCCCTTTCTCTCTGTAAGAAATCAATAAAATATATTAAAAAAAAAAAAAAGAACTGGGGCTTTCTTAGAGAAATAGCAGATTTCAAACATGGGGCAGGAGTAGAGGAACGTGGAACATTTTGGCCTAACAGAAAATAACAAAGACTATTGAGACTACAGGGGTCACATCAAAAGGACACAGAAGCCAAGACCGGTTTTGCTCAGTGGATAGAGCATCAGCCTGCTGACTGAAAGGTCCCAGGTTCAATTTCGGTCAAGGGCATGTACCACGGTTGTGGGCACATCAGTGGGGTTGTGCAAGAGGCAGCTGATGGATGTTTCTCTCTCATCGATATTTCTAGCTCTCTGTCCCTCTCCCTCTCCCTTCCTCTCTGTAAAAAATCAATAAAATATATTAAAAAAAAAAAAGGACACAGAAGCCAATCTGAATAAGTTCCCAATGGCCAAAGATTTTTGTGTATCAATATAGACAATTACTTCAGTGTTTTGAAACATATGAAATATTTTAAATCTATGATGTTATAATTTTAAAAAGAACTCATTATTCATTTTAGAACATATGAACTACTACATTTTAAAAAAATGGTAAATGGGAAGGGGCGGGGGGAATAAAACATTGAGCCTGCCTTTCCTATATGCTCTGTACCTCAGGGTAACTAAACAGTTGATATGGAGAAATTTCTCTTTATAGAGAAGTATTTGAAATAATAAATGAAGAAGGAATGATAGTACTAGACTATCATCAATTTAAAATCCCTAAAGAAATAATTAATCTTGGCAATGATCATCAATGACTGCTAACAATACAAAGAAAAACATCCAACATTATGACAAGAAAAGAAATTCTGAGATGTCCTAAATTAAATTACAGTAGTTCATAAGGTGGGAAAAAGAGGCAGGGAGAGTTAATCAGTTAAAAGACACAGGAACAGAAACAAACAAAAGACTGCTAGTATTCCTTAATGTATACTGAAACTTTGAATCAACTTCTAGGCCCCTATTTCAGTTCTTATCTAGAGAGAATAGCCACCACCGGACTGCACTACATCCTGTTTACGCATAAACTTTCTGGACTGTTGCCCACAATCAATCCAAAAGCAACAAACACCTCTTCCTTATCATACATCTATCCCAGGACCAGCCCTGCTTCACCTATTTCCACCTCCGTTATCTGTAGCCAACGTAAATTCTTTCAAAACAACTTACAGCTTTCTTCTCCAAAATCATGGTATAAACGAACCCCATCAATCCCAGGAAGGCAGGCATATTTGTCTTCCCAACTAGCCCTGCTGATGGTGGTCTAAACTGTATGTCCCAGAAACTGGTCCTTTTTCTGACTAGCTTATGGCTAATACATTCTTTTTTTTTTTTCCAGAAAAACTTCCAACCTCAAAGGTTATCATTTAACAATTATATGCCTCCAGTTATAAGCAAACACTGTACCAATTTATAATAAATAAAATTGACAGAGAAACATGTTAAATGACCCACAGGATGCATGCAATTAACATAATCTAAACTATAGAAAATTCTATAGGACAGAGTAAACTGTAAGAAAAAGGGAAAGGGAGAAGTCTTTTAGAAGACACATCAATCTACTAAATCCTTTTAGAGATACACTCTTAAATATATACAAAATAAATGTTATGATATCTAGCTCTCTGTGATATACCTATCTATACAATATCTACTAGCTTCCAAAATAATCTAGGTAGAGGCTATGGATAAACATAACTGATCAGATATTGATAAATGTGGAGGCTGGGTAATGGATGCATCATGTTCTATATATTCTCTATCCATGAATATGTTTGAAATTATTCAAATTAAAATGATGAAAAGACAAAAGCTTCCATTCTTTTCCCATTATTAAACCTCTACAATTATTCCAAAGCATTTTTATGTTCATACCATTATTTTTATCAGAGCGCTGGGGATGGCTATTGACAGGATTGGGTTCACCATGTGTTGCCCAACGGGTATGAGCTATTCCAAGGTGTACATCAAATTCTATATCCAAATCCATATCCTGTTGTTCTGAAGATAAAATGAAAAATTCCAATATTAAATCATGCTGTAGAGATAACACTATATTTCAATGTAATTATTATAGCACTGTTTACCTGGAATATACATTTATTAAAACTGAAGATCAAGCATACTCAAAATAGTAATTAAAAAATTTAGAGGAGTTAATGCAGGATGCAGCTGAAATCTTTAGAACAAATGGTTCCAATAACAACACAAGAATATGTATTCAGAGATAAAGCACCCTGGCCAGTGTGGCTCAGTTGGTTGGAGCATTGTCCCATGCACCAAAAAGGTAGTGAGTTCAATTCCTGGTCAGGGCACATATCCAGTTTATGGGATCAATCCTGGCAGGGCATCCGCAGAAAGCAACCTATCAAAATTTCACTTTCTCTCTCTCCCTCTTCCTCCCTCTCTCTCTTTCTCCTTCCCTTCCTCTCTCTAATGTCAATTTTAAAAAAAAAGATAAAGCAAATGTGACAATGTTAACAATTGGTAAAGATAGATGAAATATATGAGTGGTTAATGTATTATTTTTTCAACATTTCTGGAGGCTTAAAATTTTTCACATTCAAAGAGTTAAGGACAGAATGAATGTGATTTTTAAAATTTATATTTAATCTTCATTTTGGACATAATTAGTACTGTTTTAATTAGACACGTATAAATAAATTCATTTTCTCAGTGCCACATAGACTTATGACCATCATTGCTTTGGTCCCCAAATATATCTCACAATATAAACTACAATTATGAAGAGCTTCCAAAATCAAAGAATAGGTTCTTGTGAACAGAGCAACACTATGAAAATATGGGATTATAGATTGGTGCTCCTTGATCTTAAAAAGCAACTATTATGATTTCTTTTTCCTATGAGTTCTCTCTTCTTGCTTCTTCCAGAGGAAGAGGGGAAGAGAAACAAAAAAGGATAGTTATAATTACTTAATAGTAATGCCCTTCTTCTAATTTCCTAAATATAAAATTCATTTAGCTAAGATAAAACTTATCAGATAACAAAGCTTATCAGAGTCCAAATTAGGAATAAACTGCTCAGAACTCTGAACATCCATGCACTTTAGCTTAGTCTCTGTGGTTTTTATACTGGTTGATAAGAAGTCATTCTAAAATACAAATCTGATCAAAAAATAAGATTTAAAATCCTTGAATAGACTTCCTTTGCTTTAAAAAGCAGTATATATACATGAATCATCCTAAACCTAGTCATAGAGATTTGCAAAAAGATCGTCAAATTCTAACATATAACCAGAGAGCCATTTTCTCAAAGCCCCAATAACTTTTCATAGCATATAAGGTACTGCATATCTGACCCCTATCTACCTTTCTAGCCTCATTGCCCACCCCACATCACCGTGACCCACACCATCACCATCTCTCACATGAACTAATTTGACAGAATTCTCACTAGTTTCCCCATATCCAGTCATCTGTCTGTACAATCTAGTTCTGCACACCAACAAAAGTGATACTTTCAAAACAAAGTCAGATCGTGTCACTCCCCTACACAAAATTTTCTAATGGCTTCTCATGACCCAAACTAAAAATCCATCATTATTAAGATCCTACATGACCTTGACCTCAACCACCTCTCTAGCTTCATTTCTAGCTACTCTCCTCCTCACTTACTGAGCCTTAGCCTCCCTGACTTCCATCCTTAAGGTAGCCAAGCTCTCACAGTGTTTTTGCACTTAGTGTTCCCTCTTCCCAGAATTCCCTCTTTCAGACAATCACATTGTATCTGATTAAATGTCACCTCTACTATATGTTTTCTTCATAGCACTAATCAATATCTAACATTACATATTTGTCTGTCATCTCATTAAACAGTAAACTCCATCATGGCTCAGGGTTTTGCCTATCTTGTTCTGTTTTGTCCTCAGGGCCTAGAATGTGGCTGGTATATAATAGATACTCAGTAAGTATTCATTTAGTTATTGAATTCTCAGAATACTTTGTTATTAAATTCTTAGAATACTCTGTGAGAAGGGTATATGATTTCATATACCCCCCAATAATTCTTTACTTGTATCTTCTGTCTTCTCAACAACTTCATATCCAAGGCTTGCCCTCTTCATATCTTTTCTCTATTTTACAGATAAAAAAACCGAGGCTCAAAGAGATCACAAAATCTGCCTACTAAAGGTCACAGTGAATAGTAAATAGAGATAGGATTTCAACCCAAATCTGGCTTACTCCAGAGCCTAAAATTAAAACCACAATGGTGCCCTGCCGATGTGGCTCCACGGTTGAGGATTGGCCCATGTACCTAGAGTTTGCCAGTTCAATTCCCAGTGGAGGAACATGCCCGGGTTTTGGGCTCAGTTCCCAGTATGGGGCAGGCAGGAGGCAGTCAATCAATGTTTCTATCTCTCTATGCCTCTCACTTCCTCACTCTCTAAAAATCAATAAAACATATCTAAAAAAAAAACACACAATGGTAAATTCTGCTGCACTATTTATTACATTTGTGATGTTGTCAATCTGGCTTCCATCAGAATTTGAGTTCTACAAAAACAGCAGCTTGTCTTACTATCTTTGAACTATAAGAACTAAAAGCTAAATAGGGCAGATACTCAAATATTTATTGGATGGCTCCATCAATAAACAGATACAATCATCAATGCATTCTTTCCTGGCTTACCTATGTTCTGAATAATTAAGGTGATCTAATAAATGACCTCCAGAAAAGTAAAGAATACTGTTTATCACTCGTTAACAAGCTAAAGCAAGTAATAAAAGCATCTTATTAGTTTTTTAAGCTAACTATAATTAAAGCAGTATTTCTCCCAACATGCTGGCAAGCAACACTGGAAAAAGAGTCTTCAACAAGAATCTGTAAATTAAATCCATATCAAGTTCATACTAATTACCAACTCTATTTACTTCACTGTTGCCATTTAAGAAACATGCACCCATGTTCCTTTTTCATTAAGCTGATAGGTCATTCAATTCCCCAGGCGTTCATGACATCTTTTCTATTCTCCTCAAGCCTCAATTCTACCTATATTCCTTCAGTTTCTACTTTACTAAGCTTTTCCCCTTACCTCATAACTGTCTAACTTAGCTTTTCTTTTACGTTCAACTCCTATAAAGGTTAACTCTCTCCCTGTACCTTTACCTATCTGAGCTGTAACCCCTCAATAATTTTCTTACTTATATCTTCTATCTTCTCACCAACTTCATGTCCAAGGCTTGCCCTCTTCATACCTTTTCTTAAATGTCACCCTTCTCTTTTTTATTTTACTAGTTCAAACATTTAAATTTGCTAGCAATGATAAAGACTCAAATACCTATATCCAGAGATTAACAAATGTCAACATAAATGGTTCTACTCCTTATATATCCTACACTGCAGGTTGCTTTTTTCACTCAACATTAGGTTCCCAGAAATTCTCCAGATCCCCACAGAACCAGTTACAATACCTTCCTTTCAAATAAAAGATCCAGAGCCCTTATTTCAAAAGTTACATATATTCATTCACTGTCATTACAATTTATTAGCCCATTCCCTTACTGGCATTAATTATCCAAAATTAATAAATCACTTTGGAGAGCAATCTGGCAATGTCTATAAAAGAAAAATGCCTATACCCTGTTGGTCATATACTTGAAAGAAATACTATTGACAAGGAGCCATGACAAGATTCATTGCAGCAAAATGTAGAAACAACCTCTACGTTTACCAATATCACCCCAATAAATTTAATTTAAAAAAAATTTTAAAGGACTTTCTCCCACCCGGCTGGCATGGGTCAGTGGTTGAGCATCAACCTATGAACCAGGAGGTCTAGTTGATTCCCAATAAGGGCACATGCCTGGGTTGTAGGCTCAATCCCCAGTGTGGAGAGTGCAGGGGGCAGCCGACCCATGATTCTCTCTTTACACTGATGTTTCTACCTCTTTCTCCCTTCCTCTCTGAAATAAAAAAAAAAAAAATTTAAATAAAATAAATTTTTAAAAAATTTTTAAAAAAGGACTATCTCCCATTCTCAACAAACTTGCCTTCCTTATTTTTGTCCTATGAAAAGGCCCTTCCTCCTAAATTGTGGTTACTTCATTTTAGAATACTCATTTTGCTCTAAATGCAGTGGACCTAACTAATTTCCTTCCCTAATTTAATATGATCATTTTTGAAGCTCAGGTATATTTTAAAACTAGAACAGACAATAAGAAAACTACTTTTCTCCTCTCCCTTCAATATTAAGAATAACTAAATGGGCCCTAAAATATGGGAAAAATGGTAATTTTATAAGGGAGAAGGAAGCAAAGGGGGAGGGGGACAAAAACTAAGCTAAGTACATTACTGTGAACTTCTTCATCCAGTGCTTTTACTTTCCCCTTCTTCTTAATGAGCTGGATTTTGCAGGCATTTGCTTCCCAATCTTTGTCATTGCCTCCATCAACTCCCACACCTAAATCATCAAAAGGCAGATCAGTGTGAGGCAAAATTTTTAATTACAGTATTTTTCACCTAAATAACTTACTTAACATTCAACATATACTAAACATCTATTACATGTCAAGAACAGAACAGCTACTACAGCCAAAAATGAAAATAACCCAGTTCCTTTCCACAAATTTCTAATAGTGTATTAAGAAGACAAAGAAAAAAATAATTACATTCGGCCTGGTTTCAGGTTATAAAAAAGTATTATAGCTTGTGAATGGAGTACAGTAGAGAAAAACAGAAGATGGGCACCCACCTCAGAAGCGGAATAAAGAGGGAAAATCAAGACATACTCTCTTTAGATTCTACTTACGATCCTAAGGAGTCTAACAAAGTTACTTCAGTCTGAAGGTATTGGAAAAGCAGAGTAATTTGCGTTAGAGAAATCACATGGCAAAAAAGTTTTAAAAATCTCTTTGGAATCAGTGTAAGAATTTAGACTAGAGAACCAGAAACAGAAACCAGTTCTCAGAAGTTATAACTAGAGCAAACCTAAAGAAAGAGGGCCTGAACTAAACAGTGGTGATGAAGATAGATATGGGTGATATTGAGTAGAAATGACTAGATATAGAGTAGAAATGACTAGATATAGCATGGGATACCTCCTAGGCTCAAACAAAGGACTTGGTGATAAAAAGGCATACAGAAAGACTTGATTGGAGAGTCAGGTGAAAACTGAATCCTCAGTTCAATTATAAACATACAGGAGTGCTAATATCTTTGTTTACTGAGGAAGAAATATCTAGGAACTGTGCAATTTGGGGAAAACATCTGGATTTTAAAACACCAACATATAGGAAGCTGGTGAAGTCAGAGCTCACCCATGAAGAAAAGTGGGCCTAGGACAGTATCTTGAAGAAGATTAATATTAAAGCAATAGGTAGAAGAAAAAGAAGCCCCAAAGCAGAAAGAAAAGAAATCAATATGTAAGGAAGATAATGAGATGTGTTGTCAGAGAAGCTAAGGAAGGAAAGAATTTTAAGAACAAAGTAGTTGAGGAACTGACTTGCCATTAACTGAGGAAGTCATCCTATATAATAATCCTATCTAATAAAAGAGTAATATGCAAACTGACTATCACTCCAACACACAAGATGGCTGCCCCCATGTGGTCATATATGGCTGTGTGGACACAAGATGGCCAGCAGGGTAGGGCAGTTGTAAGCGATCAGGCCTGCAGGGAAGGGCAGTTGGGGGGGACTCAGGCCTGCAAGAGAGAGCAGTTAGGGGGGACCAGGCCTTCAGGGGAGGGAAGTTAGGGGCAAAAAGGCTGGCAGGGGAGCAGTTAGGCATCAATAAGGCTGGCAGGGGAGTGGTTAGGGGGTGATCAGGCTGGCAGGCAGAAGCAGTTAGGGTCAATCAGGAAGGCAGGCATAAGAGCAGTTGGAAGCCAGCAGTCCTGAAGTGTGAGAGGGATCCCAGATTGGAGAGTGCAGGCTGGGCTGAAGGACATACAACCCTTGCATGAATTTCATGCACCAGGCCTCTAGTCCTATATAATAAAAAGTTAACATGCAAATTGTCTCCTCTGGAGTTTGATCACTCACTATAATGTACATTGACCATAAGGAGGTGGCGCAGAATGAAGGAAGGCTCCAGCTGGCAGCCAGCAGTTGGAGGAAGAAAGGTCCTGATCAGCCCTGATCACTGGCCAGGCCTAGGGACCCTACCTGTGCATAAATTTCATGTACCAGGCCTCTAATAAAAGATAAATGCCCATCACAGATGGCAATGTTAAATGTACAGAAAAAGAGTTAACAGAGTAGGCCTGACACTGCTATCCTAAGAAATTCCTGCTTGCAAAGTTGGGCCTTGGATTTCACGAAGGTTCCCACCACTCTAACTGAAGAAAAATAGCTCACTGCACCGAAATGGTCAGTACACCATGTGGCTTATGCTGAACAACTGCTTCTCTTCTAGGAGTCTGTAATTTTGGTATATATTAGACAGAGGGTGTCTACATGACCAGCCTCCAATAAAAACCTTGAGCACTCAGGTGCCAATGAGCTTCTCTGTTAGACATTTCACACAAACTGTCACAATTTTCTGGGGGAATTAAGAGCACCTAGTAAGACTCCACTGGGAGAGAACCCTTAGAAACTTGTGCTAGATTTCCTCCAGACTTCATCTATGTGCCTTAACTCTGCTGATTTTGCTTTGTATTTCTTTGTTGTAATAAATCATAGCCATGAGTACAACTATATGCTGAATCCTTCCAGGAGATCATCAAATCTGAGGGTGGTCTTGGGAACCCCCAATACAGTTAAGGGAAGACACTAAAGTAGAACATAAAGTTGACAAAAAGTTATTTTTATTTGCTTTGCATTTATTTAAGGAAGAAGACTCTTAAGAAGTTTACATACCAAAAGTCTGGAATACCTGGAGAAAATCAAATTAAATTTATAGAAAAGGAAAAAGATAATTTATGGAATATGTCCTTCAAGATCTTTGTTCTATCATGAAACTACCACAGATGATTTATGTTTTTACAGTAACATTCTCAACAAAAGAAGATACCTATAAGAAGCAATACTCTATATAAATAATAATACTGTTGAAATTACATGAACAAATCCTGTAAGTATGATAAAAGACAAAAATTGTTCATATTTTAGATATGCCCAAAATAAAGCAAACATTACTACAAACAAAAAATTTCCATTTATATTCAGTAATCATGCAAAACCCATATTTATTTTTAAAGGAAATACCAGCAGAATCATATCCTCTGTACTCCAGTCTCTGAAGGCCTTTGATTAGGGTCTCCAAGATTTCTCGTCTTGTGCGAGGGACATGATAGTTTAAGTAAGCAAATATACCTGCAAATAAACAAAGATTTAGTAAAAAAAATTGTCTAAAGGTTAAAAATTAACATAATTATGACATAATTTTCATTTGCATAATTATTCCTAAGATGTACAAAAATGTGAAGTTAGAGTCCATCTTCAAATTGTCTAAAAGCAGTGAAACTTTTTCAAAAGGGGTTTTTCCATTTGTAAAAGACTAAAAAGCAAATATGTCAAAATAAATGCTGATCTTTGCCCAGCCGGGTGACTTAGTGGTTAAGCATCGAACTATGGACCAAGCGGTCACAGTTCAATTCCTGATCAGAGCACAGGCCCAAGTTGCAGGCTCCAACCCCAGTCGAGAGCATGCAGGAGCCAGCCAAGCAATGATTCTCTCATCACTGATGTTTCTCTCTCTCTCCTTTCCTCTCTAAAGTCAATAAAAATATTTTTTAAATAAATAGGTAAATGTCTTTTTTTTTTTCCCCAAAGCGGCTCATTACGGCTATTTTGTTAAGTAAAATTTAATTTAAAAAACTAACCAATCAACAACTTCACTAAATACTGAGTATTATGTTTTTAAAGAAAAGCATTTCCTGGAATATTTTAAGCTACATAGGATCTTACAAAACTATACAGATGAAATAATTTTTCTTACTTTCAATAATCATGTTATCAATAACATTTAGGAATAAGTAGTTTATAAAATACCAATTATGTGAAAAATACTACCTAAATATTCTAATAATATGAGGATTTATATATATATATATATATATATAAAATCATGTCAATATAAAATAGCTTGAATCATTTATTCACCAGTTACTACCTAACAACAATTAACTATAATATTAACAACTTTTAAGAATTCATAGAGGGGGAAAAAAGGAATAATTTGGAAAATCAAAACTAGAAATAAAAGAACTAGTACATATGAACTGAGCAAGGCAAACAAAGAAGTAAAAAACAAAACACAGACAAAAAATATCCACATTTTAGGAATAGCAGTATGAAAATTATCTGAGGCCTCCCATGATTGTGCTTTGGTCAAGATGGAGAGAGTATTGAAGACCAATATGAGGAAACTATAAGCTCAAATTGCTTTTTTATAAAATAATTTCCTCTTCTTATATTACACTATAGTGTCACTGAATCATAAGGAGATAAAATTAACTCAGTGAAGTAGAATTCCAAAACAACTAGTCTTTATTTCCATTTGAAAAGATCTTTTTATTTCTCTGAATAGCTTGGTCCTATTGAGGCATTTAATCATCCAAAAATACTGAATTGTTAATATCCAACAAAGAAGCCATAATACTGGTTTGCTAAGCATCATGATCAGTATAATTTGTTCAGACAAACTATCATTTCCTTAAAAAAAAGAAAATCCACATTTTATTTTTTTTAAATATGTTTTTATTTATTATTATTTTTTTAGAGAGAGGGAAAAGGAGAGGGAGAAAAAGATAGAAATATCAAACAGCTGCCTCTGGTAAGTCCTCTACAGGGGATGGTGCTCTGCAACCTGGGCATGTGCCCTGACCAGAATCAAACTGGTGCACTGGATGACACTCAACCACTAACCCAACTCTGGGAAGGCAGGAAATCCACATTTTAAAATTAAATCCGAAATAACTTGAAACAACTATTTAAACTTTTCCCAAAAATGGAAGTATAAGTCCAAGAACTTATAAAAATTCTATATTTCATTCATATTAAAAAAAACTTACAATTGAAAATGTTTTTTAAAGTTATATGTTATATAAGCATCTTGTTTTTGCAGCACAACCTTGCATGAGATCTGGGGTTTTGATTGTTACTGTTCCTCGATAAAGTATCTATAATATGAACAAACTAAACCAATTACCAATTGTAAATCAAACTTTTATGTGTTCTATACTTATTCTCCTATGGGTCATTGACCTGCGATAAAGATTAAATGCAGAAACTTATCAGTCCCATATAAGTATTTTTATTCAATCATTGAAGGACAACACATAGAATATAAATCTTTTCCCAAAATACTACTTTAATATATATATGCTAAAGAACACTTATTCTCAACTAGTCTACTCCCCACCACTGTGACTAGCTTCAGCTAAATAATCAAACCAGTGACAGATTTGCTAAAGATGGATACAACCTAGCTCATTTGAAGGTCATCTTATCTAATAAAAGAATAATATGCAAATTGACCATACCTCTGCTATACTCACAAACCACACCCACCAGCCAATCACAGCAAGTATGCAAATTAACCCAACCAAGATGGCTACGGCCATGGAGAGAGCAGGAGGCTTGAGTTGCCCCCAGCGATGGAGGAAGCCAAGCTTTCCACACACCTGGCCGGCCTAGGCCTCCACTCAAAGCTACAAAGTTTCAATTATAAAAGATAAATAAATCCCAACAAAAATAGCTGCAGCCACAGAGCAAGCAGGAGGCTTGGTTCCGCTCCAGTCTACAAAGGTTCAATTATAGAAGACAAATAAATCTCAGATCCCAGGGCCTCCACTTGAGTTGCCAGAGTGGGGAGGAGGAGGGGAGTAAGAAGGGGATGGCCAGCTTGCAAACCACCACAGGCCCCTGGCCCAGGCCGCCCCACACCCCAAGGGAACACCCACCCTGATCCAGGACACCCTTCAGGGTAAACCAGCTGGCCCCCACTTGTGCAACAGGTCTCTATCCTATCTAATAAAAGAGTAATATGCAAACTGACCATCACTACAACATACAAGATGGCTGCCCCCATGTGATCAAATATGGCTTGCCCCATGTGGACATAAGATGACCACCACAAGATGGCCAGCAGGGGAGGACAGGTGGGAGGGACCAGGCCTGAAAGGGAGGGCAGTTGTGGGTGATCAGGAGAGCAAAAGAGGGCAGTTACTAGTGACCGGACCAGCAGGGGAGGGCAGTTGGGGGCAACCAGGTCTGCAGGGGAGGACATTTAGGCGCAATTGGGCTGGCAGGGGAGCAGTTAGGCATTGATCAGGCTGGCAGAGGAGTGGTTAGGGGGTGATCAGGCTGGCAGGCAGAAGCGGTTAGGGGCAATCAGGAAGGCAGGCGGGTGAGCAGTTGGGAATCAGCAGTCCTGGATTATAAGAAGGACATCCGACTGCCTTTTTAGGCCCAATTTGATATGATCGGGCCTAAAGGCAGTCGGACATCCTTCAAGGGGTCCCAGATCGCAGGCTATCTTGAGGAACATATACCCCCATGTATGAATTTCATGCACCAGGCCTCTAGTTAACTAAAAAAACATATTATACTGTCAGGACTTGTTTGCAGTCTGAGGCAACTGGATAGACTTGAAGAGGAAGAGTTGCCAAATCTCAATCATTCAGCAAAACCAGGGAAATTCACTACTAAGTCATTTTTTTTAAATATGTAATTATGATGATAAAATAATACATATGGAAAATTAAACACTGAATAATCAAATAATAATTTAAAATTTTTAAATACTAATGACATAATACCAACTGTTTTTAAGACAAGTTATAGACAGAACACATTTTTAAAAAAATCAGAGTAAATCAGATATATCTGGGAACTCAGACTCATTCGGGGAGAAACTGGACTGTCTGGCAGTGGGCGAACTCAAGGGCAGCTCTCTCTCAGAGGTACTTGCAGCAATTACCAAGGGACATTGAGACCCAGGGGCCTCACAGGGCAGGGCTAATGGAAAGCCAAGGTTGTCTGCTCTGCCATGAGACTCCACCCCATCCAAGCTGAGCCCAGAGGCTTTTGCAATTTTGCTAGTCTTGTCTCATAAGGGTATCTCCAGCCCAGAAGTTCTCTCAGTGTAGACACAGCTGATCCTCACAGCCAATCGGCCTGGAGGTCAATTCCTCCCAGTGATACCAATAACAATCAAGACTTAACTACAACAAGGTTGCCCATACAGTCCACAAAGGGGTGCACTAAAAGTGTCCACCTCAGGTAACTGGGGGAGGCTGAGCCAGTGGGTCATATAGGACACCTAGTGGACCATATAGGACACCTAGTACATAAAGCTGCTCTACCAACTCAGGGAAGCAGCAGAAATGCAGACACAAAGAAAAAGATCACAAATGAAAGAAATGGAGGAAAGCAAATGACTGGATATAGAGTTCAAAACCACAGTTATAAGGTTTTTCAAGAATTTCTTAGAAAAGACTGATAAATTTAACGAAACCCTTCAGGATATGGAAAAGGACCAACTAGAAATTAAACATACACTGACTGAAATAAAAAATATTATACAAAGAAGTAACAGCAGACTAAAGGACCACAAGAATCAAGTCAAACATTTGAAATATAAAGAAGTAAAATACACTCAACCAGAAAAGAAAAAAGAAAAAATAATCCAAAAATATGAAGATAGTGTAAGGAGCCTCTAGGACAACTTCAAGCATACCAACACCCAAATTATGGGGATGCCAGAAGAAGAGAGAGAGCAAGATACTTAAAACCTATTTGAAGAAATAATGTCTGAAAACTTCCCACACCTGGTAAAAGAAATAGACTTACAAGTCCAGAAAGTGCACAGAACCTCAAACAAAAGAAATCCAAAGAAGACCACACCAAGACACAACATAATTAAAATGCCAAGGGCAAAAGACAAAGAGAGAATATTAAAAGCTGCAAGAGAAAAACAGTTTATTATCTACAAAGGAGAGTACCCATACGATTGTCAGCTGATTTCTCAACAAACTATGCAGGCCAGATGAGAGTGGCAAGAAATAGCCAAAGTTATGAATAGCAAGAACCTACAACCAAGAATACTCTACCCAGGAAAGCTATCATTCAGAATTGAAGGTCAGATAAAGAGTTTCACAGATAAGAAAAAGCTAAAAGAGTTCACCAACACCAAACAGTATGAAATACTGAAAGGTATTCTTTAAGAAGATAAAAATTATGAACAACAAATACATGTCTACCAACAAGTGAATCTAAAAATCAAGTGACTAAAAAATCTGATAAACAGAATAAACTGGTGAATATAATAGAATCAGGGACATAGAAAGGG
>JAAGEH010000041.1:28246297-28259276 GCA_011751065.1 Lasiurus cinereus | reverse complement strand
CATAGATAGGGAGTGGACTGACAATTCTCAGGGGAAAAGGGGTGTGGAGTTGCAAGAAGAGATTGGACAAAAATTGTATACCTATGGATGAGGACAGTAGGGAAGGGGTAAGGGCAGAGAATGGGGTAGGAGTTGGGTGGAGGGGAGCCATGGGGCGAAAAAAGAGGAACAATTGTAATAATCTGAACAATAAAGATTTATTAAATTTTTAAAAAGAAAATGAGGCCATAAGAGAAGTGTAGGCTGTTAGAGGTACTAAAAGATAACAAAATTGGTCCCTTCTATCCTCATTCTGCCATCTCTCTGTGCTGCCATAATGGTGCATGTGAATGTCCTGGCTGGTACTCTCAAGAGCATAAACACTGCTGAAAGAGAGGCAAAGGCCATGTTCTTTAAGGACAGTAGAGGCCCGATGCACAAAATTCATGCAATGGGTTCAGGCCTCACAGCCCAGGCTTCGTCTGGAAGGTCGTCCAGACCGTCATTCTGCTGTTCAGTCTAATTAGCATATTAGCTCTTTATTACATACACTGGGTGTATTATGACCACCCCATCAGTGCTTCGTTGGGCCACCTTTTTTGCCTTCAATACTGCGGCGATTCTTCTCGGCATTGACTCCATGAGATGTTAAAAGGTGATGCAGGAAATCTGACACCATGCCTGATGAATAGCAGAGCACTGTTCAGTTCTGTGAGATTTGATGGTTGTGGAACCAGCTGCCTGATGGCTCTTTTAACTTTGTCCCACAAATGCTCAATTGGATTGAGGACTGGTGATTGTGGGGGCCACCTACGCAAGGTAAATCTCTCATGTTCTTGAAACCACTCCTGCACAATACGAGCACAGTGGCATGGCACACTGTCTTATTGGAAGAAGCCATCTCCATTGGGATATGGCATCATGATAGGATGAACTTGATCAGCAATAATACTTAGGTATGTTGTGCTAGTCAAACGTTGTTCCACACAAATTAAAGGGCCCAATCATGCCAGGAAAACATGCCCCAAACTATAACACTGCCCTCACCAGCTTGAAGGGTTATACTCATACATGTGGGGTGCATGCTGTCATGCTATTTCCGTGAAATTCTCACTCTGCCATCTGCATGATGCAACTGGAAACGTGATTCATTGGATCACATGACTTTTTTCCAATTGCATATGACTGTCCAATCCTCGTGTTCCTGTGCGAATTGGAGATCTTTTATCTTGGTAACTGCAGACAGCAAAGGTGTTTGAACAGGCCTTCGGCCTCCATATCCCACATGATTCAATGTACGGCGAACAGTGCGTTCAGAGATCATTTGAGAGGACCCCTGATTAAGATCTGGAGTAATTTGATGCACTGTTGCCCTTCTGTTGTCTTGTACCAGTCTTGCCACTCTCCATTCTGCCCTAACATTGACTAGTCACTGATGGCCACAATTCGCAAGTTCAGACCCAGATTTTCAGCTGACAGTCCAGTCTTTAAATACTTTAACAACAGCTGCTCTTGAACAGTTACGAATTCAGCTGTTTTGCTGATACTCGCTCTATTGCTCGAAGTGCCAACAATCATCACCCAAGGTTCAAAGACTGTTAAATCATGTTGTTTACCCATATCTTCAGAAAAAAAATCACTTCTACTGTTGTAGTAAACAACCTGCTTCCCCCTTTATAATGGTCTGGACCTTTTGCAACTTCAGCACGAAATTATAACTAATTTGCCTACAAACGTCAGGTGGTCATAATAATCTGAACACTCTGTGTATACTGTTCTGTTGTTTTTTTAATTAAAATGTTGACATCATTCCATGTCAGTATAACACATCTACTCAATTCTACTTAATGGCTGAATACCAGTCCATAATAGTCATATTTTACCTAACCATTTCCCTACTGAGATGTACCTACCTCTTTGAAATTATGAACAATACTGCAATTAAAGTTATACACATCAACTAAATATTTGTCATAAAACACAGTCAATACTACTATAATTGTGAAGGCACATTAAACAGGTAAGATCCCTTTAGAAGTTCAACAGGTAAGACCCCTTTAGAAGATGAAATATTATGAGATAAAATTGTCTACATTCCTAAAAACAAAGTAAAAAATTGTATAGAGTGACACAATGAGGAATTTCAATTATTTACATGTTTTCTAATTGTTTAAAAATATTCTTCCTATTTACAAATGATGGTTTGAGTGTCCCCTATTTTGTTGAAAATATATATTGCCACTAGAAGGAGCTCTATAACACCTCTCCTATACATTTAACAATCTGGAACTCAAAGCACTATTTAAACACTTACACCTTTAGTTATACTATCTTTCACAGTCTACTTATGTCAGTTTTCCTCAGAAAAATCATGCACTCCCTGCTCACAAATCTTCAAACATTTAATCTCTCTTACTTCTCTCTGATCAATCATATCAAACCAGTTTTTCATTATCCTCCCAAACCAGCTTTTACTCCTGTAACCCTGACACCCTTACAGTGAGGTCCATCCATGCATTTCAGGTTCACTTGCAAAATGGCCCTTCTAACAGCTGACCAATCTTGTTAATTCATAGTTTGTCTAACTTTCTCCCAGATATTTTTCTAAAGGCTAGAATCTAGACTACTCTCAAATTCCCATTTCTCCCTTTCCAGTTTCTTTCTCATTCTTTCTCACCATTCTCACTTTATAGAACCGAAGTCTTCATCTTCATCTTAACAGCATAGTACATATTATACCTTTATCCTTCTTTATAAGTTCAAAACAGAAAACATATTCTACATATCTGAACCAGCCTCTCTTGCTCATAACTGTTGATAAGTATGGAGGAGAGACTGTTCTGTGAGGTGACTGTTGCCTGTCCTACAAGCTGAACCCAGACAGCTTTCTGCAATCCCCCCTTATAGACTATCTGATCATAACTAATGTTCATTCTGACCAAAATCAGCACTCCATCCCTTGCCTCCTGTTATGTGTTGGTCCTGCAACAGATTGTTGTCCTGGTCAGTATAATTCCCATACCTGATAGCATTCATATACTCGTACTTGTGAATATCCACCCACCACTTTTACCCTATATAATTCTCTGGTGCCTGCCATGTGGCACAGGGATCTATTTCATCTTACAATCACCCAAGACATGGTTTGGATGTAAGTTTTCCTTAATAAACTCTATTAAATTAACAGATTGGAGTGGCCCATATCTTTTTTCAGTCTTTCCCTGCCCTCCACTTATGGAGGTAGATTTTCAGTCCTGCGTTTTTTTCCTGGGTCTATGTGTCCTAACATAAGTGATGCTTCAACTTTGTAAATACAGAACTTTAAAAATATATATATATATATATATTTTTTATTTCAGAGAGGAAGGGAGAGAGATTGAAACATCAATGATTAGAGAGAAGCATTGATCTGCTGCCTCCTGCACACCTCGCACTGGGGATCAAGCCCTCAAGCCAGGCATGTGCTCTGACTGTGAATCAAACCGTGACCTCCTGGTTTATAGGTAAGCGCTCAACCACTGGGCCACACTGGCTGGGCTAAATATAGAACTTTTTGTTAACATCAAAATATTTTGAGGATCCTATACAATAGTGGGTTGTATTTTTATTATCTAACTTTTATTCAAATTATAGATGATGCTTAGAATATGAATTGATCAATGAATACCCCAAAGTAAGTTCACAGCTCATAAATAAAGGACCACAGCTCTAGAACTCAACTTTTCAACTCTACCAGAAATCTCTTTCCGTTGTTGGTATCCTTGCCCTCCTCCTCAACACAAACTCAGGTCCTTCTGCCTTCATATATGTAACATTTCTAATGATTTTATTATAGCCCAATGCAGTTAACTTCTTTCTGCAGTATTAAACATGGATGACCTTCTTCTACATCTGCAGATTCTATCCAAGGCAATACATACTACTTTGGAACTCTTCTGCCTTTAACCACAGGCCTTTGGCCTCTTTTCCTGGCACTTCTATTTCTTCTTTCAAACCCACTGGCAGTAGTTCTCAATTTATTTCTGACTCCACTGATTGTTGGGTAACACATGTCATCAATATCTTTTACAATGTATTAGTTCTTTACCGGTTGGCACTATTCCTTAACATAAAAGTCCTGCCCAATCATTTAGAATGTTCCTGGCCTAACCAGTTTCTCAATTTCTATTCATTCCACTTAGGGTTGTAACATGGCAATGAACAGGGACTGTGTATTATCACCTACACCTGTTGCATGTGTATTCATTGTTTCCTCAAATCAGACAGCAATTTCTTAAAGGCAATTTCCTTGTTTTAGTCTTCTCTCCAAATGGCAGAGTGCCAAATATAAAGCCATCATTTCAAATACCTTCTAACACTTTCAAGGTACCTGAAATGTAGTAAATGTAGTAAAAAAAATTCCAAGACCACAAAAAGAGAACACTATTTTGCAGATGTTAAATAGGTATTTATTATTCAAATTATAGATGATGCTTTAAGTGAAAGGAAGGTTGCATAATTAAAGGTTTAAGAAATACTGGTTACAGGTTAACAGGTTTATTTGTATATCTTCTTAGATCCTTTAATCTTGCTAGGTGCAAATCTCCAAAAGCAGAATGTCCCAAAATGATGTATTATAAAACTCTTCCTTACCTTTTATTGCTTATTAGAGCACCTATTAACTTCTCCCTTTCCAGAGAACACAATTGAGGAAATGCTTGGTAAGCAATTAATTTTCTTTTACAACTACTTTATATCCAGTATGATTTCTAAGGACATGTTAATAATACTGGTTTTATGACTCATCCTAGCAGCAAGTCTCAGCATTCTTCAATTACCCCCAAAGTCAATTAAAAAAAAACTTTTTAAGGATTCATTTCAGGATACTTTTAAATTGCAGCTGCCTTACTGCTTTTAAATATAATCTCATTTACAAAAAGTTTATTTATATATACCATCATTTATTAAAAAAAAAAACAATAGCAAAACTGTTAAAAAATGTGGGTAGCTTTGGGGAGTTGACAATCTCTCACCAAAGCCCAAGGTTAAAAAAAAAATAACTAAAAAAGAACAAAGTGTATTCCAACAAAAAAGAATACGAGGAAGATAAAATAAAATTGGGACATAAACATGCTATTCTTCTCTGGGAAATTCATAACTCTTAGCACACTGAAATTTCCCAGAAGTCCTCCAATTAAGAAAAAAAAAAAAGATGACAATTCAACATAGTTTAATCTATTGCTCCCCAAATTTACTTGATCATGGAAACTTTTTTTTCCCCTTAAGCATACCACAGGATTATAGCCTTCATTCCTCTGCTTCAATATTATGCAATGTTAAAATAAAATAATCTTAGAAAAATCTAAATATGCAGCAGGAAATCAGAAGGTACGTCTACATTTTCCCACCTGATCTCATTCCCCACTCAATTTCTCTGTCTAAAAATTTTTCTTCAATAATTAAGATGTGGAAGGAAAATAAAGACAAACTTTTGTCGTAACAGTCAACCTTCATAATTAAATTAAAGGGAATAAATTCTAGACTGGATTCCAGATCATGCAAAGCTGTGATCTAGACAGGGTTAAAAGCAGGAACTCAAAAATAACTCAAATACTAGTTGTTTATTCTTTGTAACCTATTTCCTCAGCAATTAAAACTCTGGAATGGGGATGTTGGCTAAGTGAAATTCTACATCTAGTCTCCACCCTAAAAGCCTCACTCTAATCTGCACCTTTTCTGAACCAGATCAGGTTTTTGTTTTTATAGGTACACTAGACGCTTGGTGCATGAAAATTTATGCACTGAAGGAGGATCCCTCAGCCTGGCCTGTCCCATCTCATAGTCTGGGAACCTTCAGGAGCTGGAGGCAACCCGGCGATCAGGTGAAGGCGATGTCCCATCACCCCTCTGCTGTGGACATCAAGGCTTGCTTGTGCCTCAGGCACGCCATCTTTGAGGGCATGGCAGTCAATTAGCATATTCCCTCCTTGCTGGCTGTGGGTGCCACCATCTTTGTGAGGGCATGATGGTCAATTAGCATATTCCCTCTTTATTAGATAGGATACTTTGGCTTCCTTTTCCCGGAACAACATGAATAAATTATCTACAACCAGATAGCCAGGTACTTAACTAGGTGCACACCTCATCATTTAGGAACAGTTAATTACCAAATGAAGTACACTGGGGATTAAACAGTTTACTACTTCACTGCTCCAAATTAAATTATGTGTTCTTGCAAACCACTCCACTATCTAGCCAGAGCAAAAGTATACCTAATGCTAAAGTCAGCTTGACTAATATTTTCAGAAAGCGATTTAAAGGTTTTGGTTTTTTTTTTTTTATTTGTTTGTTTTTTAACTACTCTAAATATGCTCCTCTTTTTCAGAAGTAGAAATTTGCATAAAGTTTAATACAGGAAAAATAAAACTAATGAGAACTTGTCACCTCTTGCTTGGTCCTTGCAAAAGGCTACAAAGAATAAGTTTCCCAGATAGTCTCAATTCCATCACAAGCATACCTCCCTTTCAAAAGTGTTATGTGTTTTCTTCCCAGTCAAGAGTAAGGTTAGTTGTAAATTTCAATAAGGAAGGTAATGATACAATTCTTTATAAGACAATGAATGGCCAAATAAATACCAATTTTAGTGCAGAGCAGTCATTTCAGATTCAGACAATTCCTTTTAGTTAACACTTTTAGGTAATACTAAAACAACTAAGTCTCAAAACATGGAATAAAATGGCTTAATTTTTTAATTCTTATGTTAATCCTAACCCAAGAATATTTTCCTATTGCTTTTTACAAAGTGGAAGGGGGAGGGGAAGGGGGGAGGAAAAGATAGAAATATCGATGTGGAAGAGACACATCAATTGGTTGACTCCCTTATGGGCCAGACCCAGGGATCAAGTCTGCAACCGAAGATCACGTGCTGGACCAGAAGAGAACCCGGAACCATCTATCCCCTAAACTAAAATAGAACCCAGGACCATTTGTCTATCCACTGGGCCAAACCAACTAGGGCAGGCTTAACTTTTTTAACTGTTCAGGTAAAACATTCATTAAAGGTAGACAACTATTTTTCATAGATATTTTAAATGCGTGCACATGCAAGTGATAAATGATGTGTGATCTATCACCATAGTCACCTCTGGGCCTCTTCCACCAGATGATCGGGTCTAACCCCACTCAACAAGTCATTGATTAGCAATGGTTTCTGCTGACAGGAGTGGCAGGAAATAAGACCATGTGTAATGCCATTTTCATAGCTCTAGTTAGGGTTCTGTTCTCTACTGGGCCTGACGGAAAGACAGCAACTAAAAATAAGTATTTTTTCAAGGGTACGTCCTAGAAGAATACAAGGTCAGTTGAAGAGAACCTCACCTCATGTTCCACAGGTTGCCTCACTTACCTGATGGACTCTTGAGAAGTCACCCCCATCCACACTCAGATCCTTCAGCCATCTCTCCTTTCCCAGTTCAGTACCAACATCTCTCTTCCCTCCCGTTCCCTTCTCCGCGCCCAGCCGCCCCCTTCCCTCCTCCAGATCCTCTCCGGGGCCCGCCCCCCTCTCAGGTACCCTCCTAAGTCCACCACACCCCTCCAGCGCGCAGAGGCCGGCCTCCGCTCCCGGCACCCGCGGCCACCGCGGGACGCCCCCGCCCATCATCCCGACTCCGCATCCTCCACACTCCCGCTCCCGCCGGCGCCTCAGGCCTCGGCGGTGCCCGCACCGCACCCGAGCACCGCCCCGCAACACGCCCCCCGCCCGCGGCCCCTTACCGCACATGATGCCGGAGGCTCGCTCGGTCCGCAAGACGAGTGGTGAGCGGCTGGCGAAGTCGGGAGCACTCAAGAGCCTGTGGTGCTATCGGCGGGCTTGGGGGTAAGGAGGAACCCGCACGACTCCCTCGAGGATGCGACAGCCGAGGTAACGACACCCTTCTTGGCCTCTGGGACTCGCCAGCAACTGCCTCCTGGCCCCGCCCCTCGGCACGCACCGCGCCGCCGCCGCCTCCACCACCCGCAGGTCCCATTGGGCCGCGCCCGCGCCGCTCATGCACAGATCCCGCCTCCCCGAGCCGCCCCGCCCACAAGCCCACGCAGGCGCTGGCCTGCTGGCAGCGAGGACGTGGCAGCGCCTCCCGGCGCATCCGCTTTAGGTTCCTGGAGCCGCCCGGCGCGGGCAAGTAGCGGGAGGAACGGCGCCGCGGGGGAGGAGAAAACTTGTTG
This sequence comes from Lasiurus cinereus, assembly GCA_011751065.1. Lineage (NCBI taxonomy): Eukaryota > Metazoa > Chordata > Mammalia > Chiroptera > Vespertilionidae > Lasiurus > Lasiurus cinereus. The sequence goes on along the minus strand of JAAGEH010000041.1, from coordinate 28,251,092 downwards.
GCTGGTTGGGAATGAGAGGAAGATAAGGAAAGAGAAGGATGGGATTGTTAGCAAAGCAAATAACGTTGGGGGCGCGCCTAGAGCAATCCTAGGCTCCAAGTTCCGGCACGCCAGGAAGCGGGGAAAGAGGAAGGCAGCCAGCCGGACAAATAATCAGGGTGGGAAAGGGACATAGACCTAAAACAATTTGCAAAGAATTGAAAGGAAAGAGATACCAGGAAGAATTCCTGGTTGCAAAGCGCTGTCCAGGTGTCAGTGCCCGACTTAGGCACTGTTACGTGCTTGGTCTCTAAAAGCCCTCCGCCCCCCTTCATTGACTCCCTAACGGTTTTTTGGAGAAGGGCAGGGGAGACTTCTGCTGGCCCACCCGACAGGACTGTAGGAATTGCCTAGATTTGACAGTCTTACTTTGGACTCATCGACGGTTAACTCATTCTATTAATTAATGCACCATTCCTGCCAAGAGAAACTTAGAGATGATGTCTCTGAGAATTTACCTAAGCGTGTGCTTTACAAAGATTTAAATAGTGTCTTTAGGCAAATGTAGATGGTTATCATAACTCTATTAATGACTCTAGAGTAGAATCAAATAAAAAACTTATAAGGCATATAGAACATGGCACGGACTTCTGACCTCAGATGTCCCATCTTCACACTGCTGCTCCTTTCCTATCTCACCTTCCAACTCTTTACACTCCAATAACCCTGAACAGGTGCTCTCTCAATTGGGCCAATATCCTCAAGATTTTTGCACACTTTGGTTTTTCTTCATGGAATCCACACCCCTTCCCTACTTAAATGCTACCTCTTAGGGAAAACCTTTTTTGTGTCCCCCAGAGAGACATAAGGACATGCATTAACCTCTCATTCTTTGAGTTGCCCTTTCTAAAGCAATATACTTTATTTTTTACTTTTGCTTTTTGCATATTCCTCTACTAGGCTGTTTATTGAAGCTAGAACAAGTGTTTGCATACTCAACACCTGGAATAGAACTTAACCACAAAGTAAGAGATCAAAAATGCTTTTGAATGAGTGGGAAAAAAAATCTAATGTTCTTAGAATTTACTTTCTATGGCTGGTTATATGATCAAGTGAGCAAAGTGCTTTTTAGTTTTTCTTAGAGGGGAAAAAAATGTCTTTTTATTACTGCCCTCAAAGAGGTCAGATGTCACATTGGAAAGAGTATTTCTAACATGAAAACCCTTTAATATTTCAGGCCCTTAAACAAGTTCCTATATCACCCTAAGTTTAAAAAACAACAGTGAGCTGTTTGAAAATAGACAACACATTTGGGACATAAACATTCTGTTTATGAGGCAAAGTACAACTTAGCCTCAGATCCTCATCTAAGAGGTTCTGATAAGCCCTCAGTAATACTTCCAAGATGTCATGGTATGATTACAATGCTTCTGTGTATGTGTTTGTATTGACTGTAGAGACAACCATCAACTTGCTGCCTTCTGTATGCACCAACTGGGGATCAAACCTGCAACCTGGGTTTATGCTGACCAGGAACCACACCCAAGACCCTTCGGTGCACAGGAAAATGCTCAACCAATTGAGCCACACTGGCCAGGGCTTGATTACAATGTTTGAACAATATCTTTGTAAGCTGCCAGAAATCCTGTAAATGCTACAAAGGAAAGCCAGCAGGACCACCAGAGTTCTCATGTTCAAACTATAATTGTTGAATCCCCACTTTCCTCTTCTGCTTGTTTCTCCATCATGACTATCAATTTGTCTTTTCCATCTCCATTTTACAGCTATTTTGGAAGGTGCTTAATGCACCAGTCAAGAGGAAGAGACTTTTAAGGCCAATTATTTTCCCAACTGTTGAGTGCATGCAGACCCAGAGAAAGCACGGAGAATGTAAATTTACCTCCGTAAGTGGAGGGCAGGGAAATACCAAAGAAAGAAGCTGGCCGCCCCAGTCAATTAATAGAATTTATAAAAGGAAACGTGGAAGACATGTCTTGGGTAGCTGCAAGACAAAATGTGTCCCCATGCCATTCACTGGCAGATACCAAAAATTACATAGGGTAAAAGTGGGTAATAATCACAGGTACTAGTACATGAATGCTAGAAATTATATGCTTTATATGCTTTACCAAGTCAGGACAACCTGTTCCAGGAACCAGCATATCGCAGGAAGCAAGAGGTGTTGATTTATGTCAGAATGAATATCAATTCAGACAGTCTAGAAGATGGGCTTACAGAAAGCAATCTCTGTTCTTGTCCAGCTTTAGGACACAGGACAGACAGCGGTCACGTCATGGAACAGCCTTTCCACCTCACCAACCCACTGAAACAAAGAGTCCTTTGTAACCATGTGCCAGTCCAGACACTGATATAGAAGCATTTTGTTTGACTGAACCCTATCTACACAGAGCTTTGCCTGAGCTGGACCTTTGGAAATAAGAGCTGCAGAAGGAAAAAATAACTTACTTAGGAATGAATGGGGACATTTGGGTCTTATTCAAACATCTGAGGAAATGGAAAGGATTTTCTCTTAGATCAAAAGTTTTGATCAGAGTTGAAAAAATAAAGTGATGGTGTATCATTTATTGTCTCTTTATGCTACTCAATTTCCCAGAGTAGTCCTCTGAAATCTAATGGTTCTCAGCCTCCTCCTTCCATGTATCAGGGCTTCTAGTTGTCATTTCTAAAGAAATGAAGAGCCATAATTGAAAAGCTGTATAAGATTATCAACTTTCACATTTGTGATTTTTGTTATCCCTTAGCTAACTCCCTCCCAATATAAATAGTAATAAAATAGTTAAAATTAAAAAGGCCTCTGTGGCTCAGTAGTTGAACATTGACCTATGCACCAGGAAGTTGTTGGATTCCCAGTCAGGGCACATGCCTGGGTTGTGGGCTTCATCCCCGGTGGGGAGCATGCAGGGAGACAGCTGGTCAATGATTCTCTTTCATCACTGATGTTTCTCTCTCTCCCTCTTCCTCTGAAATCAATAAAAATATATTTTAGGAGGAAAAAAAGCAACCAATAAGTGCATAAATGGAATAACTGATGTTTCTATCTCTTCCTTCCCTTCTCTAAAAATCAAGAAAATTTTTAGAAAAATACTATCTCAAACTTTTGTATACTTTCATTTGCCCTTTTTTGAAGCATCAAAAAGGATACCAGATGTTAAATAGGCCTTCACTGTAGAGGATTAGTCATTTACAAAATGTGCTTACAGGAGACCAAAAAGTTTCCTGTCCCAAATTACCTCCACTCCTTGGCTATCACATGCCTAAAGTCCACTTGTACATATAAATATATTTAATGCAGAATACCTCCCTCTCCCCTAGAAGATCTACATTAAGCCATTATGATCTATTAACACTTTTAGAGTGAAACTATTTATAGGATTACTTTTCATTTCCATGCCAGGTGTGAAAAAGTCACTGAGAAAATGTAAATTTTGAAGGGAAGATAATTCTGAAATCAGAAAGGAAGACCTGGACAGATTACCTCAATTGATGGCACTGGACAAGAACGTGACAATATAAGTGCCTGTGGAACTGAGTATGGAAATGCAGAGAGAGTGGTTAAGATATAGAAGAAGGAATCAAATATGAGTTAGCCAGGGGCTCTGGTTAGGTAAGTCATTTTTGATTAGAGAATTGTCCTGGAGAATCCAAGATGGCGGCATAGGTAAACACCTACACTGCTGCCTCGCACAACAATTTCAAAACTACAACTAAAAGAACAGAACGGACATCATCCAGAACCACAGGAAAGCTGGCCGAGTGTAAGTTCTACAACTAGAAGTAAAGAGAGGGGCTCACAGAAACCCAGAGGAGCCGCAAAAAGCTGAGGTATGGAGATGCGCGCGCTGAGAGAGCGGGTGCCCGAGTACCTGGCTGACTTTCTCTGGCGGGAGGGAAATGGAGACTCCCAACAGCATTGAACTCCTTATCTTATGACACTAAACGCCAGATCCAGCCGAAACTCATACGGGGGGAGTTTGGACTGTGAAAAGGGAGAGGTGCACAGATATTTAGGGGAGTCGCAAGATCGGAGGTCTGGTCGCGCACGGCGCTGCGCGGAGGACAGATTACTGATCGTGCCGCTGGCTTTTGCGAGTGGGCGGGAGGGAGATAGACCTTCCCAACTGTGCCACTTCGGAGTCCACAGGGTCCCTGTTTCGGGCGAAACCCTGGAGACCTAGACTCGTGTGGTCCTGGCGCTCAGGGGAGCTGGAAAGGCAGCGGTCTAGAGGCACTGCCGGTGCGCGCACACAAGGACCGCTCCAGCAATTACCAAGTCACGTGAGACTCAGGGGCCTTGGAGGGGCGGGGCCGACTGGAAGGCAAGGCGGTCCCTTAAGCCCTGAGACTCCACCCATCCCAAGCTCAACAGAGGCTTCTTCGGTTTTGCAAGTCTGGTTTCATAAGGCTGAATTCAACACAGAAGTTTCCCCGACATAGTGAAAATGCCGAGACAAAGGAAGGGATCACAAACAAAAGAAATGGAGGAAAAAAAACAACTGGATATAGAGTTCAAAACCACGCTTATAAGGTTTGTCAAGAATATGCTAGAAAATTTGGATAAACTTAGCGAGAGCCAAGAGGAGATGAAAAAGGACCAACTAGAGATGCAAAAGAGCCAACTAGAGATGGAAAAGGTCCAACTAAAGATAAAAGACCAACTAGAAATTAAACATACACTGACTGAAATAAAAAATATTATACAGAGTCCTAACAGCAGACTAGAGAAAGGCAAGAATCAAGTCAAAAATTTGAAATATAAAGAAGCAGAAAACACTCAACTGGAAAAGCAAGAAGAGAA
>JAAGEH010000041.1:28231928-28245897 GCA_011751065.1 Lasiurus cinereus | reverse complement strand
AATAATGACTGAAAACTTCCCACATCTGGTAAAAGAAATAGACTTACAAGTCCAGGAAGCACACAGAACCCCATATAAAACGAATCCAAAGAGGACCACACCAAGACACATCATCATTAAAATACCAAGAGCAAAAGACAAAGAGAGAATATTAAAAGCAGCAAGAGAAAAACAGTTTATTACCTACAAGGGAGCACCCATACGACTGTCAGCTGATTTCTCAACAGAAACGATGCAGGCCAGACGGGAGTGGCAAGAAATATTCAACGTGATGAATAGCAAGAACCTACAACCAAAAATAATCTATCCAGCAAAGCTAACATTCAGAATTGAAGGGCAGATAAAGAGCTTTACAGATAAGAAAAAGCTAAAGGAGTTCATCAACTCCAAACCAGTATTATATGAAATGCTGAAAGGTACTCTTTTAGAAGAGGAAGAAGAAAAAGGTAAAAGACAAAAAATTATGAACAATAAATACGTATCTATCAACAAGTGAATCTAAAAATTAAGTGAATTAAAAATTCGATGAACAGAATAAACTGGTGAATAGAATAGAATCAGGAGCACAGAAAGGGAATGGACTCATAATTCTCAGGGGAAAAGGGGTGAGGAGTGACTGGACAAAAATAATACACCTATGGATGAGATCAAGGGAGCTAAGGGCAGAGGGAGGAGTGGGAGTTGGGTGGAGGGGTGCTATGGAGGGGAAAAAAGAGAAACAAATGTAATAATCTGAATAATAAAGATTTAATTAAAAAGAGAGAGAGAGAATTGTCCTGATACTCCAAAGTTGTTGGGTTCAATACCCAGTCAGGACACATACCAGAATCAACCAATGAATGCATAAATTAGTGGAACAATAAATCAATTTTTCTCTTAATTTTTAAAAAAATTTTTAGATATAAGTTGGCCATAAAAGCACTTTATTCACTGTAAGAGTTAATTTTTTTATGTCAATTTGGCTCAGCCACAGTGCCCAGATATTTATCACACATTCTGGATGTGTCTGTAAGGGTACTTTTGGATGAGATTAACATTTACATTGGTGGACTTTGAATAAAACACTTTGTCCTACATAATGTGCGTGGGCCTAATACAATCAGTTGAAGGCCTGACTAGAACAACAGACTCACCTCTCCAGAGCAGGAAAAGAATTTACCAGCACAGCTGGACTTGGACTGCAACATCAGTTCTTCCCTGTCTGCAGCCTGATATCCCACTCTGCAGATTTTGGACTTGCTAGCCTCCATGATTACATGAGTCAATTCCTAGTTTATAAAGCAATTCCCAGAGTGTAGGCTAAATTCATCTATAATTGCTCAGGAAATACATTGTCCAAACTCCTATCTGATTCTGTGAATCAAAGGACAAAAATAAAAACTTCAATCTTGGTATTCACAACTACTGGAGTTCTTCCTGTTTCCATCCCTATCTTAATCTCTGTACTTTTGGAGACCAGAATTCCAGAGATGCAATATACCCACATCTTTCTTTTCCTGATATTGTTTGTGAAATGTTGTCTCTAAATTACTATAGAAAAAGGAGAGAGGATAATTTACTAGTAGGCTATCTAAAAAAGCAGTATTTCTATAGTAGAGATAACTGTCCAAATTTCTGGCATGGCACAGACTATAACTCTGAGTCAGAAGCCAGTAAAAGGACCAAATCAGCTTCTCATCTTTATTTCAGAGAAATTCTGCTTCATAAGGAAAAGCCTGAGCATCTAAGGCAATTTTTCTCAATTCAGCCTGTACTGTTTTATAATTAATTGAATTTCTTCTACATTCTGGAATTTATTTTTGTTATAATCAGTATTCAGCATTATGATTTGGTGTGCATGTGTGTGTATGTTTGTTCTTTGTCTCAAACCCACAATGGGCATGTATCCTGACCAGGAATCGAACTGACCACTTTTCAGTACATGGGACAATGCTCAAAGAACTGAACCATACCAGCCAGGGCAGCCTGGTATCATTTTTAAACCAGAATTGTTTAGTTGGTTATTTTTCAAAAAGATAAAAAGTTCATTAAAAATAGTTTCAAACATTTCACAAAAGCTAAGCCATTTAGAATATTTTTAAAGTACTCTCTCTATTCACATCTATATTTTAAAAATAAATAAATTAGATGAGGTAAAATATATTTTAAACTGCTTCAAACATTATGCAAAGAATTAACCATGAAAAATGACTAACAAAAATAAACATATCCTTAAATAAAATCCATGTGTACAGAAAATGATTCAGGATGCTATAAATAACTCATATGAGGTAAAGCCAACATGTACTATTTATATATCATTCTCTGAAGAAAGAGCGTATTTTATTAATCTGTAGTTCCTTAGCAGTTAATAATAAAAGCAAGGTATATAGTATCAATAAGTCTGATTGCTGGACCCAAAGAAAACTCAAAATATTTTAAGGTGAATTTGTTTCTTTTTCATTTGATTCCTCTTCCATAACCTAGAACCAAAAACAAAAACAAAAAGAATTTAAGAAGAAAATAATTAGAAGTTGCTATTTTATTGTTTTTAACATTACTTTCTTATCTAAAATAATCTATTCTATAATTCAAGTCAATAAAAATAAATCTATCAGTAGCCCCAAACCACAAGGTTTGCATCATAACCTGGTATCCTAACAACATAAAAGCAAACTGAATATTAGCAAATTAATTAAAAGCACTGGTCTCTTTTCCTTGTCCCAAAATAGGCAATAGCAGAGTCTCAGCTGGTCAGAGGAGACTATAAAGATTGGTATTTCCTAGCCATAAGACTAATGTAATTGATTATTACCCCTGCTCCCAAAGCATCTTATTTATTTAAGTATATTCTGGGGATTTATACCAAACTGTAAAAATATAAATTAGAAAAATGAATCCTGAGCCTTGGCCAGGTAGCTTAATTGATTAGTATCGCCCAGATATCCCAAGTTTCCAGTTTTATCCCACATCAGGGCACGTGCAAGAATCAATTAATGAATGCATAAATAAGTGGAAGCCTTCACCGGCTTGGCTCAGTGGACAGAGCATTGGCCTGTGGACTCAAGAGTTCCAGGTTCAAAAAAAAAAAAAAAAAGAGTTCCAGGTTCGATTTGGCTAAGGGCACATGCCTGGGTTGCAGGCTCGATCCCCCCCGAGTGGAGTCTTGCAGGAGGCAGCCAATCAATGATTCTCTCTCTTCATTGATGTTTATATCTATCTTCTTTCCCCTCTGAAATCAATAAAAAATATTTATTAAAAAAATAAAATAAGTGGATCAACAAATTTTGATGTTTCTATCTTTTCCTTCCTCTCCCTATTTTTCTTTTCATAAAAGAAAAATGAATCCCCCCAAAAAGTAAGTAAACAAAATATACTGGCAACTATTTTTTTAAAAATGTTTTATTGATTTCTTTACAGAGAGGAAAGGAGAGTGATAGAGAGTTATAAACATCAATGACAGAGAAACATCGATCAGCTGCCTCCCTACTGGGTATGTGCTCGCATCCAAGGTACATCCCCTTGATTGGAATCGAACCTGGGACCCTTGAGTCCACAGGCCAACTCTCTATCCACTGAGCTAAACCAGTTAGGACTATATTGGCAACTATTTTATCTTATTCAGATAAAAATTCATTTTAAACCTTAGAAAAATGTTAAAATTTTCATTTCTAATTAAGTTAATAAAACTAATGACTACTTGAACAAAAAAATAAAATGATTAATGTCTTTTCATGAGTTAATATATTACTCAAATAATAAAGAACAACTCCTTTGGTAAGAAAGAGTTATATAAACCAAAGAATTTTTTTTCTCTTCACCACACCTACTACAATTAAATGCCAATTTAAATTTATAGTCTGACAGCCAATTCATCACCCCACCCTGGACAAATAAACAAAAATGTTCCTTTGTTTTATTTTTTTAATCTATTTTATGGAATTTTACAGAGAGGAAAGGGATAGAGAGTTAGAAACATAGATGAGGGAGAAACATCAATCAGCTGCTTCCTGCACACCCCCTACTGCGTATGTGCCTGCAACCAAGATACATGCCCATGACAGAATAGAACCTGAGACCCTTGAGTCGGCAGGCTAATGCTCTAGCTATTGAGCTTTTGAGGTTAGTGCAGAAAATGTTCCTTTGTTAATCCACAGTGTCAACTAATATAATTTTTAAAAAGGGATATGGAAAAAAAAAAAGGCATATGGCAGAAAATGGAACAAACGTTTGTGTGTTTTTTTAAATCTAGACAAATCTGATCTGGTTCTGATCTGAGACAATCTCTAATAGTTTTCTCTTTTGTTAAAAATGTATAGTTACTTCCAAGGAATTAATATTTTGTATTCAATTTCAGCAATACCCAATCCAAAGAATTTTGTCAATCAACTCCTATTTTAGGCAGAATATTCCTAATTTTAGAACACCATTTCCAAATATTTAACACAAACTATGTAAGAACATAAATAACACACAAGGCTAAGTGTTGCAGAGGAAAATAAAGACTCTCAAGGAACTTACTCACAGACATAAAGTGAAACAGACATAGAAAGCGGCTTTGGACCAAAGTAGAGCTTAATTTTAAGCTGAGGACTTAAAAGAGGAGTTCAAAAAGGAGATGGCATGTATTGTACCAAAAGGACAATTTTTTTTCTTAGTTTCAATATTTTCTATTTTTCCCCCTTTCCTTTTCTTTATTTTTTCTCAATTTTTCCCCTTTTTATTGAATATATTGGGGTGACAGTGGTTAACAAAATTATGTTTCAGATGCACAATTCCAGAACACATGATCTTGTACAATGTACTATGTGTTCATCCTCCCCAAATCACATCTCCTTCCATCATCATTTATCCCCTATACTCTCCTCTACTTCCCTCCACATGAACTCCCCATAACTGGCAACCCCCACAAAAGGACATATTTGAATACTACTCAGAGATGAGTGATTCCCAAAGGCACTAAAAGGAGATGTCTTCTCCTGAAAGGCACAGAATTACCTGAAGTTTTGTTTTGTTTCAAATTTCTAACTTCCATATACTCTTTTCCATCTTGATAATCTCTCTACATAAGGCCAAGTCTCCTGGTTGAGAATCACTGCAGTGAGGGTGACTATTATTGCTTAGAAGATACTGTGCTATATTCCGTATATATATTTGGGCAGAAAAGTGCTGACAATAGGCTATAGATAAAGCTCTATAATTCTACTCAATAAATACTGTTTTACTGTAAAACAAAGTATGATCTCTTGATGAGCTTCTTGCCTGCACATTTAAGAACAAGAAGTGGATAAATGTAAGAACAAATATGTAGTGGATAAATATGATGTACTGGAGCTATTCCTCTAAAGACTTCTAAATCTCATCTACAAAACACTAAGATGTTTTGAATCCACTTCTAATGTTTTCACAACCAGAGCAGCAGTATGCCCTGAGTGTCAATTTCCTATGAACAAAATAGAAATGGCTCAATTAATACACTGTACTATTAGAAGATTAAGTGAAGTAATATTTGTAAAAATACCTGGCACACAGTAGGTATTCATAACACTAAAGTTAATTCTAAATTAAAGAGTCATCAAGTCTGATAAATATTGTAACACTAAGATCCAGCCCTTGAAGAAAATGTCAGGTCATGAATTTCTTTTCTTCTCAAATATTTATTTTAAATCTATTTGATATCTTAATATTAAAACCATCACATAATATTGGCATACCTGTTCTACGCCTTCTACTTCTGGAATATAAAACTGCAGCATGTTTTGAATTCCATTTTTCAGAGTAATGATTGAACTAGGACAGCTGGTACAAGAACCTTGGAGTTTCAGCTGTACGATACCATCTTCAAAGCCCTTATATATTACATCTCCTCCATCTTCCTGCACAGTTGGCCTGTGATCACAGTATATTTGTGATATGTAAGAGAATAAAAATTCTCATAAAAAATTTAGTATAACTAAAAGCTTAAATTTTGTATTGGTAAAATTCACAAAGTCAGTAACTTTTACAATAGAGAATAAATGAGGCTAGTCTCATTTATCATTTTAATTTTGTTACTTTCATTCATATAAATATATGCTCTACTTTTTATATTTAGTCTTGCTTATTAATTTTTTTCAGCATTTAAAATTTCAAATTTCCTAATAATTATAATAATTACCTAAGATATACTCAATTTCTTTTGAGTGAATACAGAGAATTTGACACATGCTAGCTTTCTTTTTTAGGTAAACTCTTCATTGAAATATAACATTAATACAGAAAAATGTAGAAATCACGTACAATCAATTCAATTAATTTTCACAAAGTGAATATACATTTGTCCCAGACCAAAAAGCAGAACATTAGCACCTCAGAAGCCCTCTGGTTCTTCATTCTAATCACTCTTCCCAACCAAAAGTAACCATTTCCTAATTGTTACCACCATTGATTAGTTTTGCTGCTTTTTAACTTAAACATTTATAAATATAGATCCCATTTAGAAAACATATTTACTCTTTTGTATCTGGCTTTTTTTGCTCTTTGTGAGATTCATCCACATTGTTGCATGTAGTAATTAATAGTTAGTCCATCTCACTGCAGCATAGTATTCCATTAGGTGAATATGCCAGAATTGGTCCTTTCCATTGTTGATGGACATCTGGATTAATAGAAGTTTTTGGCTTTTACAAATGGTGCAGCTATGAAGATTTCTGAAAATGTCTTTTGGTATACATATATATTATTAGTAGAGTGGAAATGCTGGATCAAAAAAAAGCATAGTCCTGGCCAGGTAGCTTAGTTGGTTAGAGCATCATCCTGTACACCAAAAAGTTGTACATGGCATGTACTGGTATCTAAGGTATGGATTCAGTCCCCACTCGGAGCTTGAACAGGAGGCAACTGATCGATGTTTCTCTTTCACATGGATGTCTCCCTTCTCTCTTCTCTTTCTCCCTCTCTCTCTCAAATAAATGAACATATCCTCAGGTGAGGATTTAAAAACAAAAGGATATACATATGTTCAGATTTAGCAGGTAATGCTAAATAGTTTTCCAGTTGTATAAACTTATATTCCCACCAGTAGTAGAAGAGAGTTCCTGTTGCTCTACATCCTCAATAGCAACTGGTGTTGTCAATCTCAATTATTTTAACGATTCTAGTGGATGTGCAGCGATAGTTCATTGTGGTTTTAATTTGAATATTCACAATGATTAATGATGTTGAGCGCTTTCTCGTGTCTAGTGGCCATTTGGCTACTGTAGTTTTTGAGTAGCTGCTTCAGTGCTTTCATGAAGAGACTGCTTCAGTCTCTGAATATTTTTCTTAACAAATTGTAAGAGTTTTAAAATATAGTCTCTCATATATGTATAAATACCTTCTCTTTGCTTTGCTTTTCACTGTAAATGGCATCTTTTGATGAAGAGAATCATAATTTTACTGTAGTCTAATTAATGTTTTTTCCGTGATTTTTCTTGTGTCCTGTCAAAAAAACTATTTTTGAAAAAACTCAAAAAGTGATGCAGATATTCTATTTTAAATTTCCTTTGTGATTTCTTTCTTGACCATGGTCTACCTCTGGTTTGCCCCCATTTCAAGAGTATATTCCTATAGAAAACCCAACTAAGAGTCTGGATGTTTCTTGAGGCCCAACACTCCTCAACTGGTCCTAAACTCCAATTTTTGTTACTCCCAGAATCGTACAACTGTCAAAACTCTGTTTAGCATTCCAAATGCTTTTTGTTTGACCTCTTAGTCTCTTCTCTTACACAGCAAAGAATAAGCAAATGCTATATGGGGAGAACCTCTGAGTGTTAGGCTTACTTTTTCTTAACTTCTCTCTAGGATCTTGGCCCTTTAAGTCAAAGCTTTATTGGTGACCCAGAATTTTAATTTTTGTCTTCCCATTTCAACAAATTTGCCAAAAACTAAATGGTTTTTCTGATTCTTAGCAGCTATCACAAGCCAGCTTCTCATACTCTAGCTTAATACCAAGAATCAGCAAATGCCCAGAGGGAAGCCTCAGTGTGCTTTCTTCCCTACCAGATTTCGTTTGCTTTATTAGCTATTTAATGCCTTCACACACAAATTTTTTTTTAAATTGTATTTTACCTAGCTTTTCTGGGACTTAACACCAGGACCACTGGTCTGCTACAAGCAAAAAATCAGAGCAGGAAGTTCTATACTTATTTAATTTTATACAAGTAATCCTCTCCTCATAATCTTCCCTAACACCGTTAACTAATTTTTTCCTAAGAAATTTGGTATTATAATAATATCAAATCTAAACAGTAACTGTGAAAGATAAGTCCTTTACTGGTTGTGTTTAGATAGTTTTAAAATTTGGATGAATATAGAAAATATATAGGTTTTAAATTCAACTGTCATGGTAACCTACTGTGGTTTACATTAACTTATACTTCTTTTAAAACTCTACTATAATCTCACAGACAACCAAACATAAATTGCTATAATAAAAACTGGCTCTGCAATATATATATGATCTCAAGTAGAAAGATAAGCACATACCGTATTCTTGTATCTAACAGTTCTTTAATCATTGCCACAACTTCATCATCTTCTTCAGATACTAGAAACAATTACAAATAAAACATATCAATAGTAGACATTTCATATCAGGCATATACAAATACTATTAAAATAAGATAATATTAACCTAGTTAATTTTAATATCTCATTTATATAATAAAAGCCTAAGTGACCGTTATGGCAGGACAACCAGTTGCTATGATGTGCACTGACCACCAGAAGGCAGACACTTAATGCCAGAGCTGCCTCCGGATGGTCAGTGCGCTTCCACAAGGGGAGCGCTGCTCAGCCAGAAGCTGAGCTCACAGTTGGTGAGCACAGCAGTAGTGGCAAAAGCCTCTCCTGCCTCCACAACAACGCTAAGGAGCAGTGAGCCAAGCAGTAAGAAGCAGTTAGCAAGCGAGTGGTAAGAAGCAAGAGTCCCGGATTGCGAGAGGGATGTCTGACTGCTGGCTTAGAGCCATGGGGTGCAGGCCTACACGGGCAGGTGGACATCCTCCAAGGCAGCCGTTCTCAACCTGTGGGTCGCGAACAGCTAGCAGGATCTCCTAAGACCATCAGAAAACACAGATATTTACATTAAGATTCATAACAGTAGCAAATTACAGTTATGAAGTAGTGACAAAAATAATTTTATGGGGATCACCACAACATAAAGAACTGTATTAAAGGGTTGCGGCATTAGGAAGGTTGAGAACCACTGCTCCAAGGGCTTCCAGACTGTGAGAGGGCACAGGCCGGCTGAGGGGCTCCCCGCTTCCCAGTGCACAAGTTTTGTGCACTGGGCCTCTAGTTAAAAAAATAAAAGCACAGGACATGCAACTTGGCATGGTGATAAAGTGATTTGAGGGAAATGAAAAGATCATTCATTCCTTCAATTCTCTAAAAAAATATTAAGGAGCACTAATCAATTAAATATTTGGTGATAAAGTTGAGTATGCCAAAATAACTTAACCTACTAATGATAATAGGGTTTCAATTTTAGGGTCAATATATTTGTAAATTTTCCTCATTCTCAAGGATTGAAAAGTGAAAGAAAAAAAGAGGTTGTTTAGATACTGATGGAAACTTTGAGACATATAGGGGGAATGCCTACTTCGTCAGTTAAGTTACATTTTCAATTTCTTAAATTTATGATTTTCAAAATGAGGATCATACTAAATATAGATGTAAACCTTATGTTAATTTCTAAAATGTTCTTCAAGTCTAAGCAAAAACCTGTTTTTAAATTTTGTTTTATTTTTGTTTTTCTTTACTTTGTAAGGTTATATAATGATTTTCACCAATGCCTTTTTATTGGCTTTAAATAATTTTGAGAAATTTATTTAATGTCAGAATAACTAAAAATGTAGACAATTCAAATTACACTATAACAAACACTAGAGTTCTAGCAACAGCATAGGCAACAATTATCAATATTAGATTATATTAATTTTGAATCGTTTAAAAAAAAAAAGTAATAAAACTAAAATTCTCTTACATCAGCAAACCTAAGTTCCATTCCCCACTGTCACTTCCATAGGCAACCACTATCATGAGTTTAGTGTACACCCTTTTAGTATATGTTTACATTTCCATGTGTATATTTACACAGATGAGATTACACAATACATATTGTTCTATACCTTGACTTTCTCTATTTAATATATCTTACAGATCTTTCCATATCATCATGTATAGATTTCTCGATTTTTAAAATAGGTACATAAAAGTTTTTGTATTAATTTGTCTTCATTTAGTTTCTTATTTCAGTTGTTTCTAATTCAGTGCTATTTCTAACAATCCTACAGCATGCATGCTTATGTAAAGTACTTATCAGTTTACTTTGTAAGTATATTTGTAAAATAAGTTCCTAGTGATAGGATATTTGGGTCAACAGGTTTATATATTTTTAAAATTTGGTAGACATAGTCAAATGGCTCTCAAAATATCATATAACCTTTATGTATATAAAATAACTGGCCTGGCCAGCATGGCTCAGTGATTGAGCATTGACGCAGGAGGCAGCCGATCAATGATTCTCTTTCATCATTGGGTTTCTCTTTCTCCCTCACCCTTCCTCTTTGAAATCAATAAAAATATATTTTAAAAAAACAAGCACAAATAATTGTTTCATGCATAAATGGCATATATGTAAGAGTGTATAAATAAATAGACCCTCCACTTTTCCTTTATCACTTTTTTCTTTTATATCTTTTTTACATTGATATCTCCCAATCTAATTCATTTCTTTTAACTACTGAGATATATGTTTTTTGTGGGTTTTTTAAAATATATTTTATTCATTTTTTTTACAGAAAGGAAGGGAGAGGAATAGAGAGTTAGAAACATCAATGATAGAGAAACATCAATCAGCTATCTCCTGCACACCTTCCACTAGGGCTGTGCCCACAACCAAGGTACATGCCCTTCATCAGAATTGAACCTGGGATCCTTCAGTCCGCAGGCCAACACTCTATCCACTGAGCCAAACCAGTTAGGGCTATATATGTTTTTAAAATATGTTTTTATTGATGAGAGAGAGGAAGGGAAAGGGATATGGACAGAATCATGGATCAGCTGCCTCCTGCACGCCCCCTAATGGGCATTGAGCCCAAAGCCTGGCATGTGCCCTGACCTGGAATCTAACCAGTGACCTCTTTTTATATTTATTTATTTAATAAATATAAAAATATAAAAATAAATATAAATATATTTATTTATTTAAATAAATAAATATAAAAAGAAAAAGAAAAATTGTTGCTCAGCCAGCATGGCTAAGTATTTGAGTGTCAACCTATGAACCAAGAGGTCATGGTTCATTCCTGATCAGCTCACATGCCTGGATTGTGGGCTCAGTCCCCAATGTAGGGCATGCAGGATGCAGCCAGTCAATAATTCTCTATCATCACTGATGTTTCTGTCTCTTTCTTCCTCTTCTTTCCTCTCTGAAATCAATAAAAATATATTTAACAAAATAAAAAAACAAAAAGAAAAACTGTGCTTGCTTTGGCAACACAAAAACTAAAATTGAGTTGATAAAGAGAAGATTAGCATGGCCCATGAGCATAGATAATACACAGATTCATGAAACATTCCATATTTTCTTTAAAAATTTCTGAATGACAAAAGCTATTCTAAACACAGAGAAAAGATAAGGCATAGAGATGTTATCTGCTAGAAAAAAACTAACAAAAACTTGACACTCAGAATACTTCTTAAAAACATGGTAAAATGGGTAACAAAAAATACATATAATTCAATTTTTAGTAAATGGGCAAAGATTATGAACAAGAAATATATTGACAAGGAAAATAATGACCAGTAAACATTTGAAAACCTTCAGGCTCAGTATCATAATACCAAGGAAATGCAATTAAAAAAAGAAACCATTTCATACTTAAATACTGGTTAAAAAAATGTAAGACACTAAGTGATAATAAAGATATAACTATATTCTTATATGTTGCTGATTTGTATGTACATTATAACAATTTATAATATAGCAATTCTACTTCTAAGAATATATTCTATGCTTTGGGCAGAGGGCTCAGTGGTTAGAGCATTGACCCCACACCATAAAAGAGTTGTGGGTTCCATTTCTGATCAAGGACAGGTACCTGGGTTGCAGGTTTGCTCCCCCCTCCCCCTCCCCGCTTTGGTTGGAGCATATGTGGGAGGCAACCAATCAATGTCTGTCTGTCTGTCTCTCTCTCTCTCTTTCTCTCCCTTCCTCTTCCATTCTATCTGAAATCAATGGAAAAATATCCTCAAGTGAGGATTACCAAAAAACAAAAACAAAAAAAAGGAATATATGCTACAGAAACTCTCCACTTATGCACAAAGAGCAGTACAAAAATGCCCACTGCAATATTTGTAATAGAAATTGCACAAATAATTCACTTGAACATAAGAAACAAAATAATTAACTATAGTTTATTCACATAATGATTATCCAGCACTTAGAGCTACATTTTTTTTCCAAAATAGATATATTTCAAAATGTTATACTCAATGAAAAAGAGGAAAGTTGCATATCACACAAGTTATTTAAGGTTTAAAAACAAAAACCAATGTTATATATTCCTTACAGAGACTTGTATTTGTAATCAATGTCTTAAAACAAACCAAGTTTAGCCCTATCTGGGTTGGCTCAGTGGACAGAGCCTCAGCCTGCAGACTGAAAGGTCCCAGTTTTGATTCTGGTTAAGAGCAAATGCTGGGTTGGAGCTTGATCCCCAGTAGGGGGCGTGCAGGAGGCAGCCAATCAGTGATTCTCTCTCATCATCAGTGCTTTCTCTCTCCTTTCCTTTCTTAAATCAATAAAAATATATTTTGGGGGGAAAAGTTTAAAACAGAGCTTACATACAGCTCTGGAAGCAGAAAGGGAAAAAGGATGGGGGGTATAGGGCTTTGGCTATGTCTTTAATATTTTATTAAAATACTAGAGGCCTTAAATATTTTATTAAAATACTAGAGGAACCCAGTCGGGTTCCTCGGCCTGGCCTGCAGGATTGAGCTGAAACCAGCTCTCCGATATCCCCCAAGGGGTCATGGACTGTGAGACAGCGCAGGCCAGGCTGAGGGATTCCACAGGTGCACAATTGGGACCAGGGAGGGACACGAGAGGTTGGCTAGCTGGGGAGCTCCACGGCACAGCCAACCTGTCTCGCTCAGTCCCGACTGGCCAGACCCCAGCAGCAAGCTAACCTACCGGAGCATCTGCCCCCTGGTGGTCAGTGCATATCATAATGACTGGTTGACTGTCTGCCCTTGGTGGTCAGTGCACATCCTAACAAGCGATTGAGCAGCCTTAGCATATCATTAGCATATTACACTTTGGTTGAACGGACAACCAGATGACTGGACACTTAGCATATTAGGCTTTTATTATATAGAGTGAGTTTAAAGCAATTATAGCCAAAAATTAACATTTATTAAATCTAAGAGGAGGGCAATTTGGTAAGCTTTATACTATTTTCTGTATGTTTGAAAATTGTTACAATCAAAAATTTTATTTTTGTGTAACAGATTCAATTTATTTAGATTTGCAAAAATTATGGGCAAAACTAGTATATATGAAGTTTTATTTCCTCAGAATTGGTTCCAGAGCTAAATATAGTACAATGATAAAAATCTGTACTTCCATGATTTCTGAAATCAAGGCAAATGAGAAGAATGCAGAAAAGCTTTAAAAAAAAAGATAAATATTAACTCTCCAACATATCACCTGCTTCTCCTGAAGATGTTTCCTCAGTAACTAAGGGTAAGCCAGATGCAAAGAAATCCATGATTGTTGCATAAATATCTGGTTTCAGTAAATTCCAGTCTAACTCTTCACTTTCCTGTAAATATTTGAAGAAAAATGCTAAAATTTCTACCCAAGGTACAGACAAATATAAAACAAGACTTTGTATCTTTTAAGAATCTTTTCCTACATATATATATATATATATATATATATATATATATATATATATATATA
>JAAGEH010000041.1:28132237-28231918 GCA_011751065.1 Lasiurus cinereus | reverse complement strand
TATATATATATATATATATATATATATATATATATATATATATATATCCTGTACTATGCAACAGTACCCATTTCTGGAGAATACATGTCAAATCCAGTTCTTAAAGAATATGGCTTATAATAACTTCCAGAAGATACAATCCTAGAACATTTCTCATTCATTCATTCATCAAACTTGTACAAAGAGTGCTGTAGATATCATACCCTATATAAGGGATATCAAAATGATGAAAAAATATTTTTTCATGAGGTAAAGACAGTTAAAATACTGAATAAGGATTCTCTATGTTAATGAGGATAAAGAGGCCCTGGACAGTGTTTTCAGTGGTTAAAGCATTGGCCCTCACACTGAAGGGTCTCGAGTTCAATTCCTAGTCAAAGGCATGTTAGCTGGATTGCAGGTTCCATCCTCAGTCCCAGTAGGGGTGTGTGCAGGAGGCAACCAATCAATGTGTCTCTCTCACATCAAGGTTTCTCTCCCCCTCCCTCCCAACCCCCCTTTCTACTCTCTCTAAAAGTCAATGGAAAAAGTATCCTGAAGTGATGATTAACAAAAAAATAAAAGAATTAACCAATGGACCTGGCCAGGTAGCTCAGTTAGTTAGAGTGTTGTCCCAATATGTCAAGGTTGCAGGTTTGATCTCCAGTCAGGGCAGATACAAGAATCAACCAATGAATGCATAAACAAGTGGAACAAATCAATGACTGTTTGTCTTACTTTCCCCTTCTTCTCTCTTTTTAAAAATCAATCAAATATATTTTTTTAAATTTTAAGATTTTTTTAAAGGGCTGAATTTTTAAAATAGAATCAACCAACGAATGCATACATAAGTGGAACAACACATTAATGCATTTCTCTCTCCCTCATCTTGCTCTAAAAAAATCAATAATTAAAATTAAAATATAAAAAGAATAAAGAAATTTCCCATTCTTTTAAATAAAATAGGATTAACTGTTTGATTAAATACATAAGATATCTGACAACTATTAAAAAACTCCATTTACATATACTACTTAAGAGTATTGACAAAATCCAATGACACAATTGTAGAACCTAAACTTCTAACATGTCTTATCTATGGCTACTGGGCTAGAAGACTTGTGAACTGACAAGACCAGTATCCTCAAGAAATACTCGATAGCTATTTCACCCCCAAATCTGACCGACTAGTTGATTCCATTTTTTAAAAAAGGTATAATTCTTAAATACCTAAATAGTACTAATGTCTAAAAGAGAAAGGCAAGCTATATTGTTTTAGGTTTTTTAATATATTTATTTTTTTAATATATTTTTATTTATTTCAGAGAGAAAGGGAGAGGGAGAGATAGAAACATCAATGATGAGAAAATCAGTGATTGGCTGCCTCCTGCATGTCCCCCACTGGGGATTGAGCCCCCAACCTGGGCATATACCCTGTCCGGGAATCGAACAGGTGACCTCATGGTTCCTGAGTTGACGCTCAATCACTGAGCCACACCAGGATGAGCTGTTTTTTTAACATTTTTATTGATTTCAGAGAAGAAGACAGAGGGAGAGAGAGATAGAAACATCAATGATGGGAAAGAGTCATTGATTGGCTGCCTCCTGCATGTTCCCTACTGGGAATTGAGCCCACAACTCAGGCATGTTCCCTGACTGGGAATTAAACCATGACCTCCTGGTTCATAGGTCAATGCTCAATCACTGAGGCTTGCTGGCTGGGCTATTGTTTTAGTTTTTTAAAGGAGTGCTCTTTACTCTGACCAGGTACTCAATTGGTTGAATGTTGTCCCATACACCAAAATGGTTGCAGATTCAATTCCCAGTGAAGGCACATATCCAGTCAGGGTGTGTACAGGAGGCAATCAAACAATGTTTCTTTTACACATTGATGTTTCTCTCTCTAAATCAATTTAAACACACACACACACACACACACACACACACACACCCCTAAATCAATTTAAACATACACAAACACATACACACACACATACACCTTCTCAGGTGAGGATCTAAAAATAATTTTTTAAAAAGAAAGGAAATAGTTTTTCTAAAAGGAAAAACTATTAGATGCAGTCTACTCAGACTCTCTGGAAATTGTTGGCTAGGGTCTATGCTTAAAGACTATAAAAAATTGAAGCTACATGCATAAGAATGATATTTTAATAGATTAGGAACCAATTTAAAGGCAGTACACAGAGCAGAGATAAATGGGCACTGCTATGGATACAAAAGCAAAACTAATGACATGCTTTAGTGACTGGGAATGGGAACTAGTTAGAGGTAATGTTCTAATAAATTATTTGGAAGACGGATCAAAGGGCTACCTCAGATCTTCAATAAACATTGGGTTCTACTAAGTAAGGAAATCTCGGTAACAAAAAGAAAAATTTCCTGAAGTTGAATGAGACAAAAAGGCAGCATATAAGCTGAAAATACACTTACACATTTAGAAAAAAAACATAAATGATGCACAAAGAAGCCTCTGAATTATCAATTACAGATCAAAAGGGAAACAGGCAATCACTGAAGATGTCTGGTAAATGGAATAGTCCATAATGAGGAAGGTTAACTGAAAGAAAACAAATGCAATCTGCTACTCTACCTATTAAATATAAATGTGTGCCCTTATTGGAATATTATTTATTAGCTGTCATGTCATTAAGAAAAAATAGTGGAGCTGAAGAAATTTCAAAAAGGGTAAATTATGAAGGGGAAGGGAGATAAAAGATGACTTACCAAAATCAAATCAAGAAAAAAAAACCCTGTAAGATATAATCACATGTTTTCATCTAAAAAAATCTTATATAGCACATAGACTATATGTTAAAGAAATAAAAATGCCTTAAAATAAATACGTAATTTCCTGTTTGTAAAATAAAGACTAGTTGCAAGAGTTAAACCAGATAATATATGTAAAGCACTCATGCCATAGCCTACATGTGAGACATTAAATAAATGTTGGTCCTTTTTTCTCCCTCAAAAAATATCAAAGAAAGAAAAATGAATAAAAAGGATAGGCCAGGTGTCTCTAAACTGAAAAGACTAAGGATTGGTTAACACAGATTTGTTCACCATGATCCTACATTTGTGGGAAGCCACTTGAAGGCTGAAAATTCAATTTAGAAACTGTTTCCTTCTAGAAAACTTTATTTGAGTGCACTATATGCCGGGCATTGTTCTAGGTCAGTGGTCGGCAAACTCATCAGTCAACAGAGTGGCAAACGGCGAGCCGCTGTTTGCCAACCACTGTCCCAGGAGCTCATTATTCTGCTCATTTTCTTTTTCTTTAAAAAAAACACACAAAACACCATATTTTTTATTGATTTCGGAGAGGAAAGAAGAGGCAGAGAAAGATACATCAATGATGGAGAGAATCAGTGATTGGCTGCCTCCTGCACACCCCCTACGGGATATGTGCCCTGACCGGAAATCAAACCATAACCTTCTGGTTCATAGGTCCCTGTGAAATCGATGAGCACACCAGCTGGGACCTGTTCATTTTCTTCATTCTGCTTATCTTAATCATATTTTTTATTTTTATTCCCTGTCTTTCCTGCACTAGAATATAAACTCTGTGATGATAAAATTTGTCCGTCTTAAGATCCCCTAGAACAGTGGTCAGCAAACTGCAGCTCTGTTGACTAATGAGTTTGCCGACCACTATCCTGGGAGAAGTAACACTTTCACAAATATGGTCAAAAAAGGGCTTTCTAAAAAATAGCTACAAAAGAATACTGGACTAGATGTAACATGTTAGTGGACTAACCCAATAAGCCCACTTTTTGGTACATGAAAAATTCAGAGTAATCCATTAAAATTGCTTAGGAGTTGAAAGAATACTTTTTATTTTGATGTGAAATTATACAAATGATTAAATTCAGTGTATACATATCAATTAATAGATTTAAAAGGACACATAGTTCAAATTTAAATAGTTCATTTCTCATTAACCTAGTAGACTTAAACATGAAACAGTCTTTTCTAGCAGATACCATGTTAGCTGTGGCAATGGGTAATGTAAGAACTTACAGTCCACTGCTCTTATGTATGAAGCTCTGAAGGGTTATTGCAGGACAGTAAGATGGATCAGATGCCATGATGTAAGTGCTCACTTTGAAAGAAAATATATATACTAAGTGGCCAGATTATTATGATCTCTGAACACATAATAATCTGGCCACTCATTGTATATCCTATATAATAAAAGGCTCATATGCAAATTGTCCCCTCCACCAAGAGTTCGTCCAGCAGGCAGGTCGGATTATTATATATACTGAATCACCAGATTATTATGTGTTGAGAGATCATAATAATCTGGCCATTCAGTGTATATTGTGTGTGATTATTTATTTCCTTCTCTTTTTACTCTATCAATTTGACTTAAAAATTAATAAAAATTAGTAAAAATAATATTTGGAAGTCTAAATTCTAGGCCTGCCAAGGTTAAGTCCTGGCTCTGCTGCAGGCTTCCTATACAATCTTGAAGCTCAAATGTTTCCCTTTTGAAAAATGAGGGATCTGGAAATTATACTGAATAATTAAGAAATGTAAGAAGTAAACTTGAGATTTTTTTAAAATAATAGTATATATAAAATACATTAAGAATGTAAATTCTGGAGAACATTTGCCTCAGAAAAACTAAAAGTGCTTCACATCTTATTTTATATCCCCCTATATTACCTTTGTGACAGTGATGAAATCTGGTCCAAAGAAGACACTTTTTACTCCTTCAATCCTAAATAATTGCCTGTGAAAAAAAATAAAAAATAAGAGATAATAAAATGTCTAATTATGAAAAGTTTACACATAAACAAAAGTACAGCCTAACTGATTTGGTTTAGTGGATAGAGCATTGGCCTGTGGACTAAAGGGTGCCAGGTTCGATTCCAGTCAAGGGCACATGCCTGGTTGTGGTTGCGGGCTCCATCCCCAGTAGGGGGCATGCAGGAGGCAGCCAATCAATGGTTCCCTCTCATCATTGATATTTCTCTCTCTCTCTCTCTCTTCCTCTCTGAAATCAATAAAAATGTATTTTAAAAAAGTACAGAGAAAAATAGAAAACTTCCATGTACCCATCATCAGTTTCAAGTATGGTCAATCTTGTTTCATTATTTTCCCCCACAGTCGAGTAATCCCACAATAAAAATATAAAATATTTTTATTACTGAAAAATTTCCTCATTTCCCTTTGTATTCAGCCCTCTTGCTTTATCTCCATGTTCTATTAACTTTTGTTTTATGGAAATAACTTTTAACTTTTTTATTTAAAAAATGTTTCCAGCTTCACTGAAATATAATTAACATAAAACATTGTGTAAGTTGAAGGTACACAACATGATGCCTTGATATACATATATACTGTGAAATGATTACCACAATAAGGTTAGTTAGCACATCTGTCATCTTGGTAACTATTGATCTTTATGCCACTACTGCTTTGCTTTAGCTCGAGTTTCATATTAATAAAACCATACAGTCTTCTGAATTTGGCTTCTTTCACTTATCATAACGCTTTTGAGAGTCATCTTTGTTTTTGTGTGTATCAATAGTTCATTCTATTTATTGTCGAGTAGTATTACATTATATGGGCATTTACAATCTGTTTAACCATTCCACAGTTGATGGACATTTCCAGATTTTGGGGGATGAGGCTATTATACATAATGATACTATACAGATTTATGTGCAAGCTTTTGTGAGACATATGTTTTGTTTTGATACATATGATAATCATATTGCACTTACTGTCCTGAAACTTGCTTTCTTCACTTAACAGTATATCTTAGAGGTCATTCTGTGATGGTAAATATGGGTCCCTTTCATCCTTTTAATACGTAAAGACCAGGGATGAACATTGTTTATCTAACTCTTCCTACTAATGAATATTTTGGTTGTTTCTAACTTATTCCCCTACCAACAAGGCTACAATGAACCTCCTTGCACACACCTTGTGTACATATGCAGGCATTCTCTAGAGAGTATTTTTCAAGCCCACCAACAAGTTGTGAGATCAATTATGTACTGACCAAAATTTTATCTAATGAAATAGAACAGAAAAAAATAAAAAGAAGAAACAAAATATAAGAATGCATTACATAAGGGTGAAAATGTCTTATCAAACACTTGTTTCATACAAACACACACGTATCTGTATATATACATATATATCTGTGTGTGTCTATGTTCACATATATATGGATACCTGTATATACATATGTGTATGTGGTGTGTGTGTTGAGTTATAACATAAAACATTTCTTATTGTGGCTTGTATCAAAAATTATAAAACAAATGCTCTAAGATATATTCTGACAAGCAGCATGTTTAGGTCAAGGAAATATGTATTTTTATTAACTAGAGATTTTAAAAACCATTCTTGAGATAAACGTATTTCTGACTCGCCTAAATGCGATTTTAAAAAAGGGTATATATATGGAGAAAAATATTTAAGTAATATTTTGCAAATATCCTTGGTAATCAGTATCAGGCACAGCTTACTAAAAATGTCAATTGATACTGACTCTATTTCTTATTATAAATAATTTATTTATCTATCAGCTAAAAAGAGTTACATTCCAATAATTTTATTGTTTATACTTTATCATCTGATATATACTTAACTTGTCTCTATTTAGTGAATTTAAAAACTGTTTCAACTGCACAGTGTTTTTTTTTAATTAATTTCAGAGAAGAAGGGAGAGAAAAAGAGAAACATCGATGTGTTGCCTCCTGGGGTTCAAACCTACAACCTGCATATATGCCTCCTAGGAAATCAAACCTACCACCTAATTGTGCACAGGACGATGCTCCATCCTAGTAAGCCACACCAGCCTGGATTTAACTGAACAGTTTTGTTTTGTTTTTAAATCATCCCATATCTGATAACTAGTATAATTTTTAGATCTGAATGGAATCCTATCCTACCTAATAAGAGTAATATGCAAACTGACCATCACTCCAAGATATTAAATGGCCACCCCTATGTGGCCAAAGATGGCTGCCTCCATGTGGACACAAGATGGCCGCCACAAGATGGACTGCAGGGGAGGGCAGTTGGGGGGAACCAGACCTGCAGGGGAGGGCAGTTGGGGGGAACAGGCCTCTAGGGGAGGGCAGTTGAGGGGGAACCAGGCCTGCAGGGGAGGACAGTTGGAGCAGGGACCCAGATCGGCAGGAGAGGGCAGGCCTGCAGGGGAGGGCAGTTAGGGGTGACCAGGCCAGCAGGGGAGGGTAGATAAGGGTGACTGGGCCAGAAGGGGAGGGCAGTTAGAGGCAATGGGGCCAGCCAGGGAGCAGTTAGGCATCGATCAGGCTGGCAGGGGAGTGGTTAGGGGGTGATCAGGCTGGCAGGCAGAAATGGTTAGGGGTAATCAGGCACAGGCTGATGAGCGGTTGGGAGCCAGCAGTCCTGGATTGTGGGAGGGATCCCAGATTGGAGAGGGTGCAGGCTGGGCTGAGGGATAACCCACCCTTTTCCCTCCCTCCCGTGCACAAATTTCATGCACCGGGCCTCTAGTATTTTATACATGACTCCATTTGAGACTTCTAGAAATTCAGCTATCCTTAAGAATTAAATAAGTAAGTTTTCATTGCTTATTAAAAACAGTTCTAAAGATTTAGAATGGAGCCCTGGCCCATGTGGCTCAGTTGATTGAGCTTTGACCTATGAACCAAAAGGTCATGGTTCAATTCCCATTCAGGTCACATGCCTGAGTTGTGAGCTTAATCCCAGTAATGGGCATGCAGAAGGCAGTCGATCGATGATTCTCTCTCATCATTGATGTTTCTATCTCTTCCTCCCCCTCCCTTTCTCTCTGAAATCAATAAGATATATTTTAAAAAATAAAAGATGTAGAATGGAAATTAACTATATTATCATTTTGATGCATTATTTTTCTTAATTAAAGATATAGATTTTTATATAGTCACTAGAGGCCCAGTGCACGAAATTCATGCACTCGGTGGTGGTGGGGTCTCTTAGCCCAGATTGCGAGAGGGTGCAGGCCAGGCAGAAAGACCCCATCAGTGCACAATCAGGGTCGGGAAGGAACTCAGGAGAGCTCCAGGGCATGTCCAGCCCGTCTCGCTCAGTCCCAATTGGTCGGACCCCAGCAGCAAGCTAACCTACCGGTCAGAGCATCTGCCCCTTGGTGGTCAGTACACACCATAGCAAGCAGTTGAGCAGCCTTAGCATATCATTAGCTTTGATTGGTCCAACCGACTAGACAACTGGACACTTAGCATATAGGCTTTTATTATATAGAATGATACAGATCTCTCAATACATCACTTTTCAGTAGAAGACTTTCCTAATATCAACTTATATCTGAAAATGAAGTATTCTCTGGAAAAAAAAAATGCAGTGCACATAAAAATATAATCCTATTTAATAAAAGAATAATATATAATTGACCATTCCTCCACTATACCCACAAGCCATGCCCACTAGCCAATCAGGAGTGATTATGCAAATTAACCCAAGCAAGATGGTGGCTGGCCACAGAGCTGGAGTGAGCAGGAGGCTTGGGTTTCCCGGCAATGGAGGAAGCCAAACTTCCTGCACACAATGGCCGGACCAGGCCTCGGCTCAGGGCTACAAAGTTGCAATTACAAAAGATAAGTAAATCCCAACAAAAATGGTTGCGGCCACAGAGTGAGCAGGAGGCTTGGGTTTCCCCAGCGATGGAGGAAGCCAAACTTCCTGGCTGCTCTGGCCTCCACTCAAGGCTACAAAGTTTCAATTATAAAAGATAAATAAATCCTAGATCCCTGGGCCTCCGCTTGGGTTGCCAGGGGGAATGGTTGGCCTGCAAACCACAAGCCCCTTGCTCAGGCCACCCCACGCCACAAGGGAACCCCACCCTGATCCAAGACATCCTTCAGGGCAAACCAGCTGGCCCCACCCATGTGCCAAGCCCCTATCCTATCTAATAAGAGTAATATGCAAATTGACCATCACTCTAACACACAAGATGGCTGCCACAAGATGGCCAGCAGGGAGGGTAGTTGGGAGGGATTAGGCCTGCAGGGGAGGGCAGTTGGCAAGGACCAGGCCTGCAAGGGAGGGCAGTTGGGGGCAATCAAGCCTTCAGGGGAGGACAGTTAGGGGAGGGTGACCAGGCTGGCAAAAGAGGTAAGTTGGAGGCGACTGGGCTTGCAGGGAAGAGCAGTTTGAGGGGACCCAGGCCTGCAGGGGAAAGCAGTTGGGGGGGACCAGGCCTGCAGGGGAAGGCAATTAGGGGCAATTGGGCTGGCAGAGGAGCAGTTAGGCATTAATCAGGTTGGCAGAGGAGTGGTTAGGGGGTGATCAGGCTGGCAGGCAGAAGCACTTAGGAGCAATTAGGAAGGCAGGCAGGCAAGCAGTTGGGAGCCAGCAGTCTTGGATTGTGAAAGGGATGTCTAGCTGCCCTACTGGGATCGGGCCTAAGTGGGCAGCCGAACATCCCTTGAGGGGTCCAAGAGGCTGGGCTGAGGGACACATGCCCCCGTGCACAAATTTCATGCACCAGGCCTCTAGTAGCTAAATAAAGCTGCCTTAACCCCAAAGTCAGTTAGTTAGATTTCTTGGTAAAAGCAAATGAAAACTAGTAATATACCTAGCCAGAGGGGAGCGAAATGCTGTAGCTGGTGTGGGGAAATCCATGGTCCTTGTCTCAAGAACTGGTTTTCCTGGAATAAATTTTAAACTGTTGGGATTTGGGGTATCTTGTGTTTGAATAAACATGTGTCTCACTAAAAGAGAAAAAAAAGAAGAAATAATATTAATTTGGAAAATAAAATAGTTTATAATTTATGAACTATGAAATGCTCATATTCAGAGACCCAAAAAAAGTAAGAAAAGTCAGTAAAAAGAAAATAAGACTTTATTGCCCAAACTGACAAAATAAGAATTTTTAAAGACAAGAAGGCAATTTACCAATATATTTAGGATAACTGCATTGAATTTTATATTAATTTTGATTATTTAGATAGTTTTGCTACTCAACAGATTCTAGCAATATCTTATACTTAAGTAGGAAGGTATATATATATATATGTGTGTATATATATATATATATATATATATACACACACACACACACATATATAATAATTCAGGAATCATATATATTCTATTTGGTGACTTAATACCAATGGGTATCATAATCATTACCAACCGATATCATAATCATAAATCATCATCATTGTGATATTAATATAGTAAAATGTTACATTCTCTTCTACCAGCCTTTTAAAGATAAAAAAATTTATAATAATAACTACTATTTATTGTATGCTTAGTAGTTACATGCCAAGGACTGACTAGAGTGCTTTTTTTCTTAAACTGATTTTTAGAGAGAGAGAGAGGGAGAAGGAGAGAGAGAAAAACATCAATGTGAGAGTGAAACATCAGTTGGCTACCTCCTGCATACCCACTATCAGGGCATGTGCCCTGATCAGGAATTGAACGAGCAACCTTTCAGTGTCTAAATCAATGCCCAAATGAGCCAATGCAGCCAGGTTGGGTCCAGTGTTTTAAATGTAAGTACACCTTTAACAACCTATGAAGAAGGTACTATTATTCCTATTTTACAAATGAAGAAACTGAGGCTTAGAGATAAGTAGAGTAACATGTTACAAAGAGTTAAGTAACTGCCCAAAAAGTGGTATAGAATTAGTGATACTATAATGTAAGTGGGAATCTATGTGACTTACTTTTTGGAATGCTTAAAGTTATCTTTACAGCCCTGGCAGATTGTGCAGTGGTTAGAGCATCAACCCAAGGATCAACAGGTTTGATTCCTGTTCAAGAGCTCCTGTGTGGGTTGGAGGTTTGATCCCCAGGCCCAGTCAGGGTGAGTGTGGGAGGCAACCAATCAATACATCTCTTACATCAATGTTTCTCTCTTTTTCTCTCTCCCTCCCCCCTTTACACACTCTCTAAAAATCAATGAAAAAAAAATATCCTCAGGTGAAGATTAACAATAACAAAAATATTGTTTTTATAGATTCTCTTTCTTCTAGGGCCATGATTAGATTGAGAATGAATTCATTAGAGCAATAAAGAAC
The DNA here is from genome assembly GCA_011751065.1 of Lasiurus cinereus. Classification (NCBI taxonomy): domain Eukaryota; kingdom Metazoa; phylum Chordata; class Mammalia; order Chiroptera; family Vespertilionidae; genus Lasiurus; species Lasiurus cinereus. The sequence continues at coordinate 28,220,885 of JAAGEH010000041.1, read as the reverse complement.
AAAATCTTTAATTCCCTACCTTGTTAATATAACAACACTTGTAAGACAAAAGGATAGATAGTACTGGGGTTTTAACTGTTTTAAAACTATTGAACAGGCCTTTACTATTTATTATAAAAACATACCTCTGACCAAAAACACACCAATTCTCATCTTAGAACAGTATACTGAAAAAGGTTAATTCACTGGGTTATTACTATGTGCTGGGCCCTGGCCAGGTAGCTTGGTTCTGTTGGAACGTTATCTGATGCACCAAGGTCGTGGGTTCAATCCCCAAGCAGGGTACATACAAAACCAGTGAGTGCCTGGATAAGTGAAACAATGAATCGATGTGTATCTCTGTCTCTCTCTCCCTTTCCTCTCTCTTTCTAAAATCAATACATGTGCTAGGCATGTATTCCACATGAATTATAAGCATTCCACATGAATTATATCACTTACTCCTCACATTCTGCAAAGGAAGTAGTTTTTATCCTATTTTATAAATGAGAAAACTAAAGCTCAATGTCACTCAGTTATTTAAAGTGATAAAATTGCCCATTTTCCAGCACTGACTTGCTTAACCATTGTACATATTGCCACTCCATACTTATCAATGCCAAGCATAACAGGAAAATATATATAAAACCAGTCTTCCTATCTTGTCATAATCCTCATATCACATATCCTAGAAAAAAATAGAAAAATATAAAAAAGGCAACAATTTTATTTTAGAGGATAAATCTGGCAAAACATATGGTTGTTATGAAAGTGTTTTTCTTACAAGATTCAAACTTGACAGCTGAGAACTGTTTTTGCACCTTGCCATACAGTTCCAGCTAACTGATGTTGAGTCATTTCCTTGGTGAAGTAGAAATTGAAACTAAAGTCCCATACATTTTGCCTATTTACGTCATTGTCCTATAAGATATCAGTTGCTAACTCGGTGACTAGGCAAGTCCTAAAGAAGAAAAAAATTTTAAGTGATATCCTCAATGTTCAAGTACTTAGTTTAAAATATTTATATCTCTAACCAATAAATGCCTCTGAAAATCTGTGTTACAAGAAAACAATTTTTCAGATGCAACATTAAAGGGCTTTCTGCAAATATAAAGACAACAAGGTTCTTCTAACTATGGTTCTGACCAATCATTTCTTTCAACCTTTCTTAATAATTTATTGGTAGCCAAAAGCTTCACACACATTAGGCACTCTTCCAATATTTAAAGAATTAAATCTGGCTTTTATTCTACTCAATCCATTTATGTAAAACTATATATACAGGAAGGAAAATGTTTAGAAATACTTGAAGGTAAGAACTCTAAGTATAAAAAAATTTGTTAAGAGAGCAAAATCTGAGGTAGAAAATAAAATATGACATCATTATATAAATTTTCTTTTGACAATGAACAAAGCTATTTCAAAAAAGTGATTTGACCGGGTATTAACAAAATCATTCCAATTATGGTCTAAATTGGGTTCAATTAAAAAATGATTCCCAGGACCATCATCCAGAAAGATGCCCCTGAAAATGTCATAAGGGTTACGCTAGGATAGAAAGATTGATCAAAAATAATTGTTCCTATTATTCTTGGTACTGATAGGTAAATAGGTAGGCATAAATTCCTCCAAAACAACAGATTAATTGTGCTTAAAGTTAATATCAAAGATTAAAATCAGCAGCCCTCCAATTTAGAAAGCCTAGGTAACCACATAATTCAGTCCCACAGAAATTTAAAGTCCAATTAAAGTATCTTAATATGTCGAGATACTCTATATTTATACCTAAATTATTTTGTGATTCAAGATATGGTCTGTAACCTAATCCAACTCATGCCATTAGCCAGTCAGTCACCTTCTAGAGTATGGCCACAGGAGGTGTTCAAGGTAGTGATGGAAATGGAAATGGGCCAGGAACTGAATCCACTTTTACAGCTCCATAAGCACACAGATAGGTATTTACACACAAACATATGCCCTTTTCTCTCAGGTTTCCCTATCCACACAATAGCTCCTCCCAATATGACACAACAGTGGTCATATTCAAATAATTTTCAAATCCTATCATCATACCTATTTCTAATATTTAAAAAAATAAACATATAATACCAACCAGATTGTAAAAAAAAAAAAAAAGACTTATTTGGTATAACACAACCAGAAAAAATACATTCAAAATACTATGTTCTATGGTGTGGATGAAAACTAGAAACTTAATGGTTTTAGAGATATTCTTATAAATATAAGAAAGGTAAGAACTTAAAATACATATTCTTTGAAACACAAATTCATTTGTAACTCTTTACCATATTTGCATCTCAGAAATCGTTTATTAAGCAACTTTTATGTTTCAGAGGTTGTGTTATACAAAATACTGAAATTTCACAGCTCTACTGGACATTTGTGGAACAATGACCTGTTTCCAGCAGACACTGTGCTCAGGAGTCTTGAAATTTAATACCAATGATATGTGTAAGCAAATAATTACAGCAAAGAGTGATGTTTTGATAGGAAAAGGTGCTATATGCACCTGAAGATAAAATTTACAAATTCTCATCTTTTACAACCTGCAAAATTTCATTCAAGCGGTTTCATTAGCTTCTGAAACACAATTTGCTCTGAAAGAGGTGAAATTTTACCTGTGTTACATAAGGTTGCAGATAGTGGGACAAGTGGTCTTTGCACAAACTGATGCAGAGGCTGTTTCTTAATAGCGTATGTATTCATCATGTCATATAATCTACATTTAAAAACAAAAATGACATTTTAAGAATCTTTAAGTTGTTTCTACTTCTCATACATAAAAAACCATAATGAAAATAACAATAAAGCCAAGTTTTCATTTTTCTATCCACAACATTACTTTCACTTCCTCAGGCAAGAATAGCTACAATTTAAAAACAAGAACTTAAGGGGAAATTTACATCCTTGATAACCGAGTGCACACAGGATAGTGCAATATCTGGTGTAAGAAACAAATATATCTATACTCATAACTTCATAACCTGAAGTTCCAGACTCATAGTTAAGTTAGTGAAGTTATGCATGAAGGAAGCAAAGAACTACAAACTGTTTTCCCTTATTTTAAAATTTAAAATTTTTTAATAAGGTAATAGACTTACAAGGTTCCAAATTTAAAAGGAAAAAAGAAAATACAGTGAAAAGTCTTCCTTTTCTGTTTTTACCATATTTCCCTAGAAAGAGATAATCTATACTATATGATTTGAAAGATATTTCCATACTTCAAAAAGTCTAGCAGAAAGTATAAACTGCTCAAGAAGCCAAAATCTTTGATTGGAAGCATATTAGTACTGTAACTTTAGCTATTTTTGCATGCCTTTGGCAAATTAAAAAGGAGAGCCCTGGCTGGTGTTTCTCAGTGGTTAGAAACGGCCTGCTCACCAGAGGTCACAGGTTCCATTCAGGTCAAGGGCATACCTGGGTTGCAGGTCCAATCCCCAGTCGGGAGGCAACCAACTGATGTGTCCTATCACACTGATGTTTCTCTCCTCTCCTGCCCCCCTCCCTTTCCACTCTGGCTAGAAATCAATGGAAAAAATACCCTCATCCTCAAGTGAGGATTAAGAAAAAATAAAATAAAAACAAGGAGAAACGGGAAAAACATTATTACTGGAAAGGAAATAAAAGATTTTAATAGTGAACATTTTAGAAATCTGATGCAAGTTCTTTTGAAATCTAGTATACTGTAAAATATTGCCATTTTCATTTCACGGGAATCACTGTGGAATTTTAAGCATGTATATGATCACTTTTTAACATCTGATTACTTTCCATGTATATTTTTTATTGTTGATAGTATTCCACATGTCTCCCATTTACCCCCCAGATCTTCTCTACCCTATTGCTGATGTCCATGGGCTATACATAGAAGGAATAAGTTCTTTGGTTTATCTCTTCCCATCCCCCCCAACCCTACATCAGGGTATGTCAGTCTGTTCCCTGCCTCCATGCTTCAGGTCCTCTTTATTGGTCAATTCATTTTGTTCACTAGATTTCACAAGTAAGTAAAATCATGTGGTATTTGTCTTTCTCAAATTGGTTTATTTCACTTAGCATAAACATCTGATTATTTTCACTTGCAAACTCGTTAAGGGGAAGGATTGTCTTCATTTCTATGTCCCTGGAGCAGCTAGCATCACGGCCTCAGTTCTTCATCCCTAAAATGAATATTCGCAGCTATCTTATAAAGACTGGGGCAAAGATGGATCCAAGTAACCCATGTAAAGTGCTTTAAAACAGTGCCACTAGGCCATATAGTTAGTGTCCAATACACGTTAACTACCACTATTATTATTATGTAATAGGAATTACTCAAATATAAGAGGGGAGATAATTAACCAAAAAAAATCCTTGTACAAACTTAATTCTTTTTTTTTAGAAGTGCATTAAACTTCAAGAGCATCATTACCACTAAAACGAGATCAAATCTCATTGGGTCCTTTTCTCCTTTTGTTCCAGAAGCGAAATTGGGGTACACCTACTTAAATCCTCAGTGCCTTCCACTTAACCAATGTGGGCAGATTACCCCTGGCAAGGCGCACGGCATGGGAAAACAGGGCTCGCGGCGGGTTCAAGGGATGGGGAGGACACCGAGGGGCCAGGCTTCTCAGAGTGCCGTCACTCGGATGCTCTGAGGCCGCAGAGAGGTTACGTCCCCTTCCTGGGCCTCACTGGGAAAATGAAGACATGGCAGGAGGCATTCTTTTACGACATCCTGACTTTTCATGTTTAAAAGGCAGAGGAGGGCCCACAGGCTCGGCTCCGCGGTTGAGCATGGACCTATGAACGAGGAGGTCAAGTTTCCACTCGTCCCGTGGCGCCTACCCCTCAGGGCTGGGCCCCAGTGAGCGGGCGTAACAGGCAGGTCAATGATTCTCTCTCATCACTGCTGTTTCTCTCGCTCTCCTTCTCCTTTCCTCTCTGAACTCAGTAAAAAACATACTTAAGAAATAAAAATAAATAAAAGGCAAGGGATGGAATGCACGTGGTGAAATGCTAGAAGTGCCACACGGTTTAAAAACAGCTCCGGGGCGGCAGGCGTCAAGGGGGGGAGAGGGACATACGTAATACTTTCAACAATAAAGGTTAAACAATAAATAAATAAATAAAACAGCTCTTGCATTGGGTCTCTACAGCCAGGCTCTGCAGAACTCCCCTCCGCAGGGACTCAGGCACAGGGTCTCAAGTCTGGGGCCGGGCAGCGCCGAGCCCACCCCAACTGGGGCCTCGGCGCCGCCGGGGGACGGACGCCACCTCCAGAGCTCAGCCCCCAAGTGCGGCGACGGGGGCGGCCCTTAGGCGCCTTTCACCACCCCGTCCGAGGGGTGGACAGGGCTGCCGCTCTGCCAGCTACACCCCGAGGCATCCCTACACGGAGCTCAGGACTGGTCACCTACCGCCTGCGCGACCCGGCGGCACGAGCCGCAGCGCCCCAACCCAGCCGGGCCGCCGCCATCTTACTCCGAGTGCGCAGGCGTGCGACAGGCCTCTGCTCTCGCCGAGCCGCGCAAGCCCCGCGCAGGCGCAGGCGCAGCCCGGCCGCGAACCCGACAGGCCCCCGTGGAGATCGCCCTCTACCGGGCGGCGGCGGCGGCGGCGCTGCTGCGGACGAGCCGGGCGGGCTGGCGCCTGGCTGGTTGCTGCCATTGCCTACCTCACTGCCGAAGCCCAGATAAAGGGGAGGGAAGAGATCCCTCAGTACGGCCCGGCTCGCTTTTCTTACTCGCTGGGTCTTGCTCTTGCGCCGGCGAGGCCTGCGGTTGGAATGGTGTTCCCGACCCCTGTCACATTGCCATTTGTGGGGTCCTGCTTGCCTCCAGACCCAGCTCAGTGACGGCCTTAAAAGACTCCCTGGAGCATCATCTCAGGGTTTGGCCTTCCAGCAGCGAGCTGCCGTCCGTTTCCTCTCGGGGCGGATGTGGGCCTCTGTGCCTGAGACTGGGCTGGTGGACTTGGCCATTTTGGAACATCAGCACACAGAGAGGACTCACAGTATATAAGTGCGGGGCTGCCCTTTGCTGCATAAACAGGAGCACGGACGAGTTTCTAGAGCAAAGTACAAAAGCCCGTTAAGTGTCCTTCCAGAACTTCCTAGGGGCATTGGCTTTCTCTAGGGAAGCGGTTCTCAAAGCATCAGAGGCATATGGAAACACGTTGGAAATGCAGTTACCAGGCCCCACCTTAGACCTGCTGAGCCACGCAGTCTTGGAGGTGTGGTCCGGGGAGCTAACAAGCCCTCCAGGTGATCCGGATGCGCACTGCAGTGTGAGGACCAACCGCCACTCGGGAAAATATGTACAGAGCACCGGAAGCAATACACCTGTTTGGGACAGGTGAAGCCACATCCAAGGCAGCCCTGGCGGTTTCCGTGGCCGGAGAGGCACCTAAGCGGGTGGTGGGGCTTCAGCCCTGCGGCTGCCGGTGCCCGGACCCTGGGCGGGCACTGCTTCCTCGGAGGGCGGTTTACAGCCTCGAGGCTGCACGTTGTCTTCTAACACCCTCTCCCCCCCATTCTAGACTTCACTGCCATCGAAGGCTTGTCCCTTGACTCGCTTCTAGAACCTGAATCGATGTAGCTCTTCTACCCAAGAATAGGCTCCAATTAGGGAACAATCTTTATATCTTAAACGTCTCCCTCTCTTATGGGTTCCTTCCGGTAAGAAAAATCTTGCCTTGCTCCAAATATCCTTCCAATCAACACTCTTTCTTTTCCTCCCTTCAAAGTCAAATGGCATAAAAGAATTGCCTACACCTTTTCACTCCCCACCCCTCAAACCACTGAAACCAGCCTTCGGTGTCTACCATTGCCTGGGGGCCACTCTGGTCAAGACCACGCACAACTTCTATGTTGCTACACCTGAAGGATCTTCTCAGTTTTTACCTATCTTGTCTCTCTCCCTTTAATAAATGTTCCTTGGGTTTCCCTGGCCCCACAACTGCCAATTTTCCCTACTACTTTTCTGGTTACTCCTGCTTCTTCTCCATGGCAGTTTAATCTGCCCACTTTTTAAATGTTGGTGCTTTGGGGGACCTCATTCCAGGCACTCTTCTCTTCCCACTCTTTTGTGACTGACACACTTTATTTGAGGAAGCTTATACTAATTAGCATTTCAAGCAGCCACCAAAATATGTTTCTCTCCCTTGCAAAAACTGGATTAAAAAAAAACTTTGCCAATTCTAGGTCATTTACATTAAGTGAAAAACAAAACTGGTTAGTAATAGCACATGTAATATGACCCCATTTATGTAAAATAATTTGTGTCTCTGTGTGCCTAGAGGTGCTGGAGGGCAGATTGCCAGCCTCTCTCTCTTCCCACCTCTAGATGTTTTCAGTTTTAATTATGCCAAATTATTTCCTGCCTTAGGGCCCTTTGGGGATCAGTGCAGAAAGCCTTAGTCAGTCCCAGCCAAGGAAAAAGACTCTGCACCCTGATCCCAAGCCCTCTACTCCTGCCCCAAACTGCTGGAAGCAGGTGTAGAAGGAGAAGGAGGCAGGTCCCTGAGCCCAACCTAGGGGGAGGAAGGGGGCTCTAAGGCAGATGTAAGATGAGAATTTTAAAGACTTGGCTAGATTTTTTTTTTTTAATACGCGAGAGAGTAAGATGGAAAATAAGATAGTTTTACCCTCGCTGGTTTGGTTCAGTAGATAGTATCAGCGTGCAGAGTGAAAGATCCGGGTTCAATATTGGCTAAGGGCACAAACCTTGTACTTTGGTTGCAGGCTCCATCCCCAGCCACAGTATATAAGCCCCAAATTCTGTCCCCTTGAGTCATATTTTCTGTGAACTACTGTGTAAATATGTGAATAAAAATCTCTTTTCTCTTGCTAAGCTCTTTTGGCAGTTTAATCAAACTCCACAGTTTATTTGCATTTTACTATCCCCCCTCCCCCCACTTAATGTTCTTTTTCTGCTTCGGGACCCTATGTGGGGTATATTATATTCATTTGTCAGATCTCTTAGCGTCTTCTAGTCTGTGACACTTTCTCAGAGTTTCCTTGGTTTTGATAACTTTAACAGTTTTGATAAGTGCCCATCAGGTATTTTGTAGACTGTCCCTCAATGGAATTTGATGTTCTTTACTTGGGTAAATGGGGATTATGGGTTTTGGGGAGGAAGATCACAGAAGTGTGGGCAAAAATAGAAGTCCTATGAAAAGTAACCTCACAGGGTGATTTGATCATAAATTTCTAACTGGACTCTGGCTGGTGTGCTCAGTGATTAGAGGGTTGGCCCATTTACCAGGTATATGGGAGGCAACCAATGAATGTGAGAGTCTCACATGGATCTCTCTCTCTCTCTCTCTTCCCCCTTCTCTTCTTCCCTCCCATTCTAAAAAGCAATGGAAAAAATATCCTCAGTGAAGATTAACTAAAACAACTAACAAACTGGGCTAACGATGAATTTTCAAGAAATTCTATTAAGCAACTCAGTTAATTCTTGGGTCAATTTACTATGCAATGCATTTCCATTTTATTGCAATTATTATCATTGAAATCCAGTTTTTTTATACTTATAATATTTATTAGTCAATTTGCAGTTCATTTCAAATTTTACCAATGGTATCATCTGCTACTGAGTTCTCTTGTGGCCACTATACCTGCTAAATTCATATTTCCCAAGCCAAAATTTTGACTTAAATTTTGTCAAGATTTCATTCTTCAGTTAATTTTTAAACATGTGCAGTTTTAGCTGTCTTGAAATTTTACTTGAATATTTCTGCTGGTAATGTTTATTATTCTGACTGAATAAAGATGGGTAAGATTCAATTTTTGGTTAGTGTATGAGAAAACTGGTCAATTTCCAAGGTTTCTCTAATGAGTGAAAAACAGGATCAAAAGGTCCTTGGGATCAAAAGGTCCTACTCAAAAACAGGAAGAGACTGAGGGAGCTCGTAGAACTGCTAATTTCACCACATCTGATTTTGGGAATTCCATATTTAGTGATGATCTTGGTGCCAAAACCTCAGCAATGGACAAATTGGCTATCTTCTGAAGGAAATACTTGGATTCCTTGTAGGCCTTTTGGTTAAAATTACATAAAAGCAGATTGAAGAATTATTTGGTCTCCTTTCAGGTAAGCTAACATGCTAACTTAAGTCTTCTATATCTTACTACTCCAACAGAAGGAAAGATAAACTCAAGGAAAAGTATGTAAGACAGAAGGGGAAAATATTTTTGTCTCCAAATTCAGAGAAATAGGTCAAAACCATCTGCTCATGGCTTTTTCCCGCCCTGGTTCTTCCCTCTTGGTTCTGCATTAGGGGGCAATAAAAGGGCATCTTTTCCCTGATTGCATGCATTCATTCTCTCTCTCTCTCTCTCTCTCTCTCTCTCTCTCTCTCCCCCTCCCGCCCTCTTTGTAAAACACTTTATTTAAAGCTAAAAAAGATATACACACAATCCAAAAGAGCTATTTCTTCTTATCAACCAGACTCAGGGCTGGCAAAAGTGAGCCATAAAAGGGTGAATGCAAAAGAGCCCACCCTGTAGGAGCGGAGCTTCTAACTCTGACTTTCCCTACAAGAAAGGCTGGGCTAAGACAGGTGAGCTCTGTTCACCTTTGCAGAAGGCTCTGACTCCTGCATTTCAGTGGACTGATGTATCTGCAAGGGCTGCCACTTGGCAGCCCTTCCACTCTTGGCTACCTAAGGCAGCCAGAGTCATAGGTAAGGAAAACTGTGCTTTTGGTTAATCATAACTTAAAATAGAAAAAGTGTAAGGACTTCACACATTATAGAACCATACTTAAAGATAGATGAATCAAATCTTAAATCCTCAGAAAAAGTAGCAAACTTTGGTTTCACTCATGCATATTGTGTCATAACTTTTTGGATGCCTGGATCTTCTTTAACCATCATATCTATGAACTCAGCTCATCACCAATTCTCCCTGAATCATGGATGTGAAGCTCATTAAAGTTCAAATATTACTATTATTCCCTCAAATGTGGAGAGGAAATAGGCAGGCAGGTTCTTTCCCACAGTGGAGATTTTTAAAAATTCTTAAGTATAATGCGTCCCCTTCCCCCCCCCCCACAAGACTTCTTTATTTAGTTTCTTATGTTAATATTTCTCTTCAGGTTAATGCAGCTCACATTCAGATAATAGACATATTAGATGCTCACAAGAGTTTGCATTGTTGTTTTCCCAGGTTGGTCTTTATGGCCTGATTACCTTGTATTATTTCATTTATTTCTCCTGGAATAGAAATATCTCAGGAAATAACAATAACAGCATTGGAAAGCAAGAAAGCAAGCAAGCAAGCAACCATTGTTCTTGAAACTTAAAAATATAAAACTAGGTTTGGTACTAAAGGGAAATGTACTTGTGGAGCTTTTAAAAAAAATATATATATATATATGTATTTGTATTGATTTCAGGGAGGAGAGGCAGAAAGATAGAAACATCAATGATGAGAGAGAAATATTGATGGGCTGCCTCCTCACACCCTCTACCAGGGATTGAGCCCACAACCTGGCATGTGCCCTGACTGGGAATCAAACCATGACCTCCCAGTTCATTCATCAATGTTCAACACTGAGCCACACTGCCCAGGCATTTATGGAGCTTTTCAATCCTAGGAAGATCTGACATAAAAAATAATACAAAGTATAGCTCACTTATTTTAATTAGGTTCAGTTTAATAAAGTATATAGGAGTTTACAACTCAATTATTCATAAAAACTATCAGATACATAATATAGATCACACACAGAGTGCAATAACATAAATCCAATAGTCTGCAAATAGGAGGTATTGCAAAAACAAAGATTGACTTTATAATTGTCTTTCCCCTTTCTTTTCCATGTTCACAGCCTCGAGATTGCATGCACATATTGCTTTCTGAGATCTGCTGGCCTCAATATTCCTTTCAGCTGGATCAACCTCTTTATTCAGTCAATTCAAAATGCAGCCAGCAGAGGGAGTGCATCTCTTCTCCGTGGAATGAGCATGATCCATGGCCTGAATTTGATTTCCAGTTCCTAAAAAATGACCTGAAACATTTCCTCTTTCAAAGTAATATCTTGCAGGCCTGGTAGTGTTCTGGTCACTGTTTCCCTCCCAACACTATACATGAGCCAAGAATTTAGGACAAACCCTACCAAGTTTTATTCTCATGGAAGAGAAGAGCATGCTTACTGTGGAAATGAAGCTCAGGCAATGGTTGCTTTATCCCACACTTATGTAGAACAACTTTAGTTTTTACTCAGAACTTTTTGGATGCCTGTATCTTCTTTGAACATCATTTCTGTGAACTTAACCCATCATCAATTCTCCCTGAATTGATGAAGTTCACTGAAGTTCAAATATTACTGTAATTTCCTCAAATTTGGAGCAGGAAAAAACTATGTCTGGTAGCATTTTGATGATGGAATCCTGGGTATTACACATGGGAGGACTATTTCCTAATAAGAGTCAGGGAGCTGTTGGCAAATGGAACCAAATTTACTTATGCCAAATACCCACTGTCACCTCTTGGTATTCTTTGGATGCCTTTATTAGGAGGTCTTAACACCATGGCAAAATACATGGGATAAAGACACACACACACACAAACGCGCACATATACAAAGACGTTACATTCACATTTCCCAAATAGGAGTCTTTGGTAGACTCGGAGAATACACCTGACTTGTCGTTTCAGAGTGAAAAGGCTACGTCTTCTTTCACTCTTAAAGGCTCACTTTAGCTGACATTGGTAAAAACCATTTCGGTAATTCCTTACCCAAAGGAATCAAACAGATCCTTTTAATATGCATATACTAGTATATTACAATGCAACGCAGATAACATTGCCTAGATTTCAAAAACAAAACATTGTTAGTATAAACTCTACATTGAGATTGCTGTGAAGTAGCTCAGACTAAATTTCTTATGTAATTATAAGTTATGGGAATAATGGACTAGACCACCAGTGGGTTGGTTAACATTAGCTATTTTTACAAGCTATTCTAGAGTCCCTTTACACATAAACTTGCCCCCTGCATTCTAGGGCACTCTGGGACCTATGCTAGATCAAATGAGTAGATACTTTGCGGTTGTTTCACAGAATAAGGCTGGGGTCCTGCCAACCTTCCTTCATCCTTCCTTCTAGTCCATAAGAAATGAGGAAGGTGAGCCATTTCATTCTTATTTTGTGAATTACTCCAGTGTGGTGAGATTATCACAGGCTAAGCTGAAATATAAGGAGAAAGTGTTTACAGTAAAAAGGGAGGCAAATAAAAAGTAACAATATTCATTCAATACCTCTTAAACATTGGTGTGGTCATAATAAAGGGATGTCATGTGAAGAAATGAAGTGGGAATAGGAACAAGGAAAATGAGCCAGGAAGACTTGCAGGGTAAAGAAAGAGCAGGAAAAAGCCATGTCTGGCAGCACATGTGGGAGGCCTGTTTCCTAATAAAAGACAAGGTGCAAATGAGGCAGATAGGACCAGGAAGTCAGACAGTAAGGTGGCATTCTGGAAATCAATACATGGCCAGTGTAAATTCCCACATCTAAGCTGAGCCAGCTTGTTGTTCTCAGCAACCTAGCAAATTTATTTTGTAGCAAAAGAACACAAATACAATTCCCAACCTGATACTACTTTTTATTTTCAAGCATTTTGAAATTCCCCTTAAGTGAATTTCACAAGTCACAAGTTTGCAAGTATCCTGGTAGTTCAAAACAAAAAAGAACAAACTACAAATAGTTAACAAAGGCATTGGAAACACTAAGAATTTATATTACAGACTTTCATTTAAAATCATGTTTACTCCATCCAGCAAGATTGAAGGATGGGAACTCAGGGGTGGCTGTGGTGCTTACAAGGTGCTCCTGCATCCTTAGAAGGTGGGGCCCCCTCAGCAGCTCTCCTATGTACCTTTAATCAAAGTAACCTGGGCTTCATATTTTTCAGAAACTTCGCAGTTTTCTCAAAAACTGCATCTGTGTGGACAGCAGCCATTCCACAGTTGACTGGCATATGCTCTCCAATTTCAATTTCAAAGACATGGCAGAGAATAACATTTATTAAAGTGACTCCATTTTAAGTCATATCCTTCCTGGAAAAGAGCTTGATCCTACCCTTCTCTAGTTTCCTATATGGTATAGTTTCCTATTTGACATAATGATACATATCATAGGACCTAGACTTTGGTGACTTTTCTTTATGGAATCAAATACAGCACGATGAAATTCCTATTGTCAAACCACTCTGGTGATTACGCTTATTTTATATAAACCTGCTAAAAGTCCGTGAAATGTCTGTTGAATATCATATATACATGTTGAAAACACTGATATACATGTATTTTAAAACTTAAATAATGGGTCGATAAAATACTGTATTTTTCCTGGAGTTTAGAAAGAAATATCTTGGTTACCAAATTAAACTCAGAGCTAATATGGGCATATAAACATACTCGCTAAACTACACGTGAAATTTTCAACTCAACAATGAATGGGCCCCAAATAAAAGTTACTAACCTAGTAGTAACTAGGTCCTGCCATGCATTTTGTTCATACCATTTCCCAATCTAATAAGGAGTTTGGAGCTCAGGGCTGTCTATAGACCCAAGAAACAAGTATGTAAACTATTTTTCACAACACAAAAGATAATTATTTCAACAGTATCTGTTAGTTAATTAGTACATGATGTGATTCAATGCTTTATTCTGAATATATTCTGGCTCACTATGCTCCACTGAATGAAAGGTAACAAGTTCCTGCATTTCCTATCAGAAGTGTAAAGCAAGGAACACATTAAACAAACTAAAATAAGAAGTGCAGTATTTTGTTGACTATACATTTTTTCTCTTTAATATTAACCTATTGCAGTGTAGTTGCTGGAAACATGCATTTACTACTAATTCAAAGCACCCTGAGCACTCCTGATTCCCTTAAACTAAATTTTCCAGATTTCCAGGCACAGGATGGCCTCTGGCAAGAACATTTTACCTTTCAGTGATGTATTTACCTTATATGATCCAAAGAAAATGATTGCAGAATTCAGTAGCAGCAAGCTAATAATATAATCCCATAGTCACAAAATTTTCATGTATCAGTAACAATACAACAGTAATTTGTATGTGTTTTTATTCATTTCCTATTCAAAAAGGTATTTAGGGTCTCTAACCATCATAAGTCTCCAGGGAGGAGAAAAACAGGTTACATGTCCATGGTTGACAAAGGACTCAACTGCATAATAAAAACCACCTTTATTTTATTGATTTTATTTTGAGAATTAAAATGGCTACTTGATTAGGAAGATGTGATAAAAAAAAAAAAGGAAAAACATTGTCAAGGCTGTTAGAGAGGTAGTAAGCATGAATATTTGGAAGAATGAGAATAACAGTCTACTTTCTAAGAGTTTCTGATTTGGAGTGAAAACTCCCCTGAATATTCCAATCCTCTTGCCTTTGAAGGCGTTAATTAATAATATCAACGAGAAGAGTTTGGGGTGCAAAATTCCATATGCATTAGCTAAAATGAATTCATCCAACTGGAAATATAATTTTGCATCCACTGTTACACAGAAAAATCAGAAATGATCACTGGGAGGAAGAAACTCTTAGAATGAACATTTAACATCTAACTAAGTGAAAGATACTGCTTTCTGGCACATAGAAACCTCAGCTGGAAAACCATTGCTAGTAGCTCTGATCCAGTGCCAATTATTTAAGTTTATCCTTTAAACTGGACATTTAAAATAGGTGGAGACAAAACTAGGAGAAGTCTAAAAAAGCAGTTGTTCCTATTTTACTGCCAAGATCCATGAACTTTAAATTTAAAAACTTCACACCTCATCAAGTGCAATAGAATTTGACATTCAGGCCTGATTCTTGGATGGATTTCCAGGAATTCTTAAATCATTAATCTTGTTTAGTAAGCAACTTCCCCAATTTCTCCAGCTAATGGGGAAAAAAAATCCCTAACATTTACTATAAGTCGCAGGAAGCTTTCACATTGAAACATGGTGTAGCAACTCTTCCAATTAAGTTGAATTTCCTCAGCAGAAAGAAGCCTTCCCATTGAGACATAAATTTCATTTTAAGGCACTAATATTAAAGGGCATAAAAACAACTAGGGATGAGTCAGATCTTTCCAGAAAGAGAAAACATTTCAAAAACACAAATCTTACTTCAACATCTAAAGAGGAGAGAGAATAAAGGTTTTCATGGCTAACAGATTCAGCTCTTTTCCATTCTCACATACAAACTTACTTACAAGTCTTGGATTTACATTCCTTAAGAGGCAGGAGAGAAAAATGGCAAGGGTTTGGAAAAAAAAAAAAAAAAGCAAGCAAGCAAATCTAGTTTGTAGACTAGTCTCATGATTACTTAATTCCATAATGACAGCATGGAGTGCTCAGACCTAAGGTTTTTGAAGTACTTTTAAAGATCACATACCCAGTGATTGAAACTGTAACAAGGTGCTCTTTTCTATTGTTCTGAGGGGGAAATGTAGAAAATAATTTTTCATGACCAGGTCAATGGAATTTGTTAATCACAAATAAAAAATTGTGAAGAAAAAGAAATCTCCTCTGAAACCAGTTTCAGCAGGATTTTTCTAAAAAAAAAATTTATTTGCAATGAAATAAATTTCACCATGAGAAAAGAACTAAATAAAAATATCAGTTAATGTAGGAGACAAATGCTAGTAAATGATTGTGGAGGTAGGCATTGTGGGGCAAGATTATCTTAAAGAAAAAAATGCTTTCTATGCTCATGTACACACACACACACACACACACACACACACACCTGTGCACTCATACTGATTTACAAAGCGGTGAAATGTAGGGAA
This sequence comes from Lasiurus cinereus, assembly GCA_011751065.1. NCBI lineage: Eukaryota > Metazoa > Chordata > Mammalia > Chiroptera > Vespertilionidae > Lasiurus > Lasiurus cinereus. The sequence continues at coordinate 28,205,098 of JAAGEH010000041.1, read as the reverse complement.
GGCTCAACATTAGGAGACATGAGCTCATATATCTCATCCGTTTGCATTTCTACATAGGAAAATATGACATACGTTAGTACCCACAAACATACATGTTCGAGGGTTAGCCTGGATGGCACAGACTCAGAAACAGATGCAAAGAATAGGTGCTGGTTTTACAGGAATGATTATATCTGCAGGCTTACACTTCCTCTTGATGTACAAGATTTTTATCTTGCATTTCCTTCCAGAAATATCCCCTTTTCAAGAGTATTATGTCCTGGAAGGATTAATCACGATTCCTCAATGGCCATGACTCAGAACAAGACTGCAGAAATTAAAACTAGCAATAACATGGCCCCTTTGGGGTTGGAGTAAAGTATTTCTGGATTTAAACAGATTTGGGGGCCCTACCCGGTTGGGTTCAGTGGATATATCTTCAGCCTGCAGACTGAAGGATCCCAGGTCTGATTCCGGTCAGGGGCATATGCCCGTGTTGCTGGCTTGATTCCCAGTAGCGGGTGTGCAAAAGGCAGCCAGTCAATGATTCTCTCTCATCTATGTCTCTCTCCCTCTCTGAAATCAATAAAAATATATTTTAAAGAAACACACACCAAAAAAAATCCCAGTTTTGGGGGGGGGGGGAGGGAAAAGAAAGCCTAGTTTTGGGTAGAGCTGGAGATGGAAAAGCCTGAAAGTTCAAAAATCAATATAAACAAAAGACATGAGTATACTTAAAGGTGTTTTGACTAAGTATCATTGCAACTGAGTTTGTTGACTGACATCCTCCTCTGACCCAGGGAATTGAAAGATAATAATAGATATATTTCTTCTTAGGAAGGCTCAGCTGGGAGTGATGTGGTGGGTTACTGTGGTGGGGTAAACATAGAGGCCTAAAGTTGAAGTATTGCTCCTAAGGTTTTTGCTTGCCTGATTTTGAAGGGAAGGGTGCTAAAGCAAAAGGATCAGCCGCTGGCAGCTCTGTAGTCCTGGAAGGAAGGGATGTGATGGAAACAGAGCCAGCTATGGACTGCTTGTTGGTTTGCGAAACAATTTTGTAGGCAGCAATGGGCTGGGCTTCAGGACTTGGCTCGTCTTCTGGGCTATAGTGACGGGAATATTTGGATAAAGACTGGGGGCGGAATGATTTGCCAGCCATAGAGCCCGAGGCAGCTTCTTTCTGAGGCTGAAGTCCTTTGTTTCTATCGTTAAGATGGCCCCCAGATTCCAGGGAGGCTCCCCTGGGGGAGATGCTGTCAGGAGGGTCTGCTGCTTGTACAGAATGCGAGGGGAAGTTGGACTGTTGGGCAAAACCAGCCATGGAATACTGAGATCGGACAGAGGAGTACACTGCTCTGTCAAGGCCTGAGAACTGAGCAACCTCGTCTGTCTGATTGAGAAGACCAGCCTGTGTGGGCAACTCCTGGGAGGTACTCTGGGCAACTGTTAACTCCTCCATACTCTTCTTCTTGGTAAAAGGAGCTCTTAAGAACACATCCGCCTCCTCTGGCTGGGAAGGAGCCACACTGCCCTTGGAGACAAAAGGGGCTTTGGAGAAAATGTCCATTTCGTCAGTTGGAACCCTTGAGCTCCTAAAGGGGGCTGTGGCAAAAACATCTGGCTCACCAACACCATCAGTAGTTGGTTGTGTGGGGGCTTGAAACTGGTTCTTTTTTCCACCTGGCACTGCCTTTGCTTGCTCAGTAGAGACTTCTGGCTGAGCGAATGGAATGGCTCCTGCCAGCTTCCCCTGCAGAGGCTTGCAGCTCTCGTCCTCGTCTTCAGATTCCATGAGAAGAGGTCGAGACCCACTGCAGTCTAGCATGTCCCCCTCGAGGTCAGTCCCTTCCTCCTCGCTGCTGTGGAATGAGCTGTTGCTTGAAGGGCCATCTCTGGCCAAGTAGTCAGATTCTAAATTGTTCTGTGTTTTTGTGTCAGGTACTCTGGAGGGGTCTGGATACAGGGGAAGGCCTTTAACGCCCGTTGATTCTTTAAAGTGCTCTATAGTTATTACAGGACAGGGATTGGGCTCTCTCTGGAGACCTAGAAAAGCACAAAATGCAGGATTAATGCACAGCTGGTTCAATTCTCCTTGGAACATTTAATGGTCAACTCATGGCAGTAACATTATGGGACCAAATAATAGATGTTGAACATGGAAAAGGAAAAACAGAAAAATAAAAGTCAGGCAAGGAAACTGCACACAAACTGGAACACAACCAATCACTGTCTCACATTTTGGGACATGATAAGCACAATGTACAGGAAAGGAAATGAAGACGTTAGGCACACAGACATTTAGTGCAGCTATGCAATGCTCCTACTCATGGGGCTAGGCACTGACACCTGCTCTAGCTGGCCCTGGCACATGATGGAATTAAAACAAACCCAGCCACTCATCTTCATGTATACCATGATGGTTCTGGGGTATGCATAAATACTGTCTGGGGACAAATTCAATTCAGTATCTGACATGTGGTCATGCTCTGCTGGTATCTGAGGACACCCATCCTTTGCCTCCAAACAGCAGCAAAACACAGCTGCTTGATAAATGCAAGTTTACTTGCTGATTCACATAAAAGTACCTCAAATAGGAATACTGAAGGCACTTTCTCAGTGAAGGAGACATAAGCAAAATCATTAAATTTCAATGATAGCTGGAGTAGCCCTGGGATTTTGTTTTCTGTCTTCACAGTTAGCAAAGATCTCCTCTGTTTAAATTATTCCATCTAAAATTTCTTTAAACAGCAAAATGTATGGGAAATTACAGAAGTATTTGCAAGTTCTAATATACTAGTCTATTTCTATCTAGTTGAAGTGCCTCAGGGTGCTCTGGCTTTTAACATCAAATAGACAATTATCAGAATGCAAGAGGGCTTACCTTCCAAGAAATATTAGCAGGTTAGAAGTATGTCATTGGGCACATGTTAGCAAGAGGGCAGGAAAAAGGAATATGTAACTAAGCAAGAAGAATCCAGAGAGAAGGTGGTTGGGGGTAAAGATATCATTTCATCATGGGTTTCCCAACCCACCAAGATAAGGACATTTGGTAAAAAGATTTGGATTCTATAGATGACTTGGAACCTCTGTACAGAGGTAATTCAATTATCCCAACCCCATGTAGTCCTCTCCCCTTTTAAGCAAACCATTTGCTCATAGAAACTTCTGCAAACAATATTCCCCTTTAAGTTTGCTTGAAGTAAGCACACAGAACACAGCTGAAGCAGCATCAAAATCAGTTTATTGGGAAACCAGTTATTTGGGGACATTACATTGTAAAGAGGTGCAGAGAGAGACCTGAACATTTTAGAAGATACTGTACAAAAATACTATACTCTTCTGAATCCTATAACTTTTGAGCAGTGTTTCTTTTAAAATAATTCTCACCTTAAATACTGTTTCCAGAAACAAAAGGTGCCCCCCACACCTTTTTTTATTTCCCTTTCTAACAGCTGAAATACATTTGATGAATCCCACATTAGAGTCTTGAAGTTAAATTCTATACTAGTGCAAATGGCTTTCTGAATAGCATTTGAAGAATAAGTTTATTCTGAAGAGGTTAAATTTTTCCTTGTGTTACGGCTTTAATATATGCACTTGCATGATATAAAAGCATTAGGGGATAGGAAATAAACGGAACACCTTCTCTCTTGCAATCTATGTGGAAAGACATAATCCTAATCTCTCAGGCAAATTTACTGATATTAGATTTGTCACAGTAATTCCCAGATGATGATTTCTGGGAGGAAATCCAAATGAAAGGGGGAAGAGAAGTTTTCCAGAATAAGATTTGCCAAGCAAAGTGGTATGAGAGGCCCCCACACTCTTTGAACCATTTTCTAACAGCATCAAATGCACAAAGTTTTCTGTTGCCAAGACTAAGGCACAAATTCTTAACTTCCAAAACTATCCTGAAAGTTGATGTTGTTAGGCTAGTTCTGTGGGAGAACAAAATAGCATTTGGGAAAAAAACATGGCAAGTTTACTGAAGCCAATGACTGATTGCGATCAATAATGAAAATGAACACTAGTTTGACTAGAGTTAGTGTTTTGGGAAAATTTAAATTAAATTCAGTGAAATATATTTGAGTGCAGAGTTTGTCCCAAAGCAGTGACCTATAGAACGTGGGTCACCTTGGGTGCCTGCAGTGTTCGATTACATTTTGAGAACTCTAAATACTAATCAGGGGTGGCCATATCCAGAGTTGGACAGGATAGAAGAACATGCCAGATTTATCAAAATTATTTCAGTTAAAAAGTGGGTTCTTAGTCAAGTCAAATGGAAACCTGCCAACTTAGAGCATATTCTATACCCTTCACGATGAGCAATCGGAAAACCGTACTTAAAGTTCCAGCAGCTTTTAAAATCCACACACATAGCCACAAAAATACTTTAACATGGAGTTCAAAGGGAAAATCGGTCTCCTGTCCTTCAAAGCAAGGCCAGACTACTTCTTATCTCTTTCAGTATGAATCTGCTTACAGGATTGGAAGATACATGCAAAGGTTTCTCCTGAGAAGGCCAAGTCTCTCAACCTGTCTATTCTTTTTAATAGAGGTGCAGTGTGACCAAGGCAGAAATCAAACACCCTCTGCAATTCTCCAAGCTGGCACTTTGCAGACCAAAGAAATGCTGGTGGATATGGAGAAGCACAGACAACCACATTCCCTCAAAGAATTTTGATGGTGACAGCACAAGAAACGGAGTAGTCAGGAGGAGAGATTCTAGATAACTGTAAACAGAAGGTAGACATTGAGTTTTGTTGGGAATTAGAGGTCGTTTTTGGAACATGAGTGTGTTCTTGTAGGGAAAACACGTGTTTTCTCTGTATGAAGATAGACTTCCACCATCTGTGTATGAAGTCTGTGTATGAAGATAGCCTTCCACCATCAGGAAACATGTGCGAATTAGTCTGCCTAGAAGCAATCGGAGGGTTTATACTAATTTAAACTCATGCCTTGGTCCAGTTCCTTGGGTAATTAGTGGCATGCATAGCAGATGTCCTTGACCACAAACACAGAGCTCAATAAAGATAGTTGTTTTGGTGGGAGAGGGGTCAGGGGGATGGAGTTAAGGCCAGGACCTGACCACATAGTCTCCACAGGGTCTTCCTTATCAAGAAGCCTAAGGTAGGGCATTTTGTTCTAAGTCCTCCTAACTGGGTCATGTCTCTTTTTATTTTGGTTGAGTACATTAAATTAAGCAACAAGTCAAACATTTCTTTTTCTTGCTGTGTTGTAAGATTGTATGCCAGATTAAAACTCCAGTTTAGTCTATTTCGAGGCTCCAAAATTATATAGATTTCAGTAAGAGCTCACATGCTTCAGAGAGTAGGAAAGGAGTCCCAAAAAATATTTGATGACTTGGCAAGTATCCTCACTAACTCTCTATTAACTTCCAAAGCAATGAAAAGTGTGGAATGATTTGGGAAAGGTTTATTCTGAAAATGTTATCAGGTAGACATAGTGAAGGCCATCAGCATGCTTTCTAAAAAATCAAAATGTGAAGACTTAAATTTCTGGCTGGTTATTCCTTAACACAATACATCATGCACAACCAGAATTTTACTCTCCTCTGTAATAATTTCTATGACCTTTTGGCTTAGATTATCAAATTAAGCATTTGGTTTTACCATATGCTGTGTAGTTGCATTAAAACCCACAACTGGGGAATAAGGGATTTGCTGGGAGCCAATATTGGCGAGTGATGCTATGCCTCTCAAGCCAATGGAGCAATTAAATGAGAGAGATTTCTCCCTGGGCATAAAACTGCGATTGCCAACATAACATGTTTAATTAAATTGGCCTGGGTATATTGAAGATGAAATTAGAGGAGGATAGCTGCAAATCTGTACTCCATTTTACAACCCTGTGTCTGATCATATCAAATGCAGGCGCATGTGATTTTATTCTCCCAGACCACAAGGTGAAGCCAGAATAGCATGACTCATTAAACTGTCCTCAGCATGTCTCTCATACGTGGCCACACTTCCCTTGTGCACAGGTACTTATTGTCACCCAACAATGTGTTTCGATCCTTTTTGCAAAAGTGGGTTTTCAGCTCAGGAAAACAGCAGTTATTTTAAGTTGTTGATAGCTCTAAACATCAGTGCTCCTGTTTGAACAGATAAAAGTCTTTATTCCCCTGTATGTTTACATAAGAAACTTGTTTACAGACTTGTTTTTATATAATACTCGCATAGCAATGTTCAAATTTCACATTTTTACCGCATAAGATAGCTTCATGTACCTCTGTTTGCTCTGTCTTCTTGGGAGAGCGGGATAATGACCTGTGGTAAATATACATTGACATGAGGAGGGGTGTGCAATAGGGCAGAGCACTGGCAGGAAAAGAGTACTTTCAGATACTACATCAAAGTGGGAACCAAGAAAGTGTCTTCCATTCTAGTAACTTTGCATTACCCAAAAAACCTCCCTCTCCCACTTAGTGAAGGGATACCAAGGAGAAACAAAATGGTATCTTGTTACAGATTATTTGAAATGGAAGCCATTCGGGATTCATTCTGACTCAAAAATCCAAGCACATCCAGGAACATTACTAGCACGGACAAGGAAAAGGCTAACTGCTGATAAATGTATAGTCTCTAAAGAGGAATGAAACATAGCTTTGTAATATCTGGAGTACTTCAGTAAATATTCTATTTTAAACATTCATGTGATAGTTTCTCTGTTCCACTTGGCAGCCTCTAATTTGCTAATTCAGTATTTTGGACAATCATATTTATTTATTTTTAATGAGGTTACCCTGTCATTTTTATCTACAAACTCTAAGTTAGTGGCTACAGTATCTGGATAGTCTTATAAACCGAGAAAGTTAAAGACTCATGGAGCTCACAAACTTCATCATGGAAACTTTATTTTGGCCCAAGGTATCTACTGTGCTATAACAAGTTATTATCTTCATACCTCTGGGATGAGGTCAACCCCGAAAGTCCCATCCTTACCACAGCACTGCTAAAAGCAAAGCTGTTTCTGATCTGGGAGAAGATTGGGCTGATTTAAATCAAAATGATCAATTATTGGTCAGGAGAGTGGGAAAAAGTATTATAAACAAAATTAACATTTCATCTTGAAAAAAAAAAGTTCTTTTTTTTATTTGTTCCCCTATAATTATTAGCAATCAAGTTTTATAATTAGAATTTAAGAAGTGGTAAGCCCATTATCAAATGACAATGAACAAGGTGACAACCTATTTTAGAGGTATTTTTAAATATGTATCTTCCAATTTTCTAAACCACACTAAAGACAGGCTAAATCAGTCGGTCACTTATTCAGAATATTAAGAAAGTTAAGAATGATCATTGTCCCTTCCATTATAAGGTTCTCTCTGAAAATGTTCTGTAGATTATATTCTTTACTATCTTTTAAAAAATATATATTTTATTAATTTTTTTACAGAGAGGAAGGGAGAAAGGGAGAGAGAGTCAAAAACATTGGTTAGAGGGAAACATCGATCAGCCGCCTCCAGCACACCACCTACTGGGAATGTGCCTGCAACCAAGGTACATGCCCTTGACTGGAATTGAACCTGGGATCTTTCAGTCCACAGGCCAACGCTCTATCCACTGAGCTAAACCAGTTAGAGCTCTTTTCTATCTTTAATAGTAACTACTCTTGATCTTAGGGTGGTGATTTTACCTTTGGAAACAGCAAAATGTCACCCAGAACCAAGAATGGTAGAAAAAGTAGACTAAGAAAGATAACATATTTTCAGGTGCTGAAAGTGATACCAATTAGGTAATAATAACTGATTTCCTTATACCTTATTATCTTCCTTGATATTATTTCTAAGGAGAGCAGTTTCAAAAATAACTTAAATGATTAGGATAAGTATTAGCTTCCCAACTAAAACCAAGGAACAACACTCAATTAGATGTCAAAATTCTGATATGTCTGCTAAAGTAATTATAAATTTTAATCACAGTTAAAAGTGTCCACTTAAGCTTTATCTCTTGTGATACGATTTTAAAAACATTGAGAGTTGAATTTGGCAATTTAGTTATTAGAATGCTCTAAAGGGAAAAAATAGTAATTTGAGATGTTTTCTATTCTTGCATAATTGGAATAAAAGCAAACCAGAAACATATACTTATATGATTTTCTAACCACTTAGATGTACACCTCAAACTAATACAGAATTGAATATAAACTATAATTGAAAAATAAAAAAATAAATTTAAAAATAATAAGATATCTAATTAAAAAACCACATATGCTTACAGTATTTATCCATTTTTATATAGCAGATCGTTGATTATACATTTTTTAAATAACTGAAATTTGATACTCTGTGTGTGGGAGTGTGCATGCGTGGAAGTGAGTAATATTAAAAAGAGGAACATCTATGTTTAAAACTCTATCATAATTTAGACCTTTAATTCAGATACCAAAAAAGAGCAACCCAGCTTAGTAAAAGCCCATTATAATTCTAAAAGGTAAACTCTGCTACAGTAAAAACTACATTAGATAACTGAAGAACATCAGGATATACAAATCCTTCATAGTCCTCCCAAAGCATAATAATATATACTTAGAGCCCTAGAATTCTATAACCTTAGAGACCGTGAAGTCCAAACTCATCATTGTCTAAACAAGGATAGCAGCTCTGGGAAGTGATGTGCCTGCTGAAGGTAACTCAGACAGTGATTGGCAAAGGTCAAGATGAGATTCCAGATGCTCTGTCCTGTCCAGGCCTCTTCTCCCACTACCCTGCTTCAGATCCTATACTTGTAAAATGAAGTGGGTAGATTAGATGATGACCTCTCAGGCTCCTTTTATAGTTCCTTAAGTCTATTAATTATCAGCACACTATACTCATCTCAAATAAACCCTTTTAGCTTATATCAAAAGGCCCCATTTAATGACTCACTCACTATATTCCTTCACAAAAAAATAGTTCTTCCCTCTGAGGCCCTACTCCTAAAAAATTTCATGTCATTATTCCCCTTCGGCTTCCTCCATCCAGTCTCTGGCTTCTAGTCTGCTCTTTTCATTAATGATCTCTAGTAAACCAGATGACTAGATAATATATCTCAATGTAATTAGGGTAATTCATGAAAGGAACAAGTTAGAGACACCTGATTTCTAAACTATACATTCTGTGGTTTCAAAAAACTAAATGTTTCATTATATTTCAAACACATATGCTTGAAAAAAAAAAAGCAAATTGAGAAACGTAGGCATAAAACATTATTCTTATTTTAAAAATAAACATTTCCTTCATTAGTTTATACATTTTTTCTATGTTCAGGAAAAAGAATACAATTTTTATCTTCAATAATATTCCTGTCCATAAAGGGACAAGCCGAGTCCCATTTTCACTGCTATTCAACCAAAAAGAGCTTATGAAGGATGCCTTTTTTAAAATCCTTAGCAGGAAAGCTTGTGCCTTCCTCAATTTGGAAACAATCCATTATCCCCACAGAGGCCTTTACTTAGCTCATGTAGCTTCAGCTGGCATGGGAAGTGTTTCAAGTCAGAAGGAAGACTGAAAGATTAAAACTTTTTCTCTGATGCCTTTCAAAGCCTGCACTCACATTGCTGAGGTCAAAGCTTGACCTCCAAAGTGCATGCAGTGTTTTGCAGACTGTTGTCGCAGTTCAACTTTCTTTTTCCCTCCCTTAAAGTGCAAATGTGAGGAAGAAACAAAAGTACCAGATAGAGAAACAAGCAAATGGACTTGGAATTTTATTTGTACAAATCTGACCAACTAAAAGTTTAGTTTCCCTCTGATTACGGACAATGGCACGCAAGGAAGAGAGCCACAGTGGGGTTCTCTGTGCCCACCTTTTCAAAAGGGTAATTGTTAGAAAACTGCTTTCCATGTAAGGAAAAAAAAATACAGTTAACTCAGTAAGGACATATACAGAGGGTGACCATGAGGCATGTTGTTGTGTCAGTGCAAGGTCCTTTATTTATTTTATGAACAATATTCTAAGGTTAGTGAGGAACTATGCTTTGTTTTATTTTTCAATCTAGGAAGCCAAGGAAAACCAACTGAACATTTCATTGGCTGCATCCTTCAATCAAACATCTGAGAGAAAGAAAGGTAAGTAGCCAGAGTCAAATTGTGCCTAGCTTGTCAGCACACTTATTTCTGTTTATCTGCAAATAAACAACATGCTTATTCTACAAAGACAGAAGACCTGCTGAAAGCTTATAGCAACACACAAGTCTACTCAAAATGATTCCATATGTTACACTGTAGGATCACAGTGTAAAGTTATACAAGGGAAAGAGATCAAAAACCCTGTACAGACACCTGATATCAGACTTGAAACGCCAAGTGGAAACAGAACTATTCAGCGTCTTCATTTATACACAATTTACAGTATTTGATTCAAAATAAAAATCACAAGAAAAATACATCTGTTTCTGCTACAATTCCTTCCCCTCCCCAAGCCACCCCCCAATGAAAAGTCTTCTAATAAAAGGTATCATATTATCGCCATTGTCTTGTTTTGGTCTAATTCTGAGATCCCGGCTTGGGATGGGTAACATGAAAAGGAATGGCAATATTTGGGATTTATACCATGTACACATTTATCCAAGGATCTCAAGTACTTGCAGTCACATCTCCCGATCTGAGAAATTGTGGTTCAATGGAAGCCAGAATGCTGGATGAATGCTGGACAGGTTGCATGGGGTGTAAAATCCCTTGGCTAAGTCAAACAAGGTCAAAGCTGGTTGGCTAGAGCTGGGCTCATTTTGTCTTTTCAAATATATACCATCAGTCAATCAGTTTTACCCTTTCTTAAACCACACATCTGTCTCCAGGCTACTGCCTAGAGTTAAGACCAACCGAAGAAGCCATGTCTTCATGATAATGCAGCAGGATAAAAAGCGAAAGCAGAGAGACACATTCATCAGCATCTGGCCAAAGGAGACGGGTCGGGAGGATTGATTTGGGAGGCCATTCCTAGCAAGAATGAGGCAAAGGTGTCAGTTCACTAGTTTCAGTTACAGTTAAGCTTTTGGTGGAGTTGATTCCGTCTGAGGTGAAGCTCATGGCATCTAGTGCTTGATTTAAGATAATGCTATTGAAGAAGGGTAATGAGAAAACACAGCAAACAATCAGGGAGGAACTGGCCAAGAAATATCTGGAGGGCCAAAGTGATTTTCTTTCCTTATCATTTCTACAGGAGAAGGCAAGGGGTAGGAGATAAGGCCTAGAAGGCCTCTTATTTGCAGGTTTGTTATTTTTTAAAAAATCATTTTTCTTATAATCCCGTAATGAAAATGTATATTACGGTATGAAGGTTACAGAACTGCATCTGCTACTGGGTCACGGCTACAGGTCTATGAGCTGATCCACCAGCAGTAAAGACCTGGCTAGGTTGGGAAGACTGGACTCAGAGCTCCCACTGCTGTTTCTAGAGTGCCCACCTGGAAGTGGAGAGATAGGAATTCAGTACAAAACAGAAGGTTAAGGGTTAGATGTGCAGAGCAAGCAAAGGAGAAAAACCAAACTAAAACCAAACCCTACAGAAGCATCAATTTACATTTGCAAACTCTTACATGTTGATTTTAAACATAAATTAGGTATCTGCCACCTCCCATAAAAGGTTCAGGCACTGTGTGCACACCATCCTGTAGGCAGGACACCTTTCTAATGAATATATATATTTTGCCTGAGAACTGCTGGCTACATACTAACTTCTTGACAACAAAGCATCATATCCCTGGTAGAGTAAAAATCAGTAATCTTGCTTTTGGGAGAAAACAGTTATTTAGACCATTGCAATAAAAACATGCTTTAAAAATATGTATGTTTTGTGGCATGTTCGAATGATTTGACTCCATCAAAGAGGACAAAAGTATGCTCCACAAACATCCAAGAGATGCAAATTATATCAAAGCACCACTGTTAATCTCTTTGGGAAGAATAAATATTATAAATTGTTCTAATCATGATTTAAAAAATGTTTGGTGCTTTTTCTGATATATGCCTTCAGGTTTCCACTGACTGAAAGATCACTTATTTTTGGCTTGATGCTTTGAAAAAGCAACTTCTGGTCAAACTATTGAATATTTTTCAATAGAAACACATGGTCAGACTTTAAGATACCTCTATTAGTATCTCTGTTTGTATCTGTATCTCTACCTGTCTGTACTGATCCAGCCCACAATAATTGTCATTATGCCCAATATCCTTCATTAAATGTTGCTCTTTTTTCCCCCTTGTATATAAGGTACATCACTATTTTGTAGAGAGCTGATGTCAAGCTCTTTTCCCAAATCTCTCTTTCTTACCTTGTGGGTTTTTGGTTATCAATACAGGAATAGGGTCAAACTCATCTTCTGCCACCTTGTCCGAGCCCTCAGGGACATCAAAACCTGAGATGAGATTACTATCTTCTGCAGCTTAATACAGAATGCAAGTACACAAGCAGAAACAACAGAAGCAGAGATTAGCAAATGAGAGAACATGTAAGAGGCACAGAGTTCCCAACTGTTCAATCAATGCAGTTTTTAAAGATAAAAACGCTTATTTTCAAGAGTTGATATAAATGTAGCAAAATTGGAAATTTAAGTAAATAGAAAAAAAGGTTTTAGCTCTGGCCATGTTAAGACTTTCATAAATGATGAGGGAGAAGGGTTATAAGATAAATTCTCTCTGCTATTAAAAGACCATTACTGTGAGGTAGTTCTTCAATGTGAGTAATTCACAAAAGCACAGAGACTAGTCATTTACCTTCTTTATTGAACAAACAGAAGCCTCACTAGCAATATCTGAAAAACTAAAAAACATGAGTTGGAGTAGTTTCCCTTACAAAGCAACTGCTATGTACAATGCAAACAAATGCTTCTGTGAGGACGCACTGCCCTTTTACTGGAAAAAAAGACTTTCATATATCTCTGGTGCCTCAGGGAATGCTGGGGCACAAGATCACATGCACTATGATCCCCACCAGAAGCTTGTTAGAATATTCTTCCCCCTTCAATTAAGGCTCTCCTACCAGCAAGTGCTAGCTAAGCGCCTATTTTGCAAGTACTGCTCCTCTGTAATTACACATTGCCGCTGACACACTCCTCTCAGACAAACTTGGTTAACAGGTAACTTCTTTCTACATGTTCTATAAAAACATAATCATTTGAATGCTATAAAGGGTAAAAACAAAAGCTCAGCTATTACCACTGCAAACCACAGGCTAATTATTTTTTCAATCAACTTGGGGAGGCTTCCTTTTTGAATTTCTTTCAGAAGGACTTTTAAACTGTTCCTTTTCTATGTATTTGCTCCTTCTAGAACATCACATTCACTACTCAAACACAAAAAGAAGTTTAGTGAATGCCTGCGTACAGTAAGCCAGGCATTGTGCCTATCACTTTCACAAACTACTCACAGAATAGAACTCAATGCAAGCTACTTCTGTCCAGCAGAATTAAAATCAGTTTAACCTAAGACTAAGAAGTGAAAATGTTAGACTAAAAAGAGAAATCTTTTAAGCAACTGTGACTCAAATGTTAACTTAAATTCAAAATTTTTACAAATTCAATTTTTGAGGATTGACACCAAAAATATAGCCTATTTATCACTATCCAAAATGTTACACCATATTTGACAAAACATTTTTAAGTTCTAAGGCCAACAAGTATAATATTAATAATTATAGTCAGTGGTTAATAAACTCAACCATTTACTTGAATTGATTTCAAAGATATGTAGCTTGGACCTCCACCAATCTGTTGTCTAAGGTTTTTAAATATTCTTTCTAAGTGGGACCATAACACAGTGGCTGAGAATTCTAGCTGAGGTTTTGCACATAAGGAGGTGGTTAAAACACTTCACAAGCAAAGACTTTTGGTAAGAGAAAATTTCAGGTGTTTAGTTCTACTCTAAGAACACCTGTGGGCCCAAGAAGAAGAAAGCATTTACCTTTATGGGCTGGAGCAGAGATCGCTATTGGGGCAAACTCTTCCAGAAGGTCAGTAGTAGGGTTAGAAAGCAGAGAGCAATCGATCAGGGAATCTTCCCCAGTGAGAGAATCTGAGTCCAGATTAACAGCATCCCAGGTCAGTGATGGCATTAAATGGTACATACAACAGTATCACAAGATTAGACTTTAGCCTTTAAGTTATTGCATTTACAAGTCATACAAACAAGCCAGGGCAGGAGAAAGAAAACCAAAAGAAACATGTTAAATACTTTTAATTTCATCTACAGAAACATGTATTCCTCTTAACCTTAATATATAAATATGGAAGAATTTTTTGCTCAGAGGTTGTTAGATAAGCAAATATGTGATTTGGATGCAACAAAACTTTAGCAGCTCAGTTTTCAACAAATGCCATTTGGGAAAAAGAACTTTTCAACTAAAGAGTTTCACTTAAACTTCCCCCTAAACATTCATGAGAAAAAATAAAAATCACTATAAAAGGAGGTGGACCAACTTGACTAAAAGGAGGTTGTCTCTGGGCTTATTATTAGTGTAATATGACATGATTAAACAGTTCTTTCCAGATCACAGATTCCTATTCAAAATAGAATGACCTTGTCCCTTACTAATAGTATTCTTTAAATTTGAATTGCTCCTTTGAACACATAATTTTGCTTTTAGATAAAGAACAGAAGAAAGACAAAATTCAGAGTCATGTATTTTAACACATGAGTTATTTTCTAAAAAGTTTTCTAGAAGAAAACAGCCAAGTAAGCACAAGGAAAGGAAACCCTATTAAATTATTTTAGCCTAGTGAGTTAATTTTCATACTTTCCAGACTTCTAATTGTTTCTATTCCTAGTTAGGATCGGACATTTTTATCAAGGTAATTATGGACTAAAAAAAAGGAAGGTTATCAAATTTGTATTTATAGGCATTTAAGGAAGTCTACTTAGAGTGAACTTGGAAAAATTAGGGTGAAATGCTGGAAACAGCAAAGATTTGAACTTTGCCTACAACTTAATAGCAAATCACCTATATGATTAAAGCACTGTGCTAGGAACAGGGTGTCGACATCCAGAACATGAGCTCCATCGATGCCACTGTTAGAGGGGAGAGACTGCTCAGTAACCTGGAGGAGTTAAGGCATCCTTACAGCTCAGCAGAGTTATTTAATTAAGAAGGTGGAAGGAATCTGCCACCAGTGGAAAAATCCTGAATAAAGATAGACTGTAATCAGAGAAAGCCCAGAGATCACTCTACAAAGAACTCCAAAAATATAATCTGCTTTTTGGCGAGGAAACACATCACTCAACATCTAGAAGCTGGGGACTGCAACAATGCAGGGCATCCCTTCTGGGAGGGACTAACTAGGTTGCAAAATAAACCCAGGACCATCTGTTGGGTGGAAAGACTGCTCTGAGAGCTCACCACATCAAGCAATCCCTGCGGCTGCAGAGACTCCTGACTGACCTGTGCGGTTCGAGGTCACAGACTCCGTCTGAGATGGGAGGCGCTGGGGCACTGGGGGCTCCAGTCCTGGTATGAGACTCTCAACAGCAACATCAGCTTTTTCTTTTGTAACAGAGCATTAAAAAAGGAGAATAATGGGTAAGGGATAAGGCAGTCAGAGGTTCTTTGGACAATTCTGTCAAGGCTTTCTCCTACAGGTTTCTAAAATGCCAGTCTCAGGAGAGGTTACAAAGCACAGAAGTTACTTTATTTTTACTGCTTTGAGTATCTGAGCTTCACTGGTTGAGCAGGTCTGTGCAAAATTAACCACCGTGGCCAGACTTGGTGATTCTCAGTCTTTATAGATAAATACAGAGTAAGAGCCATCCAGGAGTTCTCTTCCATGTCAGAAAACAGACTGAAAGGCACCTTAATATCTTCTGGTAATTTTGCTTTTCTCAAGGAATAAATGTGGGAGCCTTTCACATCCTCTGTGCCTTACAGAGGATACTAGTCCATCTCTAATCCCATCCCATGATGCAGTGTGGAGGTATTCTGCACTGTGAGACATCCCCCAGCTAGAGATCCATCTCTCCACACAGTCATGGCCTCTCTGAGTTCTAGGACTTTGCACCTCTGGATTATAGGGGTCCTAAGCATTTTGCAGGTCTTGCCTGCCTAGTGGTTGGAGCACAGAGAAATGTAAGGACAAGCAGACTAAGCGCACTCCCCATTTCTTCTCCTGAGACTTCATCACCAGACATGTGTTGTGTTAGTTACTAACACCTGGCACATAGAGAGGCCTTCTAAAGAAGACTCTGCTAAAGGTAGGGTCTAGCTTGAAACTAACTTTTTCCGTGAAGCTTTTGTAACTAAGTGTGAATTTTCCCACATTCTTCCTCACTCTAGAAATCTCAGGATATCGAAACAAGGCAAAAATAACAGTGTTGTGCAACTAGAAGACAGAGAAAACACTTGATCTGAATTGCTAACTAAGGAGATTAAATAGCCTTGGCTTCTGGGTTAGCACAAGGCCTCATCCAACAGCAGAAGGCTTGGTGGCATTTCCATTCCTCACGAAGGCTATTCACTAGGGATCTGTTAAGCAGTTAGATATTCTTGAAATAGACACACACATCATGCATTACTGAAGAAAGAGAAGATGATGACTTTACCAATTACAGCATCAGAAGTGCTGCCAAAAGGATCTGTCATAGGCAAGAGGTCAGGGAGCAGAAGAGAAGTGTCAGGAGATTTGAGTCCCTCAATTAGCTTTTCTAGGTTGGGCAGAAAAGTAAAGAGAAAGCAAAATGCAATGAAATATTAAAGCAAGCTGATCATTTTCCATTTTCTATCCAAATACATTTTAGGGGGTCAACATTTTATATCAATTCATCATAAAAGTCATGTTAATATATTGCTAAAGTAGGCTTTCAAAGTTTGAAGTTTAAAAAATGATTATGTCCCTATGTGAGGTATTCTAGGTTTGCTAGTTTTTAAATTTGAGGTATAATTTACATTGAATAAAAGTAATCAACTTTAAGTGTATAATTTGCTGAATGTTAACAAATATCCACATTCATAGGAGTGCCACTGAAATAATGATGTAGAAAACATTTCCACCACCCCAGAAAGTACAACTGATCTGTTTTCTGTCCTGACAGCTTTGCCCCCTCCTTCTTTTTTCCCCTAGGATTTCCTATAAATGGAACCATAATGTATGCAGTCCTTTCTGTCTGGTGTTCTTTATTTATCATAATGCTTTTGAGATTCCTCTACATTGTTGCATGTATCAATAGTTTGTTCTGTTCTATTGATGGGTGGTGTTCTACTGTATGAATGCACATTTTGTTGATTCATTTACTAGTTAGTGATGTTTGGTTGTTTCTAGTTTTTAGCTATTAAAAAATAAATGCATATGTCTTTGCGTATTCATATCCCTTCCTGGGCTCAGTTTTAAATCTCTCTCTCTTTTTTTATTTGCATTTAGAAATGGTTTAAAACTCACCAAGAGAATATAATAAACCATGCCCAAATCAATGTCAACAATCATTTATTGTCTGCCAACTGAGAGTCTGTGACATGCTATTACTTTTGATATCTTGTGACTAAGAAACAAAAGGATAACAGAAGCCACCTGATTTGTCACACCTAGTAACTTAATGTGAGATAATCAATACACTAAGATTTATAATTCCTTTAACCCTGATCCATCAACATCTATCCATTTACCTTTAACCCATTAACATTAGAGCAGTGGTTCTCAACCTTTCTAATGCTGCGACCCTTTAATACAGTTCCTCATGTTGTGGTGACCCCCAACCATAAAATTATTTTTGTTGCTACTTCATAACTGTAATTTTGCAACTGTTATGAATCGTATCTGTGTTTTCCAATGGTCTTAGGCAACCCCTGTAAAAGTGTTGTTTGACCCCCAAAGGGGTCTCAACCCACAGGTTGAGAACCACTGCATTAGAGGATTAACTTAAAACAAAGTAATAAATCATAGAATTGTGTAAAAAGAAGGGAATTAAGAACTCATACATCCTTTTGCTTACAAGACTGAGGCCATATAAATTCTATAATTTGCCCAGTTAAAGGACAATTATCAACAATTTTTTTCTATCACCAAAATAAAATGCCATTAAGATAAAACTAAAGTTAAATTGTTAGCAATAAAGAAATGACTTAAAATTCATGTATATGTATATAACATTAAACAAAGTTTTAAATCCTTAACTGAAGATATATTTTTATTGATTTTGGAGAGAAAGGAAGGGAGAGGGAGAGAGAAACATCGATTTGTACTTTATGCACCTGACCTGGGAGTGAACTGCAACCTGGGTGTGTGCCCTGACCTAGAATTGAACCTGTAACCCTTCAATCCATGGGCCAATGCTCCAACCAACTGAGCCACACTGCACAGGGCTGAATATATAACATTTTAATGAATCTGTATTCTTCTAGGCCAGTGGTCGGCAAACTGTGGCTTGCGAGCCACATTGCAGCTCTTTGGCCCCTTGAGTGTGGTTCTTCCACAAAATACCATGGTCTGGGGAGTCTATTTTGAAGAAGTGGCATTAGAAGAAGTTTAAGTTTAAAAAATTTGGCTCTTACAAGAAATTTCAACTGTTGTACTGTTGATATTTAGCTCTGTTGACTAATG
Organism: Lasiurus cinereus; assembly: GCA_011751065.1. Lineage (NCBI taxonomy): Eukaryota > Metazoa > Chordata > Mammalia > Chiroptera > Vespertilionidae > Lasiurus > Lasiurus cinereus. Next base: position 28,186,600 of record JAAGEH010000041.1, on the reverse strand, counting down.
AGTTTGCCAACCACTATTCTAGGCCATCAGGAATTGAGATAAGTAAAGGCTAAGTTGATATTGATTGAGGGATAGAAACCAAATTTTAGGTGACTTGTAAGTTAGGTAATCTATAACTACACAGATGAAATAATGAGTTTTAGTGTCTTGGCAAGATCATTTGCTTTGGTATAATTAACACATTGCAGAAAAAGACATTTAAATATGAAACCAATTTACCACTTTTGGAGTACATGGCATATAACTACCTTTGAATTAATGATAACATGCTACATTCCTCATGTACACCTGATTTATATTGAAGAAAGCAAGGAGGTAAAAAAGAAGCTTCTCTACAGCAGGGAAAAATACCCAGGGTACTAACAATATACAGTATAATCACATCAGCATTAATCTGAAACTATATGTAACATTTTATTATAAGATGTTAAAATATCTGACAATTTTCAGCATACTGGCGAAAATACCATAAAAGTCTAAATTTTTATTCTGAACTTTAGCTTTGTTTTATTCATCCCAAAAGTTTCTCTCACTTAAAAAAAAAAGCAATTGTTTCTTTCACTTTTAGCACTCATATAACTGCAATTTTGCAAAGCAATGGATAAAAAGTAAAGATCCAAAATTACTTGCTTGTTTTTTATACAGCAGTTTAACTTGGTGCCAAACAGCAGACTAGCATTCTTCCAGAGTTTGAATTGTAGCCTCTTCCAGAGACTCACTGTGACCAGGGGTAGTTCCTTAAACTTCTGACACTATTTCCTCAACCATCAAATGGAGAAACCTCCCCACAACTTTCTGTATTGGTCACTTAAATATCATCATTTCCTCAAAGCCTTCCCCAATCCCCCAACATTACAGAAACATTTCGGAGCACTCTGTGCTTGCAGTCCTTACAACATCACTGAAAGTGGGGAAGGTGTCTTATTAACTCTATCCAGTTCTTGGTTCCCTCTAATTACTACTCTTTGTCACACCTCTGCCTTTCAGCTTCACTGGGGAGGTGGGAGCAACAGGCGATCAATTGGAAATAATCAGGTACTTCAATAAGAATCTAATTATTTTATTAGCTATTAGCAAAAAGTATGTAAGAGTATTAAAAAGTACATACATGTGTTATGGTGAGATGAAATGGAGTAGAGAGAGGTAAGATGCTTGTTTTCTGACCAAACTTCAAAGTAACAGGCTACTCACATAGATAATCACTGCTGCATGGGAATACTCAAATCCTAGAACTATGGCAGGGAGGGGGAGGGGACAAAGTAATACCAGGCAGAAAATAGGAGTGAGAGTAAGGATACAACATCTGAAGGTGGATGGCATGTGCAAAACCAGTTTCTTTCATTCCTAGTACTCTCGAAGTAAGAAAAGGCTCTCAGGGCTGATCTCCAGGCAGCATTCATAATTTACATTTGTAGAGTTTAATGTCAGACATTTTCATTTATCATTCACATAAAACCCTGAATTGAGGACAATAGAGATCAGAGACTGTGAGAATGTATGAGTTGCCCAAAGTCATAGATGGGACATGGTAGAGCCTGGATTGGACTTCCACATGCTACCAACAGGGCCTGCCTATATCTATCAACATAGGAGGAAAAACCTTCACACAGACACGTGTACAATGGTCAAGTGTACAATGGTCAAGTTATAAAAGACATGCTGGCACTGGAAGGAACCTCAAATCTTATCCAACGACTAGCCTTCTCATTTGCAGATGAAGAAACCAGCTTCAGAAAGGTAAAATTAGCTCAAGAGCTTACAGTAAAAACGCCACATAGCCAGCTAGGACTAGGTCCCAGATCTCTATGCAGTAGAGATTCATTCCTTTGCTTTAACTATGACCTCGATTGTTTTAAAATGTAGAGCTATCTTAGAAGAGATCACATTTAAAGCTATCATTGTGGGGGGTTTTTGGTCACTGTAAACCAGGAACTTGAGGACAGAATGCAAAGGGAGGCGCAGGAAAGGTTATAGAAGGCTGACAGTCTACAAATCATAGCCTGGAGGCCTCCCATGTGCTTCAAGGTCTGGCCTTGATATCTTTCATTTTATGAATTGTCCTCTCTCTGAAGGTTTTATGAAAATACTCTAAGACATGTATTATGGGGGTGGGTGGATGGGTGGAAAAGAGCAGTGCAGAGAAGAGGGTGGTGAATTTAGGAAACTGTGCTAGAAGAGTTCTTTAACATACAAAACCTTGTTCAAGCTTCACATTGGCATATCACGACTTGTTAATACGTATGAACAGAGACTAAAAATTTTACATGAATCATGAAAAATGACTTCTCTGGATACAAAAGCAAAACCCATCTTCTGGGACAGTTCACACTGAAATGTACAGACTCACACTCCAATTCTCAATTATACAAGGTGACAGACCAGTAAAACCCAGAAATAATTATTAACTGCTTTTTACAATGATTCAATCTTCCTAATAACATTTTATAAGAGTTTCCCATTTCTTCTGTATTAGAATCACAAGTACGTGACGCCATCATATTCCATTATGTGAAAAGTAGTGAGTAACTCTGGATAGAAGAGAATGGTCCAGTTCTGAGGCTGATTTTGATCATTTAAGTTAAGTTTCCTAATTTTTCTAGGCATCAGTTTTCTCACTTGTAGACAGAGAATAAAAACTACATTAATACAGACTGTCAAATTACAGCAGGAAGGTTAAGGAGAGGTGGGTAGATAAGAGATCAACCAAAGGACTTGTATGGATGCATATAAGCATAACCAATGAACACTGGGGGATTAGGGTATTCCTGGGGAGGGGGGGCAATGGGAAAATATGTATACATGTAACACATTAATAAAAAAAATTAAAACAACTACATTAATAGGTTGTCAGGAATTAATGGTGTATTTACAAGAATTAATGTGTGTGTGTGTGTATGTGTGTGTGTGTGTGTGTGTGTGTGTGTGTGTCTGCGCACGTACTTGTGTATATTAATTAAAGTGCTTGGTACATAAAAGGAGATTAACTTTTCTTTTAGGATTAGATGAGGGATCACCAAACCACTAAACCCTGAGATTATAGATTGAAAATGGGTGCAATTCCATTTTCACCCTCAAACCTTGTTATGAGATTAGAATAAGCAGAATTCCTTGAATAAAGTGAAATGTGAGAAGGAAGCAAGAGACCTGGGTTCTACACAAAATTTGTATGACACTTTAGATCTAAGTTTTCTTGCCAATACAATGAAGATGAACTTAAAAGGTCCCATCCAACATCAAAGAAAAAGGCAGAAAGTAGAAACTGGCTTCTTAGAAGATGGATTATTTAGAGATGAAACTGGAGATATGAACTGGTAATAACTACAGAGGCAGACACTCGAAGGCACCTTGGCAATATAGGTAGGAGATGACTGGTCCCAAGGTAGCAGGCTTGGAAAATGCAGAGCTGACTAAACATTCTGTTCAGCATGCAAACAGCCCAGGCAGGCACAGCCAGGAGAGGAGGATAAGAAGGTGGGGGGTTATATAAGCTTGCTCCTCATTTGAATAAAAGGAGCTTTTATGGTTTGATCCTTTATAAAATCAATACATATTTATTGTGAAAATTTTGGAAAATACTTATATAAATTAAGGATAAAAGTAAGAACTAACCAAAAATCTCATTTCTAGAGAAAAACACACCCTTGAAACTTTAAATGAATACCCTTTTAATCATTCCCTATACATTTTAATCATATAAGTATTTAAGCATACTCACGTTTTTTTAAGAATATTTTTTAGAAAAGAATTATGAAGTCAAAGAGAAAGTTAACTCTTAAAAGCTTTTGTTGTAAACTGCCAAACTATCCTCCCAAAAGTTGAACTAACTGATGTTCCCACTAGCAGGATCTGAGAGTGTCTCTTTTCTTCTACTTTACCAAGCCTGAGGTGGTGGGGTTTTTTTTTTTTTCCATCTTTACCAATTTGACAGCAGAAGTTGCAGAATCTCATCCTATATAATAAGAGAGGAATATGCTAATTATCCATTAAGCCATGAGGCGTAATGATGGGATCACGGATCTGTAAGAAGGTGGGGCAGCGAATTACAAGCTAGGGGCAGAGAGCTACAGGAGGGGGCAGGGAAACAAGCTATGAGAGGGGCCAAGGGGAGTTATAGGAGTTGTTTTATAATGTTTTATAATTAGCTTGTCTTGTACTTATCAGAATGATAAGCTTTCTAAAAAATGTATTTATTAGTAATTTATATTTGTTTGTTTGTTTTTATGAATTGTCCGCTCATATTCTTCTGTTGGTGGTGTTTTCTTATTATATTCCCATTTAGTATATTCAGCTGTTTCTGTTTCTAGGGTTCCTAAGTAAAAATAAGTCAGATTAGGATCTTGGAAAAGCACTGAAATCAAGGTTAAAAGACTGAGAAGGTGAACTCTTCAAGAACAGTACCTATAGAATTAGTTAACATGGGCAAAGAAAACAGAGAGTGCTCTTAAAGGAGAGGATTGTTAATACTTTGAAATTAAGGGGGTAGGTAAGAGAAAGCACATTCTCCTCTTTTCTTAAACAAAAGTGGCATTGGAGACTAGGGGAAGAGAGAAGGAAATAGTTGCTAGAGCTAGAGGTAGGAATTAATCCATTTCAGGTTTTTCTCTAAGACCTCTCTTCTCAAGACATCATTATTAAAAATGTCTACTACAAAAAAATATCAACTACAAGGCAAGAAGGTAATAAATCCTTCATAAACCAATTTAAATTTAGATCATTAAAACTATTTCCTAAGCAAAGAGAGAGGACCCAAATAAACAAAATCAAAAATGAAAGAAGAGAAATGACAACAGACCCCTCCGAAATACAAAGGATTGTTAAAAAAAAATACTATGAGCAACTCTATTCCACAAACTAGACAACCTGAGGAAATGGACATATTCCTAGAAAAATATAACCTTCCAAAACTCAATCAGGGAGAATCTAAACATCTCAATAAGCCAATAACTATGGAAGAAATTGAAGCAGTCATCAAAAAACTTCCAGCAAACAAAAGGCCAGGACCAGATGGCTACACAGGAGAGTTTTACCATACATTCAAGGAAGAATTAAAACCTATCCTCCTCAGACTATTCCAAAAAATTCAAGAAGAAGGAGCACTTCCAAACACCTTCTATGAAGTCAGCATCACCCTAACACCAAAACCAGACAAAGACAACACAATGAAAGAGAATTATAGGTCAATATCCCTCATGAACATAGATGCCAAAATCTTCAACAAAATTCTAGCAAATCAGATCCAGCAGTACATCAGAAAGATCATACACCATGACCAAGTAGGACTTATCCCAGGAATGCAAGGATGGTACAATATCCGCAAATCAATAAATGTGATACATCACATAAATTGAGAGATAAAAATCACATAGTCATATCAATTGATGCAGAAAAAGCATTTAACAGAATCCAACACCCTTTCTTGATAAAAAGTCTCAGCAGGGTGGGAATAGAAGGTTCATACCTCAACATCATAAAAGCCATATATGATAAACTCAGAGCTAACATCATACTCAATGGGCAAAAACTAAAACCATTTCCCCTAATAACAGGAACAAGACAGGGATGCCCATTCTCACCACTCCTGTTCAACATAGTACTGGAAGTATTAGCCATTGCAATTAGACAAGAAGAAGAAAGAAAAGGCATCCAAATTGGAAAAGAAGAAGTAAAACTGTCCTTATTTGCAGATGACATGATACTGTACAAAAAAAAAAAAAAAACCTCAAAGATTCCATCCAAAAACTAATAGACTTAATAAATGAATTTGGCAATGTAGCAGGATACAAAATTAATGCCAAGAAATCTATGGCATTTCTATACACTAATAGTGAAATTACAGAAAGAGAGACTAAAAAAGCAATCCCATTTACCATCACAGCAAAAAAATTAAGATACCTAGGAATAAACTTAACTAAGGAGGTAAAAGACCTATATGCAGAAAACTACAGGGACACTGAAAAAAGAGATAGAGGAAGATATAAATAAATGGAAGAGCATACCATGCTTATGGATTGGGAGAATCAACATCATTAAAATGTCCATATTACCCAAAGCAATCTATAGATTCAATGCATTACCCATTAAAATATCAACGACATATTTCACAGACCTAGAAAGAACTCTCCAAAGATTCATCTGGAAAAAAAAAAAGACCTTGAATAACCACAGCAATCTTAAGAAAAAAGAATAAAGTAGGTGGGATCTCAATACCAGATTTCAAGCTGTATTACAAAGCCACTGTTCTCAAAACAGCCTGGTACTGGCACAGGAACAGATACATAGACCAAAGGGATAGAATAGAGAATTCAGATATTGACCCAAACCACTATGCTCAATTAATATTTGACAAAGGAGGCATGAACTTACAATGGAGTCAAGACAGTCTCTTCAATAAATGGTGTTGGGAAAATTGGACACATACATGCAAAAAAAATGAAACTAGACAACCAACTTACACTACACACAAAAATAAATTCCAAATGGATACAGGATTTAAACATAAGATGGGAAACCATAAAAATATTAGAGGAATCCACAGGTAGCACAATCTGATATATGCTGAAGGAACTTCTTCACTGATATTGCTCCTAGGGCAATGGAAGCTAAAGAAAAAATAAATAAATGGGACTACATCAAAATAAAAAGCTTTTGCACAGCAAAAGAAATGATCAACAAAACAACAAGAAAGCCCACTGTATGGGAGAACATATTTGCAAATGTTATCACTGATAAAGGTTTAATCTCCAACATGTACAGGCAACTTATACAACTTAATAAAAGGAAAATAAATGATCCAATAAAAAAATGGGCAACAGACCTAAATAAAATATTTTCAAAAGAAGACAGAAGGAAGGTCAAGAGACACATGAAAACATGCTCAAAGTCACTAATTATCCAAGAGATGCAAATCAAAACGACAATGCAATACCATCTCACACCTGTCAGAATGGCAATCATCAACAAACCAAAAGTATTGGTGAGGATGCAGAGAAAAAGGAACCCTTGTGCACTGCTAGTGGGAATGCAGACTGGTGCAGCCACTGTGGAGAACAGTAGGGAATTTCCTCAACAAACTAAAAATGGAACTCCCATTTGACCCAGCAATCCCACTCTTAGGAATATATCCTAAGAAACCAGAAACACCAATCAGAAAGGACTTATGCACCCTAATGTTCATGGCAGCACAATTTACAATAGCTACAATTTGGAAACAGCCTAGGTGCCCGTCAGCAGATAACTATGGTACATCTACACAATGGAATACTATGCTGCCATAAAAAAGAAGAAATTCTTATCATTTGCAGCAACCTGGATGGATTATGCTAAGTGAAATAAGCCAGTCAATGAAAGAAAAATACCACATGATCTCACTCATTTATGGATAATAGAGAACATTATAAACTGATAAACAAAAAGATAGATACAGAGGCAGTAAAGCATCAAACAGACTGTCAAATTATAGTGGGAAGGTTGGGAAAGGTGGGTTAGATAAGAGATCAACTGAAGGACTTGTATGCATGCATATAAGCATAACCAATGGACACAAGACACTGGAGGGTATGCATGGGAGTGGGGGGGGGGTAATGGGAAGATATGTATACATGTAATACATTAATAAAAAAAATTTTTTTTAAAAACCATTCCTATCATGAGACTGGAAGGTACTAAAAGTTGTGAGTTCTCTCTTAAATATCGAAAGAGGCACTGGCTGGGAAGCTCAGTTTGTTAGAGAATCATCCTGATATGCTAAAATTACAGGTTCAATCCTGGTCGGTCAGGGCATATACAAGAAACAATCAATGAATGCATAAATAAATGGAACAATAAATAGATGTTTCTCTCTCTCTCAAGTCAATATATAAATTTAAAACATATATCAAAAGAGAGGATAAGTATATCTGTTTACTATAGGCCAGTAAGATTAAGGGCTTGTTCAAGGCCCACTCCAACCCTAATTAGGAACACAGGCATGAGGAATAAAGCAAGATGAACTTACCAACACAAAAGGGCTTGATAAGAGCCCCATCAAAAAGAATTATTTGGTTGGTACATCTTGGTGGCTTTGGAAATTTACTTCTCTAATTTGGGTGTAAGCCCTGAAGTCTTGTGATGAGAGATGCTGTTTTTAACATCTAGGCACTCTAAATAGTTCCTATCACTGAGAAACCAGACACTAAAATCTGTAACAGCTGCAAATTAGAAGCAAAAGTCAACAACCATGCCCCAATCCAAGTTCATTTTGGAGAACTGAATTTGCAGGCAGATAAACGTTAGAGGGTAAAGACACATACTATGACCAACCTTGACAGAAACTGGAAATGAGGAAAATGCCAGGCAAATAGCTCTGAGAAGAATGCTTTGTGAGCACACAAATGCTCAAGCTGTGATTTTTTTTACACTAAATTTTATTTAAGTTTTTTTTTTTATGATGCTTTGGAAAATAAAAATGAAACAAATCCAATTATCCAGTACCCCTTCACCCATATTTTAACAATCATTCTATCAAGGAAGTCTAACAGCTCTTGGCTGTGCCAAGGTCAAAGGTTTAACTTAGAGAAGTTTAAGTTCTTATGGGAGAAAAATATCACTAACACATTAAAATAATTAGAACTGCCCCAGTGGAAATAAGAATCTTGGATCAAAGTTGTTACAGCATTTCCTATCTTTATACTAATTTAAAGTTTACAAAATGATTTCAAATACATGGCTTCAACTGCACTTCACGAGCCACTCCATTAAGGTAGGTGTTAATATTGCCAATTTTGAGAACACAGTTTAAGTGATTTGACCAAAATCACCTAGCTATTAAGTGGCTAGACCCTAGGTCTTACAAATTCAAATCCATTTTTATATTTCCCCAACTCTTATATTTAGCTCTCTAACCAAAGGCTTTATTGATCTTGGAACTGCCCCAAAGACAAAGAAATACTAATACGTTGCTTTATGTTTCCGACACACTGCTGGGGGATCTTGCTCAGGGGACGGGCCATGAAGAGGAGTGTGGGGAACAGCACAGACTCAAGAGAACTGAGGCTTCACTTCCTTCCCCTGGAAAATGAGATTCCTCAACATACTTAATCATTCAGTGTTATTTATAGGATCAATGGAAATTGTATGTGATAATCTTCTAAGAGCATAAAACCAAATGCTAAGACATTAAAATACATGTATTTGTCAGGAGAGTAAGACTTCATGATTCTTATCCTCAAGAAGGCTGAATATGGAAGTTAAGCAAGTATGTAAAACAAAACAAAACTACCAAAAAACCTGACTGGTGCCCACAGTGAGCTGAATGTAGTGACAAACCAGTTGCCTGGCGGGTGAGGAGATACACTTGTGCTATGTGGAGGTACCAGATACCCTAAATTCTTAGCACTTCCCTCACTCAGACATTTCAAGTCACTAAGGAAGAATATAGGTGTCTTGGATAAGAAACTATATAACTGAATGGTGCTATAGGCTGAACATGAAAGGAAATAAAATAGTCATAGACACATAACCACGCTCACATCACATTCTGGAGGGTACCATGGAAGGCTGGAGCTGAACGATCTGCTGAGCCTAACAGGCTGATCCTGGACAGCTTCCTGACACTGTGGGCTGTGCCTTCATTTATAGACATTCAAAGAATGGGTGGGAGCCTGGCTGGGGCTTGGCAGAGGCAAAGATAGAAGGCTATGAAGCCAGTGTTTGGGAATTGGGACAAAATGGAGAGTAATGGGGCCACCAGAAGCCTTTCAGCCTCAGGTTTTACTTCATTCAATCACACTGTCTGCAAATATTCATCGAGTGCTAACTTTGCCTGGCAGCATTCTCAACACTGACAACACAGTGATGAATGAAGATGGCAAGGTCCTTCCCTCAGGACACTGACATGTTGGCGAAGAGAATCAGACAATAAACAAATGAAAAAAGACAATGATAAATACTATGAAGAAAAAAGCCAGGACATGTGACTAAGTGCCTGTGGGACCAAGCTGCACCTTTCTGAGAAGAGAGTATTTAAACTGAGACCTAAAGGTCGAATGTAAGAAGAAACAGAGCTGGAGGAAAAGCTTTTTTAGGTAGAGTTCCAGTAAGTGCAAAGGCCTTGTGGTGGGAACAAGTTTATTCTATTAAAGGAAAGACTGAGGGGAAGAGGCTACGGGCTCAGGTTAGAGCATACGCAGCCATGGGCCGTTTAGGTAAGAGCAATGCAAGAACCTGAGGTGTGTCAAAGGAAGAATGCCGTAATAATCCATTTTTCTTGTCTGATCCTATGACTGCTACAACAGGGAGGAAAAAGAGGTCAGTGGAACTCAGCTTGAGTTTGTAGTCTATCCCTCTCCAGCCTTCTGCTTGAAAGTAGCCTGGCTAGCTACTGAGAGATCTAATTACTTTCTTCTCTTTTCTTTAACTACCCTTTATTGAATCATTCTTCAATGGTTTTAGACATTTTTTACCTACATCCACCATCTAGGTCCAGCAAGCTATAATGTTACACAATAATACCTGATCAAGGCAAGTTTTTGCTTCCTTTTAGAAGGGTCCACAAATTGCCTAAAGAAATAAAAACTATCTTGGTGCCTTAGCTGCAGTCTGTCCTAGTAGGGAGAGGGTATGAATATCACAATCACTTCCAATCTTGAGGCAATCAATCAAATACCTTCAACATTTGGGGGGAAAGAAAAACCAGGCAGATCCTATCAGTTTAAGACCAAGAATCAGCAAAGGAAAAACTGGAGAAAAGGAAAACTATCAGGACCACCAGATGCTTCGAAGGAGCTGGATCTATTTGCTTTTTCAAAGACACTGACAGAGATGAGAAAAAGCGGCTTCTGTTCCTCACATCACGCTTCTCCACCCCTCCCCAAAAGGATGGGGAGGAGAGCAGGAAAGAAATCTTTGGCGTTCAGAAACTGCAAATTATATTTCAAAAGCTGTTTCAATCAGAACACACTAACCATTTCTTCCTTTTTTGGACTGCTCACTTAAAAATCAAGATACAGTAGATTTAAAGGAATATTCGAATTCATGCAGTCCATTTCACTCCACTGATGAAGAGTCAAGCCCAAAGGTTTTCAGGTAATGGAAGAGCTAGAAAGGAAACTCAGGTTTCCTGACTCACATTTCCTATCAACTTTTATTATGCATTTTCATATTATAAAATTAAAATATATTACAGGAAAATAGCAACTGGACAGAAAGTAAGTCACCCATTATCTACTCATCAAAACTATAACCACTATTCACATTTTGTTCCTTTTATCACATGCTTATAGATCTTCCCCATATTGTTATAATCATTATTGGGCTAATATGGAATTCAGATCCTTTTCAGGGAGTGTTTAAAACCAACTCTCAAAAGACCCTGGAACATAAGAATCAAGCTGGTTAACCTCAGATCACTTCTATTTACCTACCTGGTGCATCAGGTACTTGAAGAGGAATGAAAGGATCAGATACGCTTAGAAGTGAGAGGCTAGAATCCACAGTCTGCCCACCCTTCCTTTTTTCAGCTGGAGTTGGTTGGAGGGGAAGGAAGGGTCAAGGAGAGAGAAAAAAGAGAAAAGCAGATAATATGAAGTAAATCTAGATGAATTTACTATCAATTAAACCAACAGCTCAAATTGAGAACAAGTCTAAACTCAGAAGTAGAATAAAAAGGGATAAGTGGATCTAATACAGCGTAACAGCAAAGTATGTATGAAATATGTAATCTGATCCTTGCAACATACTCTAAGATGTAATTAATGACAAAACGAGGATATCCATACATCTGAAATTCCACTTTTCCTTTTGTGGAAACCCACGGTGATCTTTTTCGGATTTGGTACAGCAATTACTGTCCATATTGCACAACAAACATTATCTATTCTGTAACCTAGCATATATATAGGTACTTCCTATGTAACCATTACCCTCTTGAGGTTGTTGTATCACCAAATGTCTAATATAGTGCTAGGTAGAAAGACAGACAGGAGGAGACAGACTTCTTGCCTCCTGCAAGGTTAGACAACCCCTAATCTCTAAACTACATCTTACATACTACTGGCATTCATTCTATATTTGACAAACGTATAGATTCACAGAAATCTAGCACAATTTTCTTATTTTTCAGAAAAGGAAATAAAGCCCAGAAGTTAAGAGATTAGCCAGAGATGCACCAGCAGACCTAGGATCAGAATCCAGGTCTCCTTGTTTCTACTTTACCATATTTTTTATGCATTTTAATATTCAGTTTGCGATGCCCAGACAGGTATGGCTCAGTGGTTGGAGCATTGGCCTGCACACTGAAGGGTCGTGGGTTGATTCCTGGTCAAGGGCATATACCTGGGTTGCAGGTTCAATCCCCAGACCCAGTTGGGGCCCATACAGGAGGCAACCAATCAGTGTGTCTCCCTTACATTGCTGTTTCTCTCTCCTTCCTTTTCTCCCTTCCACTCTCTCTAAAAATTAATGGAAAAAATATCCTTGGGTGAGAATTAACAAATAAAAGAAAAAAGAGAGATTTACTTAAATACGTTAAGATATATCCATATAAAGGCATTTAATTCAGGTATTTTTAAAGTTATATTTCAGGAACTTCTTTAATAATATGGTGGAAACATGCCAGATTTATTAAGTGAAATAAATAAGTTTTAAAAGATGTGCAGAGATTATTAATCTGAGGTCTAAAACTATACAAAATTATGGTCACTTGTTTATTCATGAGGGAAAAAGTCTATACAGTTCATTAGATTCACAAAGATAACTATCTATGACCTTAAAAAGGTTAAATGCCATCAATAGATATCAAAATAATATCCCTGTGCTAATTGCTCAGTGGTGAAATCACGAAGCTTTTAACTTCCTTTTTTATGCTTTTCAATAAATTACTACCTTTTACATAAAAAATACGTATAATTTTTATTAATAAAGAGGCAAATTCACCCTAGCCAGTTTTATTTAATGGACACAGCACCAAAGGGTCGCAGGTTCGATTCCAGGTCAAGGACACATACCTGGGTTGTGGGTTCATTTGCCGTCCCCAGACGAGGCACGTGTGGGAGGCAACCAGTTGATGTGCCTCTCTCACATCAGTGTTTCTCTCTTTCCCTCTGTCTCTCAGCCTCCCCACCTCCCTTCCACACTCTCTCTGAAAAGCAGTAGAAAAAATATCCTTGGGTGAGGATTAACAAAACAAACAAAAAATACACAGCTTAGCAGAGTCTCAGTGTGATGCTCCTCAAATTTAGAAATATTTGCTTAAAACATGTTCATGGACTAGACAGAACAAATCCTATATATTGCCACCAGATCATCCTGTCATTTTAATTGAAAGCGACTCTATATCTTTCTTTATCCCTATCTCTTCTATTGGAAGTCTTTGTAATAAAGGAAAATATTAAGTTACCCACAGAGTTTTGGGCTCATTGGTATGCTAGAGTTATCAGTGAAGTGGAAAACAGTGTGAAGGTGACAAGAGTGAGTCTGTGTTTCAGGTGTTTGCCATACTAACCATTTCCAGCAGTAAATGAAGAAGTGGCAAAAGCATCACTTTGGGTTGATTGAAAGCCTGGGATCAAACTCTCAGCTGAGCCTCCAAGCTTCTCAGGATGTTTGCCTGGAGGGACAAAACACCATTCAGTTCATGCCAGCAGAATCACAGAACACATCCCCAGAGCACTCTCTGCACTGACTTCTAGAATTCATTCCTTTCTACTATGTTATGGTGACACCTCAGCCATTCAGAGGTCCTTGTGTAGTCACTACAGTAGCTGAGAGAACCACTGAGAAATGGAAGGAGGTTTTAAGAATCAAAAGAGAGAGCATATCAGTTTTGAAAGGGGGAAAGAGTTCTGAAGATTGGCTGCACCACAATGCAAACGTAATTAACACTACTGATATGTACACTTAAAAATGGTTAAGCCCTAGCCAGTATGGATCAGTGGATAGAGTGTCGGCCTGTGTACTGAATGGTCCTGGGTTTGATTCCAGTCAGGGTACATGCCCGAGTTGCAGGCTCAAACCCCTGTAGGGGGGCATGCAGGAGGCAACTGATCAATGATTCTCTCTCATCACTGATGTTTCTATCTCTCTCTCATCATTGATGTTGCCCTATCTCTATGAAATCAATAAAATACATGTGTGTGTGTATAAATGTGTGTGTGTGTATACACACACACACACACACACATACACACACATTTTAAAATGGTTAAGATGGTAACTTCTATGTTATGTACATTTTACCACAATTAAAAATAAACAACAGCAAAAGATATAGCTAAAGCCAAATCCCCAAAGCTAGAGCACCTTACTTAGAGCAGAATGCCTCCAGCCCTCACTCAATCTATTTATCTATATATATAATACTCTAATATGCAAATAAACTGAACAATGGAACACACTGAACCACCAAAAAGCTGGTCACTATGATGTTCGCTGACCACTAGGGTGTGCATGTGGAACATGGCACACATCGGCCTCGGCAGGATGGTTGAGCAGGTGAGCGAGGGGCACCAAATTGGGGTGGGGGGGCGGTCATTGTCATCAGGGCGTGCCTCTGGTGGTTACTGAACATTCTTTGCTTACTCGCACTCATTGCCGACAATGGCCCCACTCGCATCTGCTGCTGGCACCGGCCCCAATCACTCTGCGCAGTCAGTGGGTCTGAGCAGGGCTGGCACTGTCAGCATGTGGGACCAGCGGCAGCGGGAGAAGGGCTGCTGGCAGACAGGACAAGGAGCCATGGTGGGAAGGCCAGGTCGGGGTATGGAGGATGGGCTGAAACCCACCCCTGTACCCACCATAGCCTCACGGCCCACAGTTCCTTTCAAGGTGCACAAATGCATGCACTGGGCCCCTAGTTTTTATGTAATTGTAATGAGTTTAATGATCTGTCTTCCATGTTGCAGTATAGGGGAAATAAATGAGGAGAGGGAGTGATGAAGATGGCAGTAGTGAAAGGCTATGAAGGATAGGCACAACGCAGCAGCTTAATATAAAAGCCAACAGCTGAACAAGAGAGGAAGAAAAATATTCAAAATAGACACAAGAATTAAAAAAACCTTGGGGCCTGATTCAGGTGGTTGGAATTGTCTTGTATATCGAAAAGTGGGGGATTGGATTCCTGGGCAGGGCACATACCCAGATTGAAGGTTCAATCTCTGATTGGGGCATGTACAGAAGGCAATCAATCGATGTTTCCCTTACACATCAATGTTTCTTTCTCTCTCCTCCTACCCCTTCCTTGCTCTAAAATCAATTTAAAAAAAAACTACCAACAACAAAAAACTTACTTTAAAAAATTTAAAAACTTGGGCAGGTCACTTAATTGAATGCAAAAATACTACAGTTTTCACGAGTCCTAAAGGAATTTCTTTTATAGTTTAGAATAGTGGTTAGCAAACAGCAGCTCATGAGCCACATGCAGCTCTTTGGCCTCTTGAGTGAGGCTCTTCCACAAAATACCACAGCCTGGGCAAGTCTATTTTGAAGACGTGGCATTAGAAGAAGTTTAAGTTTAAAAAATTCGACTCTCTGCTGAAACTGGTTTGGCTCAGTGGACAGAGCATTGACCTGTGGACTGAAAGGTCCCAGGTTCGATTCTGGTTAGGGGCATGTATCTCGGTTGTGGGCACATCCCCAGTGGGGGGTGTACAAGAGGCAGTTGATCAGTGTTTCTAATTCTCTATCCCTCTCCCTTCCTTTCTATAAAAAATCAACAAAATATATATTTTTATAAAAATTGGCTCTCAAAAGAAATTTCTATCGTGGTACTGTTGATATTTGGTTCTGTTGACTAATGAGTTTGCCGATCACTGGTCTAGAACAATAACTGGCACACATAACAATGAAATAACTTGATAATGAATCATCAAGGAAAGTTAAATCCTATGCTCTATGTTCTGTTTCAAAAGGCAAGAAAGCAATACAAATTTTAAAAAGGTATTTATAAAATAATAGTTAAACTATTAGTCAAACGGTTAAAATGTTTGCTCTAAATTCTCTTAGTTCCGATCACTCCTTTACCCTATGCTCTTGTCTACACTGAGATATTCTTCGAACTATATTATACCGTAGAATTTTTCTAGAGCTTGTGCTGTTGTTTTCCAAAGTGTGTGAGTCCATGTGTGTCTCCTGCCATCCAAATTAGACTGTGGATTTGTAAGCAGAAAGGCACCTTCTATTTATTTGATCTCCTCAATAATATAGAACTCTGATCATAGTCAAAGATTTAGTTTCCCTGTGAGAGCACACTCTCATGGGTAAGCAGTTACAATTTTTTGGGACAATAAACCCCCTTAGGACAAGGGAAGCATCATATTCCTACAAGAAATGAGCATGCATGACTCTCATCCCAATATATGCTATCCAATCTTTCCTGAAAGTTTTCCCTTCTCCTTGCCACCACCTATATATAAGAGACCAGGATTTCCTGAGGATGAAGACTTCAGTGCTCTGATAAAAATACAAATTGATTTGTACTCATACTTTAAAATCACATTGTAAGGTATAAGTGTCAAATCACTATATTGTACATCTGAAACTAACATAACCAATACAAGATTGTATACCAACTATACTTGAATAAAAACAATTTTTTTTAATCAAACCTTTGAGGGACCCAAACCTATATATTTTTTTTTAAATCCTCATCCAAAGATAATTTTTTGCCATTGATTTTAGAGAGATTGGAAGGAAGAGAGGGGAGAGTGAGAAACATCAATCAGTTGCCTCCCGCATGAGCCCTGGCTAGGACCCAAACCTGCAACCCAGGTACATGCCCTTGACCAGAATTGAACCCTGGAGTTCTAGCACCAGGAGAGAACTCCTCTATCCACAGAGCTACACTGACTAAGGCTTCAAGTCTACATTTTTACATGTATACTCCTCTAGAATAAGGTTTCAAGAATCACAAAGACACCAATTACTCACCTTCCCCCAGCTTGGCAAAGTCCTTATTTAGCAGTTCTTCAGCTGTGAGTTTGGAGAAATTGTCATCATCAAAGGGATTCCACGTAGAACCTTCTGAAGGATTATAAACGTTTTGCTGGGAAGTCCGAGGAGAGCCTGATGGAGTGGTGGTTGCAGACCTAGGTAAGTTCCCACCCCCACAAAATAAGAAGACATATAAAAGTTGAAAAGGTTCAACCTATTTTCTCTTTGTTTCAAGACCAAATTCTTTCCCAAGTCAAACCATTATTTTTTACAGTGGTTTTCTAAAAGGGCTTTTCATGGCAACTGGACAGCCTCCATAGACTCCTTTCCACTGTGTAAAATAAATGTTTCCATTTTCTTAATGATTCACTATCTCCCACTACTTCTTTAAGCTCTTGTTTAGATTTTTTGGTCTCATCTGGAAGTCCTTTCAATTCAAGATCCCAAAGCAACCTATTGTGCATCTTATGGTGCCCACTATAACCTACAATAATGGACTCCAGAGGGGTGGGACTGATGCCTGTTTAAGCTGCTTCCCATCTGTTGGATCTAACATGTATAGAACTATGGTCGCCTATCACAGTTAAAGAGAAATAAAAACCACTATCTTGTGTTTCTAGATACCATTACTTAATTTTATTCTAAATCTTTCTTGATGCCCTTTGTATTTAGCTAATGAGTTCAAGATTTTAAAAAATATATATTTTATTGATTTTTTTTACAGAGAGAAATAGAGAGGGAGAGTTAGAAATATCGATGAGAGAGAAACATCGATTAGCTGCCTCCTGCACACCCCCTAATGGAGATGTGCCTGCAACCAAGGTATATGCCCTTGACTGGAATCAAACCTGGAACCTTTCAGTATGCAGGGCGACGCTCTTTCCACTGAGCTAAACCAGTTAGGGCGAGTTCAAGATTTTTAACTTTAGAGTATATGGTTCCAAGAAAGCTGAGGGCCTGAAATTGCATTTACTCCACAAACATTCACTGCAATCTACATCTACTTTATATCAGACCTATAGCCAGTCACTGGATTTGCAAAGGTTGATTTAGACATAATCCTTGTCTTGGAGGAACTCTCAGGCTGTCAGCTAAATAAGATTCTTATAGACATACGAATAAATAATGATATTGCAATGGGATATGTGCACAACAAATTATAAATGACACCATAGGAAGGATTCATCATTGATCTTGATGAATAGATAAGCACCTCCTTAGTGGACAAGGAGGACAGTGCAGTTAAGGGAGAGGGCATAGCCTGAACAAAGCACTAGTGAAGACAGAGAATGACAAGTCCACCAATGTGATGCAATAGGTCTTTGGTCTGTTAACCAATGAGTTCAGACAGTATCCTACAGGCAACGGGGGGAGAGGGGATTGGGAGAGTGAGGAATGAAAGATTTTCAGCATGAAAACTTGGTCTTGAAATTACTCTGTAAAACATGGACTAGATGAGAGAATGGAAACAGTGACAAAATAAGAAATTAATTCTTAAAGTCAGTATGGTTTATGCACTACAGGCAAATTCAGTTTCTTATTAAGCACAGATGCATACCACTGCATATACATCCACACATAAACATATGCAAAGAATCATATAGCAATAGCCCACGGCAATCCTTGCCCACAAAATAAGAAGAATAAAGGAGAAGCATCACATACTTGGACTTATTGAGACTGGCCTCAGCTGCAGCTGCCTGGAGCAGCTGGGTTGATTTGCTGGCAGGGACCCCAAAGACTGCACTGTGGGTTACATCACTGAGAATCCGCCTGTGTCCAGCACGTTGGGTCTTGGGGGATGATGGAGGAGTGAGAGATCCGAGTTTCTGTCCCTGGATGGTAGGAGGTGGGGTTGTCTGAACTGTTGGCTGTTGCCTTACTGGGGCTTGTATCTGCTAGGAAGAGAAATGAAAAATGTTCCAAAACAAAGGAAAAAAAAACAAATAAACAGATTAACCTAACAAAAAATGCCACATGAGAGCTAACATAGAATTAAAATGGCTGAGTTTGTCATTAACATCCTGAAAGAAAAATAAACTAGGCTTTGACAACCTGAACTGCAACTTTGGGACACGGTATTTATCTGGTACTTATATATATATTTCAATCTTCATCAATGACAATATAAAGGGTAACCATATGCAATTTAGCCTAGAGCATAAAAATATAGAAGCTATTCTGATTTTTAATGGCTGCAGTTGGGTTACTGAACGATTTAGACTGCTTCCATTCTTTCGGCAAAGTAAGGTGGCCACAAACATCTATGGCACACAGCCATTTTCCTTTGTAGATTATTGCTTTAGATGGCTGCAGTGTACACTTTTGTTTTAATATATTTTTATTGATTTCAGAGAGGAAGGGAGAGGGAAAGAGAGATAGAAACATCAATGATGAGAGAGAATCATTGATCAGCTGCTTCCTGCATGCCCTCTACTGGGGATCAAGCCCACAACCCGGGCAAGTGCCCTTGATCGAAATCGAACCTGGGACTTTTCAATCCACAGGCTGAAGCTCTATCCACTGAACCAAACCAGCTAGGGCTGCAGTATATACTTTACATTCACTCACCTACTTCTCTAGGTAAATTATGCCAAGACTCATTGGAGAGAGAGATGGCCAAAGCTGGGAAGCTCTCCGTTCCTGGTATAAGCATGTTCTGCTCCTGTTCCCTCTCCACCCCCTTAACAACTACCACTGATTGCTAATTTCACTAATTATATTTATTGGCTCAACAAATCTATTAGGTCTACTTCCTCACTCATTTACACCAACAACTCAACTATCTATAAATCTCGGCATAGCTATTCCCCTTTGAGCGGGTACTGTAATTCTAGGATTCCGTCATAAGATAAAAGCATCTCTGGCATACTTCCTACCACAAGGTACTCCATTACCCCTTATTCCAATACTAGTAATTATCGAAACTATTAGCTTATTTATTCAACCTATAGCCTTAGCAGTACGACTAACCACAAATATTACTGCAGGTCATCTGTTAATTCACTTAATTGGAAGCGCTACTCTTGCCCTCATGGATATTAGTATGA
Source organism: Lasiurus cinereus (assembly GCA_011751065.1). Lineage (NCBI taxonomy): Eukaryota > Metazoa > Chordata > Mammalia > Chiroptera > Vespertilionidae > Lasiurus > Lasiurus cinereus. The sequence goes on along the minus strand of JAAGEH010000041.1, from coordinate 28,166,648 downwards.
CTACTGCCCTTATTACATTTATTATTTTAGTCTTACTAACAATATTAGAATTTGCAGTAGCCCTAATTCAGGCCTACGTTTTTACTCTACTAGCTAGCCTCTATTTACATGATAATGCCTAATGACCCACCAAACCCATGCATATCACATAGTCAACCCAAGTCCTTGACCCCTAACAGGGCGAATCTTTAAAGTAAAGGGGGGTGCGGTTTTGCCAGTACTAATAAATAGTATTTGGTCAAGACTAAATTAAATGAATTAAGTCTAGAGTCTCAGGGTATTATTATTCTTGTTTTTGGGGTTTGGCAAGAAATCATTAATAATATTCATGTGCAGGCTTAATGGGGGGTAAGGGAGGTTTGTGGAATAAATCAGGTGTGGTGTTTTGCTGTGCGTATACGTATGCGTATGCGTATGCGTATGCGTATGTCCCGAGACCAGTAAATATAATACACAACGCTTATTCTTATATGGCAGATAAAACATTAACTTATGTCCTACGCATCATTAAACGTTAGTCCTGGCACCTCATTATGAGGATGGAGGGTCTGCATTTAAAGTCCAGCTTGACTTGTAGGTGTGGGTTAGGGCCTTTGACGGCCAATGGTGAGTCCAAGCATCCCCAAAAATTAAAAAATACCAAGGGCATGGCACCACAGTTATGCCGCGGCATGGGCTGATTAGTCATGATTCCATCGAGATGTCTTATTTAAGAGGAACGGGTGGGCGATCTTAGTAGTATGTCCCTGAAGAAAGAACCAGATGTCGTTTACGACCCATTGGAGAAACCCCCACATGTTATGGGCCCGGGGCGAGAAGGGTGATACGTATTGGGCGGGTTGTTGGTTTCACGGAGGTAGGTGAATTAAGAGATTATTGTGTTGATGGATATTCGTGTTGAGGAGGATTAAATTGAATTGGGATGTGGTATGTACAATCACGCATATAATGTATTATGTAATATTAATAATATATTAATTATTTTTTTAACCCAAGGAACATGGAAAAGTTTCATAATTCATTCCCAAGAGAGTGGATACTTTTGTCCAGGGAAAGCAGAGAGAACCTCATAAGAAGTGTTGTCTGTAGGAAGTTGATCATCTCATCCCCCAGATAAGCATTTTATTATCACCCTGAACACAGATCAGGACTCTCTGTTCTGGCCCCAGCTCTGCTGCTATCAGTCTGTGTGTAATGATTGGGTAATGCCTTTCTAGGCTGGGCCTCAGTTTCCAATTCCATTAAGTGAGGGGACTGGACTAAATGAGTAAGATTTAAATTAGCGCCCTAGCCAGTTTGACACAGTGGATAGAGCATTGCCTGCGGACTAAAGGATCCCAGGTTCAATTCCAGCCAAGGTCACATGCCTAGGTTGCGGGCTTATCCCCAATCCCAATAGAGAGCATGCAGGAGGCAGCCAATCCATGATTTTCTCTCATCATTGATGTTTGTATCTCTCTCACCTCCTCTCTGAAATCAATAAGAAATATATATTTTAAAAAAAGAAAGAAAAAAAGATCTCTATTAGCTACATCATATGGTAATTTTTTTAAAAAGCCGTTTTTCATTTAATAAGAGGAACTTCATCTCTTATTAAAAATACAGAGAGTAGCTATCTACTTCACTCCTAGAGTTGTTTCAGAAACCAAAGTATAAAGACACTGAACACACACTTAGCTGAGACTTGAAGACAATCTACTTACGGCACTGCTTCCTTTGAAGGGATGTAGGTTTTCTGGTTTAAGATGGGCCACAAAACTCTAATAGAACTCAGTCCTCAAAAAGATGGTTTCCTATTGTTCATCTAATAGTTAGACTTCTCTGGGAATAAGGCAGTAGCTGTTATATTCTATTGGCTGGGTATGCAAAATGTCTTTTTCTATCACTATAAAATTATCTATTACTATCACTCAGAAAACTGTGAGTACAAAATCAAGGGCACTTATTAAAGGCCAAAACAAAATGTGTTTGAGGATGTTGACACAGTAGAGGTCTATCAGGAGAGGATATAGTGATTCTGATGCTATATTCAGCCATTATCTAAAAGTGGACATGCTCAATTTCTATACTGGCAATTGGGCTCGAACAATACAATTGGTGTCCAAAGGGATTAGGCCATGGCAAATGGGCCAGGCAAGCAGACCCTCTTGAAGGGTGCTGTATGGTACACTCGATTGAGGTGGCCAGTAATGTTGTCTAAGACAAAGAATAAACACAATACTGTCAGGACTCAGAGTAAATGTGGGGGTTCGTATGAACCTTCAAAGACAGAAAAGGCCAAAATGGCCAAATTGCCCCTAGAGGAAGGGAAAAGGACTAATTCTAATCCTACCTAGGTCCTAGGCTGCTCAACACAGGAGACAATGAACAGCTCTTTCTGTCAGCCTAATTTCAAAGTAATAAATTAAATATTCATCTTCATCAGTAGCCTAGAGTTGTTTTTTAAAAAACCTCTACCAGAGGGAGAATCCAAGATGGCAGCATAGGTAAACACCTACACTGCTGCCTCGCACAACAATTTCAAAACTACAATTAAAAGACAGAACGGACATCATCCAGAACCACAGGAAAGCTGGCTGAGTGGAAATTCTACAACTAGAAGGAAAGAGAGAGGCTCACAGAGACCCAGAGGAACTGTAAGAAGCTGAAGTACGGAGACGTGCGCGTGGAGAGAGCGGGTGCCGGAGAACCTGGCTGGCTTTCTCTGGCAGGACGGAGACAGAGACTCTCAAAGGCACTGAACTCCTTATCCTACGACACTAAACCCCAGATCCATCCAAAACTTATACGGGGGTAGTTTGGACTGTGAAGGGTGAAAAGTGCACGGAAATTTAGGGGAGTTGCAAAGGATCAGAAGTCTGCTGGCACGCACGGCACTGCGCACAGAGGACCGACTGCTGATTGTGCCACTGGCTTTCAGGAGTGGGTGGGAGACAGACCCGCCCAACTGTGCCACTTCTAACTCCACTAAACCCCAGTTTCGGGCAAAACCCTGGGGACCCAGACTTGTGTGGTCCCAGAGCATAGGGGAGCCGGAGGAGCAGCAGTCTAAAGGCACTGCGAGAGAGTGCACGCGCACACAGGGACTGCTCCAGCGATTACTCAGTCATGTGAGACTCAGAGGCCGTGGAGGGCAAGGTGGTCCCTTAAGCCCTGAGACTCCACCCATCCCAAGCTCAACAGAGAGGCTTTTGCAGTTTTTCAAGTCTTGTATCATAAGCTGAATCCAACACAGATGTTCTCCTAGCATTGTGAAAATGCCGAGACAAGGGAAGGGATCACAAACAAAAGAAATGGAGGAAAACAAACGACTGGATATAGAGTTGAAAACCATGCTTATAAGGTTTTTCAAGAACATCCTAGAAAAGTTGGATAAAGTTAGCGAGAGCCAAGAGGAGATGAAAAAGGACCAACTAGAGATGCAAAAGATCCAACTAGAGATGGAAAAGGACCAACTAGAGATGAAAAAGGACCAACTAGAAATTAAACATACACTGACTGAAATAAAAAATATTATACAGAGACCTAACAGCAGACTAGAGGAAGGCAAGAATCGAGTCAAAAATTTGAAATATAAAGAAGCAGAAAACACTCAACTGGAAAAGCAAGAAGAGAAAAGAATCCAAAAATGTGAAGATAATGTAAGGAGACTCTGGGACAGCTTCAAGTGTACCAACATCAGAATTGTGGGGGTGCCAGAAGAAGAGAGAGAAAGCAAGATACTGAAAACCTATTAAAAGAAATAATGACTGAAAACTTCCCACATCTGGTAAAAAAAATAGACTTACAAGTCTAGGAAGCACACAGAACTCCACATAAAAGGAAACCAAAGAGGACTACACCAAGACACATCATCATTAAAATACCAAGAGCAAAAGACAAAGAGAGAATATTAAAAGCAGCAAGAGAAAAACAGTTTATTACCTACAAGGGAGCACCCATACGACTGTCAGCTGATTTATCAACAGAAACGATGCAGGCCAGACGGGAGTGGCAAGAAATACTCAACGTGATGAATGGCAAGAACCTACAACCAAGAATAATCTATCCAGCAAAGCTAACATTCAGAATTGAAGGGCAGATAAAGAGCTTCACATATAGGAAAAAGCTAAAGGAGTTCATCAACTCCAAACTAGTATTATATGAAATGCTGAAAGGTATTCTTTTAGAAGAGGAAGAAGAAAAAGATAAAAGACAAAAAATTATGAATACATATCTATCAACAAGTGAATCTAAAAATTAAATGAATTAAAAATTTGATCAACAGAATAAACTGGTGAATATAATAGAATCAGGAGCACAGAAAGGGAGTGGATTGATAATTCTCAGGGGGAAAGGGGTGAGGGGTGTACAGGGAGAGACTGGACAAAAATCATAGACCTGCCGAGACTGGTTTGGCTCAGTGGATAGAGCGTCGGCCTGCGGACTGAAAGGTCCCAGGTTTGATTCCGGTCGGGGCATGTACCTTGCTTGTGGGCACATCTCCACAGTGGGGTGTGAAGGAGGCAGCTGATTGATGTCTTTCTCTCATCGATGTTTCTGACTTTCTATCTCTCTCCCTTCCTCTCTGTAAAAAATCAATAAAATATATTTAAAAAAAAAACATAGACCTATGGATGAGGTCAACGGGAGGAAGGTAAGGGTAGAGGGAGGGGTGGGAGCCGGGTGGAGGGGAGCTATGGAGGGGAAAAAAGAGAAACAAATGTAATAATCTGAATAATAAAGATTTAATTTAAAAAAATAAAAAATAAAAAAAATATAAAACCTCTACCATTTACCAAATACCTCATCCAGTTCTTGAATATATCAAGAAAAGATCAAATATTTTAACCACAAGGTGGGCAATCAGTCAAGTTCTAGGCCAAAGGCTCCCATACCAGCTGCTACAGTCTGGCTGATACTTACCGTTGGCTCCTGGGCAGGAGACTGCTGCGGGGCTGCGACTGGCTGAGCCTGGGGCTGCTGTACTGCTGCAACAGCAGGCTTCTGCTGCACAGCGGCCTGCTGAGTCAGCAGCTGTTGCTGATGCAGGTTTGTGGCCAGCTGCTGTTGCTGCTGCTGTTGCTGCTGCTGTTGTTGCTGCTGGTAAAAGTTCTGTATCAGCTGCTGTTGAGAGCTTCCTTGGGACACCACAGGGAACTGGGCAATTGCTGGTTGCTGGGTTGCTGGGTGTACTGCCTGAAACTAAACAGGAGAAAGGAGCAAGAAATGAGGAGATGAATAAAAATTTGTCGCAGTAACAACTAAGACGGTGATGAAGTCAAAGGCAAAGGAAGGCAGAAGTCTTGTAACTTGGCCTGAAACTTCTGAGGGGAACCTGAAACAAACAGAGCAGCACCTTACAATGCCAGACTCCATCCACTACACTATGCTGCCACCTGCACTGCAGACCAGCTCCCATGTGGGCTTCTATGCCACACCTGAGGGTGTCCATCTCATTACACGTCTGTGACTCCATACACTGGAGTGGAACAGAAGCTAATAAATGATCTCCCAATCATAGAAGTAATTCTCCTCATAAAGGGATTTGGAAGTAGCCAAGATTAAAATTCTTCCCTAGATGAACAGGATGAAGCAATGATGGCACTGAAAAACAACAACAACAACAAAAAAAACCTAAATGTTAACCCAACTATTAAAGTCATCTCTTTCTGAAAATTATTTCCCACTCTCTCTATCTTTACTAACTCTCCAACTTTAAACATTCAAAATAGTCAGATTATTACACTTAATGACATTTTATTATATATTGGTAATGAATTGTGTCAAGTTATAGTCTCTTATAAGCATCCTAAAAATAAAGAAACTTCTTTTCTGTCTTCCTTCTACCCACTAAGGACTATGTGCTAGGCACACAAATAGAGCTCAAAAAAGGGCCTACTGATGAACAAAACTCCAAGATCTTGTCTTTTAATATCCCAAATAGTTTACTTCATTATAGAGCTAACTGACAGGATACTGTTTGCCTAATGAGGTAAAGTTAAAGGGTTAGTAAAGAAGCAGATGTCAGTAAATAGCTGCCTATTTATAACTGTAAAATGCTGGAAACAACCAAATGTCTATCAACAGGAGACTGATTGAATAAACTATCCTATATATCCAGCTCTCTAGTTGTAAATAGGAATGAGGACTATTTCTATATATGGGATGAAGAGGAAAGAATTTTGCAGATTTAACTTTGAAACTATGTAAATATTTTACATGTTTGCAAAACAAAATTAAACCAAAATTTAAAAATCAATAACTAAAAATCAAAAGCAAAATGAAGGAAAGAAACCCATGTGTCAAATTAATAGCCAAACTCCCCAGAAAATAATACGCTAAATATTCTAAGGGTAAAGAGGACAAAGAAATCTTAAACTATTTTCAGTAATCCTATTGGTACTGTTATCTTGAAACTATAAATCAAATAAGTCACATGTTAATGTTATTAGGAATCAAGACTTCAATTAGAAAAATCTATCTATTTATATAAAAGCCTAATGCGCTAATTGTTCCTTCAACCTTTGACCAGTCTCTATGATGGCACACTGACCACCAGGGGGCAGATGCTCTGACCGGTAGGTTAGTTTGCTGCTGCAGTCAGGCTAATCAGGACTGGGCAAGACTGACCAGATACACCCTGGAGCCAACTTCCCACAGTCCCTTCACAGCCTCTAAAATATTTATTCTAATTAATTTCCTTTCAATGTGCACAAATCCATGAATTGGGCCTCTAGTACAAATATCAAATCTAAGAAGTTAAACAAAAATACTATAATTATACATCTGAATTAGGAATATAAATTTGAATTCATGGTATATATCATATTAAGAAAACAAAATTTATCTCCTAACTACTGTCCACTGAGAAGTTCTAAAAACAATAATCTATTAGCAAATGAATATCCCTAGCACCAAAAATGTGGTTTCTAAAGACCATTTCCATGAAAAAAAAAAGAAGCTCCTTAGAGAAATGGCTTATTTCAGGTTAAGGGTAAAATGAGCCTGGAACAGTTTGTTACAATGAATAATAAGGAAACCATAAAGACTACTGGAGTCCCAGCCAAAGAATCTAGGAGCCAATTTGAAGACTTTCCCTGGACAAAGTTGGGATGCTTTGAGCATCAAAATAAACAAAATTTTAAAAAACTACATTGTATGGACACATATCAAATATGTTAAAGATCTACAAGTTCATAATGATACTAAACAAAAACCTCATTATTTACCTTTGGATGATACTAAGAACAAACTCATTCTGAAACTGGTAAGAACAGGAAAAGAATAAATTTTTCTGCCTTTTCTGTATAAACAATACCTTAGGGTAGTGATCGGCAAACTCATTAGTCAACAGAGCCAAATATCAACAGTACAAAGATTAAAATTTCTTTTGAGAGCCAAATTTTTTCAACTTAAACTTCTTCTAAGAAATAGACTCGCTCAAGCCATGGTATTTTGTGGAAGAGCCACACTCAAGGGGCCAAAGAGCCGCATGTGGCTCGAGAGCCGCAGTTTGCCAACCATAGCCTTAAAGTAATAAAAGAGTTGATAAAAAAAATTTTATAGATAAATTCCAACCCTTAAATGAAGAGGAAATGCTAGAATATTATAATTTTGCCATCCCTAATGAATTAATAGACTTAGGAAATGATTAGCAATGACTGCTAAGCTGATGGGAAACATCATGGATCAAATGGACAACACCAAACCCACTTATTGATCTTAATATTATTAAAAGAGAGGACAACCAGACATATGCCCCTGATGTGATATAACCAGAAAAACAAAGATCAAACTGAATGGAATATTGAGCAAGCCTCAGGAAATTACCAGTTTACACAGGGGATGGAGAAACATATTAAACATCACCACAGGGATGCCATCAGCCAAATCCAGAAAAATTCTACAGGACTTAATAACTAACTAACTAACTAACTAAATACATACATACATACATACATACATACATACATACATACAACGGGGAAGGTACCTATGGTTAAAAGGAGACTTAAGCCCTAACCGATTTGGCTCAGTGGATAGAGCGTCAGCCTGCACACTGAAGAGTCCCAGGTTTGATTCTGGTCAAGGGCATGTATTTTGGTTGCGGGCACATCCCCAGTAGGGTACGTGCAGGAGGCAGCTGATCGATGTTTCTCTCTCATCAATGTTTCTCTCTATCCCTTTCCCTTCCTCTCTGTAAAAAACCAATAAAATATATGTTTTTTAAAAGCAGACTTAAAAGATGAAAGATATAGTACTAGTTATAAAATGAATATGTTCAAAATAAAATATGTGAAAAATATAAGAAAATATAATGGGGAAAAAATCACACTAAATACAATATGTGGACTCTGGATCCTGATTCAAACAAGTCAACTTTCATTATGAGACATGATAAAGGGCCATTTGATAAGAAATTGTTATTTTTGTTTCAGTATGATAATGGTATTGTAATTACGTGTGAGAGAGGCAGGGGGAAAAAGTTCTTAAAAATTAGCTCCCTTCCTGAAGTTCCTCAGTCAGGTGAAGAATTCCCAAGGCCTGAGAAGAAAGGTGAAAGGGGCAGCGTGATCCTGTGATTGCTCTGCTCTATATCTAGGAGAAGCAGTGGTAAGATCATAAATGGGTCAGTCTTCCCAAGGCCTCGCAAGGCAGATCTCTGTACCTAGAGGGTCTTTTCACAGTGATGACTGGGATATGCAATGCAAAGGTCACACTCTGACCACCTTACCTGTTGAGGCTGTGTCTGTGGCGGCTGCTGCTGCTGCTGCTGGTAAAATGTGCCTGCTGGCTGCTGTGATGGTGGTGGCGGCTGTTGCTGTTGCTGCTGCTGCTGCTGCTGCTGCTGCTGCTGCTGCTGCTGCTTGAGGAAGAGTTGTTGCTGGTGCTGGGGTGTGGCCTGGGCCTGAGTGGGCAGACCCTGGGTGGGAGTGGAAGGTGTCTGTTGTGGGGTGGGTGGAGCCTGTGGCTGCTTGGGTTGGGATTGTGGTAGAGGTTGACTGGCTGGCGGCTGAGTTTTTGACTGGGGAACACTGGCTAAAAGACCAGGCTGATTGCTGGGTCCTGCAATGAGAATAAATTCCATGTAAGGGCTCAATACTATTCCAAAAACAACTTCCCTTCTTGCCAAAATAAGAAAGAGAAGGTGATAAGTGGACAAATAACCCCCAAATCCATGTGCTCCTTACTGTCTTTGTATCTGGAATGTCCTTTCTTCTTGCTAATCTATGTGCTTTTTAAAAAGTGTATTTTTATTGATTTCAGAAAGGAAGGGAAAGGGAGAGAGAGATGGAAACAGCAATGATGAAAGAGAATCATTGACTGGCTGCCTCCTCCATGCCCCATGTTGGGGATAGAGCTCACAACTCGGGCATGTGCCCTGACCAGGAATTGAACTGTGACCTCCTGGTTCATAAGTCGATGCTCAACCACTAAACTATGCCAGCTGGGCTGCACTTCTTATTTTTCAAAAACAATGTTCAGCAAACAATTCTATATTTGCCTCCTTCAAAAAGCTTCCCTTTATCAACCATCCCATTGAGTCAATTACTCCTTTAGCCAGCATCCTGATAATCTACAAATTCAACTAGCCTTTGATGCTACTGTATATAAATACAATCTTTGTACTTGTTGTCATTCTGCAGAATAAAAGCATTCTTTGATGTTTATATATAGGTTGCACAAATCTAGTCTGACTTCCTTGTAAGTAAATGGCTACCAAATTCACCAAAAACAGCTTCCTGGTAAGGGAAGTGATGGCTGAATTCAGTTCTTGATAATTTGGATCGATGCTCTTTATGAAACAAAACTTAGTCACCTAAGCACAGAGTAGTGACAGATACTTCAAGAGACAGAATCAAAGAAGCAATTCCTCTATATCTAAAAGAGGTGTGTCTTGGTCTTTAGAGTCAAAGAAAAGTTTATGAAATAAAGAGGTAGGTATGGGATGAATGGACCAAGCCACAAAATTAGAGCCAAGACCAGAAAAAATAGAGACAACAGGCTTCAGGGGTCTTGGTGATCCCCTGCAGAATTCAATGACCGGCCTCCCCTTTCACCAGCCTCCTGTCATATAATTTCCATGGCAGCTCATCTCTTGGTCCTTAAGGAAAACCATTCATCTTTTTTTAATCCTCACCTGAGGATATGTTTTTAAATTGATTTTTAGAGAGAAAGGAAGAGGGGGGGAGTGAGAGGGAGGGAGAAAAAAAAGAAGGGAGGAAGGGGGAAAAGGGAGAGAGGGAAGGAGGCGAAGAGGGGAGGGAGGGAGGAAGAACAATAGGTTGCCTTCTGTAGGAGACTAGACCAGGGCTCAAACCCTCAACCAAAGTATGTACCCTGAACAAGAATCGAACCTGCAACCTTTTAATGTACACACTGGCACTCCAACCAACTGAGCTACCTGGCCAGGACAGAAAACTATTATTCTTTATGTGGCTCTGTATTCCATTCCTGAAGCAAAATCAGACTTTCCAAGACTTCTCATTATTCAGGATAACAAAGAGGTGTACCAAGTTTTAAAGCACCTAGGAACTGACCTGCAGCCTGAGGTGGGGGCTGAACTGTGGCCCTCTTTCGAGGTGTCAGGGCTGGCTGAATGGGAAGGATTCCTGGGTTTGGCTGAGTCTGCCCAGCTTTAGGCCTCTGGCGTGGTGCAATGGACGTCTCTGTAGTGGGAATGGGATCTGTCAGTCTAGAAGAGGAAAAAAAAAAAACACAAAGATTCATATTAATGTGTGAGAAAACAGGGGTGGGGCAGAGTACATGATGTATTAGCTTTGTTCTCCACACTCATCCAAACCTTCTTGATCTGTTTAATCAACATTTCCCAGTGGACATTCTGTATTACTGGATGTTATAAATAAAGGTTTCATGGGAAAATGTTTTAATATTTCAGCAGAACCTTTCATGTGTATAGAGATCCTCAAAGAAAGCACTGTATAGAATGCAGTGTTTCTTAACTCTATTTGACCTTGTGGTCCTTTTACCTAACACTTCCTGGAATTTCCCAGAATACACTTTGGGTGATGATGCAAACAGGGGTTTGAAGCAGGTGTTTCAGATGTAGAAGGGACTCAAACTTGGTTAGAACTAGCTGTCAAAATGGTCTCTCTACCACAAAAAGCATGCAAATAAATTAATCCAATAAGGCAATTAAAAAAATAAGTAAATAATTCAAGTTGAAGTATTTGGGAGTGTGACAGGAACTCCATTCCCTCCAATACACATATTTGTTTTTTCCCATGGTAATATAATATTTATTTCGGCATATAGCCACCTATAGTAAAAAACAAATTGCCCAGTCTCTCTTATAATCAGGTGTGGCCATGTGTTCAAGTTCTGGCCTTACATGCGATATACACTGATTGTTATGTGGCAGTTGCTAGAAACCTTAAGAAATAACTGGTACATGCCCTTTTTCTCTCTTCTTCTTTGGTCATTCCTTGATCCTGCTGCTTGGAACAGGGATGCTGCCATATTGGTCCATGAGGTTATGGCCACAGCCTGAGGGATGGTAGAGTGGTGAGCATGAAGAAGCCCGGGCATCTGAGAACTTTGTGGATCAGAACTACACTATCAGCCCTGGACTATTTACTCCAGACTCTATTTACTTAAAGAAAAAAGTAAACATTATCTTATATAAGCTGCTATAATTTTGAAGTTTCTGTAAGTCAGAACCAAATCTAACCCAAATTAATATGGGGAGGACTGCTGCATGGTCTGCCTTCTTCTTGTGATGGTGACTTACATTCATTAGAGCAGTTTAGGTAGCTGGCCAACTCAGATCAGAGTGGTTGTCCTTTGAAAATGTACTTTAAGGAGTATAGTTGACTGCAGTTAAGGCCAAAATAAACGAGCTTCATGGATATTTCCAAAATATGCCACCACAGCCTCCATGAAATGCAAAACAGGAAGCAAAGCGACTGGCCTCATGTCCTTCCCTATGACATACCTCCATGGCTTTTCACTAGTATCCTGCTAGAGCAGTGACTTTTCAACCTTTTTTCATCCATGGCACATGTAAACCAATTATTAAAATTCTGTAGCACACCTAGAAATATATTACATTTTTGACCGATCTGACTAAAAAGTAATTTTGATTCATTTGATTCATACCAAATGGCTGTTGTTGTATCGGCTGTTGTCATTTTTTTTTTTAACTTGACAATCTAAGGCAAAAGAGGTCAGTACCCCCTATCTAGTCAGGTATTGCATGTTTTTAAAATTTCTGCAGTACAATGGCTGAAAATCACTGTGCTAGAAAGAAGCTCTTATGCGAGGGAAAGAACAGGTAATATAAAAGTGATCACATTTGGGGAGGTAATAATATGGGACAGGGAGGTGAAAAGGGAAATGGGACAGATGTTGAGAAAGGTATAAGAAAGATAAAGCCAAGGGTCAGAACTTAAACAGATTTTAGTAGAAAAACAAATGTTAAAAACTCCCACACTGGACTTCTCCTCAGGGTAATAATATCTTAGAGACACTGGGATTTAGAATCAAAGAAATTATACTTGAGTACTAGCTCCATACCTACCAACTGTATAACAATGGGCATATCATTTAACCTCTTTTACCCTTGGGTCCCTTGTGTGTAAAATGGAGAAAACAATACCTACACATCATGAAGCAGATGTGAACATCAAATGCAACAATGACTGTGAAACCATTTTATAAAATGCAGAGTGTTTAAACTATCAGTTTGTATTAATCTCAATATGCTGCAAAAAAACGCAGACTGAGAAACCAGGAGACCTGACTCTAAGTTGTCCTCTCTGGGTGATCTTGGGCAAATCACTTAAGGTACAGAGTATAAAGAGTGTGGATGCTGGAGGTCTGTTCTTTTACTAGCCCCCATAGTGATTAACTGCCTTGGGCAACTTACAATTCTGAGTCTGTTTCCTCATCCATAAAGTGATAACAACAACAACCTCATAAGTTTGTTTTAAAGGGAGGTGGTAAAGCTATCTTATTTATGTAAAGTACCTAGTACGGTATCCTATCTAATAAAAGAATAATATGCAAATTGACCATACCCCCACTACACCCACCAGCCAATCAGAGTGAGTATGTAAATTAACCCAGCCAAGATGGCTACGGCCACAGGGAGAGGAGAGAGGTTTGGCTTGCCCCTGGCAATGGAGGAAGCCAAGCTTTACAAACACCCTGTTGGGCCCAGGCCTCCTCTTAAGACAACAAAGTTTCAATGGCTGTGTGAGCAGAGGGCTTGGCTCTGCTCCAGGCTACAAAGTTTCAATTGTAGAAGATAAATAAATCCCAGATACCCGAACTCCGGTTGGGTCACTGAGGGGTGTGGCTGGCCTGCAAACTACCACAGGCCCCTGCCCAGGCCACCCCACACCCCAAAGGAACACCCACACTGATCCAGGATACCCTTCAGGGCAAACCAGCTGGCCCCCATCTGTGCACCAGGCCTCTATCCTATCTAATAAAAGAGTAATCTGCAGATTGACCATCACTCCAACACACAAGATGACTGCCCCCATGTGGTCAAAAGATTCTGCCCCCATGTGGACACAAGATGGCCACCACAGATGGCCAGCAGGGAAGGGCAGTTGGCAGGTACCAGGCCTGCAAGGGACGGCAGTTGTGGGTGATCAGGCCAGCAGGGAGGGAAGGGGTAATTGGGAGGGACCAGGCCTGTAAAGGAGAGCAGTTGGGGATGACCAGGCTGGCAGAGGAGGGAAGTTGGGGGTGACTGAGCCTGTAGAGAACGGTAGTTGGGGGGACCCAGGTCTGTAGAGGAGGGCAGTTAGGGGTGACCAGGCCTGCAGGGGAGGGCAGTTAGGGGTGACCAGGCCTACAGGGGAGGGCAATTAGGGGCAAACAGGCTGGCAGGAGAGCAGTTAGGCTGTCAGGGGAATGGTTAGGGGGTGATCAGGCTGGCAGACAGAAGCGATTAGGGGCAATCAGGAAGGCAAGCAGGTGAGCATTTGGGAACCAGCAGTCCTGGATTGTGAAAGGGATGTCCAACTGCCCATTTAGGCCTAAACAGGCAGTCAGAAATCCCTCAAGGGGTCCCAGATTGGAGCGGGAGCAAGCTGGGCTGAAGGACACCCCCACCCCCTATGCATGAATTTTGTGCACCGGTCCTCTAATTTGGTATATAAGATGCCTCAATGAATGGTGGCCACTTTAAAAAGAGTTAGAAAGAAAAATGCACTTATTAGGATTGGGGAATAAATACAAAAATGCAAATGAAATTATTGTAAATTAGGATGATTTAGATCAAAATCTCTTGTCTGTGTATTCTCACAGCATTATTGAGGTCCATACAAACTAACAGTTTAGGCACTCTAAAGTTTATAAAACAACTGCACAGCCATTTATGCATTTGATGTTCACATCTGCCTTATGACATTAGGTACTATTTTATCCATCTTCACAACAGAGTACCACTCAAATGCTAATTGTTGTTATAATTTTTACAAATGTGTGTGCTTTGTGGGAAGAGATCCTTGCTTAGCTCAGTACATATCATGTTTGGATCTAGTACATAGGCCATAAACCCAAATACTAAGCTATTAAATTAGTCCCAGAAGCAATTCCCAGAGGTGAGCATTGCAGACTTAAGCAAGACATAAACAGACTGCAAAGTAACAATATGAATATAGTTTGCTAAATTTGTTAAAAACCAAAGTCTCATTATAGCCACAACTGCAGGCATTCTATAAATATTCAATAATTTTTTAAAACGTACAAGTTATTTTACTGTTCTATAAAAATTCCCATATTTCCACCTAAGGTATTTTGTTGATAATTTGCTGCTAAAGTTTCCTTGCCATGGGAGTGTGGTAGAAAAATAGAGGGGTATAAACATCTCTGGAACTATCCTTAGAATTTTCCATTGGGAAGGTAGAGCAGTCATGAGGATGTGTCCTGCAGACCTTCAGATACAAGGGGTATGAAAGACCAAGCATCCCAGCTGCTGTGCTCCGAAATCCACTGCTACTGTTGTGTTTGCCCTGAGGCTATGCTTCCCATAGGCTGCCTCTAGTCTTAATATCCATTAAGGCAGACCAGGTCCTGGGTCATAGGAGTCTCCTCTGGTAGTGGACTTTGACTTGAGGATTCGCTTTGGTGAACTTTCCTTAAATTGTGTGGCAATTTTTAGGTCACTTCCACCAACTTTCTCTTCCCTCTCTCTAGATCAGACTTACATCGCCTTCTGATGGCTCCTCTAGCCTTCCCCAGCTCACTCCCTATTTTCTCTCTCAGGTATTTCCCCAAATAAAATACTAGCTTCTTTAGTCCTCTCTTATCATCTGTGTCTTGGAAGACTCTAGGTTTCACAGAATATGATTAACTAAGATCCACAGGTTCTTTGATTGTTTCATAGACTCAGTGCTTTGACTTGTACTTTCCTAATGTGGCCAGGGCCTTCGTGAGTAAAAAGGAAAGGAAGGTAGAGGATTAGGGTGCTGAAGGAGGCTAAACAAAGGCCAGGACATCTGTTTAGGACACTCTTATATTATTAATATTTAAAGTCTGCTATTGCCTCATCTCTGAATGCTCCTGTGCCTAATTCCAAGCAAGGGAAACAGCTGTAGAGTTTTTCATTCGCTTTCAAATGTAGATCACTGTTTTTCATTATATTCCTCCTTGCACTCCCAAAGCATAGCTTCTGCCTGCAGGAGATAGAGCTTACTTTCTTGTGTTGGGCAGCCTCTTGGCCATGGCAGTAGAAGAATCAAGAAATACAAAGCACCTTCTCTCCCCTGCTACTGAGGCAACGGAGCACAACAGGTACTCACTGAGGCATTGCTTACCTGGCCTTTGGCTGGGTCTTCTTTGCAGCTGCCTCGCTGGCTTTCACTGGCTCAGGAAGCTTTGTAGGAATGGGAGAGTTCTATAGAATTGAAAGAAAATTTTTAAAAAGAACATAATATATTTCTTTGTAAAAGAATGACCACCATGATTAGGCTGATGGAAATATGTGTTGGGTTTTTCCAGAGTGGCTTCTAGACCCTGATCTCTGGTTGAGAGAAGGGAAGTTTACCAAAAGCATATCCCATTAGACTCAGCCCCAGTCAGAGGGGACAAAGTATCTGAGAAGAGGACAGAGCAACCCCCCTGGCAGCACATTCCCCTGCCATCATTTTCAACCTTTTTTTAAAAAAAAATATGTTTTTATTGATTTTTAGAGAGAGGGATAGAGAGATAGAGACATCCATAAGAGAGAGACCCATCATCAATCAGCTGCCTCCAGCATACACCCTCACAGGGGATTGAGCATGCAACCCAGGCATGTGCCCTGACCTGGAATTGAACCCACCATCTCTTGATTCCTGGGTTGGCTGATCAACCACTGAGCCATGCTGGCCGGGCCATTCTCAACCTTTTATATAGCTAGGTCACTGGGGTTTGATGTCAGTACCCTTCTTTCCATAAAGCACAAGTTAGAAGTGAGGTTATGATAGGGATGAAAAGAGATGTCTGTGACTTATATTACTTTTTAAAAACTTTTAAAATATTTTTATTGATTTCAGAGAGGAAGAGAGAGGGAGAGAGAGATAGAATCATCAATAATGAGAGAGAATCATTGATTGGCTGCATCCTGCATGCCCCACACTGGGATTCAGCTTGTAACCCGGGTATGTGCCCTGACTGGGAATCAAACTGTGACTTCCTGGTTGATGCTCAAGCACTGAGCTACACTGGCTGGGCTTTATTACTATGTATTTAAGTTCTCACTAGATATTAGAGAAGTCAGAGCTGACTACTGTGCCCAACCTTCTAGTTAGAATGCTGGAAGAAAACCACAGCCACAGTATGTCTAATTGCTGAGCCATAGGCACATCAGGCACTAGTCAGTCCACAAGCCATGCTGAACTCCTTAAGCTTGGATTCTGCACCATCCATCCAACACCGTCTCTTCAGGGAGCACTAGCTGTCCCTAACCACAAGACCACTGTTTACTAATGCTGAGCAAGCACCAAATGACTTGAGACTTGTGAAGCTGACTTATACATGTTAAGTGCCTGGCCTGTTCTGTCTTCCGGATGGAGAGTGTAGTGTCAGTCACCGGTGACTGACAGGGTGCTTAAAGTATTAAAAACTGGTTACGAATCTGAATGCTTTCAATTATATTTCATATTATTTAACTTTATGAATGGGAAAATGGGATAGTAAAAGAAAACACCGTCATGTTAGATTACTGTACAGCTTCCCATTTATTCTGGGAAAGATGACAAACAAAATATTAGTAATGAACCTGGCTTTTAAGAGAATGTCTCATTTCCTTCACATTTTTAGGTGGGGGGAATTTCTGCAGAAAATGTCTCCTCCCTTCTCTTTCACCCACCAAGTGTTTCTTTCCCAAGGGAGAAGGTGTAACATATTTTACTGATAAGACTAGGAGAAAAAGGTGAGCTTGTTTGGCTCCCTATGCTCTCCCTCCTTTACCGAAGAGCCTCTCAGGAATCAGGTGCTCACTGCTTAGTCATGAGGCTCTTATGTTAGGGAACTGGTCAAGCTCTGTTCTCAGACTCAATCTTATTAGTGATAAAGCAATATTCTGAGCTCCATCCGAATGACTGCCACATCTCCAAATGTGGGAGTGAAAGTGGAATGTTATTTATCAGCTCCCAAAATGACATTAGAAGTTCATTATTGGAGAAGCAGGCAAGAAACTTTCAGATCAGAACTTGAGATGGCATCCATTAGTATAACATTCAAGAAAGTGGAATCATACTATGACCAGATAAATATGCCAAGACTGTAATAAAAAGGGTGTTTTCAAGAACTATACTCTGATTCTAAGAATACAGAATTTAGAATTAAAAGTGCAGAAAACATTCTGATGTGTGGAGAAGGTAGAGGAAAAGGAGTGTGAATCACAAGTGGCCAAAAGCAGAAGCAAAATTAAGGATGCAGTGAAGGAGAAAAGGGACAAGGGGCTTCAGTTCCAATTGGTGTGGCAGCACGTCCAAGCCTTGTCTCAGGAAAGCAGCTGCATTACCATCTCTAGGTAAATAGAATAAGCTCTTAGCGAACTATGAAAATCAGTAAGGCCATAGTTTGGTCAATCTTCACCCAAAGTGTTCAACTTGATCTCTAGGGTTTTTTGTTTTTCCCCAGTGAAATTACCTCAGTTTTATAATTAAATTCTACGGGATAAATGTATTCTGTTCTATAGCAATTGCTTCCTAGCAACTTGCTTGAATGAGCCCTACTAGATAAAGCAAGGGGAATCTATATTCATTAAACAGCTGATTAACACCCCAAGAATCCTAGATGACAATTAATAATGTTTACTTCCCTTAAAAAGTACCTTTCACATACCTGAACATTTGGAATTGGGCATTCTTTCTTGAGTAGTTTAAATGAGAAATAGGAGACCTGGTAAATATCCGGCCTTTTGTCAGGGTCTGGTTCCAACATATATCCTAAGAAAAACAAATGTTGTCTCATTTAGTAATATCCTAGCCGTTATTACATTAGCTAGGAAGCAATCTTTTTTCCTCATAAAAGTCCAATTTGTCCTTTTCCTCCGTTCTCAGAAAGGGAAGTTAGCACTTTCCTAAAATTTTAAATATCTACAAGAAAACAACAAAGTTTTAAAATTATAACAAAGATACCTGAAGCTCACACTCTGCGTTCTGCACAATAGGGACTCAAATTCTCAATATGAAAGTTACCACCTTCATATTCTGGGACCTAGGAAGTTACATGGTCTTGCTTCTGGCCTCCTTAGTTCATATGATCTTGCTAAACAAGTGATTATCTTTTTTTTTTAAATATATTTTATTGATATTTTACAGAGAGAAGGGAGAGGAATAGAGAGTTAGAAATATCGATCAGCTGCCTTCTGCACGCCCCTTACTGGGGATGTGCCTGCAACCAAGGTACATGCCCTTCACCGGAATCGAACCTGGAACCCTTCAGTCCGCAGGCCAACGCTCTATCCACTGAGCACACTGGTTTCGGCACAAGTGATTATCTTGATAACTATAACCAAAACTTAAATTTCATAAACTTATTATTTTTTTGTTGGAGATCTAAGCTAGTTTCAAGACAAAGAAATCCAAAAATTACGAATACATCTCTACTTTTACCATGATCTGTAGATTACTTGTTTGTTTCTAGCTGCCTTTTCAGAAACTGGAAAAATCCTCAGGGGAAAAAAAATCTTTAAGACATACAAACACACACTCACATATACAGCACATAAAAACAATAATGCAAGGCCATTTATTGCTTAAGAAATCAAATGAATGGTTTAGACAGTAAGTTCAGAAAAGAATTGATCAGGCTGTAGTCTTGTGAAGGGCTTGCAAAAGAGGTAGGGCTTGAGCTGGTTCTTAAAGGCAGGGAAGAATTTAGTCAGTCAGGATAAAGCAGAGAAAAAGACATTAAGATGAGAGAATAGTCTGAGAAAAGATGAACTTGGAGAAAGTAAAAAAATGCCTTGGTACAAGGAAATAGAGGAGCCAGAAGGCCAGGGCATAGATTTTCTTGAGAGTACAGACAAATAAGGCTGGGTGGGTGGAATAGGACCAGAGTATGAAGGGTCTTAAATGCCAAACTAAGAGTATGAGCCCTATTGTGGCCATGAAGTTACTGAATAGGCACATGATAGGGTGGTATTTTACAAGATTAATCTTGTGGTGAAGGTGTGTTTGACTGACTGAAGAAACAGGGGGAGGCTATGGACAATCCACTACTAAAGGCATGAATGAGAAGACAGAGCTTATATTGTACATAGAGTGGGACTTCGGTTCTCAAAGTTAATTCACTCCCCAAAGCTATTCAAGAAGTGATGTGTTTGAAAACTGAATCATTTTTTCCCATTAGAAATAATGTAAATTGAATTAATCTGTTCCAGACCTCCAACTGATTCCCTGTCTTAACCTTTTTTATATATAGTATATGTCTAATGTACTGTTTAATCTTTAAACAAACATTTCTTTTCTTATATTTATTGAAACACCCCTACCAGCCTTAAATTAATCACTTTCAGCACTCATTTCACAGGTGCAGCCTCTTTGCTTTTTCACATCTCATTGCCTCGGAAATGCTATCACAGAAATGCGGTCACCAGCTAATTGCTTTTTCTTTATCCAAATCAACAACAGTTTTTCTATCTCTTCAGCTTTCTGTGATCTTTGTTTTGAGCAATTTCACACCCTTAGCAACATTAGCATGGGGATGGCCTTTTTATGTTTTAAAATTGTGCTAACGTCCATTTCACCAGCAAGAAAAGCAACACACACACACACACACACACACACACACACACACACACACAATATTCACAGCCCAATTTTCTGAGATGTTTAACAATGCAAGTTTAGTGTTTTAGAAATAAACTGACTCACATTCTCTCCTTTGTTTGTGGCCTGTGAGTTCTTTTTGTCATGCAAATGTATCAGCACGAAAGGGTTGTCAGGGAGAGAACTGAAGTTTTGCTCAAAAACGGAGACATTTTTTCCATGAACAACTTGATCAAAAACCAGAATTTTTTGAGATGGGAGATGTTCAAGAACTGAGGATTTACTGTGCTATTGTTTCAGCAATGAGAATGGAGAGAACAAAATGATGATGGGAAATGCCAAAGAAAGAACCTAATGCCATTTAGGAAATACTCCCTCTTTCTGGGTAGGCAAATCCAAAGAGAGCCTTAAATTTTAGTCACCTAGGCTTTAGTGGCGACACCATTAATAGAAATTGAAAAGAGAGGGGAACCTTGAATTGGTAGTAAAAGGGGGTGGAGGAATGGCAATAAATTTAATTTTAGACCTATAAGTTTAGGGTGACAAAAGAAGCATCAAAATGTTTGTAAACTGAAATAAGTCAGAGTTTAGTAAAGACATCATTCATAGAGTTTTTCCTAATATGAATTTTCTGCACAAATGCTAAAAAGAAAAAAATGAGTTACAAAAAAATCCAATCATTCTAGCATCAAATTGGGACATTTTCTCGTATTTCCTTCCAATCGTAACTGCAATTCTAGAACAGACATAACACTTTACCTCTGAAAACAATCCAATAACCATTAAATGCCATATCCCATTCCTTTAAATACCCTCCTTCACTTTTTTGTCAATAAATGGAAGAGGCTGATTGATAAAACTGGCATAATGGAATGGATAGTCACTTAAAAATTATGTTAACTTGGATAAATTACCTATACTTTCCTCATTTGCATAAAATGAAGATAATTGTTTATTGTATAAGGTTTTAAGAATTAAATGAAGTATAAACTATATAAAAGTAGACCCTCAAAAAATGTCAGATGCTTCGCTCACACTGGGATGCTCTATTTTCTTCAGAGCATCCCCACTTAGGACCCAAACTGGGTTGCTCAGGATTTATAATCCATAATGGTTAAAATTTAGATATTACATGTGTTCACTGATATAAAAAGATAATAAAAATAATCTGTTTCTTTAGCTTTTTAGTACAGAGGCTTATGCAAAGATTATTTGGTCTACCATCTGGTTAATGAACGTAAGTACATATGCTTACTCCGACAATGCAAAAAAGTGGGGAATTTAAAAAACATTTAAAGCACTGAGTTTAAATACTTGTTATCAAAATCCAGTGATTAACCTAAATGAGAGGAAAAACCTAGTTCCATAGAGTTATACAGTCTTAATTATATATTCACTCCAGCCAATGCACTGCAATCATTATTTGAATTGCTTCCAATTTTGCAAAGATGAATTTCTCACTACTTGATGAGTCAGCTGGACTCCTTTGGTACCAGAGTCTATAAAACAGACTACAAGAGAACAGAGCAGTACTATATTGCTCAAAGTACAGTAAGGATTTCTGCTCAGGTGGCTGGCTTAGGTGTGAAACAGAGTTTAGATTTCTAGCAAAAAAACAACAAACCACTACTCTCACTGGTTACTGTTATATTATGTTTGAGTAACCAACCATTATCAACTGACTTCTTTATCTTTGCATCCAACCCACCAGTCTCTTTACCCTCCAATTCATTCCTAGGGATTAACGATAAAAATATAAAACTAGAAACTTGAATACTTACTAATCAAGCAGTGCATGTCTTGGGAATATCGAGAGTTATCAGGAATTGTGAAGTTTCCATCACATATTGCCACTTGACTCTCCCCAAATGGCAAAGTGAAGTAGCATAATTTATACAATAAACATCCAAGAGCCTAAAAAAATAAATAAAGCAAATTGCTATTAGTGGTATATTTATCATAACTACAAATGGGCCTACTGAGAGAAACATTTACTAGCAGATATAAAAATTATATCCTATTAACCTATTAATAACTTGAAGTTAGAGCCCAACACCATTGAGCTGCTGAGTTACATTATTTCTACTACCATACCAAATTGAGCTCTAATAAAGAACAAGTATTTCAGCTGTTTTGCTCTTAAGAACTAGTATCACATATGTGACAACCATCTAAATAATGGGCAGGTCCCCTGAATAATTCTCACAGAGCCCTCAAGTCATTTTCTTTCACATGCTTAAAGAAGCAATGGTTGGTCACCTTGGGTTAAGAATAACCTCAAGAGTCAAGTAGACAACAAATTGTCACAGTGGTCACCTTCCTATGGCGGTATGGATTAATCTTGGAAGATTACAGTCAAGACTGCTGATATCTGAGATGTGGATAGGTTAGCTGACACCTACCCAAATGTCTGCCTTCGTAGTGATGATTTTGCCACTGTACAGGTTGACCATTTCTGGTGCTCGATAGGACAGCGTTGTATATCTACAATCAAAAGATTCATTTTCTGTTAAACATGTCAATGATGTAAAGACCAAGGGTAGCAGAAATACTTCATATTTACGCTCCCTGGGAGCAATCTGCAGAAGAGAGTATGAAATATTAGTGCAGATAAAATAAAAGGCTGTCCTTGGTACACACCCCTGGCCCTCTAGCAGCAGTCCTGCTCAAGAGCATGTGGGGACCCAGACACTGTGGCATTAAATAAACTCCAAAAGCAATTTTTCTTGGGTCCTCAAATAACAAAATTTTTGCCTATAAATCCATGTTGTTTAATATTACATTTTGCTGGTAAAAATAGTAATCCCTTTTAATGTGACTTGACACAGAAATATAATACTGGCTAGGACACTGGAGAACAGCAGAAAATGGACCCTGGCTGGGGTGGGAGGTGGATGGATCTTCGAGGGTGGATTAGGGTTGAAACAACAGTGACCTGTGCTGCTTGAGTCTCTAGAGCCCAGAGGGTACTGTGGTTTAGGTGTCCATTAGGGTCTTGGAGCACATGTTTTCCTGTCCCAGGCTTCATTGCCAGAGTTGTGATGCAGGAAAGGAAAGAATCAGGATATGAGTGGGCTGCTAGACTGCTGATTTATTAGTAGTAGTAATAGTGAGTGCTGTTGCCTGTAAAAATCCAACACTTTGGACAACAGGAAAAATGGGTCAAGTTCTTACTGGAGTCACATATCCAAAGAAGCTTTTCCTCATGAATGTCAGTGACTCAATATCCGTAGAGACTTCAATAGCCCTACTCAGCCCTCCATATATTGCAGGTGAGCTCCTTATAAGAAGAAAGGAATACAAAGCAAGTTAGGGTTCAGTAAAAGTGTACCCAACGGACTAATAACATCATGGATGTTTTATTTCTATGATGTATGTACTATTCAGCTTTTTAAGGGCAATATGACATAAATAAAAATATTTATATACAGTTATCACAGGCCCTTTGCTAAAGTGTATCAGAGTCTTCATTTTACTCTACTAATCAATAATTATAAACCCCCTCCAAATTCTCCACTTAAAATCAAACAAGCCAACTACCAACATAATTATCTAAGAAAAGGAACAAACTGACTAGCATCATTGCCATCCCACCCTGACCTTCTCATCCATAAGCTGAAAGCTGCTGATCTCCAAGAAAGAAGTAAAATCTTACTTCTTAATCTCATCTTCTACAGCATTCACTCCTTCAGTTTGCGGATTCTGGAATTTGTTGGTGGCGCTTCCAAAGTCACACAAGACATAGTGGCCTCGGTCATGCAAGAGGATATTTTCAACCTGAAAAATATTCCCCAACCATCCATTCCAAGATATTATTTGTAATGTATGTGAAATTTTGGATCTCATTAATATAAATATTATTATTTTATCTATGATAATCCCATTTATGTGCACCCTCTAAGTATATCAAGAGGGGTCATCCCAAGTGGAATAAAACGAGACGCATGGCAACGGGAAAATGTGACTGAAGAGGGCAAAAAGAGGCAATTCCACCTGGGGAAGCAAGAGTCTCAGTTTTCTATTTCCAGGCTCATTTCTTAGCTCTGTAGAAATAGTCCTTATTATTTTTAAGCCTTTGCATCTTTTAAATACACACACACACACACACACACACACATTTTTAATTGATTTCAGAAAGGAAGGGAAAGGGAGAGAGAGATAGAAACATTAATGATGAGAATCATCAATCAGCTGCCTTCTGCACGCCCCACACCTGTGCATGTGCCCTGACTGAGAATCAAACTATGACCTTCCTGGTTCATACCTAACACTCAATCACTGAGCCACACCAGCTGGGCAAGCCTTTGTATCTTTTGTCATGTTCTTCTATCAGTCTTGAATGCTTTCTATGATTCCCCACTTTTATCCAGCTACCAAAATCCCATTCCTCTTTCAAACTCCAGTTTAAATGCTGCCTCTTCTTTGAAGCCTTCTTTAGGCCCCCACTCAGACAAATATCACTCCTTCCCTATGTTCTTTCAGTACTTTGTTCTTCCTGATATCAATTACTTCACTTGGGTCTTGTAAAGACATACAATTTCTTTACTACAAGAGGTTAGAATTTTCAGGATTAATAAATATTTAATTCTCAACACTTTGAGAGCTATGGGAAAATGTGCAGTATTATCCTTGCCTTTTTTAAAAATATTTTTTATTGACTTTTTACAGAGAGGAAGGGAGAGGGATAGAGAGTTAGAAACATCGATGAGAGAGAGACATCGATCAGTTACCTCCTACTGGGATGTGCCGCAACCAAGGTACATGTCCTTGACCGGAATCGAACTTGGGATCTTTCAGTCTGCAGACCAATGCTCTATCCACTGAGCCAAACCGGTTTCGGCCCTTGTCTTTTTATAGATGAATTTTTTGGGTAGTTCTGGATAGAATGGAACTTACAAAGTCTAGAACCTAGTAAAATTCTGATATCAAAGGAGTCTGTCAGTGAAATAACTACTCCAAAAACCACGAGCACTACTGTACTCAAGACATATTAATTTTTGGTATAGGTAAATTTGAGACAGCCTAAGGACCTGAGCCAGGAGCCCGGGAATACCAACTGGCCAGAAGAAAAACCACACAGCTGGAGAGACCCTGCTGCCAGAACGCCAAGGATGCCAAAAGGCCAGATAAATTCATACAAGAATGTCACACACACCCAAAAAAAAAAAAAGATCACCACTCATCCACTGTGGCAGGAACAGCACTGTGCTGGTCACTGGTACTGCAAAGAAAGCTGGAAACATGGGACTGAACATATTGTGGGCTGGCGCTCTTACAAATCGGGAGATGAGATAAGGCTGGGCCTTGGAGGAGTGAAGGCACTGTGCTGGTCACTGGTATTGCAAAGAAAACTGGAAACATGGGACTGAACACATCCTGGGCTGAGCTCATGAATGGGGAGATGAGATAAGGCTGGGCTTTGGAGGAGTGAAGGCCTTAGAAAAGTGAAACTCGTAACAAGAACAAAGGCAGAGAGGCAGGCATGATAATAACAATGGTATCAGCAACTAATAGCACTTACTACATGCTAGATACTGCACCGTGCACTTTTACCTACAGTATTTCATGAAATTCTTACAAAACCTTTTTGTCCCCACTTAGATGAGAAATGGGATCCATTTCTAACATACCTGAGGTCATAAGACTAGAAGAGCAGGATTGGATTCAGGCTGCCTGACTGCTGGGACTACATCATCACCCACTGCACTGATGTATAATATGCAATTATGGAATATGGGCAGTTTGGACTAGAGAAAGAAGGGCACAGAAGGAGAGAAGACCAGAGAAGCAGACAGAGGGCAAACTGAAGGCGGCCACTAGGGAACCATTCAACATTTTAACAGTCAACAGTAGGTGAAAAGAAATGTTTTAGGAATGCATGTGATAGAGGAGGGAAAAAAAGAAAGGTGCAATTGTCCAGGTGTGAGGTGAATAGAGCCAGATCTAGACTAAGGCCAGGAGGGACTAAATGAGATTAGGAAGGAAGAGAACCAACTGGATATTGACACTCATCTTCTGAAAGCTTGGGAGACTTTTTATAGTGACTTTGTTTTTGGCAATGTCCCTTTTAGGATGTATGCCTATCAGCTATCTGAGAGTTTAATACACTGACCTTACTTCCCAACCCATTGGCTTAAGAGTGTTATTAAAGTCATCACTCCCAAACTCTGATTATAGCTTTAGCCAAAATGCCTGGAAAGCCACCTCCTACTGACCTCTTCATCTTGACATTATTTCAAACAAATATGGCATTCAGGCATTTCAGTCACAGGATTTATTACCACTGGAAATTCTGTAGGATTAGATGAATGCAGATTTTCAAACCTGTGATTCTAAAAATAGGACAAGAATCTTCAGCCTATTATACTTCATGAGATCCAAATCTCTTTTCTGACAAGACATGCATGACTTTTTAATCTAGATGCATTTAAGTCTTAATCCTTTTCCCCCTTTCTTAAGCACTGAGAAAAACACCATATACAGTAAAGCAAAACCAAACAAACAAAATCCAAAATGGAAGTAAAAAAACCTCGGTTTTGATTTGATCACTGAATTAACTGTGCAGGTCACAACCTTTCTGGACAGAGGTCACCTGATTGGTCAAAGGAGAAGGCTGGCTTAGGGGACCTTCCCAGACTTATGATCCCATGATCTGTAATAATAACCTCTATCTTTCCTCAGAGAAATAAAAATTTTAAAATGGGGGAAATAATTAAAATGTTAAAATAACATATTTGAGGAAGGATCTTCAATAAAAAACAGAACTGTTTCAGTTATTTTTAGAACATAAGCTGCTTAAGGACCAGGACCGATTTCAGTGTATTTCCTATGTGTAATGTGAAAGAAAGACCAGGCAGAACAAAGGGTTTTCTCAGTTCTGCATGTGAACAAACATAGCCCCACACAGGGTAATACTGACTCAATCAAGGGGTCCACAGATGTCCTGACCTGTGCTCTTTCCTGTGTCCCTTTGACTTTTATTCACAGTGGTGTCTCTTCACCAAATGGAAATCCTGCTCGCAGAGAAGCAACCAGACCAGCAACCAGCACTTCCCCTGGGCAGCAGGAGAATAATGAACTTCTTGGCTCTGCTACCACTAGGTCTGCAGTAGTTGCTTCCACAATGACAAAGAGCTCAGAGTAGCGCAGGCTATGTGATAAATGACACAGTCAGGACAAACAAGACATAGCCAAGGCAAACAAGAGGTGTATGGGGACTTCACTCACGGCTTAGGAAACTGGCAGTGTGGCAGGCAAATGCGAATGCCCACCATGCACATACTAATAGGAATCAACAAAATCTAATATGCTAATGAAAGCATTTAGATGGTACTAAGTGTAAGATTTGGGGAGCTGTAGAAAACTTCAATCAAAACAACCAGGAGTCAACAACTAAAATTAACAGCAACAGGACTCCTCTAGAACAATCACAATCGGGGAATTCTCCCAGGGACCCTATTTATATTCC
Organism: Lasiurus cinereus; assembly: GCA_011751065.1. NCBI lineage: Eukaryota > Metazoa > Chordata > Mammalia > Chiroptera > Vespertilionidae > Lasiurus > Lasiurus cinereus. The sequence goes on along the minus strand of JAAGEH010000041.1, from coordinate 28,138,958 downwards.
CTGTATCCAAGATAAAGGAGAAAGGGAAACAAAGTTCCCTGAACCACTACTGGTCACCTGGCAGCAAGCTTAATGGGGTCTTTCAATACTGATTAAAGTGCATCTACACAGCCCAACACTGCTCCCAGGAACACTGAGGAGGGAACACGCTGAGGGCAGGCTGGGAATGAGTGTTGCAGCCTCTCAATCAGGCTGAGGCCTCACCCTCCAATTCCAGTTGACTCCATGTTCTTCTGCTGAGACTTCTCATAGGCTGTTCAGTTCACTGAAAGAAGAGTCTGGGGCTCTTGCTGCCTGAGCCCAAGCACTGACCTACTCCATGTACCTTAAGTTCCTATCACTGACATTTAACCTACCACCTCACAGCAGCACTGTGAACAGGGCATTAATATGCTGGCAATTTGCAAACTGGGTAGGTTATTTATGGGTATAAAATAATTATCATTTTGGCCTCATTTAATACAATAAATGGTTAAAAAGTCAAAATAAAGGAAGATTTTGTTTAAGAACATGGGACTAGCATTCTCTAAAGAATGCTCGAGGGCCCCCTCATCTTGCTCTCATCTCCATACCCTCTCCGGGCATACTGTGCAAGGGATATGCCTGGACAGTGACATGCATACTCTCATTAACCTTACAATCCTAACAAAGCTGGCACTGTTGTCCCCACTTCAGAGAGGAGGGAACCGAGGCTCATGGCTAAGTGTTTATAGGAGTAACCAGCAGCCTGAGGAGCGGGTAGAGAACGATTTCACAGAGGGCAAGGAAAGAGACAGTCACAAAGGAATCAAAGGCCACAGGAGGAGAATAAGACAGGGACTGAGAAGCGTTCTTTGCATCTGGCAATATGAAGGACACTGGCATGTTCATCTCTCACAGCACTTACAATTCGGCACACGTCACACTGTGAGTGCTACAAAATCCAAGTTCCGATGTGAAATTGAACCTGATCTGACACAGGAGAAAATGGGGCTCAAGGAGACTGGGGTTCCCATACTCACAGACCAGGGCTGGTGCTGCTCAGCCATGTTTCTCCCCTATTTTTTGTCCCTCACAAAAAAAAAAACTCTTCTCCAAGATAGGCAGCAGGAACAAAGGACAGTTCTTAAAGCATTGGTACTATTTATTTCAAAAGATATGCTAACAGGTCTAAGGATTTCACTCATCAGTAAAATATCAATACATATTCAGAGTGTGGTCTCTAGCTTGGTATATAACTTGCCATGCACCTCTCCATCCTCAAAGCCTTGTGGTTCCCTTCTCTAGGCAGACCTCAGTCTCCACTCTCTGCCTGAAATGTCCTTCATCCTCTCTGTGACCACCCATATCCCACTAGTATTTCAAAATCCCACATTTCGAGGAGATTCCAACCACCATTTCCCTGATCTCACTATCTGATCATATATTAAGTCACTTGATTTTCATCTATTCATCACTTTGTTCTATAAAGTTTTGTATTTCACCTATTTCTGTTTCTAGTCTAAATATTTCATTTATGTCCTATCACCAATACTTTAAATATCTTGACAGTAGGAACCATCTTATATCTGTACAGAATTATGTACTCATACTATGCTATGCTCATAATACTTACTGAGATGTATTCTTTTTCTATTCAGAAAAAGGGCTGACTGTAGGCAGAGGTACATAGAGAAGGCTATCTAAGGCTTTGGAGGTATATATGTATGGTATCTTCCTAAAAGCTAACTTCTTTAGTACAGAAATGACAGTATGTATGTACCACTTCACACCCACTATAAATGGCTAAAATAAAAAAGGACAATAACAAATATTGGTGAGGATGTGGAGAAATTAGAACCCTCATGTATTACTGATGAATTATAAAATAGTGCAGCCACTGCGGAAAACAGTTTGGCAATTTGTGAAAAGTTTAACATATTTACCGTATGACCTAGCAATTCCACACCTAGGTATACACCCAAGAGCACTAAAAACGTATACCTACATAAAAATTAGGTATGGTTGTTCATTGTAGCTTTAGTTTTAATAGCCAAAGTAGAAATAATTCAAATGTCCCTCAACTGAACAATGAATAAGAAAAATGTAGTATATCCACACCATGAAATATTTTGCCTTGAAAATGAAAGAAGTACTGCTACATGCTACAACATAGATAAAACTTGAAAATATTATTCTAGGTGAAAGAAGTCAGACATAAGAGGTCATATACTGCATGAGTCCATTTACATGAAATGTCCAGAACAGGCAATAGAAAATAGATTAGTGGTTACCCAGGGTTAGAGGATCAGGGAATAAAGAGTGATTGCTAATGGATACAGGATTTCTTTCTGGGGTGATGAAATGTTCTGAAATCAGATAATGAGGACGATTGCAGAGCCTTATAAATGAACTAAATTGTACACTTTATTTCTTTTTTGAACTGTACACTTTAAAAGAGTGAGTTTTATATGAATTATATCTCAATTTTTAAAAAAGAGCCCAAATATAAATGCTAGTTTACTGTTGAACATATAAAAGAGTAAACTTTAGAATATAAATCACATGAGGTGTTTATTAAGATATGAATTCCTGGGCATTCCTTACAGCTACCAAAATTACAGCCCAATAGATACAGTGTGGAATCCAGCAGCCTGCATTTAACAAGTGCGCTAGGGAATGCTGATGTAATAAGTTATTAGCAATAAAGCACACTTCTCAAAACATGGGTATAATAAAAAGAAGCTGCAATTTAGAATCAGAAGAATTGTACTCAAATTCTGGTATATGTTCCTAGTTGTATGACCTTAGACAAGTCATATAAACTCTCTGCTCCTCTCTACATAAAGTGTCGAGTACAGTATGGCACACAGTCGGTGCTCCATAAATGTTAGTCAATTCTATTCAACAAATATTGTGAAGTGACTACAGTGTGAAAGGCCTGGTGCAAGCAGATGGTACTTAGTAGGACAAATTTTTAAAGTAATAAATTAATAGATTTTGCAAAATAGGAAACAAACTTTAAAGATCAATCATCATACTGTACATAAAACAACTGAAGGACTCCATCCAAAAACTAATAGACTTATAAATGAATTCGGCAATGTAGCAGAATACAAAATTAATGCCAAGAAATCTATGACATTTCTATACACTGTGAAGTTACAGAAAGAGAGACTAAAACAGCATTCCCATTTACCAATTTATCAAAAAAATTAAGATACCTAGGAATAAACCTAACTAAAGAGGTAAAAAACCTATATGCAGAAAACTACAGGACACTGAAAAAAAGAAATAGAGGAAGACATAAACAGATGGAAGAGCATACCATGCTCATGGATTGGGAGAATCAACATCATTAAAATGTCCATACTACTCAAAGCAGTCTATAGATTCAATGCAAAATTAAAATACCAACGATATATTTCACAGACCTAGAAAGAACTCTTCAAAGATTCATCTGGAACAAAAAAAGACCCCAAATAGCACAGCAATCCTGAGAAAGAAGAATAAAGTATTACAAAGCAATTGTTCTCAAAACAGCCTGGTACTGACACAAGAACAGACATATAAACCAATGGAATAGAATAGAGAATCCAGATATCCACCCAAACCACTATGCTCAATTAATATTTGACAAAGGAGGCATGAACATACAATGGAGTCAAGACAGCCTCTTTAATAAATGGTGTTGGGAAAATTGGACAGATACATGCAAAAAAAATGAAACTAGACTACCAACTTACACCATATACAAACATAAACTCCAAATGGATACAGGACTTAAACATAAGATGGGAAACAATAAAAATACTAGAGGAATCCAAGGCAGCACAATCTCAGACATATGCTGAAAGAACTTCTTCACTGCACAGCAAAAGAAACCATCAACAAAACAACAAGAAAGACCACTGTATGGGAGAACATATTTGCAAATGTTATCACTGAAAAAGGTTTAGTCTCCAACATCTACAGCCAACTTGTACAACTTAATAAAAGGAAGATAAATGATCCATTTAAAAAATGGGCAATGGACTTAAATAGAACCTTTTCAAAAGACGACAGGAGGAAGACCAAAAGACGCATGAAAACATGTTTAAAGTCCCTAATTATCCGAGAGACACAAATCAAAACAACAATGCGATACCATCTCACACCTGTCAGAATGGCAATCATCAAGAACTTAACAAACGACAAGTGTTGGCAAGGATGCGGAGAAAAAGGAACCCTTGTGCACTGTTGGTGGGAATGCAGACTGGTGCAGCCACTGTGGAGAACAGTATGTAGTTTCCTCAACAAACTAAAAATGAACTCCCATTTGACCCTGTAATCCCACTCTTAGGAATTTATCCTAAGAAATTAGAAACACCAACCAGAAGGGATTTATGCACCCCTATGTTCATAGCAGCAAAATTTACAATAGCTACAATTTGGAAACAGCCTAGGTGCCCGTTAGCAGATGGGTGGATCAAAAAACTATGGTACATCTACACAATGGAATTCTATGCTGCCATAAAAAAGAAGGAATTCTTACCATTTGCAGCAACCTGGATGGAAATAGAGAACTTTATGCTAAGTGAAATAAGCCAGTCAATGAAGGAGAAACACCACATGACCTCACTCATTTGTGGATAATAAAGAACATTATAGACCAGGAATCCAAGATGGCAGCATAGGTAAACAACTACACTGCTGCCTAGCACAACAATTTCAAAACTACAACTAAAAGACAGAACGGACATCATCCAGAACCACAGGAAAGCTGGCTGAGTGGAAATTCTACAACTAGAAAGAAAGAGAGGGGCTCACAGAGACCCAGAGGAGCTGAAAAAAGCTGAGATATGGAGACGTGTGCGGGGAGAGAGCGGGTGCTGGAGAACCTGGTTGGCTTTCTCTGGCAGGAGGGAGACGGAGACTCTCAAAGACATTGAACTCCTTATCCTACAACACTAAACCCCAGATCCAGCCGAAACTCATATGGGGGGAGTTTGGACTGTGAAGGGGGAGAAGTGCACGGAAATTTAGGGGAGTTGCAAAAGATCAGAAGTCTGGTGGCACACATGCCACTGGGCGCAGAGGACCGACTGCTGATTGTGTCACTGGCTTTCACGAGTGGGTGGGAGACAGAGCCTCCCAACTGTGCCACTTCTAACTCCACTGAAACCCAGTTTCGGGAAAAACACTGGGGACTCAGACTCATATGGTCCCGGAGCGCAGGGGAGCCGGAGGAGCAGCAGTCTAGAAGCACTGCGAGAAAGAGCACACACGCAAGCACAGGGACCGCTCCAGCCATTACCCAGTCAAGTAACACTCAGGGGCCATGGAGGACGGGGCTGACTGGAAGGCAAGGCAGTCCATTAAGCCCTGAGACTCCACCCATCCCAAGCTCAACAGAGAGGCATTTGCAGTTTTGCAACTCTTGTATCATAAGGCTGAATCCAACACGGAAGTTCTCCGGGCATAGTGAAAATGCTGAGACAAGGGAAGGGATCACAAACAAAAAAAATAGAGGAAAACAAACGACTGGATATAGAGTTCAAAACCACGCTTATAATGTTTTTCAAGAATATCCTAGAAAAGTTGGATAAAGTTAGCGAGAGCCAAGAGGAGATGAAAAACATCAACTAGAGATGGAAAAGGTCCAACTAGAGATGAAAAAGGACCAACTAGAAATTAAACATACACTACCGAAATAAAAAATATTATATAGAGTCCTAACGGCAGAGAAAGGCAAGAATCAAGGCAAAAATTTGAAATATAAAGAAGCAGAACACACTCAACTGGAAAAGCAAGAAGAGAAACGAATCCAAAAATGTGAAGAGAATGTAAAGAGCTTCTGGGACAGCTTCAAGCGTACCAACATCAGAATTGTGGGAGTGCCAGAAGAAGAGAGAGCAAGATTCTGAAAACCTATTTAAAGAAATAATGACTGAAAACTTCCCACATCTGGTAAAAGAAATAGACTTACAAGTCGAGGAAGCACACAGAACCCCAAAGAAAAGGAACCCAAAGAGGACTACACCAAGACACATCATAATTAAAATGCCAAGAGCAAAAGACAAAGAGAGAATATTAAAAGCAGCAAGAGAAAAACAGTTTATTACCTACAAGGGAGCACCCATACGACTGTCAGCTGATTTCTCAACAGAAACGATGCAGGCCAGACGGGAGTGGCAAGAAATATTCAACGTGATGAACAACAAGAACCTACAACCAAGAATAATCTATCCAGCAAAGCTATCATTCAGAATTGAAGGGCAGATAAAGACCTTCACAGAGAAGAAAAAGCTAAAGGAGTTCATCAACTCCAAACCAGTATTATATGAAATGCTGAAAGGTACCCTTTTAGAAGAGGAAGAAGAAAAAGGTAAAAGACAAAAAATTATGAACAACAAATACACATCTGTCAACAAGTGAATCTAAAAATTAAGTGAATTAAAAATCTGATCAACAGAATAAACTGGTGAATATAATAGAATCAGGAGCACAGAAAGGGAGTAGACTGATAATTCTCAGGAGGACAAAAATCATAAAGCATCAAACAGACTGTGAAATTATAGCAGAAAGATTAAAGTTAGGTGAGGTAAATAAGTGATCAATATATGCATGCTTATAAACATAACCAATCATCACAGACACTGGGGGGTCGGGGTATGCCTGGGAGGGAGGGGGGGCAATGGGGAGATATGTATAAAAAATTAATAAAAATTAATTAAAAAAAAAAAATCTTAAGGCCTTACAAGAAAAGAGAGGATTCAAATCC
>JAAGEH010000041.1:28072788-28131329 GCA_011751065.1 Lasiurus cinereus | reverse complement strand
GAAACAAATGTAATAATCTGAATAATAAAGATTTAATTTTAAAAAAAGAAGAGGAAGAAGAAAAAGGTAAAAGACAAAAAATTATGAACAACAAATACATATCTATAAACAAGTGAATCTAAAAATTAAGGGAATTAAAAATTTGATCATCAGAATAAACTGGTGAATATAATAGAATCAGGAGCACAGAAAGGAAGTGGACTGATCATTCTCAAGGGGGAAGGGGTGAGGGGTGTACAGGGAGAGACTGGACAAAAATCATACACCTATGGATGAGATCAATGGGAGGGAGGAAAGGGCAGAGTGAAGGGTGGGAGCTGGGTGGAGGGGTGCTATGGAGGGAAAAAAAAGAGAAACAAATGTAATAATCTGAATAATAAAGATTTAATTTTAAAAAAAAGAAGAGGAAGAAGAAAAAGGTAAAAGACAAAAAATTATGAACAACAAATACATATCTATCAACAAGTGAAGCTAAAAATTAAGGGAATTAAAAGTTTGATCAACAGAATAAACTGGTGAATATAATAGAATCAGGAGCACAGAAAGGGAGTGGACTGATAATTCTTAGGGGAAAGGGGTAAGGGGTGTACAGAAAGAGACTGGACAAAAATCATAGACCTATGGATGAGGTCAACGGGAGGGAAGTAAGGTTAGAGGGAGGGGTGAGAGCCGGGTGGAGGGGAGCTATGGAGGGGAAAAAAGAGAAACAAATGTAATAATCTGAATAATAAAGATTTAATTTAAAAAAAACATTATAAACTGATGAACAAAAGGACAGAAACAGAGGCAGTAAAGCATCAAACAGACTGCCAAATTACAGCAGGAAAGTTAAGGAGAGGTGGGGTAGATAAGAGATCAACGAAAGGACTTGTATGCATGCATATAAGCATAATCAATGAACACAAGATACTGGGGGGTTAGGGTATGCCTGGGAGGGAAGGCAATGGGAAGATATGCATACATATATCACAACAATAAAAAAAATTATAAAAAAATAATACTTTAGTCTACTCAAATATTTATGTGTCTCATTAAACAAATGCTTTCTAGAATGAAAATTAAATCAATTTACTAATATTTATTGAATTCTTAGTAAGAACTGAGTATTAACCATGTTAATTGCTGGGAAAAAAAACCCCGTATACAACACAATGCAAAAGAAAAGGAGTCTGGATTTCAATTGTAAAACTGTGTGTATAAATTTGGGGAAGGGGTAGACCTATAATTCTTACTTGTTTACATTCTGTAATAAATTAAAATGATGCATCAAATATGAGAATTTATTAACCTTAATAAATACATGGTAATGGCACTCTATGCTGTTGGTTTACACAATAAATGAACATAATTTAAATAAATAAATAAATAAATAAATAAATAAATAAACAAACAAATAAATATCAATCATCATTGTTTATAAATTATTTAAATTAGATATAAGTTTTCATGATCCTGGAAAAGTGAATTTGGCAGTGTATCAGGAAAAATAAAAACAATGTGTGCTCAAGCATTTAATGATTATAAAGAATTTCTGAAAACTACTTAATAAAGCTGATATCTGTACTGTGCTTGTTGTATCTTTTCTTTCTTTGCATTTCTTTCACCAAGAAGAATGAAAGCTCAGAATTTAGACCCATGCCTCATACGTCTCTCATATCCCCTAGCGTCTACCTCATTCCTGGGGCAGATAGAAAATACTCTATAAGAACAAACACTTAATTAAATAGGTGGTCTGTTACCTTGAGGTCACGGTGAATAATAGGAGTTTTGCACTGATGGAGGCGGGCAACAGCTTCACAGGTGTCACAAAATATCTGGAGCACTTCGTTCTCTGTAAAACCGGTTTGCAGGCGTTGGTTCATCAGGTTGACCACTTGGCCTCCTGAGAGGGGAGTAGAGGAAAAGAGAGGTTATAAACATTCAGACTCATCACTTACCCAAGAGAATAAATAACTCTCCACCAAGGTGAGAGACATGATTACTTGGCTCAACAGACTAGTTGTGCCAGACCTAAAACCCAGCTGTCTTTTATTTATTTATTTATTTAATAAATCTTTATTGTTCAGATTATTACAATTGTTCCTCTTTTTTCCCCCATGTCTCCCCTCCACCTGGTTCCCACCCAACCCTCTGCCCTTACCCTCTGCACTGTCCTCATCCATAGGTGTATGATTTTTGTCCAGTCTCTTCCCGCACCACCACACCCTTTTTCCCCAAGAATTGTCAGTCCACTCCCTTTCTATGCCTTCTATTATATTCATACTTTATTCTGTTCATCAGATTTTTTCATTCACTTGATTTTTAGATTCACTTGTTGATAGATATGTATTTGTTGTTCATAATTTTTATCTTTACCTTTTTCTTCTTCCTCTTCTTAAAAAATACCTTTCAGCATTTCATATAATACTGATTTGGTGGTGTGATGATGAACTCCTTTAGCTTTTTCTTATCTGTGAAGCTCTTTATCTGCCCTTCAATTCTGAATGATAGCTTTGCTGGATAGAGTGTTCTTGGTTGTAGGTTCTTGCTATTCATCACATTAAATATTTCTTGCCACTCCCGTCTGGCCTGCATCATTTCTGTTGAGAAATCAGCTGACAGTCCTATGGGTGCTCCCTTGTAGGTAATGTACTATTTTTTCTCTTGCTGCTTTTAATATTCTCTCTTTTTCTTTTGCTCTTGGCATTTTAATTATGATGTGTCTTGGTGTAATCCTCTTTGGATTTTTTTTATATGGGGTTATGTATGCTTCTTGGACTTGTAAGTCTATTTCTTTTACCAGATGTGGGAAGTTTTCAATCATTATTTCTTTAAATAGGTTTTCAGAATCTTGCTCTCTCTCTTCTTCTGGCACCCCCACAATTCTGATGTTGGTATACCTGAAGTTGTCCCAGAGACTCCTTACACTATCTTCATATTTTAGGATTACTTTTTCCTTTTGCTTTCCTAGTTGAGTGCTTGTTGCTTCTTTGTATTTCAAATCTTTGACTTCGTTCTTGCAGTCCTCTAGTCTGCTATTAGATCTCCATATAATATTTTTTATTTCTGTCAGTGTATGCTTAATTTCTAGCTGGTCCTTTTTTATATCCTCAAGATTCTCACTAAATTTATTGGCTGAGTGTGGGCTGTGTGCACAGTCTTGTTGTAGTTAAGCCTTGATTGTTGTTGGTATCACTGGGAGGAATTGACCTCCAGGTCAATTGGCTGTGAGGATCAGCTATATCTATGCTGAGAGAACTATGCTGCAGACACCCTTATGAGACATGATTTGCTAAAGCCTCTGTGTTCAGCTTGGATGGGGTGGAGTCTCAGGGCAAAGCAAATAGAATTGGTTTCCCATTAGCCCTGCCCTAATAGGCCCCTGTGTCTCAGTGTCCCATGGTAATCACTGCAAACACCACTGAGAGAAAGCCGCTCTCGAGTTCCACCCCTGCCAGACAGTCCAGTTTCTCCCTGAATGAGCCTGGGTCCCCAGAGTCTCACCCGGATCTGGAGTTCAGTGCAGTCGGGAGCTTCTGTCTCCCTCCCGTTTGAGAAAGCCAGCTGTGTACTCAGTTGCCTGCCCTCTCCACACACGTGCACCTCGGTACCTCTGCTTTCCACAGTTCCTCTGAGTCTCAGTGTGCTTCTCTTTCCTGATAGTCCAGTTTTACCCTGTATGAGTCTGGATCCCCAGAGTCTTGCCCAGAACTGGAGTTCAGTGCAATTGAGAGCTTTTGTCTCCTTCCCACTTGAGAAAGTCAGCCGCACACTCAGTTGCCAGTCCTCTCTGCATGCGTGTCTCAGTACCTCTGCCTTCTACAGCTCCTCTGAGTCTCAGTGTTTTTTTCTTTTTTCTTCTAGTTGTAGAATTTCCACTCAGCCAGTATTCCTATGGTACTGGATAATGTCCGTTTTGTCTTTTAGTTGTAGCTTTGAAATTGTTGTGCAAGGCAGCAGTTTAGGTGTTTACCTATGCCTCCACCTCGGTTTCTCCAAACACAGCTACCTTGATTTATAACCTGGAATTTGTGGGTTTTTTTTTTTTAAAACAATCCGGTGCTTTCTCCAATGTGTCAAAAACAGTTTCCTGCTCTGGCTGGTTTCTCAGTGGTTAGAGCATAGGCCATGGTCAGAAGGATCACAAGTTTGATTCCTGGCCAAGGACACATACCTCAGCTGCAGATCAATCCCTGGCCCTGGTTGGGATGCAAGCAGGGGGCAACCAATCAATGTTTCTCACATCAATGTTTCTCTCTCTCTCTCCCCCTCCTCTCCCTCTCTTCTTCTTCTCTCTAGAAAATCATGGAAAAAATATCCTAAGGTGAGGATTAAATATCAAAAAACAGTTTGCTTATTCCATTATGCACCCCAGACATGAGCTGCCCTCATTATGGCTTCAAGATTAGTAATAGAGCTGAGAATATGGTCCTGCTCTAGCTGCCTGGTTACATTGTCCCTGCTGTGTATGAAACAAGACCACAGGTTCAACTTGCCGTATCTTTTAGTAAGAATCCAACTGCACAATAAACCTCAGGAGAAAGAAAGAAGACAGCTTTTATAGTCTGTATTTCAGGAACAGCCTGGTCTTCCTGGCTTCACTACTTGTCGCCTAATCTGTAGAAATGCTACGCCGACACTTAATCTCCAGGATCAAAAGCCTAATGGTTTCATTTACAAAATTAACCAGATCCCTGAATGCTCCTACTGCCTCATCTCTAAATGTTTTACTGTCCAAAAAGAACTGGGCAGGAAAAAACAAACTGTCAAGTTCAAATTTGGTATATTTTTAAAGATCGGGTTAATTGTAAAGGCTAAAGTTATCAGTTAACATCACATTTTTGGAATAAGCAACATATTTAGTTTATGGACAGTATCTTAAAGCAAGGAAAATGTTAGTGGAAGTAAGGGTGACTACATAACAGTGAGACAGTGACCCAAGCTTGTAAGTGGCAGCTGCTTAAACAAAAAAAGTCACATCTCCAAACAATGGTTGTATGAAATGCCATCAACTCTGAATAAAATCATGCTATAGTCTGTATTTCCCAAGATAAATACTGCTTAAAACTCCATGCTTTTAACTACTAAACTCCACTGTTAAGAGCAGCATAGTTTGAATGTAGCCTTCCTGGCAATTACAGCTCTTGAGCAAGGGGAGGAAGGTCATTTCCATTACAGGAAAAGTATTCTTTTATCCCATAACAAGGACGGTGGTGTGGGTGGAGAATAGAACAAATGAGAGAGGGAATGGGGAAGCAGAATTGTTTCTGTAGTCCATCTGGAGTTGGGCCTTTATTATGTGCCTTCATTATTTGTTTTAAAGCAACACAAAGAACACTTTCATTCTCATTCTGATACATTCTCATTCATATACAAGCACCAACCCTTCCTAAACCTAAAAAAATAGAGTTTTGCATTATCCAGCACCTTGAACTGTTTCTGCCACTGATCCCTGCCATTATCAGAATAACCAAGAGGTGATAGCAGACTTTGTATTTTTTAGCCTCTTAATTTTCCCATCTTTAAAACCAGAACAATATACGTATATTAGAGTACAGTGTAATAACTGAAACAACCACCATGCCCTTGACAATTCAAATGCTAGTGAAATGAGAGCTTAAGATATGACTCATATACTCACCTCTACAGAAGTCCATCAGAATGAGCACTTCCCATACATCACCACTACTCACATTGTTGATACTAGAATCAATGTAACCCACAATGTTCTTGTGACCCGACAAGTCCCTCTGTGAAGAAGAGTTAAAATATTATCAGTTACAGACACCAATAGAAACACAATGAGCCAGTCAGTTCCGTTAGCACAGATAAATTAAATACACAGAGAATAAGGAGTAGGATCAAGAGCAGATTCCCAGTGGTCTCTGAGATTCAGGGCCAGATCTTCAACAGCAATCCAAAAACCCTACTAAACCATAGCACTCTTCTGAACCCTAGAATCAAATGGACACAAGGCGACTACTTGCTTACTGCATTAGTGATCCATGAAAACTGGAAGCAACACTGCGGGACCACTGCTGAGGGGCTACGAGGAGAGAAACAGTATGAACTATTTAAACATGTGAGTTTTTATTTCAGAAAAGTGAAACTGATGTTTTTTCCTGGTTGTAGGGAAACAAGTAAATTCAACTTGATTTAAACTGTTCATACTGTTTTTCTCTCTTTAGAACTATATAAAAGAATAACTGCTTTACAAAGTTTTATAGAAATTACAATGGAATCAGACCTAAGCATTTTGCTTGTAATTAAGCCTTTCAAGCCAACCAGCTGGTATATAAATAAGATGGGTCATGTTTCCAGCTCTCTGGTTGGAAATGCATATGATCTCCTCGGGCTGCTTATGGAATTAATTTTGTGTTAGGACCCAGTGAGGCACCAGAAGTTGCTTCTCACCCTGGTACAGTTATTATATCTAAGGGGCAAATCTGTGTTATGATGATGTTCAAAATCAAAGGTCATTAGTAAGCAAAAAATGAGCTAGCTGAAAAATATTTTTGCAACAATCTATTATTAACTAGTTTTAATAAATTATTTTGCTTTAATAAAAAGTGGGAGAGTAAAAGAATATATGTGGTTCTGTAAGAGTTACCATACAAATTTGGCAGTTTGGACCACAGAATAGTAACTATCACCACATAAACTAGAGATTCATTACACTGTTTAAAGTAATAAATAAAGTCTCTTGTGATCTGAAATCACTTACCCAAATAAGAGGAAGCCTCACACTATCAAATGGACACAATTGAACCCCAAGCATCAAAGTTAAAACTCATTAGAACTTTCTTCTGAATGAAAGATTAAAAATGTAGTTGCCTCAGAAGGTAGACCAAAGGCAGAAATGTGACCACTGCAATTGGCAATGGGTAAGTCATTGGAGATCCATGCAAGAAGAGTTTCAGAGTGGGCATGCAATAAAGGTGAGAATTGAATTGGATTTGCAAAGAATGGGAATCAAATATATAGAGCCAGCAACTACAAATTACTCTTTCAAAACATTTTGTGCTGAAGAGAGAAGCAGCACTGATGAAAATAATTTTTAGGATGGGAGATAAATGAGCAATGGAGAATGGACGGAGCCAGGAGAAGAAAGCTGTAAAGCTGTGATAATTGATAGAACAAAGTCCCATACGTAGGTAGTAGAGGTGAGGATTCAGAGCACTGTTACAGGAACTATCTTAGACACATCTTTCCTGGCAATCAAGAAGGAAATAAAAATGGATATGAATATTGGTTTAAAGCTAGGGAAAAAAATTGAGTGAGCGCAGATCTACTGTTTTGGTAGAAAGCAAAATCATCTTCAAGTATATGGGAATGAGAAAGAAGCTTGATGAGCAAAAAGTCTTAGAACAACTGTGTTGGGTAACAGACAAGAGAGATAATGAGGCAGAAAAGCAGCCTCTAGAGTTCAAGTTTCTCCAAACAGAGAGTGATTTCAGGACTCATATTTCAAAGGACTATTATTCCCTCTGCTTTACAGTGTTATCAACTCTTACGGAGTTGTTTCATTTACACAGTCCTGGAAATAGGAATAACTGAAGAGAAGTTCTTGGAAAACAAAATGGAGCAGAAGATCATGTCCTCCAAATGTCCACAAGGAGGAATGAAAGACTAATATTTTTATACTAAACTGTTCGAAAAAGAATCAGCAATGTTGCCTGTGACTTTGTATTGTCCAAAGAGGAATAAAAAGAATCTACAAGAAAAATATAAAGCATTTGGTAGAGTCAAGAAGAGGTTAAGAGCCATTAGAGGACCCAAACTAGATAATTAACATCTGCAAATGGCATCCTAGAACAGCTTGCCAAGATGTTTGCTGATGAGTTCAAGTCCATCTTTATCTTCAACTGATAAAAAATTCCTGTTCATTTTATCTTCTGCAGAGATTCTGAGATATATCTACCAGAAAAGACCACCTCTTTGGAGGAAGACCATGACTTTTAATGACTTGATGATGCAGCAATATCTCAGATCTTAGAGTAAAACATCACTGGTTTATAACTGATGGAGAAGATCTGTTTGAATAGTTTTGGAAATGTAGAAAAAGTCAAGAGAAAATCTTACTGCAAATTGATACTGACTTATATTTACAGTACTCTCGCATTAGCTCCCAGCAGCTGCAGGCCAGAAGATACCCCAGCTTTCCCTGGCTTTAGTTAAAAGACAAGTCCCAAACCTTACAGAATAGATTGGATATAGAGCTATGGGATAGAATCCACATTGGGAGAAGGCAGAAGGGAGAAGGAGTTGGAGGGAGGTAGGACAATCTCAATAACTATCTATTCAGGAAGAGGCAAGGACATGGGGAAGATGCTTTGATGCCCTTGGCTACAACTAGCATTTGAAGTATTGGAATAAATATCTATATGGTGACTGAGTCAAAACCTGAGTTTTAGGGTGTGGGGAATGCTCAGTTAACTATAGATCAGATCAGTTTATATTACATGATTTTAACAGTGATAAGTCTAAAGATTGTGTTGTCATTTCAAACTTTATTTTTAAGTTAACACTAAGCAAGATTAATAAAGTACTGACAAACATGTTATTAGAAGACCTATTTTATTAAATAGATATCTAGAGTAGTTTAGAGTTAGCTTATTAACTTTCATATTTAACTGCTTGAAGTGCTTAAAATCTTTTTTCACACACACACACAAAAACTAGCATTTGAAAATCATCCCTTCAACCCAGATCCTATAGATTACAAATTTCAAATTTATCTGGAATCCTAATTAATGATGCTTGTAGTAAAGAACAGTATTCTATCCTTAATTTCACAATTCCTGCAGCAGAATTTCTACTTAAAAATCTTGGAGAATCCAAGATGGCGGCATAGGTAAACACCTACACTGCTGCCTCGCACAATTTCAAAACTACAACTAAAAGACAGAACGGACATCATCCAGAACCACAGGAAAGCTGGCCGAGTGTAAGTTCTACAACTAGAAGGAAAGAGAGGGGCTCACAGAAACCCAGAGGAGCTGCAAAAAGCCAAGGTATGGAGACGCGCGCGCTGAGAGAGCGGGTGCCGGAGAACCTGGCTGGCTTTCTCTCGCGGGAGGGAAACGGAGACTCCCAACGGCATTGAACCCCTTATCTTACAACACTAAACCCCAGATCCAGCAGAAACTCATACAAGGGAGTTTGGACTGTGAAAAGGGAGAGGTGCACGGAAATTTAGGGGAGTCACAAAAGATCAAGTCTGGTCGCGCACACGCACGGTGCTGCGCAGAGGACAGATTGCTGATTGTGCCACTGGCTTTCGCGAGTGGGCGAGAGACAGACCCTCCCAACTGTGCCACTTCTGAGTCCACTGGGCCCCTGTTTCGGGCGAAACACTCGGGACCTAGACTCGTGTGGTCCTGGCGTGCAGGGGAGCTGGAAAGGCAGCGGTTAGAGGCACTGTGGGCGCGCGCACAAGGGCCGCTCCAGCCATTACCCCATCACATGAGACTCAGGGGCCGTGGAGGGCGGGGCCGACTGGAAGGCAAGGCGGTCCCTTAAGCCCTGAGACTCCATCCCAAGCTCAACAGAGGCTTCTTCGATTTTGCGTCTGGTATCATAAAGCTGAATCCAACACAGAAGTTTCCCCAGCATAGGGAAAATGACCAGACAAGGGAAGGGATCGCAAACAAAAGAAATTGAGGAAAAAAAACGACTGGATATAGAGTTCAAAACCACGCTTATAAGGTTTTTCAAGAATATGCTAGAAAAGATGGATAAATTTAGCGAGAGCCAAGAGGAGATGAAAAAGGACCAACTAGAGGTGCAAAAGAGCCAACTAGAGATGGAAAAGGTCCAACTAAAGATGATAAAGGACCAAATAGAAATTAAACATACACTGACTGAAATAAAAAATATTATACAGAGTCCTAACAGCAGACTAGAGAAAGGCAAGAATCAAGTAAAAAATTTGAAATATAAAGAAGCAGACAACATTCAACTGGAAAAGCAAGAAGAGAAAAGAATCCAAAAATGTGAACATGATGTAAGGAGACTCTGGGACAGTTTCAAGCGTACCAACATCAGAATTGTGGGGGTGCCAGAAGAAGAGAGAGAGCAAGATACTGAAAACCTATTTAAAGAAATAATGACTGAAAACTTCCCACATCTGGTAAAAGAAATTGACTTACAAGTCCAGGAAGCACACAGAACCCCATATAAAAGGAATCCAAAGAGGACCACACCAAGACACATCATCATTAAAATACCAAGAGCAAAAGACAAAGAGAGAATATTAAAAGCAGCAAGAGAAAAACAGTTTATTACCTACAAGGGAGCACCCATACGACTGTCAGCTGATTTCTCAACAGAAACGATGCAGGCCAGACGGGAGTGGCAAGAAATATTCAACGTGATGAATAGCAAGAACCTACAACCAAGAATAATCTATCCAGCAAAGCTAACATTCAGAATTGAAGGGCAGATAAAGAGCTTCACAGATAAGAAAAAGCTAAAGGAGTTCATCAACTCCAAACCAGTATTATATGAAATCCTGAAAGGTACTCTTTTAGAAGAGGAAGAAGAAAAAGGTAAAAGACAAAAAATTATGAACAACAAATACATATCTATCAACAAGTGAATCTAAAAATTAAGTGAATTAAAAATTTGATCATCAGAATAAACTGGTGAATATAACAGAATCAGGAGCACAGAAAGGGAGTGGACTGATAATTCTCAGGGGGAAAGGGGTGAGGGGTGTACAGGGAGAGACTGGACAAAAATCATACACCTATGGATGAGATCAATGGGAGGGAGCTAAAGGCAGAGGGAGGGGTGGGAGTTGGGTGGAGGGGTGCTATGGAGGGGAAAAAAGAGAAACAAATGTAATAATCTGAATAATAAAGATTTAATTAAAAAAAAAATCTTAAGGCCTTACAAGAAAAGAGAGGATTCAAATCCTAAATACATACCTAAAAATCTTTATATTCATATGCAAGAAAACAAAGAAGATAGCATTCTAAATAACATATCAATAACATCACTCACCTCAAAATAGTAAAAGTAAGTATTGCATATAACTAATTTCCCTACGTATCATTTTTCAAGCCACACTTCCTTGCAATGTAAGCATCAAGCCTACAGATTCTTACAGTGCTTACATTTGCATAAATTCCTAAAAAATATATTAACTCCTTATGACCCTCCCATTCAAATAACTCAATGTTTTCTGAATTTGAGTCAACATTATTGCTACCTACTTCTAGAACCATGCTAGGGTTGCACAGACCCTTAATTTTAACCAAATTTCAGTTTTTTTTTATTTAAAAAATGAAGAAAAGCAGCCAAAACTGGTTTGGCTCAGTGGATAGAGCATCCACCTGCAGGCTGGAGGGTCCCAGGTTCGATTCCGGACAAGGGCATGTATCCTGGTTGCGGGCACATTCCTAGTAGGGGGTGTGCAGGAGGCAGCTGATCGATGTCTCTCTCTCATCAATGTTTCTAGCTCTCTATCCCTCTCCCTTCCTCTCTGTAAAAAATCAATAAAATATTTTTTTTTAAAAGAAAGAAAGAAAAGCAGTGCGAAAGCCTGAAATTAATTTCTCTACCAAAGTTGCTTTGTAAAGAAATATTTGCCTTTTCCTTCTCTCTAACTCTAAGTTTCCTCTATAACTCTCCTCTTCAAGGAGTTTTCACAGCCCTACAAAAATTGTCAAGTCCAGTGTAGTGGTAAAAGGAAAAACTCTGATATCTGGGCTGGTCCTAGAGTTATAGAAGACCAAGGAATCTGGGGCCCTTGTGGGTTTACCTACATAAGAAGTCCTAGATATTCTCCTATCTACTCAAATGTGCTCTCCTTTTCCCAAGTCTTCCATTAATTAATATTGTAATTACTGAATAGATCTTTAAAGGCATTTAGAGTCGGATTCTAAGTAGTGTGGTCAAACACCCATATAAATATGAATCACCTGAGGGTTCTGTTTAAAAACAGATTCTATCCCTAGCTTAGAAACATAAAAAGGGAATCTTTAAAATTGAAATAATAATTGCTTAGTTGAAAACATGAAATATCTAAATAAGTTGAAAATTATGCCCACACAAGTACCTGCACACAGATGTTTATAGCTTCTTTATTCGTAACTGCTAAAATGTGGAAGCAACCAAAATATTCTTTCATAGGTGAAAAGGTAAACTGTGATATGTCTATCCAAAGAAATATTACTCAGCCCTAAAAATAAATGAGCTATCAAGCCATAAAAAGACATGAAAAACCTTACATGCATATTACTGAGAGAAGCCAATCAGAAAAGGCTATATACTGAGTCATACTGTTTAACTTCAACTATATGAAGTTCTGAAAAAGGCAAACAATGGCAAAAGTAAAAAAATAAAATAAAATAAAATCAGTGGTAGCCAGGGATTGGGAAGGGGAGATCAAGAATTAAGCAATGTAAGCATGTTAATTAGAAATACAGCAAACCAATCAACTAAAAGTGGTTGCCTTGGGATCCTGAAATGGCACAGGAGGAGCCCTTGGAGAATTGCTTGACGTTTTTTGTAACAAGTTTATTTAGTTCACCTACTCGAGTATTTAAGTTTTTAAAAAATATAAACAAAAATCGAAAAAAAACTCCCACGACTGGACCAGAACTTGAATCCACATAATTTAACACCTAATCAGGTTCATTAATTTGTGAGCACCTATGGGACCTGTGTCTTCTTAATTCCTCTACTCCAGTGCCTGCTTAACACAAAGTAAGCACTCAAACATGTTTATAAATGAGTGGGAGAAAGTTGAAGAGTGGAATTGCTTTGCTAACACCAGAAAATGAATGAGAAGGACATTCTAGTCAGAGAAAATAGCAGAAGACTGGAAATGAAGTGTGAGAGCTGAGCAAGGAAGGGGAAAGAAGAGAGTAGTAAGTATCCAGAAACTTACTACTTTGAGGTGGATAAAGGAAAATACCAGGACAGTGAGCACAGTCATTTTGAGTTGTGTGGCAAGGTAGTGGGAAAACACTGGTGCCTTGTGGACAGATCCTCATGACCCTGACTATATTTACTAGTATATGAGCCTTAGGGGGTTTTGTTTATTTGTTTTGAAATAATGACAGCAACACATTTCTATCAATAGTTACTTCCCAAATAGTTTCAGCTTTTTGGAGTTCAAAGTAGTACCAGGCTCTCTAAAATTCTGAATTCCTTCAGTAGCTCAACTACAGTATAACTATTTACTCTAAGTAGCCACAAAAAGGGCAATCCCACAAGGGGTAGGCAGGGGCAAGCAAAGCCTGGTGGAATCCCTACAATGCCATCCTTGTCCACTTTTTAGATCTCTTTACAAAAGCATTAAAATCCAGAGCACAAATGAATAATCTCTTGATGAACATGCTATTACCATTACTCATACATTAATTTCTCCAAAGTTTATTAAGTATTTACTCTATGTCAAGCAATGCACTGAAATGTAAAGCTTCTGATTTAAAATAACTTACTTTCTGAAATCTTCTTATGGAGAGAATCCAAGATGGCGGCATAGGTAAACACCTACACTGCTGCCTCGCACAACAATTTCAAAACTACAACTAAAAGACAGAACGGACATCATTCAGAACCACAGGAAAGCTGGCTGAGTGGAAATTCTACAACTAGAAGGAAAGAGAGGGGCTCACAGAGACCCAGAGGAGTTGCAAAAAACTGAGGTACTGAGAAGCGCGCGTGCCAGAGAACCTGGCTGGCTTTCCCTGGCGGGAGGAAGACGGAGACTCTCAACAGCATTGAACCCCTTATCCTACGACACTAAACCACAGATCCAGCCTAAACGCATACGGGGGAGTTTGGACTGTGAAAAGGGAGAAGTGCACGGATATTTAGGGGAGTCACAAAAGATCAGAAGTCCAGTGACGCGCACGGCAGCAGAGGACTGACTGCTGATTATGCCGCTGGCTTTCACAAGAGGGCGGGAGACAGACCCTCCCAACTTCGTCACTTCTAACTCCACTAAACCCCAGTTTCAGGGGAAACCCTGGGAACCCAGACTCATATGGTCCCAGAGTGCAGGGGAGCCGGAGGGGCAGCAATCTAGAGGCACTGCGAGAGAGCCCACGCACACACAGGGACCGCTCCAGCCATTACCTAGTCACGTGAGACTCAGGGGCCATGGAGGGTGGGGCCGACTGGAAGGCAAGGCAGTCCATTAAGCCCTGAGACTCCACCCATCCCAAGCTCAACAGAGAGGCTTTTGTGGTTTTGCAAGTCTGGTATCATAAGACTGAATCCAAAACAGAAGTTCTCCTGGCATAGTGAAAATGCTGAGACAAGGGAAGGGATCACAAACAAAAGGAAAAGAGGAAAACAAATGACTGGATATAGAGTTCAAAAACCACGCTTACAAGGTTTTTCAAGAACATCCTAGAAAAGTTGGATAAAGTTAGCGAGACCCAAGAGGAGATGAAAAAGAACCAACTAGAGATGGAAAAGAACCAATTAGAGATGGAAAAGGACCAACTAGAAATTAAACATACACTGACTGAAATAAAAAATATTATACAGAGACCTAACAGCAGACTAGAGGAAGGCAAGAATCAAGTCAAAAATTTGAAATATAAAGAAGCAGAAAACACTCAACTGGAAAAGCAAGAAGAGAAAAGAATCCAAAAATGTGAAGAGAATGTAAAGAGCCTCTGGGACAGCTTCAAGCGTACCAATATCAGAATTGTGGGGGTGCCAGAAGAAGAGAGAGAGCAAGATACTGAAAACCTATTTAAAGAAATAATGACTGAAAACTTCCCACATCTGGTGAAAGAAATAGACTTACAAGTCCAGGAAGCACACAGAACCCCATATAAAAGGAATCCAAAGAGGACTACACCAAGACACATCATCATTAAAATACCAAGAGCAAAAGACAAAGAGAGAATATTAAAAGCAGCAAGAGAAAAACAGTTTAGTTCATTACCTACAAGAGAGCACCCATACGATTGTCAGCTGACTTCTCAACAGAAACGATGCAGGCCAGATGGGAATGGCAAGAAATATTCAAGGTGATGAATAGCAAGAACCTACAACCAAGAATATTCTACCCAGCAAAGCTATCATTC
Organism: Lasiurus cinereus; assembly: GCA_011751065.1. Classification (NCBI taxonomy): domain Eukaryota; kingdom Metazoa; phylum Chordata; class Mammalia; order Chiroptera; family Vespertilionidae; genus Lasiurus; species Lasiurus cinereus. The sequence goes on along the minus strand of JAAGEH010000041.1, from coordinate 28,116,291 downwards.
AGAATTGAAGGGCAGATAAAGAGCTTCACAGAGAAGAAAAAGCTAAAGCAGTTCATCAACTCCAAACCAGTATTATATGAAATGCTGAAAGGTACTCTTTTAGAAGAGGAAGAAGAAAAAGGTAAAAGATAAAAAATTATGAACAACAAATACGTATCTATCAACAAGTGAATCTAAAAATTAAGTGAATTAAAAATTTGATCAACAGAATAAACTGGTGAATATAATAGAATCAGGAGCACAGAAAGGGAGTGGACTGATAATTGTCAGGGGGAAAGGGTGTGGGGTGTACAGGGTGAGACTGGACAAAAATCATACACCTATGGATGAGGTCAACGGGAGGGAGGTAAGGGTAGAGGGAAGGGTGGGAGCCGGGTGGAGGGGAGCTATGGAGGGGAAAAAAGAGAAACAAATGTAATAATCTGAATAATAAAGATTTAATTTTAAAAAATAAAATAGCCGAGACCGGTTTGGCTCAGTGGATAGAGCGTCGGCTTGTGGACTGAAAGGTCCCAAGTTTGATTCTGGTTGGGGGCATGTACCTTGCTTGCGGCACATCTCTATAGTAGGGTGTGCAGGAGGCAGCTGATCGATGTCTCTCTCTCATCGATGTTTCTGACTTTCTATCTCTATCCCTTCCTCTCTGTAAAAAAATCAATAAAATGTATAAAAAATAAAATAAAATAAAATAAAATGCACCATAGACAATAAATAAATAAATAAATGACTTACTTTCTGATAGCAGTACTATTTATAAAATAACAAGATAAGCATTAACAAACGTACTGTGGAGAAGGAAGGTACGGGAGGGTGGAGGTAAGGGGAAGAGATCAACCAAAGGACTTGTATGCATGCATATAAGCCTAACCAATGAACACAGACAACAGGGGAGGGGAGGGCATGCGTGGGGGTGGGGGTGGGGGGTAAATGAGGGGATGAGGACACATTTGTAATACCTTAATCAATAAAGAATTTTTTTAAAAATTTATAAAGTACTGGGGAAACATGATAGATTAAAAGACTATTTACATTTTTTACATATAATGTTAAACAGAGGTGAAAGAGGCAACTCCAACAAACTCCATCACTCTGCCTTGATCTTAATCAATTCATTGCCAATCTTGTTCTCTTCCAAATCCACTCATTAACTTCAAGACATCATATTATTTTATCTTTAAATATTTTGTCATATACCTCTAATAGACAGGAACTCTTTTTTAAAACACATTAATCTGTATCTTGAAAACTAAGTTTTTAAGATATAATTAACATAGAATAAAATGCACAGATCTTAAGGTGTTCAACAATTATACAGGCTTGTGCAACCACTACCCAAAACAAGGTATAAAACATATCTATGGTCCAGAAAGTTCCCACCTGCCCTTTTCTAATCAATTTCTTACACCGTGCTAACTACTTTCTGACTTTTATAACCAAGGATCACTTTTGCCTGTTCTTAGACTTTTATAAACAAAATCGTAGAATAAGAGGTTTTTAGGCCAAAAAAGAGAAAAGCATTCCAGATGGAAAGAACTACATATACAAAATAAAAATGTGTGGAAAGATATGTCACAGAATGCCAAAAAGCTCAAGGGAGTTGAAAACTGGATTGGTAACTGATAGAAGACAAGACTAGAAGAAGAGGCTTATTGAAAAGCTAGGGTTTCCAGATTAAACTCTACAGTTAATTCTGGGAACCATGTTGTGAAATAAAATTTCCCAATGCCCAAAACCATTTCTTTGACCTAAAAAATATAGCTGTTCTTTCTCTTCAACCCTGCAACCAAAGATGACCAAGGCAGGAGAAGCATCCTACACCCCAATGTTGTTCATTCCTATAATGTGCAGAGGCCTCTCCGCCACTGCAGGAAAGGGAACAATCCCTTCCCTCCTGCCTTTCTTATGAGAGGGTGCAGTCTCTTCCCAACCGTACTTTAAACAAGCAGTCTCAAGTCTGAGGGGCAGCCTTACCATTATCTGGATTTCTCTCTTGCATACTTGGAGATCATACTCATTGTTGACAAACATGCGTTTCAAGGCACATTTCATTCCATTGCTTGTCCTTACTAGAAACACGATAGCAAATCCACCTGTGAGAGAAACAAACATACAAGTTCTTCTGAGTCATGTTGGAAAAGTCAAAGACTATGGTGGCTGCTGTCACTGTTGGTGGTGCTGATGCCACTGTCAACTATGCTTAGCATGGGCCCGGCTTTGAAGGCAATCTTAGATTCTCAGGACTCAGAGGCAATCGGGTGGCAGAAATCAGAGAAATTGTTCTTAAACACCAATCTCAGGAGAAAGGAACAATAGTAACTACCTTTAAAAGAACCTACAAATAAACAGATAAACAGATGAAAGGGAAAATACTACTGTCAAAGGCACTTTGAGCTCTTAATTCTAACTACAATCCTGTGAAGCTCAGTGTTATTTTTCCCTTTAATGCAGTAATTACTAGCGGAAGCATTCTTAGATACGTTAAATTTGTTACACCTTAGTGTTCCACAAATCCTTAGAACTCCTAACCTTGTCATCACTCCCCATACACTGCATTAAGTGTTTTGTGTAATTGTTAAAGGGGGTAATAGATAGATAAGGTGCTGCATAGCTGTCAAAGTTGAAGACTTTGGGATAAGCAGAACCTATACTGGACACTTAGTCCATCTGCCTGCTCGTGTACCTTCATAATTTAGCTTGATCTATCCTGTGCATGAGCCTATGTAACAACAACAACAAATCACTGCACAGAGTTAATCACTAATTGGATGAAGGAGAATGCAGAGGGAAGTCATTTTTTAGTATGGAAACTTGAGTTGAATTATGGCATTGGCTTGGGGTTAAAAGCCATATGCAAAAATAATAGAGCAATCGTCAGTGATTATAAAGATCTCAGGCCTGAGATAGGACTTAGGTCTTGACTGCCACTCTACTCTGAAGCCCAGCTGCACTTCAGCACCTGTCTGCTGATGTTCACAGAATTTCCTATTGCAAATTTACAATAATTATTCCTTTTTAAGTCAGCTTGAGTTAAGTTTCTGTTTCTTACAACTAAAGAGAGCTTTAATCATAAAGCACTGTTTCATGTTAAAATACACACATAATTCCGTGTTAGAAATTTTTTAATGGATTCAAATGTTGCAATGTGTATATTGATAATGATTTACTGGAAACTGCATGTTTGTATATTTACTGTCACTATGCTCTTCTTCAGTATTCAGATAAACATTAAAATTTACCATATAATTTTTTTTATTTATTGTCTAAAGTTTTACATATGTCTCCTTTCCCCTGCTTGATACCCTCTCCATTTCCTAGTAATCTTTATTTTTTCTAAATATTTTTTTTTATTTTTCAATTACAGTGACATGTAATATTATGTTAGTTTCAGGTATAAACCCTAAGTTTAGACATTTATATAACTTATGAATCCTCCAAATAAATCTTTAATTTCAATTGTCATCTCTTTAATCTTTGTACCTCAATAACATTTTCCACTTTTTCCTAATACTTTAAATTACACTTACACTGCTCAATTGCCAATTGTAATTCTAGAACTTTGAGTATTTACAAAGAGATTTTTTAACCTTCACAAGCACTTTATAAAGAGAGACCTTATCACACATTCACCCCAAAAAATGTCAATGCTAAGATGCAAATTTTTTACAATTTAATTTTTTCAATATCTGAAATTTTCTTATTACAAATATGCACATTTAATAAAGTGCTATTTGTTTCCCCCCCCAAAAAAAAGGCTATTAAAATACATGATGTGTTTTAAAATCAAGTAGAACTGAGGAAAACAATAGTTTATACTTTATAGTATAAAATTTCAGTGTATATTCATACCAGTTTTGTAAACAGTCTAAGTTGTGTTTCATGTTACAAATATTTCGAATTTTGAAGAAAATCACAGAACTACCGATTTTATACCAGTAGTGCCTGAAAAGAACATTAAGTTCAAGCATTTTGCTTATGGGTAGAGAAATCTATTGAGACTTAGGAGTCCCATGGCTAGTTATAGGCAGAACCTGGAACAGTGTCAATCTCCTGATTGTCCAAAATATGTTCTTTCCAGTTCATGTGTCTTAGAGAAACTGTGCAATCCCCTGATAGTGCTGACAGTGCTGCAGAACAAAATTGGGAATGGCTATTTCCTGCAGTTCTGTGATGCATGGCACCACTAAAGAACAAAGCTGTCCTTTCAGAAGCAAGTTAATGATGCAGCAATTTTATGTAACTGCCACCAGATGGGGGCAGTGCAGTTTTCTTCACCAGGTAGCAAGATGACCTTTCCAGCCAAGAATGAAGAAATGAGTCAGATGCCTACCACACAATCTAGGCAAGCACTACTGGTCGAAGAACAGAGCCAGCCCAGGTTCTCAAAGCCTATGACCTTCATAAATCTAAAGGCAGAGCAATAAACCATTATGCCTAATAGAAACAGAACCATTTTATTAAGCATCTATGCCCATACAAGGGCTATTTGCAGGTGAGAAGCATTTAAATCAGGGTTCCTTGACCATGCGATAAAAATCGAAGCCTGAAAGGACTGCCAAAAGAAAAATCTTGGCCAATTAAACTGTGTAGTTGACCAAATAGAGATGTAAGTTATTAGAAGGTAGAGGGAAGATAGCATTACTCAAGATACGTTTACAGTACACATGGACCAGCGTTCAGGCCATTGCAGGCTGTTAATAGAGATGCTCATTTCAGATTGAGTTGCATCACAAGAGCTTGATCAATTGGAAAAATTTTACACTGAGGTGGGGAGAGTTTGAACAGAGGTAAGAACAGCTAACATGTGCACTCTTTCTGCCTACCAGCATTTTCTGAAATACTAAAATAATCTCCATGATTTTACTGGAATGAATTTTTTTGGATAATCCATGAATTTACTGAATCACAAAAGGAAAAAAGATTTGATCCATTTTGTGAGGTAAGCAAGTAAAAAATGTAAGATAACTGTGGCACATACACATTTTTGTCTATGAGATATATGGGAATATTTTTTTTACTTCCCACTTTCCCTAAAATATATATTCTTGGTCTAACTTTATCCTAATTTTTGATAATGTAGATAAGTACTTTCTACTCACTATGATAGATATTTTGTCTGTTTGGTTCCCCTCTGTATAATCATGTCCTAACATAAAGAGGGCACTCTACAATGAATTAACTTTCCTCTTAATGTTACTATAGAAAATAGAAAAGGCTATAGAGTGTGGTGGAGACTGTGAAAAAATAAAGCATATGGCCCACAAAAAAAAAAAAAAACAACAGCTACTACACAACTTCAGGCACTTGTTGCCATGTAGGAATATGGACCCAGTTTTGTCAGATCTGCTCACTTCTAAAGATAAACTGAAAAAAAAAAAGATAAACTGGAAACACAAAACTTTATGTGCAATTTACAGTTTTAAACATTGGCAACTAGTCATATTTTAAATAAATAATGGACAGGCCGACACTATGGCTAAAGAAAACACATTTAGAAGGCTTTAAAGAGTCTCTGAAGCCTACAATTTTCTACTTCTGATCTAGTCCAACCCTGTCATTTTACTAATGGGGAGAGGGGAAGTGACACAACCAATGTTACACAGAGTTAAAAGGTAACTTGCAAATACTGTATAATCCAAAATATATATATTACCTCATATATTGGTTATCACAGTTCTTGCCTTTCTTCCCTTAAGAGGAGTTTATGGAATTTCCCCCCTAATTACCAGCCAGCATTTGTACATGACTTTATACTTTCTTAAAGGCATTTCAAAATAAATTATTTCATTTATAATCCACAATAATTAAATGGGGTAGGTGAGCTACCTATTGTCCCCATTTTCCCAATAGGAAAGAGATGTAGAGAGATTAAGCTCCTTTCTCTCTCTCTCCCTCTCTCCCTCCCTCTCTTTCTCTCTCTCTCTCTCCAGATTAAGCTCCTTTCCCAAGAACACATAGAGCAAGTTAGTGATAGAGCTCAGACTAGATCCCTAATCTTTTAAAATCAGCTTCATGTGTGATACAATGCACTCAATTTTAAGTGTACAGTTTGACACATTTCCACAACATTCTTGCAAACATCACTGCAAAGAATACTTCATGCTTACTTGTAGGCATCCACTCCCTCCTCACACCATCCTATACTAGTATAATAAAAAGCCTAATATGTTCAGTGTCCTTGTCATCACTGTCCGGTGAACCAATTAAAGTGTAATATGCTAATGATATGGTAAGGTTGCTCAACCACTCGCTATGATGTGCACTGACCACCAGGGGGCAGACGCTCCAACCAGTAGCTTAGCTTGTAGCTGGGGTCCAGAAGATCGGGACTGGTTGAGAAGGGCCAGATACACCCTAGAACCCTCTCATGGTCCCTTCCTTCCTGGCCAACCTCCCGCATTTCTCCCCAACCTTAATCATAGGAATGGCTAGGTCACATGCTAAGTGTATGTTCAGCTTTATAAGAAACTGCTTACCAGTTCTCCACAGTGGTTGTACCATTTCACATTCCCAACTGCCACATGTGAGAGTTTAGGTTGTTCCATATCCTCACCAACTTTGATACTGTTGGCCTTTTTATTTTAGTCATTCTTGTGAGTGCATAGTGATATTTCTTTGTGATTTTAATTTGCATTTTGTCATAGATCTTTCATCATTTATATTCCTAGGATTAGCTGCTCCCACCATTCTTATGATAAAAGGCTTTAATAAGCATAGGATCATGGGAGTAACCAATGAAATTACTGAGATTATCTGGACTTCTCCCTCTCAAGCAAAGATGACAGAAGTGCCTCCTTCTCTCCTGACAGAAGAATGCAAGTGAGAATTTGTAATACACAGAGGAGAGGATTATAATCTTTAAAATCTCTTCCAACTCTGACATCAAGAGATCATGGTCATCAGCATCATTATGATTGAAACTTATAAAACAAAACCTCCTCAGGAGCCTGCTCATGATATTCAATACCATATCAGCAATGGGCTTTTGAAGGACTAAGTGTAGTACCTCTCCTGGCTTGGTCTCAAACACTGAGTCATGCTGGATGGTACCAGACCCCAGGGGCAGTTCTGAAGGAATCAAGACAATTAGTGACTTCCACTTACTAGTAGCAAGGAAAAGTGAGGGATGGGAGAAGTAAGGTGAGCAGGAAGGAAATAAAAACAGCAAACTGGTTAGCTGAGTAGCAATGTGCACAGAGATGAGAAACAGCTGGGTAGACAAAGAGAATGATTAGACCATGAGACAAAGAAGCCCGTCATGGTGCTGAGGCAGGGTTTCTGGATTTGCTGCCAAAGAAGTTTTGGTGGATATTTTAAAATTGGGCCAAGATTCTAGGCATTAAAACCTGCTGCCTGCTTTTTTCCTGCAGGTTAAAGAAAACTTCCTTCGCTAACTAATATCAGCCCCATCTACACCTTTAGGAATGGCTTTCACTTATTTGAGATAAAAGGAAAAACCAACCAAAGAATCCAGACCATACTAAAATGAGAGAAAACAGACCCATAATCTGACTCCCATCTTCCACTTTGTTTCTCTTTTAGAATAAGATTTAACCCATGAATGATGTTTACCTAACGCAGTTTCTCTTTGAATCATAGGAGAAGAAATGAACATAAAATAAAATAGCATTCTGAGGTTTTTCTAAACAATCAGATGGAGAACCCATTAAAGTACAATTTATCTGGAAGATATAAAAAAAAGAGGCAACACTGGACAAACTAGTGGATCCCTTTGGCTTCCATTTCCTCAACTGTAGAAATTAAGACTAAATTACTGCTTTTAAAACTCCATTCCTCAGAGTCCTAGGATTACAGGAGGTATGTACTTCATTGCCCCAATGTTTAATATTAATTCTTTAAAAGATGCTAGGACAAAAAGGGTAAGACACTCTTTTTAATTTTTTTAATTTTTTTTATTAATGTGTTACATGTGTACATATCTTCCCATTGTCCCCCCACCCCGCTCTCATATATGCCCTAACCGCCCTCCCCCCAGTGTCTTGCATCCATTGGTTATGCTTATATGCATGCATACAAGTCCTTCTTATCTATCCCACCTCTCCCTAACCTTCTCACTGTAATTTGACAGTCTGATGCTTTACTGCCTCTGTATCTATCTTTTTGTTCATCAGTTTATAATTTCTTTATTATCCATAAATGAGTGAAATCATGTGGTATTTTTCTTTCATTGACTGGCTTATTTCACTTAGCATAATGCTCTCCATTTCCATCCAGGTTGCCGCAAATGGTAAGAATTCCTTCTTTTTTATGGCATCATAGTATTCCATTGTGTAGATGTACCATAGTTTTCTGATCCAGTCATCTGCTGACGGGCACCTAAGCTGTTTCCAAATCTTAGGTATTGTAAATTGTGCTGAGACAACACCTCTTTAAAGAAGAAGAAAAAAGTACACAAAGAATAGTCTGTAGATGATATAAAAGTATTTTAAAGAAAAAAGGACTACATCACTTCCAGTCATGCAAACAGCCCTTAAACACACCTCCTGCAGATATACGTGTGTGGAGGCAGCTTCTGGGAAGGGTGGGCTGTGGCATTACATCATTTTACGTTGAGACTATGTAGCATTCCTTTAGAGTCCAGAGGTTCAGGCAAGCCACAAGCTCTCTGAGGCCCTGTCCTCTCACAATAAAAGGCCACTGAGATCTATTTCAGCTTTGTGGAGGATTGCATGATAAGCTAAGCATTTAGCATATAGGAGATGTGTAATGAATCTTGGTATTCCCTCCTTACCTTTGTTCCTACCCCCCAAACAAAATCCTTTGTATTTGTATGACACTTATCATAAAGTTCTCAATCTGGAATATCTTCTTGAGATCAAGGACAAAAACCTAAATGCCTATAGCCAGACAGATCATCTAAAGGAGGAACACAGTCCAGGTATAACACAATATATGCAGGGAGTCTGGTGACATGGACTCACAGTCTGGGGAGCAGAGGGGACTGCGCAAACCAGATGTGCACACCTTAGCTCATAGGGAGCTGTTTGTCAACATCAGTCAATTTTGGCCATGGTGAAATTTGGGCCGAGAGTTGCCTTTTTTTATTTCTAGGAGAAGCTGGATTTTTAGGTAAAATCTTCTGATTTTTAAATCCAGGCAACAAACTTTCAAAAAATCTGGTGCACCCTGTCAAGTTAAGGAAAAGCTATTTCTACGCTAGGACTGTACTTTATGGGAACCTTGTGAAGTAAGCAGGGCTTGTATTACAATATCCACTGTATTGGGAAACTGAGGCACAGTGGCCTCCTTCCTACTGCCACGTAGTGGCAGGACCAGGGTTCAAATCCAGGCATACCAATTCCTGGCTCTCATCTTGGTCCACTCTCTCCTACTGCCGTCCCCTCCCATAAGCAGTGCACCATGCACGAACATCTCCACTACCAGGGAAGATCTGAGCTAAGACACAGGGAAAAGCAAGGGAGCCTGACCAAAGCTTTATCTCTCTAGCTGACCAGGTGGAATAGAGTCCTCTGCACCGTGTGAACTTGAGCTCACTGTCTTCAGTGTCTGTGAACTCCTATAGACAGTGACAACCACGAGGCTTACAAACACCCACCTACAATATATTCATATTGAAGACACTGCCAAAAGTTTCAGAAAAAACAAAAATTTTCAAAACTTCAGAACAGATGGCAAGGAGCAAAGCAAAGATTTCACAGGAGAAAAGGTCAATCTGAAGCATTCATCACAGTGGGAACTTGGGATTTGTTTTTTTAACATTCATCTCTCCACATTTGCCTCAAATCAAAAATTACCATGTGCCAGCTTCTTCTGGGGAGCATGTCAAAGCAGCCCTTGAACAGCCAGATCGGGGATGACTTGAGGTATTCAACTTCCTTTCTTCCCATCAGGAGCTGTGGGCACAAGTCAGAGACTGCCAAACTCTGGTAGTGTAACAGAAGCACCACAGGCCCAGACTGAACACCGGCAATTGGTTCTTCCTTTCCAGGACGGTAATAACTGGGGAGCATTTCCAGTTCAAGGTGTTGGGTAAGAGTTTTTGTTTTTTGTGTTTTTTTTGTTTTTTTTAAAAAAAGACATTTCCAGGGAAGTCACCTGCCTACTTGGAACAAAAGATTATAGTTTTAAGAAATCAAGTTGGCTCACATAGAACCACTGCAAATTGGGCCTGGCCTGTAAACAGCTAAGATCCATCAAAAGAGGGCCTTTCCCAGAGCTCCCTGGTCCACATTCCCTGTACCCTTACCATGAGGGTAACTATCTGATATAATAAAATTATAATATGCAAATAGACTGAACAGCAGAACCAAACAACCAATCAAAGCATAATATGCTAATGATATGCTAAGGCTGCTCAATCGTTCATTATGGTGTGCACTTACCACCAGGAGGCAGACAATCAATTGGCCATCCAGTCACTATGATGTACACTGACCACCAGGGAGCAGAGAGTCAACTGGTCAACTAGAGGTTAAGATGTGCACTGACCACCAGGGGGCAGATGCTCCAACAAATAGGTTAGCTTGCTGCTGGGGTCTGGCCAATCAGGACTGAGGGAGATGGGTCAGACATGCCCTGGAGCCCTCCCATGGTCCCTCCCCAGTCCAGTCCTGGGATCCTTCAGTCTGGCCTGCACCCTCTTACAATCTGGGAACCCTGAGGGAAAGAAAGCCGGTTCAGCACGATCCTACATGCCACTCCCCTTGGGACGGCACCACATGCAGGGCTCATAGCTGGCAAGTGCTAATGAGGCAGTGCAAGCTTCTCCATCAGGACTGATTGGGCGCAAGCCCACGGCAGGCACAGTGGGGTCAGAATGAGTGGGAATGGCAAACAAGGGCTGCAGGTGGCGTTGGACTGCGAGTTTCAGCCTGATCACTGCTAGCTACCCAGAGGGACCACACCAATGCATGAAACTGTGCACTGGGTCTCTAGTCTGGCAAATAAAGAGAGAAATAATCACAGATATCAGTAGGACCATATTCTTTGTTTACTTAAATTCACTGAGTAGCTTCCCCACATCAGACTAAGCCATTTTCTATTCTCTATAGCTAGGGTCATCTTTTAAAAACAGAAACTGAGTATCATCCACCTATTTGAAACTCCTTAGCTTCTCACTCCTCTCAGAATAAAGCTCCAAATGCTAATGATGGCAAACGAGGCCCTATGTAATAGGGTGTGATCTCTCTCCAGCGTCATTCAAACACAACAGCTTTTCACAGCTCACTCTGTTATAGCCACAATTGTCTTCTTTCTTCTTCAATGTTGCTTATATTCCACCCTTCCTAAGGATTTTTGTGCATGCTTCTCCCTTTGCCCTATTCACCTTATTCTTGGACTGACCATCTCCTACTCCTATGTCCCTTGTTAAACACAGCACCCTCTTATGTTTCCTTCAGGGCATCTCAGGAGAATATTTAATATTTAGAGGTGAGTAATCCCTGGTTTGGTGCCTTATTTTTCTAAACCCGTAAACTGCCCAAGGACAAGGACAATGATTGACTCACTGTGGCCTCTGTCACCCAGCACAGTGCTTACTAAGAAAGGCACTCAAGTGTTTGTTACACAGTGTATGTGCGCCTAGTACTATAAAAAATACCCCACGCTGCCCCCCGACACACACACAAAAAAACTATACATCTCTGGCCAGTGTGGTTCAGTTGGTTGAGTATCATCCCATGCATTGAAAGCTTGCTGGTTTGATTCCTGGTCAGGTTTGATCCCTGCTCAGGGTATATATGAGAGGCAGCTGATATATCTATCTATCTATCTATCTATCTATCTATCTCCCCCCCCCCAACCCTGCTTCCTTTCCTCCCTCTCCCTCCCTTCCTCTCTCTCTCAAATCAATCAAAAAAAAAATTTTTTTAAGCCACACACTACATAGTCTCAGCCTTTCAGAAGGTTAGAATCCAGTTTAGGATAGAAGGCACACATACATTTTGTGAGAAGGGCCCTCCCTGATAAAGGTAGTCTACTCTTCAGAGAAAAACCCAGCACACTGAGAGCTGTGTGAGATGAGCCCACTGGATGACATCCTGGGACAATATGTGCAAGGTGCAGCTTATGGAGAGCTTTACAGAAATCTCTGTGCTGTCCCAGAGTGCCACTTGTTCTATGTGCAATCCCTTTTTCAAAAAAATAACACTTGAGTTGAATATAAAAACATTCTTCAGTTGAGAAGGAAAAGAAATCAAACACCACAATACTCAATCCTGCATCAATCCCTCACCTAAAGGAGTGGAGAGTCTCTTGGATATGGCACCCCTTAAGCCCCTGGTGCCAGCAATCTTTTAATAAGTGGTGTGCACACCAATAGAGCAGCGGAGATCAGCCAGAGAGTATGGCATCCATGCCCAGATGTCAGTCCCCCACCACAGACACCCAAGCTCTGGCTCTAATCATTTCCACCAAGACTTGATGTGTGTTACTAGTCCGCATTCTCCAAAGGAGAATTGGGGTTTTAACAAAGCCAAAGCTTAGCTGGCATTCTCTTGACTCTCAATTTTTAATTCCAGAGCATTCCACTTTAACTTCATGCTTCAAAGCTTACTTCATTTTCTACACTTACTGCTTTTGCAATAAGATCAGGTCAACTAGCTGTGTTCTAGAAAGAGCATCCTGTTCCAAAAAGAACATTTACTAGTGTGATGATTTGAGCTTAGCAGCCAGATTAAAAGCTGTGTCTTCTGTCCTAAGAAGATATGCACTGGCATCAGAGGTATATAAGTTTCCAACAGTTTAGGTTTTATTAGAACTGGTCTCTCAACACAACTGCTTTCTACAGGTAATCCTAATCTGCCTCAACCCTCCTAGTTGTCAGGAAGGTGAGTTCTCACCCTGAAATGCAGGAAGAGAAGTCATGCTTCAAAGCTTACTTTATTTTCTGCACTCACTGCTTTTACAATAAGATCAAAACATTTTCTCAGCTCCCAATTGTTAATTCCAGAGCATTCCAATTTAACTTCATGCTAAACTCTTTCCTCTGTAGTTCAGGATATCTGATTGTATTACTTATAACCATAATTGACCAACCCCTAGGTCATGGTCCCTCATCCAGTATTTGTGCACCAGTTCAAAATCTCTCCCTATCCTAACTCCTGCTATCACCCAAGGTGATTTCACTGAGTCTTAATAATTCTATCCCCTAAACCTCTCCAGAATCCATCCCTTCTACACCATCCCTGATGCCCTTTCAAACTCTTCTCTTTTCTTTCCAGAAGAACTAAAATAGGGTCCTAACTTTCCTTATCTTAGATCCTTTCTCTTCTAAAATTCATATTGAATAACTACTCTTAAAAACATTCATTGATTCCCCAAATACAGAAAAATCAAATTCCTTAACACAGCAATACATAAGAACATTTTTTATTTTTCCCCACTTTGTTATGAAAAATTTCAAACACAAAGTAACACTGAAAAGATTATACTACAAACATCCATATACCCACCACCTAAGTTTAGTTTACAATTGTTAACATTTGTCAGGCTTGTTTTATCACATATTTATCATCCATGTAAACATCAACTCATCTTATTTTTTTTATGCATTTCCAAGTATAAGCTATAGACTTCAGTGGATTTCACCCTAAATACTTCAGCATGCACTATCTTTAATCAGTGTTCAGAATTCATAGTTATTTTGGGGGACAGGGCAGAAATAAATTCTATTTATAGTGAAATGTACAAATCTTAAGTATACTGCTGAAAGAGGTTTTTGAACTAAATTTACTGGGGTGCTATCTACACTAATAAAAGAGAGATATGCAAATTGACCATATCTCCACAACGCCCACCAGCCAATCAGGAGTATGCAAATTAAACCAACAAAGGTGTCAGATTAATTTGCATATGCAGGCATGGAGCGGCTGGGTGGGGTGGGGTGCCTGCTATGAAGAAAGGGGCAGAGGGTGGAGGGAGCTACAAGAGCAGTGCTCCAGCCAGAGCAGAGAAGATTGAAGACAGTGGCCAAAGCAAAGGTCTGGGTCCCAGGTGCCAGAGGAAAGAAAACCAGTGCTGGCAGCCAGGGGAAGGAAGGCCTATTGCACAAATCTTCATGCAATAGGCCTCTAGTTTGTTAATAAAATTATATAGGTTTTAGCCGAAACTCGTTTGGCTCAGTGTATAGAGCATCGGCCTGCGGACTGAAAGGTCCCAGGTTCGATTCCAGTTGAGGGCATGTACCTTGGTTGCGGGCACATCCCCAGTCGGGGGCGTGCAGGAGGCAGCTGATGTTTCTCTCTCATTAATATTTCTAACTCTCTAGCCCTCTCCCTTACTCTCTGTAAAAATTCAATAAAATATATTTAAAAATAATAATAAATAAATAAATAAAAATAAATTATATAGGTTTCAGGTGTACTATAATCCATCAACTGTAATATGTGTTCACACACTATGGATAAGTTTTTTGGCATGTATTTTTTTTTAATCCTCATTGGAGGATACTTTTTCCATTGATTTCCAGAGAGCATGGATGGGAGGTGGGATGGGGGGAGACAGAGAGAGAAATAAAGACACACACACACACACACACACACACACACACACACACACACAGAGAGACATTGATGTAAGAGAGACACACGATTGGTTTCCTATTGCACACGCTCCTACCAGGAACCTGTAACCTTGACTAAGATTCAAACCTGTGATCCTTTGGTCTGAGGGCTCTAACCACTAAATGAAACCAGCCAGGGCAAATTGGATTAAGTTTTGATAAATACAAATCTTCAAGTGACCCAAACCTCTATCAAAACATAAAGTTTCTATCACACAGAAAGTTCACTCATGGTCCTTTCCAGACAACCCCACCCTCATATCCTAGAGGCAAGCACTGCTTTAAGTTTTTTCATCTATTATTAGTTTTTCCAGCTTTAGAACTTCATATAAATGGAATCATACAGTATGTACTTTGAAATGTAAGGATCTTTTACCCATCATAATTGTTTATATTGTTAAGTATATAGGGTAGTTTATTACTTTTATTGCTGATTAATATTTCATTATTTAAATAAATCTGTTTATCCTTTATCTCAGACATTTGTGTTATTTCAAACTTGGAGCTATTATGAAAAAAGTTCTATGTGCATTCTTGTACAAGTCTTTTTGTATCATATGTTTTTATTTCTTTTGGGTAAATACCTAATACATACACCAAGGTATAAATGTTGGGCCACTGGGTAGGTGTATACTTAATTTTATAAGAAATTTCCAGACCTTTCTCCAAAGTAGTTATATCATTTTATACTCCTACAAACAATATATGATAATTCCTCGTCCTTTAGAATCTGAATACTGCCCTGACCTGGCCCAAATCCACTCTTAATGCTCTCTCTTCCTCTACCACCAATTTGTCAGAACTTGAACCTTTTTGCTGCTTTACATTCAGGAGATTTATACACACTATTCTCTCTAACTACAATTTCTTGTCCCACTCTTCTGCTTAATAAAAGGAGTTTAAAATTGTTAAAATAATACCTCTTCTGTGAATTCTTTCCTTTCCCTGACAATCATCCCCAGGCTTTCATATTATGGTACAAATTTAGCCAGTTCCTCTTTTATTACACTTATCATAATGCATTATGATTTATCTGTGATATGCTAATCTCTCCACAAAATAGACTAAGTCAAAGGGGGATCTACTCTTTTCTGCCCTGGTAGACATGACAATTGTTGTTATCATAATACTTTATAAGATAATAATGACACTATAAAAAGTATTTATATATAAAACTAGTGGCCCGGTGCATGAAATTCATTCATGGTGGGGGGCGGGGGGAGAAGAGCCCTCAGCCCAGCCTACACCCTCTCCAATCGAGGAGCCCTTGGGGGATGTCCAACTGTTAGCTGGACAACTCTCTCACAATCTGGAATCACTGGCTCCTAACCAGTCACCTGCCTGCCTGATCACCCCTAACTGCCTCTGTCTGCCTGCCTGCCTACCTGATTGCCCTTAACCTGTTTGCCTGCCTGCCTAATCGCCTCTAATTGCCTCTGCCTGCCTGCCTGATCTCACCCCTAACTGCTCTCCCCTGCTGGCCTGATCTCGCCCCCAACTGCCCTTCCCTGCCAACCTGATTGCCCTTAACCCACTGCCAACCTAATCTTGTCCCCAACTGCTCTCCCCTGCTGGCCTGATCACCCCTGACTCTGCCTTGACCCCCACCACCATGTATTTTTCTAGAAGAAAGTTGGACATCTGGAAGATGGCCTGTTGACTCAGGCTAATTAGCATATTACCCTTGTATTAGTATAAATAGATTATGTAGGATAGGATTGCTTAAATGGGGGGGGGGAGCGTTTTCAGCAGGAAGATATGCTCTTGGCAGACAAAAATACATAATCCCTATATTTGGACTGATAGCCAGCCATATGCACTATACTGCCAAACCGGTCATTAAAAAATTGAACTGCTTTCTTACACCTTACACCAAACAGCTATTGCCCTTAAAACCCCTCCTCAGCCCCCACCTTAGATTCTGTCTTCACAGTTCACCCAGATTAGGTTCTGAATGGTCGGTTTCTATGCCAGTCAGTGTCAAAAGCTCTGCATCCTAGGCAGCCATTGGCTCCTTGTAGTGCACCCAGATTTGGTTCTGATTCGTTGGTTTCTATGCCAGTCAGTGTCTCCGAGCCTATTTCTGGGCCTGATCAGAGAAGCAGGGCTGATCAGGCTGCTGGCAAGCAGGCTGAACTGCTGACCTCTCAGAGAGCAAGAGAGAAAGGCCCTTGCCCCCCCCCCCTCTTTCTCTCTCTCAGCCTTGCCGACAGCCGGGGGCAACTTCTTATCAACCCCACCTCTCCCCCCCCCCCCCCCCCCCTCCCCCTCCCCCCCCCCCCCACCCCAGAGGTCAGCAGTTCAGACTGCTCTCCAGTTCCCGCCCACCCAAGCCTACTGCGGGCACAGCCATTCCTTCGGTTGTTTTGGATGTTATGGACCCTGGCTCTTTATATAAATAGGTAGGTAGGTAGGTAGATAGATAGATAGATAGATAGATAGATACTAGAGACCTGGTGCACAAAATTTGTGCACTTGGCAGATGGGGGGGTTCCCCAGCCTGGCTTATGCCTTCTCACAGTACGGAAGCCACACAATTGATTACCCCAAAGAGGTAGACCCTGTCCATCCATCCGGGGCTCCTCAATGGATTTCCCTAAAGAGGTAGGCCGGAACCAAGGGTCCAGACTCTGTGGTGGGCGTGGGGCCATGGGAACCCCGGTGGAAGCTGCATGGAGCAGCCGCCAGGGTCCCGCCTCCACAGCGGGTGTGCAGGGCCTCGGGAACCCCACCTCTGTGGGTGGAATAATGGCATGAGGACCACTTAGGCTTTTATTAGTAAGGTATCATATGTAGGGTATCCCCAAAGTATATACACACACTGAATAATTATAAAGGCAGTGTTTATTAAAATACATTTCATTTTCAAAAAGGAGCTATCAGTTGTTACAGTATATATACGTTTTTGGGGACATCCTGTATATTTTATCATTTCATATAATTATTAAATACCAATTTAAAGACTTTGAGTACTGTGAAACCTTAAGGACAACATTCTACTTTGTTTTTTAGGTGGAGCACTTGAAAAATGAGTCCCCAAAGAAAATTAAAATGACAAAAAGAGCTTCTTATTTCTCTTGGAATCCTCAGGGATAGCACAGTACTTGGTACATGGTAGATGATTAATAGCTAATGTTTTCCTGCTTATAATTCTCTAGCTCTCAATCATCTACAATATAAAAATCCCAATCTAATTTGGCAGGCAAGGCACATTGTAACCTGGAGACTACACTGAACAGAGTGCCAGGACAGCACCCTCCAATGTGCTTTGCTTTACATTCTCTATCTAGAATGCCTACTATCTCTTTAATTAGTAACTGTAATTTAATTAGTAATTTGTAACTGTTAAGTCCAAGTGTAGCTCAAACCAGGATTCCAATGTGAACTTTCACCTACAGAATGCACATCTCCACAATATTTTCTTACTGATTACTAGTTTACCTCACTTGTCTAAATACCAGTCTTTCTCACTAGGAATATATTATCTCAGAGCACAAAGATTTTATTTTATTTTTATTTATTGTAGGAAACATATTGTCTAATTTACCATATTCTTCACTCCATGCTGAGTTAATGATTAGATAATGTTATCAAGCAACACCTTGCCCCTCACCACTACTAGCTGGACCAGGAATGGGCAACTGGCACACATTCTCCATTGA
Organism: Lasiurus cinereus; assembly: GCA_011751065.1. Classification (NCBI taxonomy): domain Eukaryota; kingdom Metazoa; phylum Chordata; class Mammalia; order Chiroptera; family Vespertilionidae; genus Lasiurus; species Lasiurus cinereus. Next base: position 28,098,090 of record JAAGEH010000041.1, on the reverse strand, counting down.
AAACCAAGTGACAACCTCAGGAACTATAATCAGATGGTGTTGCACAACCAAGTAGACTAGGCTGGTGGGTACTATCATTCATGTGCATGCTCACAAATAAACAGAGAAGTGTTCTCCAAAAAGGCAAGAAAATGGGGTAATCACTGGATGAAGTTGTAATCGAGACTATGAGACTCCAGGAGAGACAGACAGAGAGAAGAGCTACCTGATAACTTTCCAATACTCACAAAATCCATCTTCATTTCCTGCTGTTGGGTTCTGGAAAATTCCCCTGTATTCATCCAACAAATTCCTTTTTACTTACTATAATTTGTATTAAATTTCTGTTCTTTGCACTCAATGACCCTAAGACACTTTGTACCAATATGTTTATAGAATACATATGCTTTGATTCTAATAATTCTAACCATTATAGGCTCTTTTAACAGAAAGCACCTAGAACACAGTTAAAAGAGTATTAACAATTATACTTGAAGAATGAGAATTTTTAAGTTAAGAAATTAGCTTTACATTAAAATAGAACCTGCATTAAAGATCTAAAGAGAGTGGTCAAAAATCTATTTGGGAAAGTAAAGTCACAAGGAACTGGAAAAGGGGGATTGCATTGTAACGTTTCTTGAGCTCATAGATCAATCAGGATTAGGGAATGGGGAAGACAAAATCCCCAATACTCATTTCCTCAAGAATGTCGTGAAGATGGTTTTACGTGAGGTTATCAAAAGATAATCATAGAGAAGAGGTTTTAGTCCTCAAATGGGAGGGAACAGCTCAAGTGAAAAATGAACTCAGCCATGGACAAACCTGGAGAGGCCTGTCGAGAAGGAAAGTCTCCCTCCAAAAGGACCAGGAGCATAACAGCAGCAACCAATCCACTGAATTACACGTGGGGAAAACATCCTATGTCTTTGGTGTAAAACCAAAGTCAAGACTATGGTGAGCAGAGTGAGGCACTTACCATAGGCACAAAAAGACAAAGTCGGTAGTACTGATTTTTCCTTTTGACTCAGGCTACAGTAATGCTGGACACAGTGCTGTTAAAGTGATCCTGACTTTATTTTAAATTCTGATACTGTATTTTGTTCATCATGGTTTCTTGCACTCATTTTTATTTTTAAATATTGCATGCAATATTATTTATATTGATTACTGAGATTTTTAGGTGCCCCCTTAAATTCTGCACTTGAAGTGAGTATCTCACTCTAGTCCCAAACCCATGAGAAACTGCTGTCTGCACAGTAGAGAAATCTGCCCAGGCATCACTGTTCATGTTGTTCTTCCACTCTGCTCCATGAAAGACCTGAAAGGTTAAGACATTCCTCAGAGGTGGGGAACAGAAACTCAATGGGTGCTTCAAAAAAGTGGGGGCTGGGCCCGGCCAGCATGGCTCAATGGTTGAGCATCAACCTATTAACTACAAGGTTGCAGTTCAATTCCCAGTCAGGGCACATGCCAGGGTTGCAGGCTTATTTCCCAGTGTGGGGTATGCAGGAGGCAGGTGATCAGTGATACACTGTCATCATTGGTGTTTCTATCTCTCTCTCCCTCTCCCTTCCTCTCTGAAATCATTAAAAAAAATTTTTTTTTTTTAAGTGGGAACTGGGAAACAGGAAGAGAAGCAAAATTGTGGAGTCAGTTTCTGGCTCAGAGTGAAAATTACAGTGATGTAGTAAAGCTCCAAGGATAGCCTACTCCCAAGCCCGCTTGAACACAGATGAGATCAGACTTGACTCAAGGGCCAAACAAGCATAAAGGAACCAAGCTTCACTGAAGCAGAGACACCAAATGAGTATAAGCTCATCAACTAGCTTTCTAATAAATGAGTAACAACCAAAACAGAACAGACAATTATGGGTTAGGAAGAAAGGTGAGTCTTCCAATAACCAGTCTTGAGGGGGAAGGTGGGGTTGTCAACAAAGGGTTAAAGAAAGAGGCTACAGAACAGCCAGAAACCTAGGGGAAACTATCTAAAGCTTAATCAGTGCTCACTCATTCAGCAGCCAAGACAAGGTATCAAAAGAAACCAAGATGTTACAGGGTTCTAAGAGATTTATGCCAAACAAACAAGGGACGTAGATCTGAAAAACAGAACCCTGACCTACCTGAAATAAGAGAAGGACAATTCCACCCAAGTATCCAGTATTACTAAAGTTGAGGAGAGGGAAAGGAATGAGAGCTGAGTATTCTCTAAGCTGTATCTGCAAGCAGTCTGTCAGGCAGTCACAGGTTTGGTAGGAATGTGTGCAGGCAGGTGCCTGGAAAGCAACATAGATATATTGTTCATCAGGACTAGGCTGGTGGGTACTATCATTCATGTGCATGCTCACAAATAAACAGAGAAGTGTTTGTTTGTAGCCATTAAACATTTAACATTTTAAAATGCATACAATATATTAAATGATAAGACACAAAGTTCTAAATTTATTAAGAACACAGCTATGTAATAATGCACATGTGTAGCAAATAGACTAGAAGAAAATACAAAATGCCATGACTGAAACAATCAAAAAAATTATCTAAGACTGAGTTACCTGTGGATGATGGGATTACATAATGATTTTTCTTCCTTACCCTTTTCTCTATTTTCCAAGTTTTCTATAATGACCATATATTATCTTTCCTAAATTATTAAAACAACTCTTTTAATTATTTGTTTTTAAATAAAAATCTGCCCTCCAAATCTGGGAAGGGTATTAAGAAAGCAAGTCTCCAAAAAGGACCCAGAAGCACAATATTACCAACCAATGCAGTAAATTCTGTGCAGAGAACATTTTTTCTGCCTTTAGTGTAAAACCAGGGCTGGAACTAGGGTGAGGGTAATGAGGTACTTGCCAGGAACTCCAAATTTGAGGAAATACCAAAACAAACAAAAAAAGAAAAACAGTAATAAAGATAAATAATATTTCAACATGTTTTAAATGAAAATCAATGCAAAAAATCCATGATAACAAATTTTAAAGTTTTAAATAAAGTCAGGATCAATATTGATTTTTTCCTTTGCCTCAGGCTCCAATCTGGCTGGGCACAGCACTGTCACTGATCCTTTCTTTGCTTATTGTGGATTTTTTCCATTAATTTGTTTCTATGCTTACTGTAATCCTAATTTCCTAGATATTTTTTTCACCCCTGCAATCATGGTCAGGGCAGTGAAGTGTACCAATGCCTGGGATGGCAGAATAAAGAAGGAACAAAATAAAAAATGATAATGCCTTGAGAGGGAGTAACCTGGTCTAAAGAGCCCCCAGGTACTCAGACCACAACTCTAGTCTAACCTCTCTCTCCAGTGACTTGCTGGGATTAAAATAGAAAATTTTCTTCCATTCAGAAAATATATAATATACAATGACTGACAACCCCACCAACCATAGACAGATGCATTAGTTCTTAACAGAATATTATTTTAAAATACATGTTAACAATTATGCTTGAGTTTAATGGCAATATAAAAACACATGATGCACAGATATAAATTCAAAGAGCAAGTTAAGGAAATTGAATTATAATAATTAGCCCAATTAACCATGGTTATGAGAAGTTTATCAAGGCCTCCATTCACCTGGGGACAGGCATAGGCACATATGCCTAGCATCACCACCCTGGACAGCAGTCTGAAAATAGCTCTGGTAATAACACAAATATACCTGAATATAAGGAGAAAGAAACATACACACATTATAATGCTTCATGGCATTAAGGCTACATGGCCAACTCTCAATCAGACCTGCACATCTTCCAGCTCCTTTATAGCATCTGTTTAGGACACATCCAAAAATAGCACTACTGAGATTCAGTTTTGCACCACACACTTTCACATGCAACATCTAATTGCAACCTCATGTTAATCCTGTGAGGAAAGTATTATTATATCAGTCTACCCAATAGGAAACCACAGGTCTACTCTGTAAGCAGCAGAACCCAAATAGCCTGGGTGTGTGCCCACTGCCCTGGATCTGTGCCTGGCAGGCTCATTTCCTAAAGTTCACCCACAAAACAAGCTTGCAAAGACTCCTCCATATTCTACTGCGATCTTCTCTTCAAATTACCCCAATCACCCATTCAGAGACTCGAGTCCCACCTTACCAATAAGGAAAGTGAGTCACACCAAAGCAAAGAATTCACTGAACTTTCCATTATCTGACCTCTGGCACCATGCACTTAAGAAAGGGCCACTCTGCTGTCCTGAGTCACCAGGCTATCCTGGAGAATTTTCTCCCTTACTGTGAGAGAGAAATGATAGCCTAACACTCCTATGGGGTTCCATTCTACTTAAAAACTCCAAGACAAAGGAGGGCTGAGTGATAATATAGGAGAGTGCCAGGTAACTACTGGTGCCTGGCTTTCAGCATATCTTCTACCCTCCAGCACAGTGGAGATCATTTCCCAGACCTGCCTGCAGAACCAGACTGTGGGAGGGATTTCAGCTACAAGGTTTGAGTTACAGCCCTTACTTTCTGGCCCGAAACCCCTCTTCTCTTGTCCATCGTATTTGCCCTAACAGCAGGAGGCAGGGTGCAATCTACACTGTTGCAGAGGAGAGGGGCTCTCCTTATCCCAACCACATTCATTGACACAGGAGGGATAAGGGACCCAGACCAAGCAGCAGCACATTTCAATAGGGACTAGCAGTTTAGGCTGAGAGGCACTGGGGACTCTGGAGATGGTATTCTTATTCTCAAATTCCAATTCTTTTCACGATCCTTAAGTATCTCTTTAACCTTAATCTTCACTCCGGCACCCAGGGAATTCAGACTCACAAGGCAATGAGCAACTTCTGGTCTCAGTTGGGAGGGGAGGGCCTGTGTTGGGAAGAAGGAGAACTCACTGCATTTCCCTCCCAATCCCAGGATTGTAAAGGGGACACAGGGCCTTATCTCTCAGCTTTCAAGCAGTAATTAATTATGGCACTTCAAGGTTTTGGGATGAAGAAAAAATTGGAGAGTGATAAAATCAGACCACACGCACATCCCAACAGGACTATGTTAGTAAGATTATGTGATAGGGTGGTGGGAACTATTTACAGTGAAATTTGAACAGAAAGATGCCTTTAGGCTTTCTCTGAATACTGGATATTAAGAGATGCTGACTGAGTCTGCTTCATTGCAATTAGTGATTCAATACTAAAGAAACCTGAGAGTGCAACGTTGAGCATATCTACAACCTGGCTCAGACAAGAGTTCAAATGCAACAAGATCCTGTTTCCATATGCACCACTTTCCCCCCAACTCCCACTAATCTATATAGCATAGCTACCCACTTTTGCTCTTAAAATTCTTCTCAGAGTCAAAAGCATCATGTAGAATATCTGAAAGGGATCTCAATTCCTACCTTTCCACCACCACCCCTAACGTACCAACAGTTTTGCAATCCTGAAAAGCCCAGAATCCACCCAGTGCCCTTAACTTTCACATCCCTCACTCTTCGAAGTTAACTATAATGGCCCTTTCCTTGCCTCTGTCCTCCTGTCTCTGGAGCCCATCAATCTCCCTTTAAGGATTTCATTCCAGAAATTTTCTCCCCTCTCTTGTATTTTCGTGTGTGTGTGTGTGTGTGTGTGTGTGTGTGTGTGTGTTTTATTGATTTCAGAGGGAGGGAGGGGGAGAGGAGGGAGGAGAGAGAAAGAGAAAGAGAGAGAGAGATCAATGGTGAGAGAAAATCATTGATCAGCTGCCTCCTGCAAGTGCCCCCACCAGAGATGGAGCTTGCAACATGTGCCCTGACCAGAATCAAAATATGACCTTCTGGTTCATAGATCAATGCTCAACCACTGAGCCTTGTCAGCTGGGCTCTTGTATTTTCAACCTATCTTCTCTACTGCCTCTCTTCCATCAGTATTAAAACATGCTTCAAGTCTCTCTGATCTTAAAAAGAAAAAAGGAGAAAAAAATATCTTCATGCCTTTCTTGATCCAATTAGCTACCACTCCTTTCCTCTCATAAGCAACCATTTTTAATTGCCTATGCTCCTCTCTCCCACTCTCGCCCAGTCATTGAGAAACCTCTTGTAATGTGGTGGTGCCTTCCCTCTCCGAGGCCTATCTGAGTCTCAATCCAGTATACTACTTTTCAAGTGTTACCTCAAGGGACAGCCATGCAGCACTGCTCGCTGGTGATACTCCAGAATCAAGCACTTTTCGACTGAGTGTCCAAAGGAAAGGACATTACATGTTCAGTTTTTCTGTGTTCCCTATCATTATGAATGTGACCACCATCTACCCCATTTCCCTTCTTCAATAATTCCCTCTCCCCAATATTCAACTAATCACCAGAGCCTTTTGATTTTTCTCCATCTTGTCAAATCTGCTTACTGTTACCATACTCATTGCCACTGCCTTATTTCATATCCTCATTTTTCTCCTGGAATTACTATTTATTAATGCACTCTCAGAATAGAAAGCTGTAGAGTGTCTGCCCAACTCGATGATTCACCTTTCTCTGAAAATTCCCTTTTCCCCACCAGTCATGTCTGACTAAATAACTAGTAACACCTTTACCCCACCCTTGCCAGAGTTGATGGGATATCTGACCCAAGCTTGGGGTCAATCAGTCTCTCTCTCTCTCTCTCTCTCTCTCTCTCTCTCTCTTGGAATTTGGTATAAGTCTGTGCAGGTCATCTAAACTGTAACAAGTGAATGTGAGGGATTTATAGTAACCATATTAAATACATGAATGAATGAGCAGAAAAAGTCCATCTGCAGAGAAAAAGAGAAGACCAAAACAAATGCAGGAAAATACACACAAAAAAAGCCAGAGATATGAGAGAGACAGATAATAGAGACTCCTGAAACTTTCTTTTCCTGATCTCAGATCCTTGCCAAGGCTTACCCACAGGCCCCATGAGAGAACCCCTCTCCCCACATGTACATAACTTGTCTCTTTAACATTTTTCTTTATTTCAGCTAATTTAAGTAGGTAACCATTATGTGCCTATAAAAGTCTTAATCAATACATTTGGATCAACTCATTTCTCACTGGTTCTCTAGCTTCCTCATCTGTAAAACCAGAAGGCTAAACTAGATGAACTTTATGAGAACATACTACAGTTTTCAGGCAGAGTTTGTGTTATTTCTACATTCAGTCTATATGCAAAAAAGGACAGTCACCACCTGCTCAAGGACAGTCAAATGTATATCTTAGGGTGATACTTTTAAATAATCAAATTTTTTAAAGATGCTGACTTTTAAAACAAATTAATAAAAAGATTCTATTTTTTAACTCAAAGAAAGTATTTTATCCACATCAATTTTCAACCCATTTACCATAAATGTACATTTTTAAATGACTTCCTTTTTAAAACCCTGAATTAAAACATTTCTCTACAATTTAGTATATCTCATTTGGCACTCTGAAGGTGAGCCAGTCTATTTTCTGAACATATTTAGAGAATGCTTTCCACTATTCATTCTTTTTTATTGCAAGAAAAAAATTGATTCACTTTACAATGCCACTTTGATTGTTGTACACTAATTTTTTTTAAAAAAAAGGTTTTGTCTTCTCAACAGGTTCTAGGTAAATTAATAAGCCACTGATTAAGTATCCAATATACAAAGTACATATTATATCACTGGTAAAGTTCTTGGTAAATAGCTAAATGTTGATAAAGAGTCTAATTCAGTATACCTAGGTGAGGTCGTGGGATCTATTTTTCAAAACACCTCCCAGACAATATGGATCATCTGCCACTTTGGTGAGCCATTGCCCCAGAATAAGGAGCATTTCAGATCTTTTTAAAATAAAAAGTAAAAACTGAGAGTACCTACAATAGAATCAGAGTATCTCTTTATATTAAAATCCTGTGTGTATATGACTAAATTAAATAAATCCTACCCGTTGTTTAGGGATAAGAGAGGTGATAAGTTTGACATGCTGCTGTCTTTGTCTAAGGAAGGGATCTAATGATTTTGCAAATTCCTATTCTCCTAAAAAGATCTGCAGAGAAAACAAAATATACCAAAATCTACATTTTAAATGGCTATTCAAAATCCAACAAAGAAACCTCTTCGCCAGATACCTACTCAAGCTCAAGCATGAATACTTGGAAAGTTGGGAAAAAGAAAAAGCTATCCTAAGGTTATTAAAGAAACAGGGTACAACAAGAAATGGTGGTCAAAGAGAAGAGACAAGCTTAGTTGAGTAAATAAACCTTCGCGCCAAAGTCTTTGCAAACTCATGGATACTCATGGAATAGAATGCTGATGTCTAGCACCTTAAAACTTTTCCCTGTTGCTGTGAGGACTGTGCTGGAAGTTAAGACACCTTGGAGAGGACAACGTAATATGCAAAGGCAATGTCCATGTACTGTGCACTGCCACTGCCACCGAACTCCTGGCAACATTTTATTTATTTTTTATTGTTTTCAGAGAAGAAGGCGAGGGGAGGTGGGGAAGGGAGAGAAAGAGAGAGAGAAAAAAAGGGGGAGGAGGGGAGGGAAAGAGAGAGAGAGAGAGAAGAATAAGAATGAGAATCCTGGCAACATTTTAAATAAATCTCCATGTGAGACATCAAGAGGTAACAGAAAGAACAATGAGCCAAGAGTCAGAAGACCTAGTTCTGGTCCAAGTTTCACTTATGACAAACTATGACCTTGAGTAAGTCACTACACTTCTCTAGGTCTCCATTTCCTTAGCTGTAAAATAAAAGTGTGGCAATGAATTAAAGGGACAGAAAATTTTCTGACCTTTGGAGCTGGGTACTTGCGACACTCTGGTGATTCTTTAGGGATATGTAACATATCAAACAACATCCTAAATTCTATACAGGAATTTGAATGATTAATTCTTTAAAAGACAACACTACTTCCATACTGGGAGATGAAGAGGGTGGCAGTAGAAGGAAATAAATTTAAAAAAGCTCTCTGATAGGTGGAAATAGAGGGAGGAATTAACAAAACATTACTTCCTTTGGGATGCTCACTGTTTATTACAGCAATCACTGGCTGATTTTCCTGATCCAGACATACCTCAGGATACTGCAGGTTTGGTTTCAGATCACCACGGCAATAAAGCGGGTCAATCTTTTTGCTGGTGGAGGATCTTGCCTTCAATAATAAAGTAAGTTGTAATCTTTCTGCTGGTGTAAAAAACTTAATATCTATGAAACACAATAAAGCAAAGCACAATAAAGCAAGGCAAGCCTGTCTAGGCACATTTTCAAAACCTCAAAGCAAGGAGATTTCCTGTAACAGGTTCTCCTAATGAGTGTTTAGAAAGTTTGATATTTCCCTTGAAAAACAGTCCCAGTATGTCTGGTGTAAAAGCAGTGTGTCAGTATCCTCCTGGGTCTTATTCTCTTGGCTCAAAGTCCCAAGACTCCTTTCAAGCTAAACATAATAACCAGAGCAGGCCAAAGACACACTCCCTCACCTGCCACTTTCCTGAGAGCCATATGATTTTTTTTTCTTCCCATGATTCTTGGCTCTTTGTCCCTTCAGAGGCAACTAATCAGGCACCCTGAGCATAGTCATTTGTATTTCAATTCTAACATTAACTTAGGCCCAGTTTTTTTCAGGATCCTGGATTTAATGTTTTTATCCACAGTACAAACCACAGTTAAAAAAAAAAAAAACGTGGATTTTTTTCATTCTTTCTCTGGATGGAGAAAGATATCTCAGGTGTTCTCCTGGTTGGCTTAGAATTTCTGGATATATTCTGACAGCTACCTTCACCTAATGGCCCTTCCCATGATAAATATATGGGATTTCTTCTACAGAGTAATTAACCTTCTACTACTGCTCTCCATGCTAATGGATGGGTCACATCTGTTTAGGAGCCCTCCAAGGCTGCTTCATTTCCCTCCCCTCACAACCTATCAACCTCCTTCCATAAAGGAGGTGTTTATGTACCAAACACACATACACACTGCTCCCTTAACAATCTAGCATCCTCCTTGAAAGTCGCAATCAGGGAATCCTAACCAGGCAGGCGTGACTCCTAAGCAGATGGCAGGCCTCATAATTAGGGCATTACATAATACCTCTTTTCTAACCAGTTTCTCTACACTTCACTCAGAGACCCTTGCATTGATGAGCTTTACAGTATGGTTACTTTAATTATATAATTCCCTCTTGAGGACACAATAATGCCATGTTTTAATTTTTTTTTTAAATATATTTTATTGATTTTTTACAGAGAGAAATGGAGAGAGAAAGTCAGAAACATCGATGAGAGAGAGACATTGATCAGCCACCTCCTGCATGCTCCACAGTGGAGATATGCCCGCAAGCAAGGTACATGCCCCCAACCGGAATCAAACCTGGGACCTTTCAGTCCGCAGGCCGACGCTCTATCCACTGAGAACCAATCTCGGCAATGTTTTAATTTTTTTTAAAAAGGAAAGGATGAGAGAGTGTGGGAGAAGTAAAAGATTGATGCTTTTAGCTCCAGTTTTGAGTAATCCAGACTTATATAGATAACTTTCTGCTTGGTGCCACAGTTTCCCAACCTGTCACATAGACTCATGACAACCACACTTGTATTGTTTCCATTACAGGAGTCACATATAAATGTTATCTCATATGACTGTATTTCTATAGCATACTCCAACACATTTAGGTGTCATGTCAGGCTCTCAACAACTCATCATCGAGCTAAAGGCTGTACAAGGTGATGTCCACATGCACATGGCAACTTCTGCCCTCAGTAAGACTTCAGTTCAGCATCAAATCAGGTTTTAGTCTTTGATCTCCCTCAAATTCCAAATGTAAGCAACCAGAGATCCCATATACATCCATTCCACTCCCAGTAAATCTAAAACCTTTCAACCCACTCCCAATGCAGCTTCCCCACTTTGGTCTTGCTTCTTCTGGAGTTATTCACAACTCCAAAAATCACTGCCCACTTTACCCAACATCAAAACTGCCATTCTTGCCCTGGTTGGTGACTTAGCTGGTTGAAGTGTCATCCTATACACCAAAGGCTGCAAGTTCGATTCCTGGTCAGGACATATGCCTACGTTGTGGGTTTAATCCCTGGTTGTGGTGTGTACAGGAGGCACCCAACTAATGTTTTTCACATCCATGTTTCTTCCCCTTCCTCTCTTTCTAAAGATCTATAACATATCCTCGAGTGAGGATTTAAAAAACAACTGGCATTCTTATGGATCTGTTAGTTTTTAAGGATGTTAGAGTCTCATACATAGTATTCATATGGATAGTCCACAGTTTGCAAAAGTCATTCACATATATATCTTTATTTCCTCATTACAATAAGCCTTAATTATCACTTTGTAGATTCAAAAACTGAGGCCCAGATAAGTGTTACACACACAGAAAGAGGAAAATACATACAAATTCAAGCTATAATTTAGAAAAGAGTATTGTATTAAAAGAAGATATTAGTTATCTCTAATTGGTATAATGTGTAATGGGAGATATTTCTGAACATCTCTCTAAGCCTCTTGTGGTCCCCAAGAACCTTGGCTTAGCATTTATGCTTTTGTCACCCTGAGTTTTCCAAGTTCTGACAAAGGCCTGTGACAGTGGCTGTGTTGGCCTCTGGTTCCAATGGTCTTGCCTAGGGGCTCAGCACCTACTTTCACCACAATTCTCAGACCTTGATACCTAATGCTACCCTCTCTAGAGTCCTGTCCCTAGTCCTTTACCTCATCTGGATTGTTAAATCAAAGCCTTTATTTCTAAAAGTTGCTGAGGATATAAAAAATTAAATTTAAGAGTTGCTTATTCAAAAAGTAGGTTCAAACTAGATCAAAAGCTTTACATATTAACATGGTATGTGGTACCATGGGCCGCACAGAGACATTTCAGTCAACAATTGACCACATAATGAGCATGTCCCATGAAATGATAATGGAGCTGAAAAACTCTTACTGCCTAGTAATGTCATAGCCACCTTAAAGTCATAGTGCGAGGTATTACTCACAAATTTATGGTGATGCTGATGTAAACAAACCTACCGCTGCCAGTCATAAAAGTATAGCACATACAATTACAGTGGTAGGCTATTCGATCTAGGTTTGTACAGGTGTACCCTTTGATGTTTGCACACTAACAAAATCACCTAATGATGCATTTCTCAGAACATATGCCAGTCATGAAGCAGTGCATGACTGTACAAGAGAAAGAACATGACTTTTAGATCAGAAAGTTCTATGGTTAGATTTCTAGCATTAAATCTACTTGTTTATGTAACCTCAAAAAATTACTCAACTTCTGTAAGCCTGCTATCATCCATAATTCTGCAGATATCAAAACTCTCTCCTCCAAGGTTACTAGGAAGCATTAAAAAAAAAAAATACACACAAAAAAGGGCCTGCCTAGCACAGTGATGGGCACACGGTGTCCTCCTCCTTTCCTCCCCAGTGACTGGGCTCCCAGACCTCCACTGCACTCACTGCCCTGAGAAGTCTGAGAAAAACTCTGAAAAATGTACAGCCCACAAAAACACTATGGGATGAGTCAGAAAACTGTGAACTAATCAGAAAGCATAGCAAAGAGATCAGGATGACCACCAGTAGGGCAGGTTTTGTCCAAGCACTGCATTTGTAAAATAATTATTGTATAACTTTTCAGGCCTTTTCCAGGTGAGATGCTTAAAAATGAGTGGAGAACAAAGCAGTGAACTGAAAAACTGTAGACCTGTGAACTTAAGGCAAAATGAGTGGTTGAATACCAGGCTAGTAATGAGGCAGAAAGGCAGGCAGGAGATTCTGGAACAGAGAAGCCAGGGGCTTTGGAGGCCACTTACCACAGTGTTAACAGGAACCATTTACACAGCGTGGGGATTCTCAAAGAGAGCCTGGTAATGATGGTATTCAAAAAGCTTTATAAGTGCCAACACTGGTTTGGCTCAGTGGATAGAGCGTCGGCCTGAGGACTGAGAGGTCCCAGGTTCGATTCCAGTCAAGGGCATGTACCTTGGTTGCAGGCACATCCCCAGTGGGGGGAGGGGGGGTATGGGGGGGTATGGGGGGGGAGGTAGCTCATCGATGGCTCTCTTTCATTGATGTTTCTAGCCCTCTGTCCCTCTCCCTTCCTTCCTCTCTGTAAAAAAAAATCAATAAAGTATATTAAAAAAAAAAGCTTTATAAGCCATGGCCTGTGTGGCTCAATAGTTTAGAGTGTTAGCCATGCACCAAAGGGCCTCAGGTTCCATTTCTGGTCAAGGGCATGTACCTGGGTTTCAAGTTCACTCCTCGGCTCTGGTCAGGGTGAATGCAGGAGACCAAAGTCTCTCTGTCTCTCTCACCCTCTCCTTCTCCCCGTTTGTCTCCCTTTTCCTCTCCCTCTTCTTCTTCTCCTCTTTCCTTATTCCATCCCTCTCTCTCATCCACTTTCTCTGAAAACCAATGGAAAATTTTTCAATAAAAAGCCTTTATAATCCTAATGAAGTCAGAAAACCTGGATTCCAATTGTGCTTTTCATTAATAGACTAGTGGCCTTTAGCTAAAAACTCTTCAAAGGCAGGGAAAGTATATTTTCTTTGCACTTTCTAAATCATCTAGAACAGTGGTCAGCAAATTCATTAGTCAACAGAGTGGCAAACCATGGCTCTCGAGCTGCAGTTTGCCAACCACTAATCTAGAATAACAATGCTGGGTAAGTGCTAGAATGGCTTCTGAGCTGTCTGGATCTCAGTTTTCCTCTCACAAAATTAGAAATATTTCTAGGGCAACTCCAGGGTTCATATCTGTTCCATCATTCTCTATACACAGTTTCTCAATCCTAACTGCACACCAGAATTATACTGGAAGTCCTAGCCCCAAATCCAGAACCCACCTGAATTCAGAATCCTTGGGCTGGTGGGTTTGTTTTCTTTTTTAAAAATCTTCATAGGTAGTCTTAATAGACAGCTGGTGTTGAGAATTATTGCAGCAGATTTTCAAAGTTAGCAATCAATGAAACAAGGGAATCGAGGCTGTCCTTACATATTGCCTGCCTTTCTGCTAAAATCAGCAGCTTCCATTTTCTAAAGCAAGCCTGCCTCGTTCTAAGAAGTAAAGCTTTGGAGTTAGGTCCAGGTTCAAATCCCAGTGCAAACACTCCATAGTAATGTGAGCTCAGCTCATTTATAAAATGAGCAACCATCAGCTACTCCACAGAAGTTTTATGAAGATTACCTGAGATAGCATCATAAAGCACCTGGCATATGTTTACCCACAGAAGTAGTCAACATCCATTCATCCTCATCTCTACTACTCCTTCCTTCCTAAGTAACATCCACTAGGTGATGTCTGATATCACGTGCAGCCTTGTAAAACTCAACTGGTTATTGGAACTTTTGATGATATAAAATTTATTCCATTTTCAATATTTGTCATGAGCATCAGCTTTTCCGTCCTTTATATTAAGGGGGAAAACTAAACCCATCTTCTTAATATGATTCTTTATGTATTATAATGGTTTGCTGTCAGCAATAGATGGCTTCAGAAGATGCAAGTATCCAGAAATCCTTCCCTCAAAATGATGCCTAGTCCTGGAACCATACCTGGTAATTTTGTGACTCCTTAATTCTGACATTTGTTTTACATTTGCTACTATGGCTGAATAGTTTTTTTTTGTTTGTTTGTTTGTTTGTTTTTGTGTGTGTGTGTGTGTGTGTGTGTGTGTGTGTGTTTTGTCATGCAGGTTTTTATGACGCTTCCATTAAATAGACTAGTTTTATTGACTTTTCTTACATTATTTATTTTTATTAAATGGCACATCTGATCTGTGGATCAAGGTTTACTATTGTTAGAACTATCACAGTACATAATGTGGGACAATATTTATAAAGAGATCAATCTAGATCCTCCAACAATAAATGAAAGAATTGCTACCAAAAAGGCAGCCTGATTTTCAAAAGCACTTCTGTTGCTTTTTAGCTATCTTTTAGGGTAGGTGCAATAAATCTTAAGAGACATATGAACAATATGCTCATATAGTACACATATAGCACACAGTCTTCTTCCAAACCCTAATCACAAATTCATCTGAGGTGAAGGATCACAGTACAGATGAGAAACCAGGATTCTAACTAAATTCCTTGGGGTGGGGATGGGGTAGACAGAATGGCGAATACCATTATTGGATTCAAACTGACTAGTGGTCAAGTACTAAGGTACAAAGTCAACACCTTGAAAGAAGATAATCAGGAAAAGGAGATCTAGGGGATGCAATATTCCAATTAAAAGAAGGTAGAGGTGCCCTGGCCAGTGTGGCTCAGTTGGTGGGGCACCGTCCCATGCACTGAAAGGTTGCTGGTTCAGTTCCTGATCAAGGAACATGCCTGGGCTTCAGGCTCAATCCCCCAGTAGGTGGCATATAGGAGGCAGCTGATAGATGTTTTGCTCTCACATTGCTGTTTCTATCTATCCTTCTCTCTCTCTCTAAAAATCAATTAAAAATCTTTTTTTAAAAAAAAGGTAAAGGAGTACCTTCAGATGACTTTGTGATTAGGGTCTAAAATAAGACTGGCTTCTTGCTTATTATATTTATACTATATAAGTCTGAGAAGCTGACACAAGCGTCCTTTAAGCAGAGAGTAATGTCCAGACATGACCTGCCTCAAATGTTCAGATATGGATACAGAGCACCTGGACGACATAGTTCAGGCACAGGGAAGTTAACAGCTCCTAGTTTCTTTTAAGGTAGCTCCCATTTTATATCTAAAGAAGAAACTAAGCCTATGAGGAAAAGAAAACATGGCCCAACTAGTTCTTATAAAATAATCTACAGAAGCTAACTCTGTCAGGCTAGGGAAGTAAGTCAAAACCTCTGTATGATTGTGCTCGATGCATGGGACAACCAACAACGGAGGTCAGACATGCAGATAAGCTTGGAGCTTCATTCCCCATTTTATGAACTTCATAGCTACCACCAGAGAATGTCTGCAATTTGCATGCTGAATGAGGCATGCTAACTTTCTGATCACTCTAGTCACACGGGAGCATATCCCTAAACACCCAGTTTTAGCTGGTGTTATCACAAAGCTCTATCAGTAGTAACAGAAATGCTAAGTATTACAGCAAAGGACATTGGGGCTTTGGTCAGCAAAGGGGCCTGAGAACAGGAAAGAATACACATTCCAAGAAGGCTATAGAGAGAAACTGTTGTATGATCAGTCTGTACATCCACACCCAGACTGCTGTTCCGCAGTGCCTGTCCTTCCTGGAGGACAGAACCAGGGCAGGAGTGATTCAGCATAAGCCATCCCCACTAACCTTGTACACAAGCCTACTTAATATAGAAAGCTTAGATGTCTCGAATACTTTAACTGGAAACACTAAGATTCTGCATACTGCAAATATAATGACAAATCAAAACAGTTTTTAGGTTTGGAATCCCAATACTTAACAGGCACTATCATTGGCTTAACCACCTATTAACTGGGTAATGCTGGAAAGGCTTTTCTAAAACTCCATTTTTTGTTGCAGTATGGAAATGATTTATATTTATCCTAATAATCTTAAAGTTAGTAGGAAGCTCAAATGAGATCAAGTATAAAAAGGACTTAACATAGTATAAAAATGTGATGTCCCATCAAATCCCCACTTCTATCTCCCCAGAAAAAAAACACTTTTACAATTTGTTGGCGAGATATACATGAAATAAAGAGAAGAAAAAGAAAATAAGCTTATGGAAAGACTAATATTAGCTAGAATTGGTAGGAAAAGTTTCTTGGGACATATGAAATTTTGAATAGATTATGAAGGACTGATAAGATTTAGAAAGCCAAATCCATTTTGTATGTCCAAGTTTTATAGAGCATTTACTTAAAATGTAGTTAGAATATTTATACTTAATAAGTTAGTATTTTAAATATCACTGCAATTTTATTACTCTCACTGACTGAGAAATAGGTAGATTTAAGGCATAAAGTGGATAAAGGAATTAATTCAAAAGAGCACATCAACAAAGCAAAAAATGAAGTCCATTTCAATACCCTATATAACCTGGCTCAATTAGAACATAAAATAATTAGAAATGAATCAAAACTAGTAAGATCTATTAATCATACACAATGCCATTTTGATCCCACACAAGAGATTTTGCCATTTGCCATCAAGGTATAAAAGTGTCATTCCTACAACTTACAGTGAACCAGAGCAAGAGAAATAAAACCAGGTTTAAGGAAGAAGTCTCTGTAAATGATATAAATCACTCTACTCTAGAACCAAGAGAATCAGAGTTGGTTCTATATTTCAGACCACAACGACTACAGTCTAATGGAGCTTAAATAGGAAAGTTGGGGCAAGATGTCACCAGGGATCTGCTAACAATTTCCCTAATATTTTATTAATAACTTCCAGTTACCCTCTCCTGGTACTCCTACTCCACTGAGGAGCACTAAGAAGCTTGGGAAGTGAGGCAGAGGAACCAAGTGCCTTGTAGAATCCACAAACTGCAACAAAAGAAAGACTACTTCTCCAAATCCCATTTCTCTAACTTCTAGAATATAATTTTCAAGAAATGGTCCACCAGGATTCCACCAACCAATGAAATGTTCTCATGTCCTGCCAGTTTTTTTTTTATTGGGTAGCATCTAAATCCACTTTAAGCTGAAAACAGTTTGGCTCAATGTAGAGAGCATCAGCCTACGGACTGAAAGGTCCCACGTTCAATTCCAGTCAAGGGCAAGTATCCTGGTTGCGGGCATATCCCCTGTAGGGGGTGTGCAGGAGGCGGCTAATCGATGTCTCTCTCTCATGGATGTTTCTAACTCTCTAGCCATCTCTCTTCCTCTCTGTAAAAAATCAATAAAAAATTTTTTTAAATAAAATTAAAATAAACCCACTTTAAGATTTGTGACACCACTGTTTCTCAATAGGGCAATTTTGCTCACCAAGAGGAAACATTTGGTAGATATCTTGAGACATTTTTGGTTGTCACAACTTGGAGGAGTAGGGGGAACTACTGGCATCTAATGGGTAGAGACCATAGATGCTGCTAACATTCTACAATGCTCCCCACAACAGTAAATTATCCAACCCTAAGTATCAATATGTCATTTTTTAAAAACCCTGCTCTAGGCAATGATCTGTCACATATATATACCAGGATCACATAAAAGTGTATCTGTTAACTCATAAAGGTTGATCAATGACTGTGACAGGAAGGTGAAATTATTTAAAAGAAACAAATAGAGAAACCAAGATGGCGGCATAGGTGAACACCTAAGCTGCTGCCTCGCACAACAATTTCAAAATTACAACTAAAAGATAGAATGAACATCATCCAGAACCACAGGAAAGCTGGCTGAGTGAAAATTCTACAACTAGAAGTAAAGAGAGGGGCTCACAAAGACTCAGAGGAGCTGTAAAAAGTTGAGGTACGGAGACACGCTCATGGAGAAGACAGGAGGAGGAGGGTCTGGCTGGCTTCCTCTAGAGCAGTGGTTCTCAACCTGTGGGTCGCGACCCTTTTGGGGGTCGAACGACCCTTTCACAGGGGTCGCCTAAGACTATTGGAAAACACCTATTTCCCATGGTCTTAGGAACCAACACATCACTCCTCGGTGTAGCAAAATGTAGCAATGTAGTTTATTGTTGTTATATTAAGACTGTTACCCATGCTATACCATGATTCAAAACAAAATTTCATTTATTTGTAATTAGAAATAAATATTTCACAATATATAATTACATATTGTTTTGTGATTAATCACTATGCTTTACTTATGTCCAATTTGTAACAATGAAAATACATCCTGCATATCAGATATTTACATTACAGTTCATAACAGTAGCAAAATTACAGTTATGAAGTAGCAACGGAAATAATTTTATGGTTGGGGGTCACCACCACATGAGGAGCTGTCTTAAAGGGTCGTGGCATTAGGAAGGTTGAGAATCACTGCTCTAGAGGGAGGGAGACAGAAAATCCCAACTGCACTGAACCCCAGACCCAGGCAAGACTCATACGGGGGAGTTTGCACTGTTGTAAAAAGAAAGGAGTGCACAGAAACTTAGGGGAGCCGCAAAAGACATAGGTCTGGGAGCACGAAAAGTAGGTGCGCACACAGAGCACTGACTGCTGATTGTGCCGCTGGCTTTCTCTAGCGGGAGGAAAACAGACCCTCACAACAGCACTGAAATCCAGGTCCAACTGCACTGAATCACAGTTTCAGGCAAGACCCTGGGGAACCAGACTCATATGGGTTCCTAGAGCACAAGGAAACTCAGGGGAACCAGAAAGGCAGAGTTCTGGAAGCTCGTGCACGCGCGAAAGGAAGAAGTCTGGAGGCAAGCACGAATTTGGAGACACAGCTGATCCTCACAACCAATTGGTTTGGAGGTCAATTCCCGTAAGTGATACCCACAACAATCAAGAATTAACTACAACAAGACTGTACACACAGTTCACAAAGGGATGCACCAAGAGTGTCCACTTCAGGTAACTGGGGAGGCAGAGCTACTGGGCCATATAGGACAGCTAGCACACAAAGCTACTCTACCAACTCAGGGAAGCAGCAAAATATGCGGAGACAAAAGAACAGATCACAGCTGAAACTGGTTTGGCTCTGTAGATAGAGCTTTGGCCTACGGACTGAAGAGTCCCAGGTTCGATTCTGGTCAAGGGCATCTATCTTGGTTGCAGACACATCCCCAGTGGGGAGGCATGTAGAAGGCAGCTGATTGATGTCTCTCTCTCATCGATGTTTCTAACTTTCTATCCCTCTCCCTTCCTCTCTGTAAAAAGTCAATAAAATATATTTAAAAAGTAAAAGAAAATGTTTTTTTTTAAAAAAAGAACATATCACAAACGAAAGAAATGGAGAAAAATAAACAACTGGATACGGAGTTCAAAACCACGGTTATAAGATTTTTCAAGAATTTCCTAGAAAAAATGGATAAATTTAGCAAGAGGAGATAAAAAAGGACCAACTAGAAATTAAACATACAATGACTGAAATAAAAAATATTATATAGAAACCTAACAGCAGACTATAGGATCACAAGAATCAAGTCAAACATTTGAAATACAAAGAAGCAGAAAACACTGCACTGGAAAAGAAAAAAGAATTTTTTAAAAAAAGTGAAGATAGTATAAGGAGCCTCTGGGACAACTTCAAGTGTACCAACCTCAGAATTATGGGGGCACCAAAAGAAGAGAGAGAACAAGATACTGAAAACCAACTTAAATAATGACTGAAAACTTCCCCCACCTGGTGAAAGAAATAGACTTACAAGTCCAGGAAGCGCAAAGAATCCCAAAAAAAGGAATTCAAAGAGGACTACACTAAGACACATCATAATTAAAATGCCAAGAGGAAAAGACAAAGAGAGAATATTGAAAGCAGGAAGAGAAAAACCTACAAGGGAGCACCCATACGACTGTCAGCTGATTTCTCAACAGAAACTATGCAGGGCAGAAGGGAGTGGCAGGAAATAGTCAAAGTGATGAATAGCAAGAACCTACAACCAAGATGACTCTACACAGCAAAGCTATCATTCAGAATTGATGGGCAGATAAAGAGCTTCACAGATAAGAAAAAGCTAAAGGAGTTCATCAACTCCAAACCAGTAGTATATGAAATGCTGAAAGGTATTCTTTAGGAAGAGGAAGAAGAAAAAGGTAAAGATAAAAATTATGAACAACAAATACATATCTATCAACAAGTGAATCTAAAAACCAAGTAAATTCAAAATCTGATAAACAGAATAAACTGGTGAATATAATAGAATTAGAGGCATAGAAAGGGAGTGAACTGATAATTCTCAGGGGGAAAGAGGTGAAGGGAGGAGCAGGGAGAGACTGGACAAAAATCATACACTTATGGATGAGGACAATGTGGGGGAGGTAAGGGCAGAGGGTGGGGTGGGAGCCAGGTAGAGGGGAGATATGGGGGGAAAGAAGAGGAACAATTATAATAATCTGAACAATAAAGATTTATTTAAATAAATAAATAAAAGAAACAAATATATACCTTTTAAAAAATAATCCAGCCAAGACTGGTTTGGCTCAGTGGATAGAGCGTCGGCCTGCGGACTGAAAGGTCCTGGGTTCGATTCCGGTCAGGGGCATGTACCTTGCTTGGGGGCACATCTCCAGTGGGGGTGTGCAGGAGGCGGCTGATCGATGTCTCTCTCTCATTGATGTTTCTGACTTTCTATCCCTCTCCCTTTCTCTCTGTGAAAAATCAATAAAATATATTTTTAAAAAATAATAATAATAATCCATCACAGAATTTCTACGATATGTAACATAAATATTTACATTCAAGTATTTTAAAGATTGTAGGCACTTCAGAATCTGTCATAGGGAGAGAAACAACAGAATTTGCTTATCCTTCAAGTTTATATTTAATCATAGATAGTCTATGTAATGCTCAGAGTTGGAACACTGAATTCATAAAGTGGTGTGTATGCAAATAAAATTGGTAACTGTTTAAAAGGAACAACATTAATAAATAAATTGTGACACTATTTGATTAATAATGAGAAAACAGATACTTAATAACTTAGTAACAGCTCATTCACATTCTCACTAAAGAATTTGTTTTGAGTTTTTTAATTGACTCTTTCAAGGAATATCAACATATTTTGATTTGATGAAATTATTTTTCAAATGTACTAAACCTATTTTGGAAGTTTAAACCAATTAAGTTCAACTAGAAGATCAAATAGAGAAATACTAAAAATATTCAGTATTCAGACTAAACTTTCATAACTTACAAATGATATAATTGTCTACTTCATAAACTCAAGACAATTAATTAAAAATAACTAATAAGGGGGGGAATCCCAGATGGCGGCACAGGTAAACACCTACACTGCTGCCTCGCACAACAATTTCAAAACTACAACTAAAAGACAGAACGGACATCATCCAGAACCACAGGAAAGCTGGCTGAGTGGAAGTTCTACAACTAGAGGGAAATAGAGGGGCTCACGGAGACCCAGAGGAGCTGCAAAAAGCTGAGGTACGGAGACGCGCGCGTGGAAAGAGCGGGTGCCAGAGTACCTGGCTGGCTTTCTCTGGTGGGAGGGAAACGGAGACTCTCAAAGGCATTGAACCCCTTATCCTACGACACTAAACCCCAGATCCAGCTGAAACTCATACGGGGGGAGTTTGGACTGTGAAAAGGGAGAGGTGCTCGGAAACTTAGGGGAGTCGCAAAAGATCAAACGCCTGGTGCCGCGCAGGACAGATTGCTGATTGTGCTGCTGGCTTTCGCGAGTGGGTGGGGGATAGACCCCCCCCCAACTGTGCCACTTCTGACTCCACTAAGCTCCTGTTTCCAAAGAAACCCTAGAAACCTAGACTCCTGCGGTCCTGCTGCGCAGGGGAGCTGGAAAGGCAGCGGTTAGAGGCACAAGGACCGCTCCAGCCATTACCCAGTCACATGAGACTCAGGGGCTGTGGAGGGCGGGGCCGACTGGAAGGCAAGGCGGTCCCTTAAGCCCTGAGACTCCACCCATCCCAAGCTCAATAGAGGCTTCTTTGGTTTTGTGTCTGGTATCATAAGGCTGAATTCAACACAGAAGTTTCCCCGGCATAGTGAAAATGCCGAGACAAGGGGAGGGATCACAAACAAAAGAAATGGAGGAAAAATAACGACTGGATATAGAGTTCAAAACCACACTTATAAGGTTTTTCAAGAATATGCTAGAAAAGATGGATAAATTTAGTGAGACCCAAGAGGAGATGAAAAAGGTCCAACTAAAGATGATAAAGGACCAAATAGAAATTAAACATACACTGACTGAAATAAAAACTATTATACAGAGTCCTAACAGCAGACTAGGGAAAGATAAGGATCAAGTCAAAAATTTGAAATATAAAGAAGCAGAAAACATTCAACTGGAAAAGCAAGAAGAGAAAAGAATCCAAAAATGTGAAGATAATGTAAGGAGCCTCTGGGACAGCTTCAAGCCTACCAGCATCAGAATTGTGGGGGTGCCAGAAGAAGAGAGAGAGCAAGATACTGAAAACCTATTTAAAGAAATAATGACTGAAAACTTCCCACATCTGGTAAAAGAAATAGACTTACAAGTCCAGGAAGCATACAGAACCCCAAATAAAAGGAATCCAAAGAGGACCACACCAAGACACATCATCATTAAAATACCAAGAGCAAAAGACAAAGAGATAATATTAAAAGCATCAAGAGAAAAACAGTTCATTACCTACAAGGGAGCACCCATACAACTGTCAGCGGATTTCTCAACAGAAACAATGCAGGCCAGACGGGAGTGGCAAAAAATATTCAACGGGCTGAACAGCAAGAACCTACAACCAAGAATAATCTATCCAGCAAAGCTATCATTCAGAATTGAAGGGCAGATAAAGAGCTTCACAGAGAAGAAAAAGCTAAAGGAGTTCATCAACTCCAAACCAGTATTATATGAAATGCTGAAAGGTACTCTTTTAGAACAGTAAGAAGAAAAAGGTAAAAGACAAAAAATTATGAACAACAAATACATATCTGTCAACAAGTGAATCTAAAAATTAAGTGAATTAAAAATTTGATGAACAGAATAAACTGGTGAATATAATAGAATCAGGAGCACAGAAAGGGAATAGACTGATAATTCTCAGGAGGACAAAAATCATAAAGCATCAAACACTGTGAAATTACAGCAGAAAGATTAAAGTTAGGTGAGGTAGATAAGTGATCAATCAAAGGACTTGTATGCATGCATATAAGCATAACCAATGATCACAGACACTGGGGGTTTGGGATATGCCTGGAAGGGAGGGGGGGCAATGAGGAGATATGTATAAAAATTAATAAAAATTAATTAAAAAAATAAATAGATAAAAAATAAAAATAACTAATAAAAGTACAGTGAGAAAGCAAGTTACAAAATCAATACAGAAAAATCTATAGTTGCAAAATTAAAAGGCTGACAATCCAAGTACTGTACTTGGTGAGAAGGTAGAGTAACAAAAACTTTCATACACTGCTGTCAGGGATGTAAAATTATACCAGAAACAAATTTTCCAAAGTTAAGCATACATTTACAGTATAAGCCAGTAATTCTACTCATAGAGAAGTGAAATATCCTCACAGACTTACAAAAGAATATTAACAGAGGAATCCAAGATGGCAGCATAGGTAAACACCTAAACTGCTGCCTCACACAACAATTTCAAAACTACAACTAAAATACAGAACGGACATCATTCAGGACCACAGGAAAGCTGGCTGAGTGGAAATTCTACAACTAGAGGAAAAGAGAGGGGCTCACGGAGACCCAGAGGAGCTGCAAAAAGCTGAGGTATGGAGATGCGCACGCTGAGAGAGCGGGTGTCGGAGTACCTGGCTGGTTTTCTCTGGCAGAAGGGAAACGGAGACTCTCAAAGGTATTGAACCCCTTATCCTACCACACTAAACCCCAGATCTAGTGGAAACTCATACAGGGGGAGTTTGGACTGTGAAAAGGAAGAAGTGCACGGAAATTTAGGGGAGACGCAAAAGATCAGCGGTCTGGTGGCGCACACGGCACTACGCAGAGGACAGACTGCTGATTGTGCCGCTGGCTTTCGCGAGTGGGCGGGAGACAGACCCTCCGAACTATGCCACTTCTGAGTCCACTGGGCCCCTGTTTCGGGTGAAACCCTGGGGACCTAGACTCGTGTGGTCCTGGAGCGCAGGGGAGCCGGAAAGGCAGCGGTCTAGAGGCACTGTGCACAAGCACAAGGACCGCTCCAGCAATTACCCAGTCATGTGAGACTCAGGGTCCAGGGCGGGCGGTCCCTTAAGCCCTGAGACTCCACCCATCCCAAGCTCAACAGAGAGGCTTCTGCGGTTTTGCAAGTCTGCTATCATAAGGCTGAATCCAACACAGAAGTTCTCCCGGCATAGTGAAAATGCCGAGACAAGGGAAGGGATCACAAACAATAGAAATGGAGGAAAACAAACGACTGGATATAGAGTTCAAACCACGCTTATAAGGTTTTGAATATGCTAGAAAAGTTGGATAAAGTTAGCAAGAGCCAAGAGGAGATGAAAAAGGACCAACTAGAGATGCAAAAGATCCAACTAGAGATGCAAAAGGACCAACTAGAGATGGAAAAGGTCCAGCTAGAGATGAAAAAGGACCAACTAGAAATTAAACATACACTGACTGAAATAAAAAAATATTATACAGAGTCCTAACAGCAGACTAGAGAAAGACAAGAATCAAGTCAAAAATTTGAAATATGAAGAAGCAGAAAACACTCAACTGGAAAAGCAAAAACAGAAAAGAATCCAAAAATGTGAAGATAATGTAAGTAGCCTCTGGGACAGCTTCAAGCATACCAACATCAGAATTCTGGGGGTGCCAGAAGAAGAGAGAGAGCAAGATTCTGAAAACCTATTTAAAGAAATAATGACTGCAAACTTCCCACATCTGGTAAAAGAAATAGACTTACAAGTCCAGGAAG
>JAAGEH010000041.1:27956268-28072778 GCA_011751065.1 Lasiurus cinereus | reverse complement strand
GAGAGGGTGCCGGAGTACCTGGCTGGCTTTCACTAGTGGGAGGGAAATGGAGACTCCCAACGGCATTGAACCCCTTATCTTACGACACTAAACCCCAGATCCAGCCGAAACTCATACGGGGTGAGTTTGGACTGTGAAAAGGGAGAGGTGCACGGAAATTTAGGGGAGTCGCAAAAGATCAAGTCTGGTCGCGCACGCGCACGGTGCTGCGCACAGGACAGATTGCTGATTGTGCTGCTGGCTTTCGCGAGTGGGCGGGAGACAGACCCTCCCAACTGCGCCACTTCTGAGTCCACCGGGCCCCTGTTTCGGGCGAAACCCTGGGGACCTAGACTCGTGTGGTCCTGGTGCGCAGGGAAACCGGAAAGGCAGTGGTTAGAGGCACTGTGGGCACATGTGCACAAGGACCGCTCCAGCGATTACCCAGTCACGTGAGACTCAGGGGCCGTGGAGGGCGGGGCCGACTGGAAGGGAAGGCGGTCCCTTAAGCCCTGAGACTCCACCCATCCCAAGCTCAATAGAGGCTTCTTCGGTTTTGCGTCTGGTATCATAAGGCTGAATCCAACACAGAAGTTTCTCCGGCATAGTGAAAATGCCGAGACAAGAGAAGGGATCACAAACAAAAAAAATGGAGGAAAAAAAACAACTGGATATAGAGTTCAAAACCACGCTTATAAGGTTTTTCAAGAATATGCTAGAAAAGTTGGATAAATTCAGCGAGAGCCAAGAGGAGATGAAAAAGGACCAACTAGAGATGCAAAAGAGCCAACTAAGGATGGAAAAGGTCCAACTAAAGATGATAAAGGACCAAATAGAAATTAAACATACACTGACTGAAATAAAAAATATTATACAGAGACCTAACAGCAGACTAGAGAAAGGCAAGAATCAAGTAAAAAACTTGAAATATAAAGAAGCAGACAACATTCAACTGGAAAAGCAAGAAGAGAAAAGAATCCAAAAATGTGAACATAATGTAAGGAGACTCTGGGACAGTTTGAAGCATACCAACATCAGAATTGTGGGGGTGCCAGAAGAAAAGGGAGCAAGATACTGAAAACTTCCCACATCTGGTAAAAGAAATTGACTTACAAGTCCAGGAAGCACACAGAACCCCATATAAAAGGAATCCAAAGAGGACCACACCAAGACACATCATAATTAAAATACCAAGAGCAAAAGAGAAAGAGAGAATATTAAAAGCAGCAAGAGAAAAACAGTTCATTACCTACAAGGGAGCATCCATACGACTGTCAGCTGATTTCTCAACAGAAACGATGCAGGCCAGACGGGAGTGGCAAGAAATATTCAACGTGATGAATAGCAAGAACCTGCAACCAAGAATAACCTATCCAGCAAAGCTATCATTCAGAATTGAAGGGCAGATAAAGAGCTTCACAGAGAAGAAAAAGCTAAAGGAGTTCATCAACTCCAAACCAGTATTATATGAAATGCTGGAAGGTATTCTTTTAAAAGAGGAAGAAGAAAAAGGTAAAAGATAAAAAATTATGAACAACAAATACATATCTATCAACAAGTGAATCTAAAAATTAAGTGAATTAAAAATTTGATCATCAGAATAAACTGGTGAATATAATAGAATCAGGAGCACAGAAAGGGAGTGGACTGATAATTCTCAGGGGGAAAGGGGTGAGGGGTGTACAGGGAGAGATTGGACAAAAATCATACACCTATGGATGAGATCAATGGGAGGGAGCTAAGGGCAGAGGGAGGGGTGGGAGCTGGGTGGAGGGGTGCTATGGAGGGAAAAAAAGAGAAACAAATGTAATAATCTGAATAATAAAGATTTAATTTTAAAAAAAAAGATTTCTGAAAAAAAAAAAAGAGAAGTATAGTTGATTGGACATATTTTATCTAAGGAACACTGAAAAAAACAGCATAAAGACTGCACCTGTATAACAGCTCACATGCTATGGTAGTGGCTGAGCCTCAGTTAGGCAACCTGAGAGGAGAGTCCTCCCATGAACTGGACAATAACAATCAAGACCCAATTACAATAGGAGAGTCCAAATAACCCACAAAAGATACATGCCGAGAACATACAGCTCAGTAGTACAAGGAAACCACACCACTAAGTCCCACAGGACATTTACTACAAAAGTCTACCCCACAAAGACTGGGGTCATAGCAAGTATATCTAATATAGAGACACAAACACAAAGACAATTAAAATGGGAAACAAAGAAACAAACCCCAAATTAAAGAAAAGGAGGAATCACCAGAAAAAGATCTAGATGAGATAGAGCTAAGCAAGTTATCAAACAGAGAGTTTAAAGTAGTGGTTACAAAGATGCTTCACCAAAAAACTACTAGATTTAACAAATGAATTTAGCAATGTAGTAGGATACAAAACTGACACCCAGAAATTGATGGTACACCAATAATATATCAGAAAGAGAAACTAAAAAAAATAAAAATAAAAAATAAAAAAATAGCCCATTTACCACTGCAACACAAAAAATAAGATACTTAGGAATAAACTTAACCAAGGACATAAAAGACCTGTATTCAGAAAACTACCGGACATTGAAAAAAGATAGAAAAAAATATAAACAAGTGTAAGAATACTGTTCATGGAATGGCAAAATTAACATCATTAAAGTGTCCACATTACCCAAAGCTATCTATAAATTCAGTGCAATTCCTATTATATTACCAACGTCATATTTCAAAGATCTAGAACAAATACTCCAAAAATTCATATAGAACAAAAAGACTCTGAGTAGCTATAGCAACCTTGAGAAAGAACAAAGTTAGAGGGATCACAATACCTGATGTCAATTTATATTACCAAGCCACTGCACTGACACAAGAATAGGCATATAGATCAATGGAACAGAACAAAGAATCCAGAAATTGACCCAAGCCATGATGCTCAATTAATATTTGACAAAGGAGGCAAGAGTATACAATGGAGTAAAGACAGTCTCTTCAATAAATGGTATTGGGAAAATTGGGCAGGTACATGCAAAAAAATTAAACTAGATCACCAACTTATATCATATACAAGAATAAACTCAAATGAATAAAAGACTTAAATATAAGTCAAGAACCTATAAAAATCCTAAAAGAACGTATGCAGCAAAATATCAAACATCTCAAGTAGCAGAATTTTCACAGATATATCCCTAGGGCAAGAAAAATAAAGAGAAAAAATAAACAAAAGAGACATCAAACTAAAAAGCTTCTGCACAGCAAAAGAAACCAGCATCAAAATGAAAATGGAGCCAAAGCCGGTTTGGCTCAGTGGATAGAGCATCAGCCTGTGGACTGAGGAGTCTGGGGGTAGGGGGAGGGGAATAGGGGGGGAGGCGCACGTGCAGGAGGCAGCTGATCGATGCTTCTCTCTCACTGATGTTTCTAACTCTCTATCCCTCTCCCTTACTCTATGTAAAAAAATCAATAAAATATATATTTTTTTAAATGAAAAGGGAACCCACTGTATGGGAGAACAAATTTGCCAATGATATATCTGATAAAGGTTTAATTTCCAAAATATAACTCAACAAAAGGAAGACAATATAATTTTTTTAATGAGCAGAGCCTGGCCAGTGTGGCTGAGTGGTTGAGCATCAACCTATTAACCGGGAGGAGGTCACATGCCCAGGTTTGGCCTCGATCCCCAGTGTGGAGTATGCAGGAGGCAGCCAATCAATGATTCTCTCTCAGCATTGATGTTGCCATCTCTCTCTCCCTCTCCCTTCCTCTTTGAAATCAATAAAAACATATTTAAAAAACAAAAACATTGCCCTAACTGGTTTGGCTTAGTGGATAGTGTTGGCCTTTGGACTGGAGGGTCCAGGTTTGATTACAGTCAAGGGCATGTACCTTGGTTGCAGACACATCCCCAGTGGGGGGTGTGCAGAAGGCAGCTGATTGATGTTTCTCTCATCGATGTTTCTAACTATCTATCCCTCTCCCTTCCTCTCTGTAAAAAAGTCAATAGAAAATATTTTTTAAAACTTTATAAAAAAAAAAACATTGATGCTTCTTCCTTCCTCCCTCTCTTCTTTTCTTCCTCCCTGATTCCCTCTTTCTCCTTGTCCCTTCCTCTCCCTCTAAAATAAAGAAAAAAACATGTTTCTTAAAAATAAAAAAATTAAGGCGACCTTGTGCAGAAGAACTAAGACTATAATCATCATCACCATCATCTGCTTTGGGACTACACAGTGTAAAATATTCATTATTCAGAGTACACTTGTGTTGAAATGCTCTGGTATTTCAGGGATTGACAGTTTTTCAGAATTCAAACAAAAGACTACATCATTCAAGTAATGGACAGAAGAGGAAGGAAGAAGAGAAGTAGGGGCTCCTTCAGTGGCGCTGTTCTCTACAGCCAGAAAATAAGGCATTTTCCAATAATAATGGGCACAGAATCCAACAAGGAAGCATGCCCACTCCCAATTCTAAAGGATCTGCCCTGCAAAGGCAAAGAGCATTCTAAAACCAGGGAAGTTAAAGAGTCTGATCTCATCCCTCCAGAACATCCAGAGCTCAAGGTTACAGTAACCTGACTCCCCAGTATTATTTTGACCAACTTCAGAAAAACAAAAGCTGCCTTTGATGCACTTCAATGCCCAGACACTTCAGAGAATCAGATCTTAAAAATTAATCAGGCTGGCAAGGCACAATTCCATGTTGGACAGCTCTACATAAGAGATGGAACTCTGAGTGGACTTAGACCAAATGCTGATTTTTCATTGTCATGAACTCTACAACTTAGGTATATTATGGCCTATTTCTTTTAGTATGTCTAATTCTGGTTGGTCAGGTCTGTTGTGACTGAGCAACCAAAATTCCATCTGGTCTCACTACTTTTTTCTTCTGTTCTCCAACTGCTCATCTCCTTCCCTTGAGCTTGCCACCTTCAAATCCAGGTCTTAACTGACCTTCTTCTTTCCTTTTCTACAGTTGGGTATCACAGACAAAATTCACATACCAGCAAAGGTCAGTTGGTATCTGTAGACAAAATTCACATGCTAGCAAAGTTCCAAACATTACCTCTATTCTGAAGTAGGTCTACAGGAGTAGGATTTCACCTTATAGGGAAGGAAAAAAGGGACATTCCAGGCCAAGGCACAGACTTAAAACATGCTGAGGATAGATGATTTGAGGAAGTGGCAAGTGTTCCAGTGTGGATGCAGTTTAAGGTCCAATACATCTCTCCCTCTAGGCTTTGCTTCTTCTAAGCTCCATAAACCAAGCTCTCCACATGGGGTTCTTCAGATACTTCAAACCCAATATATTCTGGCCAAAACCTTTCCTTAAATTTTGGCTAATAGAGCCGCCAAACATTCAGTCAAACTCAAAAAAACTGTCTAAACACATTTTATATCAACAATTTGCATCAATTTCAAAATGGTCTTGAATCCATTCCTCACTCTCAATTCCTACTTCCATTCATTTTAACTGTATCTTTCACCTGCACTATTGCAGAACCCAAGTGTACACTACCCAACCTCCTACTCTTCCCTCAGCGTCATCTCATTGTGCCACCCACTATTAAGCCTTCTCCACCCCCAGCTGTTTGTCCCCTCTTTTCACAGTGCTTTGAAACTATATCAATACAAAAAAACAATACTATTTACAACATGTCTGTTTCCTCCACTCAACAATTCCTCAAGGGTAGGCATCATGCTTTATAATTTCTCAAGCATGTTACATAATATCTGAAATAGCATTTCCCAATAAAATACTATTAAATAAATGAAAGCTCTAATCATTCTCCTTGCTCCAGCTTCTCCCTTCATCAAGTTTTCCTTCTTACAGCCCCTCCCCCCAGTTTGTTATTCTGAAGTATAGATTCATAGGAAGTTGAAAATACACTACAAAGAGGACCTATATTCCCTTTAACCATTTCCCTCAAAAGTAACATCTCATAAAATTGACATTGGCACAATTTTCAGATCTTATTCAGGTTTTGCCAATTTTACACACTTATATGTGTGTATGTGTAGGTATGGTTTTATGCAAACGTATCACACATATAGATTCATGTAACCACCACCACAATAAAGACAGAAAATTTTTCCATCACCACAAAGATCCTCTGCACTGCCCCCTTTATAATCAACTCATCCTCTTCCCTACCTCTTCCTTACCCACCACCATTCCTAATTCCTGGCAACAACTAATATGTTCTCCATCTCTATAACAAAAACTTTTTTAAAAATTGACTTTTAGAGAGAGAGGAAGGGAAAGGAAGAGAAACATGGATGTGAAAGTAAAACATCAATTAGCTGCCTCCTACAAGGCCCCTAACTGGGGATTGAACCTGCAAGCCAGGCATATGCCAACTGGGAACTGAACCAGCTATCTTCCAGTGCACAGAATGAAGCCCAACCAACTGAGCCACACTGACCAGGGCTATAATGGACACTTTTAACAGTGGTCCACTGCCTACAGAATAAAGTTCACAAATCTCAATATGAAAAGCCTTCATGATGAGGTCTGGATCCTTACCTCCACCCCCCATAAACTCACTATTCCAGCAATACACATTCAACTTACTGCTCTAGGAGCACGCTTTATACTTTCCTGGCTTTGTATTTTGCTTGAGATGTTTCTCTGCTTACTACATCCCCTCCCTGGTTTTTCTATTCTGAAAAACTATCTTTAAAGGCTCAGCTCAAATATCATATTTATAAAAAGGCTCTTCCTGACCTCCAACATCCCCTAATGAATTGTTTTTTTGCCTTTTTTGTGATCCCTCTCTTACAACACTTAGATCACAAAATTATTGTCTGTCCATGTCTTTCCCACTTTATCACAATCCAACTGAACACAGAGATATGTATTACATACACAGTCTTCGCAAGACCTAGTGGTTTTTAGTTCAACAGATTTTGACAAATCTTTCCTTTTTTGTGCTGTCACTAGCATTGCGCTTAGTGTTGGAGATGGAAAAATAAACATGTTCTTAAGAAGCTCTGAGCTAGTATCTCAGTGCCTGGATATGTAACAAAACTTCTTAAATGAATGAGTGAATCCAGAATACCTGCCAATTACTTTAAAATATTTTCAAGACTCAATTCAATGACCTAGAGTAGACATACATCATCCATGATCCTGATGTAAAGAAACATAAGAATAAAGAAAACCTTGCATATGAGCTGGAAACTAGGAAGGATATCATCCCACCTGCTCAGACTTTAAGGAATTTCTGTTAGATATAGCCAAGATGGAGCAGGACCACAAAAGGCCTAGCAAACTTTCTATAGAGAAGCAATGTGTTCTGGCAATAAATGTGTGTGGTAGGCAGTTAGAAAGAAATGAGCACAGCAAGGATGATAGGCCAGGTACAGAAGGTTACTAGGACAGAAAGCTCCAGGTGCCTAGCAACTGGCAAAACTGGGTAAACACACACTGGCCGCCCTCCATCCTCCGATCCCCCCTTCCCCGCCCCCGTAACCATTCCTCCCCTAGTATACCAATAGTCTTGTGATTTAGACCCCCTGATCTTTCATATCACCGGTCATGCAGTTTGAACCATCCCCTGACCTTTCTTCCCCCGTGTTGCTAGTCATGTGGAAGAAAAAGGAGCAGGAGAATAGCTTCATAGAAGCCCACACAAACTCTTGCAAAGACTAATGACCTCCTGCCCTGGCACCAACCAATCAGTGGAGACCAGGACCCAGAAAGAACACATCTGAAGAGCTGTTGAATATTCTATTGAGACCCTCCCCAGGGAACTCCTCTAAATTCCCCACCTTTAAAAGCCCTTAGGATAGTCTATCCCATTGAGGATCCAGAGCACTCTTCCTCTTAGGAACACACCCAATACCTTCCCTATCCCCCAGGCATGTTACCTTTACCCTTCTTTCTCTGAAGCTCCAAGGACCCTTCTTTTGCCTCCATAACTTGTTTCCTGAGCCCATTTCTTCTACCTCTGTAACTTTCTAAATAAATTTTCTCTTATAGTTTGAGTCTTGGCTCTGAATTCCAGTAAAGCACTGAAAGTAAGCTCATTATTATGAAGATGACTCTGAGGATGACACGGTTAACACCCAGGAGTTTGACCAGAAAAGGACTACAATTGTATTTTTGTTTTGTTTTTTATTGTTTTAAAATATATTTTATTGATTTTTTACAGAGAGGAAGGGAGAGGGATAGAGAGTTAGAAACATCAATGAGAGAAAAACATCCATTAGCTGCCTCCTACACAACCCTTACTGGAGATGTGCCCGTAACCAAGGTACATGCCCTTGACCGGAATCAAACCTGGGACCCTTCAGTCCGCAGGCCAACGCTCTATCCACTGAGCCAAACCAGTTAGGGCTAATTTTTCTTTATTGTTGAAAGTATTACAGATTTCCCCTTCTCTCCCCTCATTAGCTCCTTCACCCTGCTCCCACTGCCCTCCCCTTCCCCGCAAGGCCTTCACTGCACTATTGTCTGTGTTTATGTGTTATGGATATATGCATATAAGTACAACTGTATTTTTTAAATCATCTAGAGAAGGATGCTTTTTGTTTATGTTTTTACTATATTTAATTGATAAAGGTCCTTTCTATTATTTCCCTTAATAACCTGTGTCCCCTTCACCATTCAACCTTCCAGGACTAAATGTGTACAGTAATTTTTACCCAGCAGGTCTCAATGTTGCCTAAGGAGACAGGATATTACTTGGAAAAATTAAAAACTGGCACCTCATGCCACAGTGGAAGACATGACCCAGTTTATAAAAAGCAACCCAATCATGATTTCCAAGATAGGCAAAGATTCCAGAGCCTTTGTGTCATTCACTCTACCTATACTTCAACATTACAGATTTGCCAATATTTTTGTTAATCTTAAAAGTGTTATTTGTAGACGGGCTGACTGGGTTTTTGGACCTTTAGTACTATTATCATTAGGGGATATTCGCATTTCAACAGAGTACTTTAACCATATATGATGGTCCAAGCTCTAGACCTTGGGGAAGACCAGGAATATTCAATGGGAGTGGGTAATTCAAGGTCTCAGGAGACCCATCCTCTCCCTTTATCTAATGGCTCCCTATTACACAGGTATACTATCAAGGAA
Organism: Lasiurus cinereus; assembly: GCA_011751065.1. Classification (NCBI taxonomy): domain Eukaryota; kingdom Metazoa; phylum Chordata; class Mammalia; order Chiroptera; family Vespertilionidae; genus Lasiurus; species Lasiurus cinereus. The sequence continues at coordinate 28,063,733 of JAAGEH010000041.1, read as the reverse complement.
AAAGAAATACAGTATAAGCATTTGGAGGCACATGCATGGTACAGTCCCATTAGCTCCTAGATTCACATCCCAAATCACTTGGCCAAAGATCAAGAATCTAAGAAGGGAGGTCAGTGCAAGGCTCCAGCACCATCATCTGCTGAGTGAGCTCAAAAGACAAGCAGCAAAGAATCACTTAATAATTAGAATCACTTAGTAATTAGAATTACTAAAATACATATTTCTGTTTGATTTACTGTCCATGATGCAAACAAAAAAATACTAAAGGAAGCAAAGTACTGGAGAGAAAACCTCTGACAAGGAAGGAGAAAGGGAAGAGGAAGGGTTCACGGAAGAAACACAGATGTGAGTCAGCTGGATAAAAGTTCACTAGGTGTGAGCTGAGTCTACTCTGGTAAATCCAGGTCTGGTCGGGTCACCACCAACCAGGGAGAGTAACAGCAATATTGTAGGTGCCCTGTGAGGGTTTCAGCTGTGCCACTCTCCATACCTTGTCTCCTCTCCAAATCAGGTACTCCGGGCACCTTGTCTCCTTCACCCCTGTGGTGGGCTGAGTGGTGGGCCATGTCCTAACCCCAGAAACTTGTAAATGTAACCTTATTTGGAAAAAGGGTCTTTGCAGATATAATTAAATTAAGGTTCTCAAAATGAAATCTTCCTGGATTAACACTGGTAGGCCCTAAATCCAAACGTAAGTGTCCTTAGACCAGAGGTGGGGAACCTTTCTTCTGCCAACAGCCATTTGGAAATTTATAACATCACTTGCAGGCCATACAAAATTATCAACTTTAAAATTAGCCTGCTACATTTGGTCAAACATTTAACACACCCTAATGCCTTGGCAGGGCCAGACCAAATAATCTCCCAGGCCTTATAAGGCCCATGGGCCAGATGTTCCCCACCCCTGCCTTAGACCAAGACACTCAGAAGAGCCAAAACCGGTTTGGCTCAGTGGATAGAGCGTCGGCCTTCAAACTGAAAGGTCCCAGCTTTGATTCCAATCAAGGGCATGTAACCTGGTTGCGGGCACATCCGCAGTAGGGGGCGTGCAAGAGGCGGCTGATCGATGTCTCTCTCTCATTGATGTTTCTAACTTTCTATCCCTCTCCCTTCCTCTCTGTAAAAAATCAATAAAATATATATTTTTTTAAAAAGACACTCAGAAGAGACACACAAAGAAAAGAGGAACCTTAGCTAGTTTGGCTCAGTGGCTAGCACATCGGCCTATGGACTAAAGGGTCCCAGGTTTGATTCTGGCCAAGGGCACATACCAGGGGTTGCAGGCTCGATCCTCTCCCCACTCAGTAGGGGGCGTGAAGGAGGCAGCCAATCAGTGATTCTCTTTCATCATTGATGTTTCTAGCTCTCTCCCTTCCTCTCTGAAATCAATTTTAAAAAAGAAGAAAAATAATTGCTTACATTAAAAAAGAGAGAAGAGGAGAAGGTCATGTGAAGATGGATGCAGAGACTGGAGTGATATAGCCACCAGCCAAGGATCCCCTAGAAGCAAGCAAAGATTCTGCCCTAGAGCCTTAAGATGGAATATGCTCCTGTGGACATCTTGATTTCATACTACTGGCGTCCATAATGTGAGAATATAAATCTCTTGTTGTAAGCCATTCAGTTTTTGGTCACTTGTCACAGCATTCCTAAGACCCCAACAATGGGAGAAAAAGAAGCACTTTGCTGTATTTCTTCTTCATATGAACTACCACCTAAATACTTTCTCCTGGGAAATGTTCACTTATATAGTCTGCCAAGGAAACTTCATGTCCACTGACCATTATTGTGCTTTCTATGTTGACTTGGACCTCAGCTTAGCCCACATCCCAAGGACTTCACTGAGAAAGGGGCTCTGCAGGCCAAAGGAGTTCAGTCCTGACCAGTCCCTGGCCCACCCTATCTCACTTGGGCTTTGATTCTTAAAGATCACATTGATGAGCAGCAACATAGGCAATTTTGCTTTTTAATCAATTCAAAAGGAAATACAACTGTCCCACCTGCATGGTAGAAATGATAAAGACAGACCACAATGAAAGATGTTTTAAGGACCAGTTTCAGACCCTAGCTACATAGGTCAGTTGACTGGAGCATCATCCCATACACAAAAGTTGGCAGATTCAATTCCCAGTCAGGACACATATCTACATTGAAGGTTTGATCCCCAGTTAGGGTGCACAATGGAGGCAACCAAGTCAATGTTTTTTTCTCACATCAGTGTTTCCCTGTCTCAAAAATAAGTAAGTAATAAAAACATCATTTGTTGAGGATTTTTTTTTAAAAAAAGAACCAGCTTAGGGAGGTTTTAAAAGAATCTGAAACACAGGATTTCCCTAGTGGAGTACAGGGCAGGGACAAATTCCACAGTACCAGTCTTCCCTCCTCCTTACTACTGGGCCTTATATTTCTCTTCCTTTACTTTTTTTCTTTTTGTCTTTTAAACTACTAATTTGCCCTTGAAAGGAACCTAAACAAACACCTATACTTTCTGCAAAATCACTTCCAGGACTTGACAACTTTGTGGTGGGGCTTCAATAATGCCTCCTCCTCAGGGCCTATGCCTATTCTGCTCAGTCATAATTTCCAGTGCTTTAATGGTGCCCTCATGAGTAGGCCTCAAAATACACTTGTTGAATGACCAGTCTGTATCAAAAGTGAAATAGTAAAATGGTAAATTTTATGTTATGTATATTTTACCACAATAAAAAATAAAAAAGATGCTGCTTTATACCTACTAAATTGGCTATCATTTAAAAAGAGCAAAAACAAAAAACAAGTGTTGGCAAGGATGTGGAGACACTGGAACCCCATACCTGCTGGTAAAATGTAAAATGGATCAGCCATATGGAAAATAGTTTGGCAGTTCCTCAAAAAGCTAAACATAGAATTATCATATGATCCAACAATTCTATTCCGGAGTACATGCCAAAAGAAAACCTGAAAAATAATTTTGTTTTTCAACAAAAACTTATACACATATATTCATAGTTGCATTGTTGGAAAACAATCGAAATATCCATCAATGGATAAATGGATAAAAAAATTATGGTATATCTATGTAATGAAATATTAGCCATAAAAATGGAGTACTGATACATGAATGAATTTCAAAAATATTATACTAAGTGATATAAGCTGGTCACAAAAGGCAATTGTGATTCATTCCATTTATATGAAATATCCAGAATAAGTAAATCCACAGATAGAAAGCAGACTGGTGGTTTTCATACTCCTGGAGAAGGAGGCAATGGGAAGTAACTGCTTCAAGGTACAGGTTTTCTTTTGAAGTGATGAAAATGTTTTGGAATTAGATAGAAGTGGTGGTTGCACAACATTATGAATGTATTAAATGCAAGTGAAATGTTCACCTTAAAATGACTGTGTTATATAAATTTCACCTCCATTAAAAAAGAATGAAAATAAAAAGGTGAAAAATAATTCAATTTTTCAATTTAATCATGGAATATAAAGTCTAGAATACATATAAAACATTCATTTCAACGACTTAACTAATCATCAGGGTCTAAGTCAGGGTTTCCTAATCTTAGTAAAATTGACTTTGAGCTAGATAATTCATTTCCTGTTATGAGGGCATGTTGTATGTATGCACTGTACAATGTCCAACAGCCTCCCTGGTTCTACCCATTTGATGTCTATAACACACACGCATACACACACACACACACACACACACACACACACACCTCTACCTCACTAATTTGTGACAACCAAAAACCTCTCTGGCCATTGTCCAATGTCCCTTGGCAGACAAAATAACCCCAGATTAAGAATCACTGGCCTAAATGAAAACAAAAACAAAAACAAAAAAAAAACGAACAACAACAAAAAGAAACTCTCCCAGAAATTACTAAGAATTTGTTATTTTTCAATCCTATCAACCTGCCAGTGTGACTCACTATTTCCTGCCCACCCTACCAGCCACAAATGACCTACATATGAACTTCTGGCACCTGATAATAATATTCTTTTTTCTAGTCTCAAATTCCCCACAAACCACTCCCAAGTGCCCCAGACATGCTGCTTCTGCCTGTCAGGCCAGAGATTATCCAGTTTCACCCTATCCCCAGTGCATAGCTCCATGTTTTCACTAGCACCCACGAGACAGAGAATGTCCTGAACGTATAGGTCAAGGAAAAAGCAAATCTACCAGTTTTACAAGGAAGGCAAAGCCTTCCTATGTGTAGGCCCTCATTTCCCAGTCTCAGTAGTTAAAGAACAACAAAAGACATACCCATCATCCCATCCCCCGACAGGGTGACAGGTGAAATAAGAAGTGGAAAGCCCCATATCCCCAGAAGATATAATTGAATTATCAAATTCAATTATCTCTAACTTTGGTGAACACAATCAATCCAGGCCTACTTCTTTTGACATCAATCTTTCAGAAAGCCCCAAAACCTTGAGAAAAGAAATGGATTCTAATATCATCTGAACCTAGGTAGCCTTGGACAGACATTTAATCCTCTGGGCATGGTTTTCTATGTAAGTTAGGCTGTTTGAATTCTAAGTTTAATGCATTAACTCAATACCTATTTCCTAAATATGTATCTACTTATTAATAACATATAAAAGAGAAGTAGAAACCTAACCATAACTCGAGATAGAGGTAGGTGGAGAATAGTTTAGAAGACAAAGAGATAGCCAACCAGGCAGACAGATAATACATATGTATACATACAATACATACATGCATATATACATACATAGAGTAAGATGGGACAAAACAAAAGAAGTATTGTGCCAAAAGCTCTTGTGTGTATGAGAGAACAAACGTTTTTAAAAACTAACCACATATAAAATAAATCAACAGATAATCCCAGCAAGGGCCTATGCAGGAGGTGAAGAGAGGAATGTGTAGTATTAGTGGGGAAGAGGCAACATTTAAGAAAAACTTCCCAGCTAACTATTTTGGTTCTTTGGAAATAAGCAAGATACCATTTATAACTCACAGATTAAGCATTTTTGCTGATACAGTCAGACCTCTTCCTTAATCTAAAGGCTGAAGAGCAAAGACTCAAGGCAGTGGTCCTTCATCACTGAGCAACCTCTGAGATGAAGGGCTTTCCTAAGAGTTAATTACTAGTCCAGTAAGACAAAGAACCAACAGGCAACCAACCTAGCTAGGAGGGACTAAAAGTTAGAAGTATGCATAAACTCCCAGAAAAAAAAATACAAAAGGCAGAGTCAAAACCATATACTAAAGATGTCTCTACAGTGACTATATGAGGTATCTTTCTTCATGAAGCCAAGACCTAAGGGAAAAATTTTTTTAATTGTTTTATATATATTTAAATGCAAGCAAATAAAGTATGTAAACATATATGTAAATGTAAATAAAAGTTTATTTATTCCTTTTAATAAGAAGAAACACAAAGCTGTCAAAGAAATGCTATATATTATGTTTATATAACAATAACAATTTAGCTCCAGAATCCAGCCAAAAGAAATATCACCCAAATTGCTTTGACCTGCTCCTGCATCAGCCAAGATCATTTACATCACCAGCTTGCTGTTGCCAGATTTTCCTACACCTCAAGAACCTCAGGGTAGGTCAGAATGTCCCTTTTTCTCCTAAACTGATTTCAGATCATTACTTCTTGCTTTTTCATTACTCCTTGTCTCCCTTCCTATTCATTTCCCAACATTCACTGAAGCCTTTAGCATTCCAGCGTCCTCTTTGCCACAACTCCTGCATGATCCTAGGTGGTTTCAAAATCCACAAGGATGATTCAGTCCTATATTTCAATTTTTAAATTTCTTCACTACAATGACCTTTGGTTTTCTCAACCACCTACATCCATGGCTACACCCTAGACAAGTGGTCAGCAAACTCATTAGTCAACAGAGCAGCAAACCGCGACTCTCGAGCCGCCGCAGTTTGCCAACCACTGCCCTAGACCTTGTCAACACAAATCTTAAATGTCAATCGTTCACTTTCTGACACAACTCCAGGCTTTCAGTTCTCTCATGCCTCTCTCTGGCCTGATCGGTTTTTCAAAATCATCCATCCTGCAGGCTCTGACTGTATTTCCTCTCAATCAATCAAACTGCTCCTTAGAGAGCCTTCTCTTCCCAATCTGACCCCATGGTTAACAATCTGGACTTCTTTGATTCCTTTGCACCTGTGGCCTCCCATCACATCTATCCAACCCTGGATCAATGCAAAATCCACCTATTTTGCTCCTAACCCACATCTCCTGTGTTCTACCAGAAAAAAAAAAAAAAGAAGAAGAAAATCAAATAACCTTGCAAAATTGCATCAAGTCAATTCATAGTCTTTATCCTGGTCTGGGTCCTCCTCTACTTGTCCTTGCATAGCTCTAAATCCCAAGCCTCTCAACAAGTAACCCAAACCCTCAGGAGTCTCTTCAGCCCCATACTCACCATTACCTTCAGCAAACCACCTTGCCTCCTTATTCCAGAAAAATGAGGGCATCTGCCCTCACTACTTTCAAATTTCTATCTCCCCACACACCCCCAGCCTTCCTAAGCACAAACCTATCTATACCCACACTGATCCATTTATCTCCTCCTGTCTCAAAGGTGAAATTTCTTCCTTATCCAATGACCAGTCTTGACCCCATTCATTCATTCACCTATTTAATTCACAAATAGTTACTGCCTACTCTGTGGCAGCTATGATTCTAGGCCTGTGAACAAAAGCTCAGAAAGTTTACATTCTAAAGAAGCGAGGTAACATAGTAAGTAAACTATAGAGCATATAAAGGCAAAAAAGAGGAATAAGGAGAGCTAGTGGAAGAAAGGGGTTAAAATTTCTAATAAAATGTTCAGAGAAGGACTCTCTGAGAAGGTGACATTTAAGCAAAATGGGTGAGGAAGAGCAAGCTTTGGGGCTACCTAGAGGAAGAGTATTGCAAACAAGGGAGCAATAAGTACAAAACCCTGAGGGGGAGGCGTGAACTGGCCCTGCTTTAAGGAACCACAAGGAAGCCAGTATGGCTAAAGTGCAATAACCAAAGAGGAGAGTAATGAACTAGAAAATACATAACTGTGGGCCAGAGCACAGCACTTTCTAGACCCACATCAAGATTTACTTTCAGTGAGATGCAGAGTCACTGCTGAAGTTCTGAGCAGAGGAATAACATGGAATGATGTGCATTTTCAAAATCATCCTGGCTATTGTGCTGAGAGAAGACTAAGGAGGCACAGGTGGAAGAAATAGCTAGTATAATCCTGGCCAAAAGTAGTTTGACCCAGGGAGACAATGGTAGAGGAAGTTAGAAATGGTTGGAATTTGGATGCAGTGCAATCAGGATTTTCTGATAAACTAGATGACAGGTAAAAGTTATTGGCCTGAGAATACAAAGGACCCAATTAAATGACTGGAGGAAAGGTTTTTGACTTGAGGAACTGTTGCAATTCATCTCCCTCAGTCTCCTCTGGAACCTCACTCAATCAAGGAAACTGCCCTCACTCTTGTTTTAATCTCTTTATCTGTATCTCTTTCACCTTCTGGTGCCTTCATATCAGCCTATTATATGCTCAAGCATCTCTTGATCTAGCTCCTGCATCTCTATCTCTCCTTTTTTCCTTATTTTTAATTTTAAAAAATATATATTTAGAGAAAGGGAGAAGAATAAAGAGTGAGAAACATCTATCAGCTGCTTCCTGCATGCCCCCCACTGGGGATGTGCCCATAACCAAGGTACATGCCCTTGACCAGAATCAAATCTGGGACCCTTCAGTCTGCAGGTCACTGAGCCAAACCAGTTAGGGCTATTTTTATTTTTTAATTTTTTGTATATGCTTTTATTGATTTCAGAGAGAAGAAGGGAGAAAGAGAGATAGAAACATCAATGATAAGAGAGAATCATTGGTCGGCTCCCTCCTGTCCTCGCCTGATTGGGGATTGAGCCCACAACCTGGGCATGTGCCCTGACCTGGAATCGAATCATGACCTCTTGATTCATGGATCAACACTCAACCATTGAGCAATACCAGCTGGGATGTTTTCCAGTTTTTATCCTACTTTGTGAGATGACCATTCTGGAATAGCTGATCCTCTTCCTTACTCCAATTTGTTAACTCTGTTTAGGGTCCCATATGTGCAAGACACTGAAGTCTGTTGACTATCTTGGCACCTCTCTGGATAGTCTTTCTGTCTTTTAAGGGCTCTCCTTACTAAGCTTTTTCTTAAATGTTATTAAATCTCAATTCCTTCTTACTCCTGACTCTTCAAACTTTAGTACAAGTATCTGCACGAACAGCTTCAAATAAATCAATTCCATAATATTTAACTTCCCTAGGTACTCTTTCCTAAAATAACCTATCTAAGTTCCTCAAAGCCCTTTTTCCACTTTACCATAAATGAATAAATAACTTTTTAAAAGGTACAACCTCCACCCAACTCTCACTGTGGTGCATACCCCAGAGTGTGAAAAACACCAGAGTGTGAAACCCACAGGATTTCCTATATTTCTCTGACACATACATTTCTACAAGGATGAACAATGGTGTTATATGCTTCATCACAGAAATGTGACGTATCTGTCCATGTTGGAATGTTTTTAATTCAGGTACAGAGTACAGTAAGGTGGTAGGAATAAAGACAATTTTAGCAGACCCCAAATGAGATGAGCAGAAGCCCCAGCAGAGACTCAGTAGAGACCCAGCAGTCAACACACAGAATTATGAGAAATAATAAACTGTTGTTATAAGCCATTGGGTTATAGGGCAGCAAGAGATAACCACACTACAAACTGAGCATATTAAACTCATTATCTTCCCTCATTACACCTGTCTTTTCTCTTTCAATCTTTCTTCTCTTCTTGAATAATACAGCTCACTTAGTGTCACTGCTATCTCATGTACCTGGGCACTCAAACTAGAAACCTGTTATCACTCTTGATTCCAGACTCTTATTCAACCTTTAAAATCCAGTAAAGATCAAATCCCGACGATATGATCTCCTAAATATTCATCTGCACTCAGATCCTCACTGTCTTGCACGTGGATCATGGCAACAGCCTCCCTAAATGCTCTAGATTGAGCTCCCTAATGTCATCCTCCACAAATCTAACTAAACTGCAAATGTGACCATACCATCTCCCTCTTAAAACTCTAAATGGCTTCCTTGTTGCTTAAAGAGAAACTTCAGGTTCACAGGGTCTCTGTGATCTAGGCTCTGTTATTTCTCCTCTGACCTTACCAAGTATGATGTAAACAAAAATCACAAAGGAAAAGACTGACATATTTGATTACATAAAAACTAAAAATATCTGCCTGGTCGGTGTGGCTCAGTAATTGAGTGTCGACCTATGAACCAGATCGTCGCGGGTCAATTCCTGATCAGGGCACATCATGCCTGGGATGCATGCTTTATCCTAGTCAGGGGTGTGTGCAGGAAGCAGCCAATCAATGATTCTTTCTCATCATTAATGTTTCTATCTCCCCCTCTTCTTTCCTCTCTAAAATCAATAAAAATATTTTTTTTTAAAAACTGAAAATATCTGCAAAACCCCAACTTAATAAGGTAAATGACAAAATAGGAAGAGGAAATATGCTATATATAGATTAAGACCTTAAATATGTAAAGAATGCCTATGATTCATTAAAAAAGATGAATGCCTAACAGGAATATGAGCAAAGAAACATAAACAAAGAATTCACCATAAAAGAAATATAAAACGTAGAAAGAGAGAGAGAGAAGGAAGAAGGACAAAAGAAAGAACAAATGAACACATTCAACCCCATAAACAAGAAACACTTCTGGTGGAAGTATATATTGATTTAATCTTTCTGGAGGCTATTTGTAACATGTATCAAGAGCTAAAATATGTATATCTCTTGATCCAGACATTTCACATTCAGAAATTTATTATAAGGAATAGAACAAGTACTCAAAGACTTAAAAAACACTTGTGGTTATTTTGTAATAGCTACAAATGTCTGGCAGATGGCTGAGTTGGTCGGAGCAATGTCTATATACCAAAAAGGTTGCGGGTTGGATCCCTGGACAGGAAACATATGGGAGGCAACCAAAATATGTTTCTCTCTCATCATTGGTTTTCTATCTATCTCTTCATCTCCCTTTCTCTCTGAAATCAATAAAAATACATTTTAAAAATAATAATAACAATAATAAATATCAAATGATAACTCATTATCTCTTGGAACTCAACCTTTCTAAAATATGAAGTATAAAAACGGGTACCTATGCCAAGAGACATAAAGCCCATGCACAGCAACTAATGTACTTTAATCACAGACAAGATCCTTAAACTGTCACTAAGCATCTTTATTATTAACCACAAACTTAGTCATCTAGTTTCAAATCCACAGATTAAAAGTGGCAAATTAGAGAAGCACTAATTCAGGAAGGCACATGGACAGCAGCAAGAAGTGACAGCTGACATTCTCATAAGAAAGGAACTAGAAGACACTATAAAACACAAACATGAAATTAAAAAAGCCATAGTAACTCAGGGCCATTTTATTCAGGAGCAAACTATCTTACCCATATCAAGCAAATATCCTATTCATGCTATAACAAAATAACATTCTAATAACAATGAATTTGAGAAATAAAAGAGAAATAAGATGTTAGAATTGGAAAAAGGCTTCACCATCATCTAGTCTTCATTTTACAGACGGAACCTGATGGTCAAAGTTGGGAAGCAATTTGTCCAGAGGACAGAACATGGTGGTCAACGACAAGTTCAGATCAGGAGTGCTTTCCACCTATTTTATGCATTTAATCTAGAAAACAGAAAATATTATACTGTATTTTTTTAAAATCCTATCCAAAATAGTATATATTTCAAAATTGATTAAACCTCAGGGATCAGAAATACCTCTTTCAAGTCATCTCAAATGGTCTCTCCATATGACCAAGCCATTGTCAGTTCTTTTCTCCTTAAACTTAAGGAACTCCTCCACATCCTTCCCTATACTCTTTAAACCCCCAATTAAACTCCCAGCCTGCAGTATTCAATAGAAAACAGAAGCCTTGAAGCAAGAACTCTCTCAACTTACCAAACCCCATCAATTTCTTTTTTGTACCCATTCTTGCTCCTCTTTCTTCCAAGTCAGTTAATAAAGTGCTCTTTCTCCAGTCCAAAGTCATATCCTCTACCTGAGCTCATGATTACATCCATCACCTGCCATCACCTCCCCAGCACTATTCTCCCGCCCCCGTACTGTATCTCTAAATGCCTCCTCTCTGCTTAATGTACTCAACAATATTCCACCATTAAAAATAATAAATTCCTCCCTGACTCAGTGTCCACCCCACTTCCCATTTACTCATTTCACTGTTACCTGGACTCCACTTCATTGCTTCATTTACACACTGCTCTAACAAAAGTAATGAATAGAGAGGTAACCAAGATGGCGGCATAAGTAAACACCTACACTGCTGCCTCGCGCAACACTTTCAAAACTACAACTAAAAGACAGAACGGACATCATCCAGAACCACAGGAAAGCTGGCTGAGTGGAAGTTCTACAACTAGAAGGAAAGAGAGGGGCTCACATAGACCCAGAGAAGCGGCAAAAAGCTGACGCGCGCACGGAGAGAGCGGGTGCCGAAGAACCTGGCTGGCTTTCTCTGGCGGGAGACTCTCAACGGCATTGAACCCTTTATCCTACGACACTAAACCCCAGGTCCAGCCGAAACTCATACGAGGGGAGTTTGGACTGTGAAAAGGGAGAAGTGCACAGAAATTTGGGAGAGTTGCAGGAGGGCTGAAGTCGCGCGGCCCGCACAGCACTGTGCACAGAAGACCGACTGCTGATTGTGCCGCTGGCTTTCACAAGAGGGCGGGAGACAAAGCATCCCAACTGCGTCACTTCTAACTCCACTAAACCCCAGATTCAGGCGAAGTCCTAGGGACCCAGATTCATATGGTCCCGGAACACAGGGGAGCTGGAAAAGCAGCAGTCTAGAGGCACTGCGAGAGAGCACCCACATGCACAAGGACCAGCACACACAAGGACCCTCCAGGGATTACCCAGTCATGTGAGACTTGGGGGCCATGGAGGGCGGGGCTGACTGGAAGGCAAGGCGGTCCAGTAAGCCCTGAGACTCCACCCATTCCAAGCTCAACAGAGAGGCTTTTGAGGTTTTGCAAGTCTGGTATCAGAAGGCTGAATCCAACACAGCAGTTCTCCTGGCATAGTGAAAATGCTGAGACAAGGGAAGAGATCACAAATAAAAGAAATGGAGGAAAACAAACGACTGGATATAGAGTTCAAAATCACGCTTATAAGGTTTTTCAAGAATATCCTAGAAAAGTTGGATAAAGTTAGAGAGACCCAAGAGGAGATGAAAAAGTACCAACTAGAGATGGAAAAGGACCAACTAGAAATTAAACATACACTGACTGAAATAAAAAATATTATACAGAGACCTAACAGCAGACTAAAGAAAGGCAAGAATCAAGTCAAAAATTTGAAATATAAAGAATCAGAAAACACTCAACTGGAAAAGAAGAAAAAAGAATCCAAAAATGTGAAGATAATGTAAGGAGCCTCTGGGACAGTTTCAAGCGTACCAACATCAGAACTGTGGGGGTGCCAGAGGAAGAGAGAGAGCAAGATACTGAAAACTTACTTAAATAATGACTGGAAACTTCCCACACCTGGTAAAAGAAATAGACTTACAAGTCCAGGAAGCACACAGAACCCCATATAAAAGGAATCCAAAGAGGACTACACCAAGACACATCATCATTAAAATACCAAGAGAAAAAGACAAAGAGAGAATATTAAAAGCAGCAAGAGAAAAACAGTTCATTACCTACAAGGGAGCACCCATACGACTCTCAGCTGATTTCTCAACAGAAACAATGCAGGCCAGATGGAAATGGCAAGAAATATTCAACGTGATGAATAGCAAGAACCTACAACCAAGAACACTCTATCCAGCAAAGCTATCATTCAGAATTGAAGGTCAGATAAAGAGCTTCACAGATAAGAAAAAGCTAAAGGAGTTCATGAACTCCAAATCAGTATTATATGAAATGCTGAAAGATAGTCTTTTAGAAGAGGAAGAAGAAAAAGGTAAAAGGTAAAAAATTATGAACAAATACCTATATATCAACAAGTGAATCTAAAAATTAGGTGAATTAAAAATTTGATCAACAGAATAAACTGATGACTATAATAGGATCAGGAGCACAGAAAGGGAGTGGACGGATAATTCTCAGGGGGAAAAGGGTAAGGGGTGTAAAGGGAGAGACTGGACAAAAATCATACACCTATAGATGAGGTCAACAGGAGGGAGGGAGGGTTAGAGGGAGGGTTGGGTGCTGGGTGGAGGGGAGCTATGGAGGGGAAAGAAGAGAAACAAATGTAATAATCTGAATAATGAAGACTTAATTTTAAAAAAAGTAATGAATAATCTCTATGTTTCCGAATCCAATAACCCTTTCTAATGTTTAACCCTACCATAATATCCACACACCCCTTTATTTCTTTTTCTTTTCTTTTTTCTGATACAAAAGGAAAGAGGTTTATTCAGGTGCCGTGACCTGGGAGAATGTGGATTCCCATCTCAAAGCCTATCCATACCCTCCTTCCTTTAAATCTATTTGATATTATTTTCATCATCCCCTTTCTTCTGATTCTACATTCCTGTCTTCTTCATGTGCTCATTCATTCATTCATTCAACCGGTTTTCATTGAGCTCCTTAAATGTACCAGGCACTATATTAGATATTAGGGATATAGCAATAAAGTGAATCAAGGTCTCTGCTTTTATGGAAGTGAAATTCTAGTAGAGAGGGGTAAACAATAAGATGAAAACCAGTTGACACATGCTACCTGGCATAATAAAACATAATGGATTCCTTATATTGGATGGTCAAAGAAGGCTTTTCTGAGGTGAGATTTAAGTAAGATCTGAACAGGAAGAAACAGGTGCCTCACTCTTCATTCTTGTTGAGGTTCTCTCCTTTCCTGGCTGGACCTTGGATTTGTGCTTTTCAAATTATATTTGCCCCTCCTATCTACCCCCCATGCTCCCATGCTCACTATCCTCACTATAGTCCAGAGGTTCTCAACCTGTGGGTTGCAACCCCTTTGTGGGTCTAAAGACCCTTTCACAGGGGTCGCCTAAGACCATCGGAAAATGCAGATATTTACATCACGATGCATAACAGTAGCAAAATTTCATGGTTGGGGGTCACCACCACATGAGGAACTGTATGCAAGGGTTGCGGCCTTAGGAAGGTTGAGAACCACTGCTATAGTCTAAGAGCTACATTCAATGATGAATTTTAGACACCACTTCTGCAGATTCAACTTATGACTGAGCTGCAAGAGCCATATGGATGAGCCTTTTAAAAACCATATCCTGCCGAAACTGGTTTGGCTCAGTGGATAGAGCGTCGGTCTGCAGACTGAAAGGTCCAGGGTTCGATTCTGGTCAAGGGCATATATCCTGGTTGTGGGCACATCCCGAGTAGGGGGCATGCAGGAGCCGGCTGATTGGTGTCTCTCTCACCAATGTTTCTAACTCTCTATTCCTCTCCCTTCCTCTCTGTGAAAAATCAATAAAATATATTTTAAAAAAAAAACATATCATCCTTGCCCTGCCTGGAATTGCTCAGTTATTAGACTGTCAGCCCTCACACTGACGGGTGATGGGTTTGATTCCAGGAGTTGCAGGTTCGATGTCAGCCCTGGTCAGGGCACATGTGCGAGGCAACCAATTGATGTGATTGATGTTTCTCTCTCTCCCTCTCTCTCCCTCCCTTTCACTCTCTCTAAAAATATTCTCGGGTGAGGATTAATAAAACAAAACAAAAAAAATCCTCCTCAATAAATTAAAAAGTCTCATATCTTCTCCCCACCTCCTTAATATGCCTCCTAAGAGGGTATACCACCACTCTTCATTCTTGTTGAGGTTCTCTCCTTTCCTGGCTGGACCTTGGGTTTGTGCTTTTCAAATTATATTTGCCCCTCCTATCTACCCTCCCTGCTCCCATGTTCACTATCCCAAATACATGTTGAGAATCACTGCCCTAATTTCTTGTGGGGCAGCAACCATCACAAGCTAGAAAATATTTGAATTTTTGACACCTGACCTAATAATTTTCTTCATCTTCACAATACAACATTTAAATAGTTTTAGAATTCCTTTATATAGTTAACATAATTATATCTTATCTCTCTATTTTTGAAATTTGATAGTATCAGGTTCCCATAACTGAATCCAATCAATAAAGAGAAATTTACATGTTTTTCTGGAAGGTGTTCCACGTAGCTTTGATTTTGTTATTTTCAGTTTTACCAAAAACCTAGAAGATTCAATAGTTCTTATTGTAATAGTGTCCCAAACCTAAATCTACTATATTTTGAAAGAGGGATAAGAGATGTCAGTAGGTTTCAAATCTGTCTTGTTTCTAGTGTCTTGTCAGTAAATCTGAATTAGTACTGACTTAATGTATGATTTATTCAATTAAATTATTCTCCAGTATCCATTGTTACATTGTTCAAATTTAAGAGTCCTGAACTGGATACAAAATAAACCTAAAGTCCATAACCTGCACCTAAGAACCAATTATCTAATCCTAGAAAGTAGATACAAATGAAATAGCTTAATAGTAAAATAAAACTTTGAGATTATGGGTCCAAAACAGTCAACACAGCCAAGCAAGAATGACAGGAATCCAGAGGATAAGAGGATAAATGGATCACTTGGGCAAGTGTGGTAGGACAAAGGTTAGGTGGGATTAAGACAGGTGGGTAAGGAAAGGGAGGGTTATCCCAGGTATGGGGAACAATATGAGTAAAAAAAAAAATCAAACCACAATACCTATGAGATTCTCTCTCTTCTCTTTACTCCTCATTCTGTGTTTTATGAATACTAGATAAATAGATAGATAGCCTCTGATATATATATATATATATATATATATATATATATATATATATATCCAAGCCTAGCTTCTCCACTTTATATACACAGAAAAACAAATACTGTCTGATAAAAACAAAATTCAGGCACTCAAATATTAAGAGTTATCATTTGCAGACTAACTATATGCTAGACACTATGCTAAGTGCTTTGCATAATTTCATCTAATCCTTACAACTATCCCCAGTTATTACCCGCATTTTATAAATGAGAAGCCTGGGTCTTAGTAAGTTGCCAACATTGCAGGGACAGGTCCAGGATTCAAGCCAAGGGCTGCCTACATCCAATTCTCATGCTTTTAAAGCATCAGACTTGGTGGTAACTTTGAAGAAGAAGAAGATCATAGTAGTCCTTTTATTCCAGAGGGAAGAAAGACAGTACTGGATATCAGGTTTTTCCCAATCATTACCGAGTTACACCTTCTGGTCAAACCAAGACTCTTTCCATTGCCAAAAGGCCAGGTACAATTATTTCTTCCAACACTTCTCACCACATCACCACCAAGATTCCCAGGCTTCTAAAAATAGTAGAGGACAAACAAAGGTCTAAAGAACAGGGTGGACTATTAAACCAGTAAGATAATCAGCACTTCCTGAACCAACAAGATTCACTGCCCAGGGAAAAATGTGAGTCAAGTGTACAAGCAGGAACCCTGCCATCTCTGTAAATGTAGCTCAGGCCCCAATCCTCCAAGAGCCCAACTGATGAGGCCTGAGTCCTCTTCTTTCTTCCTATCCCCAAAGGGTAATAAAATCTCAATTTTTGTTCGAAAATTCATGCTCAGTACCAGAGACACAATAGTCATTCTCTCATCCTAAAGGTCCCAGCACAAGAACTGTAAACATCCTTAAAAACAGGCAACAAACAAATTACATGGCATTATACTGCTTTCTTCAAGATTCAAGTCCTAGATGAAAGGCATCATTATTGAAGATCATTTTAATTACAAATGATAATTTAACATCAATGCTATGCTTGGCCTTCTAATATAATAACATAGGGATGCCATAAACTCATTCAATAATCTCTCAGCTCTTCAAAAATCATAAATAACAAAGGTTCAGTTGGCATTGCTATCCATCATCTGCCAAGCTTTAATTCAAGCCCAAAGAAAAAACTGACCAGCTCAAGCTCATTCACTCACAGCAGACCTCATATGAAATTCCAAATTTTTATTCTTTCAACTTTATTCCAACCTGAGGAACCCACCCTCTGCCAAGTCTCACTTATAGGACTTCTCTTTCCTAACAATTGTCTGTAACTCAACAGAACAGGTTGTTTAAAGTATACATAATAGGCTAAATAATAAAGAAAACAGACCAAAAATTGCAAAGAAAATAATGGATACAGAAAATAGGCACAAAATGTTGCAGCCACTGTTGCCCTAATGTGCTAATATTCATTATTCCTGAATGATTCGAAATCATATAGAATAGGCTTTTTTGCTTTGAGTATAAACACAGAACATATAATTTATTTATGAAGGCAATTTTGTTCCTCAAAAGAGACCAAAGATGTTGCAATCCTTGCTTTAACTTTACTAAGAATATAACTTATACAAAAGTGCTGAACTTGATCTTCCCTAAAACATGGTTCCGTGAAGAAGGGAGCCTTAAGACTATTAGGAGCAATCCATCTTCACAGTCTTTCCTAACCATTTCAGTCCTCACTAATCTCCTTCCCGTTAACCCTTCCAGAATTGAAGACTACACCACACACCCCAAAATTCTAATAGCTATTATCGTGTACAGTGCACTTAATTTCTTGTTGATCATCATCACAATGTCAACTAGGAGGGCAGGAGTAAAGTCTTCTATTACTTCTCTATTTGTCATGGCAAGATTATTTAAATAGCACTGGTGGCACATGACTACTTCATTGGGACAGCACAGCCCTGGACCAGTAATAGACAACTGCTATCTCAAAACATATAGCTCCTAGCAAGCAGTTTACTTTCTGCCTTTGTGTCTTTGGCCATGTTATTCTCTCTGCCTAGAATGTTCTCTCAGCCTTGTTCACCTATTAATAAATTCTTACTTTTGAAGACATGTCTCAACTATCACCTTTCTTTAGCTCTCCCTAACTACTCCTCATCCCATAAAATTGATTGCTTCTTCACATCTGTTTTCCTGGGCCTTTTACATCCTTAGAGCTATTTGCTCATGTGTCTGAAGCTCTACAACTGTGAGCTTAAGGCAGAGCAATGTCTTGTTTATCATTGTATGAAGTCCAGCACATAGTGAGTGCTCAACAAAAGTTACCAAATGTGGCAATGAATGAACCAACCAAGCCCGATCTCCCAATTTATACTGCAGTGTTCCTTTCACTGCACCAAAAAATGGTTCCACAAATGTAGACTGAAAGCTATTCTTTGCTACTTCAAAGTGCTAGATGCTATTCAATAGATAATAGCATTTCTATTATTGTTTGGCCCATTCAGATACATATATCACAATTATTTCTTAAACAGTTCAAAAAGCACTTTTCCTTCGAAGAGTACAAGATGAAAGTAGATGATGACGTTGGTCCCCTTTCTTTTTTTGTTTTTGTTGTTAATCTTTTAACAAGGATATTTTTCCATTGATTTTTAGAGAGAGGAAGGGACAGGGAGAGATAGGGAGAAACGTGTGAGAGACACAGACACTGAATGGTTAGTTGCCTACGGCTGACCCAGGCCGGAGATCAAGCCTGCAACCCAGGTGCATGCCCTTGAATGGAAATGAACAAAGCCACTACCCTTTAGTCTGTGGGCCGAAATGGCTAGGGCAGTCCCCTTTCTTAAGTGTCAACTTTCAAATACTGTACTACAAGTTCAAATGACTGCTCTAATGCAGTAATATTTTTTCATATACACCTTATTAATATTTATCAAGCTTCTTCTAGGTACTCTACATGCAGTCTCAGCTATTGAGGTACAAGTGTATGCCTCCCCCATACCCTCCCATTCAAAACCCATATGAAATTATTTCTCTGTTATCTCTCATTAAATGGGCATGACTTTGTTAGAAAGATCAAAGGAAAGACTCTGACCAAGCAAGTGCTTATTCTGGATTTCATTTCTGAATTCTAGATTTGGCTACATTTAGCAAAGCTGTAACTGTCATCATGCCCGAAGCCAGGAAGAAGACACCATTCACAAACCACCCCCTGAAAATCTGCAGTTTCCACACACACACACACACACACAAAAACAGACTTCCCAGCAAGGCAAAGACGTCTGAAGTGGGAAAGATTAAATTGGTGTTTGCGTCATGAGAAGGCCTCAGGTGCTTCTAACTAACCTCTCTGCCTGGTACTGAAGCTCTCTAGAACCTTATTTCCTTTTCTTCTCTCTCTAATATACCTTCTGCTCTGGTCAAACACCATCATTTTCTCCCCTGAAAACTCCTTTCTGAAACAGTGGTCATCTCACTCCCAACCTGCTTCTGCTTCCACCTTCTGCTTTTCTTTGAACCTTCAGGACCACTCCTTGCCCCACAATTAGGTGAGGCCCAGAGGAGAGCAGTGCAAACTAGATACCTATTCAATCCTTACTCAAAAGACCCCAGGCCACTGGAGAAAGCAAGCAGCAAGCACAGCTAGGGAAGTGTAAAAAAAAAAAAAAAAAAAGTTTATTTCTACCATTCCATGTTCTTCTGGAAGGGAAACCTGTACTGATCAAAATTATAATACTAGTCAGTATCCCAGGAAATCATACCATTTCACCATTGCATACTTTTGCATATGCTATTCTCTCTGCTTGCAAGACCTCAGGTAACCTCATCTGGAATATCTGCTGGGCAATTTCCATGTTCAAATCATATTCATCTATAAATCCTCAACTCCAGGCCATTTCTCTTTATCATTTCTTAACATCTTTTTACCCCCTAATATCCACCAGGGGCCATGCTAAATGCTAAACACTTACCTTAGGGTTGTTGGTCTATGAGCTCCATAAGAGCTGAGCCTAAGTCTCATTCATCATGAATCTCTGGAAGCTAATACAATCAGAAAGCACTAAGGAACATACATTAAATGAATACACGCATGCAATATATTGACACTGCCAACATGTTATAATTATATGCCATATATGTATGTATGCTTTTCTTTAAGTGGTTTCACATACATTTTAAAACCTCACTACCTTGTGCTTTAGGAAGGAGAAATTGTCAAAGTTTACTGATTTGGAGACTTAGTAATTCTCATTAGTACTAAAAACCTGGATTCCTTTAATGTCCATGAGAAACTGTTCTGAAGAGCCACCTTGGCCACCTTATAGAGAACTAAAGCAGTTCTGGAATGTTGTTGTGAACACAGGAGGTAGTCAACAAATATTTATTTATGGTTTAAAGCTTAGATATAAGGCCTCATATAGCCAAGGAGGTGTGGATAAAAGCACAGTTTCTCATTTCTTCTTTAAGCATTGTTCTAATTTTCCCATTGAGCTCATTCTGGAAACTTAAACCAAATATTCCTTTGACATCACATGGCCATTACATCAGTCATGATCTCGCATCTCTTTGTGCCATCTTTGCTGAGGAAGCTAGAAAGAAAATATTCTCCCCAGCACCCAGCCTAGAGATAACCAAATCCCTCTGAACTCATGACTTAAAGCCTTCATTTCCCAAGATAAATAAGCCCCAACTACACTAGTTAGTACAACTAGGCAAGCGGGGCTGATGCTGCTGATGGAGAGATGGCAGGCTAGGCATTCTCCAGTCTTCTTCCAACACATCCTCCTTGGGGTGCTTGCAATTCCATACTTTAAGGCACAGACCAGTACCAACCCACATTAGGGGAAAAGGGATGATCAGTGGTATGTAGTGGTAATAAGCCCCTGAACTTCCTGGCCACTGCCCTGGACACTTGATGCACAACTCACATCAACCTCTCAACCTCAGACAATTTTGGCTGGGCTCAAGTCCAGGTCAGCACTTGATAACTCAAACAGAAAGAGGGTCCAGGAAGGAGTATGGTTACCCAAAATATCTGTTAACCCTTTAAGGAGCTGGTGAGACTTCTTGCAAAGAACATCTGACTCTGTCCACCTACAGTGGTGGTGGGGGGGGAGAATTTCTGAAGATTGCTGTAGCCAAACTAACCTTCAATTGCCACCCACAACCCCTTTAACTACATACATACACACACACACACACACACACACACGCACACACACAATGCAATGTTGCTTGCTGGTAAATAGAGGCTACCATATTAAACACCTGGGGGAAAAAATTAAATAACTTACATACAATGACTCATATAATCTTCAAGACCACTCCATAGGACAGTGGTTATCAAACTTTAGCTTGAACCAGAATCACTACAGGAACTTGTTAAAGCCCTATACTCATGGCTTATGGATTGGGCCTGAGAATTTGCATTTCTTATAAGCTCCCAGGTAATGCTAATGCTCCTGATCCAGGCTCCATGCTTTAAGAACTGCACATAGGAAAACAGAGATTCAAGAGAGGTTTAAAATGTCTTATCTAAGGTTTCACAGCTAGTAAAGAACAAATCCAGAATTTGAACCTAGATATTCCCAACTCTACAGTGCTGGTAACCATACTATGGTATGCATGAATGTTTGTCTTGTGTTCCCAAATTCACTGGCAGCTCCTTAAAAGCTCACATTAGATCTTCTTATATCCATACTCTCAGAATCTACTGTGTCTTTGTACGTGGTAGGTGCTACACAAATATTTTGTATACTGGCTCCTACATAGCCACATACATCTAAGAGCCACAAATTCAAACTCAATTCTAGTCAAAGAACATAAAGAGGGCAGCACTGCCAGACCTGGTTTTACATGAGACTCTCTCTCTTGTTACTCTGAGTCTTCGTCCATGATGTCACCACACCTGGATAACTCCTACTCGTTCTTCAGTCAGTTACTTCCTGCAGAAAGCAACTTTTGGTTCTCTAAATTGGGGGCCACCTAAGTTTAACTCCATTCTAATTGGTTATTTTCCATCTCTCAAAGTTGGAGTTTATAAACTCCAGCATCTAATTCTATATCATAACCCAGAGCCATGAACAAATGAATGCATGAATGCAGAACTGCAAGCCTAAATTCCACTTTAAAAATATAATGCATGATGTGCAGTTCTCAGGGATGAATTCTGGGGAGGAGAGGGCAGCCTTGACAATAAAGACTAATTTTTCCTTTTCTCTTTCCCATCACTCATAATCTGAGAACAGGCACTGCTTAGGGTAGCACTGTCATCTACAATGAGACAATATGGGAGCTGAACAAAATGCTCCTGGGTCAGCAGAGGCCATTCTGAGAGAAGGAAAGCGCTGCACCCCATCATTCCTCCCAATTTGTCTTTCACATACTCCTCCTTTTCTCCATCCCACTTCAGTCAAGGGCTTTGGCACAGGGATCAAAGAGACAGATCAGACTTAAGGGTGTAGATCTGGCAGCGGGCACAGAAGCATCTCCCATCCTGCACCAAAGCCCACAAGGAAAGATCCAGAGGGACAGTGACTCAGGCCCCAGATTAAGCACAGCTAGAACAGCAATGAAAATGGAAAAGAACAACAATTTCACAAAAACGTCGTCAGCTTTTTTTAAAACCGTGTTTTAAAGTAAGGCTTCAACCCTAATCTAACCCCAGAATACTGGGCCCAGCTGAATCCACTGCTTAGACAAGCTGAGAGCCAAACAGTTTCTTCCTCCCCCCAATCCACCGCCTGCAACACTCACCATGACAGGCATTTCCCAGGGTGGACTGGAACTCTTGCTTCAAGCTTAGCTTGCAAAAAGGCTCCTTCCCCAGTTAAACAGGTCCCCCACCACCACCATGTTGCAGTTAACAGAAGCCTCCACCATCCCCCATCCCTTCTCAGCAGATAACACAACCTAGAGCAGGTTGGCCCTATCCAATTAGTTTGAATAGCTATGTGCCAAGGAAATTGCGGGTTTTATTAAAAATAAAAGCACACCAGGCAGGCAATAGGCTGTAAAGAGTATGAGTCTGGCATAATTATGAAGGTCGAGGTTAAGGTTACCAAAAGAGATACACAAAGATTTCAGAGGCCTGGGGAATAAAGATGTAGATTTAGATATAGATACGGAATTTGTACAGCAAACACAGCAGATCTAAATAACATCTCCAATAAAGGAAAAGCAAATATAAGATGTCACTCTCAAATAATTCTTTCGGTATTAAAACATAAAAATTTTAACCTAAAACTGAAGGAGGAGGGGCCTACTGACTGATTTCAAAATAACTACATTCATTTCATGTAATTTCTGTTATCTTACCTACATCCTGGGGACCTGACTACAGCTGGGTCAGAAAACCTTGTCAAATCCACCAAGAGCTCATGGTAATGGGAAAGTTGGGTAGAAGAAAGAGAAGGAGAAAACCCTCTCTTCAGCCCTCACATCAATTATTTCAAGTTTTAGCAGGATGACAAGCCCACCACCCTCATCTGATGTGAAGCTTCACACTTTCACACGTAGGTTTTTCTCGTCTGATCCTCATAATTCAATGAGACAAACAAAATTTGGTTTGTCAATGTTTTAAAAAAAATAAACGAAAAGGCCATTGATGTAAACAATGTCCGACAACCTGTCCTTGCCCCATGAACCCTGTCACTCCTAAATCTCAGTTTTCAATTTCTCAAGGGCAATGATTCACAGGGCAAGGGAATGAGGAAGGGAGGGTCAACTGGTAAGACCCATTCATACAGGCAACAACGAGAAAACAGAATCTTGCTGCATCAGCGCAAGGTTTTCATTTAGGCGCACCGAGTCCCACCGTACCTTCCGCCAACACCTCGTCCACCGTGACCTGCTGTCGCCCAATGCCAAAGACCCTTCCGACGTAGCCACTGCCCAGGCCCGAGGTGCTGCCCCCTCCGCCGCTGGAGCCGGAGCCCAGGCCAGAGCCGCCCTGCTCTCGCCTGGAGTCGAAAAACTTCTTCATCTTGCGAATAGGAAGCAGTAACACAAAACACCGACAGCTTCTAGGTTTGTTTTTTCTTTTTTTTCTTTTTTAAAGAAAACAAGAGATCCAAGGATTTCTTCTCGGATTTCAGCTCGGAGCGGAGCCACCCCAATCCGGCCGTGGGGGTGGGGGCTGAGGAAGGATGCCTATAGGAATATGCGTGTCAATCGCGCGGCGGTCCGTCCCCTCCTCCTCCGCTAGAGAACGATTCGTATAAGTTTAAACCTGTGATGACAGAGGGAGAGAGAGAGGATGAATCAGTAACACACTTAAAAAGGCAACTGCTGAGTCCTGCGGGCAGCCAGAGCCATCATCCTGGGGAAACGCTTCATGAATTTTCTAAACGAGAAAAACGCTGGGGCTGGAAACGCGTCCCCCACCCCCAAACCCGAGACCCTGTGCCCAGGGATCGGAAAGAGAAGGAATTCGGACCGCCGACTCAGCCGGGCACTGCCCCCCCGGCTCCCCGGTCTCCCCACCGCCCCGCGAGGCAGCATCCCGGCGGCACCCACTTGCGATGGCTCGACGGCGGGCGCCCAGCTACCAGCCCCGCAACATTGTCACGGCGCGGGGCGGCCTGCGTCGGGGGAAGGAGGCGGCGCTGCAGCAGGAGCCGGGGCCGTGTCGGACGCCCGCCCGCCCACCAGCTGATCCCCGGAGCACCCGGCGGAGACTGACCCGCCGCCCCTCCCCCGCGCGCGCTCCCGCCCGGCTCCAGCCACCCAACCAGGAAGTGAACCGCCGCCGGAAGTGCCTCTCGCGGCGGCGCGGCTACGCGGCCACCGGGCCCTCTTGCGGCCGCCGTTCTGTCGCGATAGGCGGGAAAGGGTCGTCAGAAAGAAAGGGAGAGAAGGAACCGGGGGTCTCCAAGCGGAGAAAGTTTTAGAAAAGAACGTTGATATCGCCCAGTCCGCAGAGCACTATGGGAAAGGTAGTTCGGGGCAGCCCAGCGGCTGGACTACAATTCCCAGGATGGCCCTGGAGGAGCCAGCGAGGCGGTGGCGGTGGCGGTGGCGGTGGCCTCCTTGGCCTCGAAGGTGGTTAGCGGGGTGGTGCATTTTGTGGGGATTCGGTTGTTTAAACACATCCGGTAAAGAAACTGCCTGGGATTAGTGTTTCCACCCTGTTACGTGGTCCACCCTTCTGGAGCCATCTTATTTGCGGCTTGACCTTCCTGCACCAGGGACTCTGGGGTTTGTGGTTTCCAAATGGGTTGAAACTGACACTTGAAGGACGCGGCTTAACCGCGGAGCCCCTAGGCGGTCCTGCGGGGCTTCCCGACGTCACCTGGGCGGAAGGTGAAAGATAGAGCGTGATCGGAAAATTTTTGTTGGCAGTTAGTACTAAGGGCCACACCCTAACTTAAATAAAACCGGTATCCTTCCGTCCCCAACCTCAAAAGCCGATTTTGCTCCCAGATGTTCCTGAGAACCAGCTCAGCGGTCAGCTCTGAGCTATGCGCTGTGAGAATGCCTAATACAGTGTCCCATTTGAGAATCTGCAGGCGAGGCTCAAACCGAGAAACTTAAAGGGCGTGTGTAGGACACATCCTAGGGTACCAGGAGATCCGATCCCAAACTTTGGCTCTTCTACCGACAGTGACCCTTAATTCTTCCACCCTTACTGATGCTAACCCCTTTCCACACAAGAACCCTAGGATGACCTGTTTTGTTTTGTTTTCTCCCTCCTTGGTGCTTATTTTACCTTAATTTCGTCTGAGTGCCGAAGGTGGGGTGTACATTGTGATTTGCATCTATCAAATGCATAAGATTTGCAAGGCCGGTCGGCAGCCTTCTCCATCCCTGGATTTCCTGATAGGTGATGTCAAATTCTTGCCCCCCACTCCTACACCCACACACCTTGGGGGGGAGGGGGAAATCCATGATTTTTCAAGCCCCTGAATATAGGTTATTTCTCACCTCCACCCGCTCTTCCCATCCCTAATCTTGCGACAACCCTATTAGCTTGTAGTTCGTCCCAGATTTTTTTCAGCAGGCATTTGAGGAGCGTGGAGAAGAGTGCTCCAGGAAAAAAATGGTGCTTGCTTTTTCTACTCTGAATATTGAACTGAGCTGTGACTGGGCTGGCAGCAGTGTTGCTGCTGCTGCTTCTCCTTCCTCCCTCTTATCCTTTCCTCCTTGTTTCAAGTAGTGCCATTGAAGGAAAACTTCCTGTGTAAAGACAGCATCTTTTCTTCCAAAGGGAGTCAATGTTGTCACCTCAGTTCAAAAATTCACGCAGCCACCTCCATGGTAGAATGCAGCACCTGCTAAAAACAGTCCCTCACCACAAGCCCACGGAGGCATGTTCTCTGCACTTTCCTTAAAAGGCCAGCTTTCATCTAAGGAAATTTGGAATAGATCTTAAAATAGATGGGAGAACTCATTTAGAATGAGATTCATTGACCTCCATTTTCCTCTACATATATTGATCTTGACTGTCTTTTTTAAAGAAGAAGCTCTGTTGGGTCCTAGAATCTGTTGCTATCTCTTTACTTGACTTTCCTGTTAACCAGACAAGGCCAGATTTACACAAATCCCAAATCTCACTTCTGAGACACAAAAACTCATTTTTATCCGATAGGATTAAGGCAGATAACATGTATTTATGAGCATCCACCTGGATGCTTTGATCAGAATCTGAGGGTGGAGGTTATGAAAAAGAAGATAATGTGGAATCTAATGCACCAAATAAACTGTTGAACAAAATTGATCCAGAGGCATAGAAGCATGGAACAGTGTTGGATCTCAGAAGGATGGTGGGGGTGAGTGGGTGGGGAGAAGAGCTTAACTGGAGAATTTGTATGCTTAATGTGTTATAACCCATGTATAAAGACAGCAGGAGGGCAGTGATGGGCAATAGGGTGAATGGAAGAAGAAAAGGGGGACTGTAATACTTTTGACAATAAAAATTTTTTTAAGTAAATACATAAAAAATATAGATGAAAAAAATTAGAAGGCTTGACTTTTGCCTTTCATTCTTCAGAGGCTAATAGCAATTATAATGAAAAAAAATACTGTTTTTAATACTTTATACATATATTATTTAATCCTCACAACAGCCCTATGAAATAAGGTACTATTATTATTCTCATTTTATTGATGGGGAACTGATGCATAGAGATAAATCACACAGAGAGTAACTGGCAAAGCCAGAACTCAAACTCAAACATTTTGGCTTCAGAACACAGTATTTAACTAGCTAGATAAAACTGCCCAGTTAAAAAGAGCAAACATAAACTGATTACTATATTTGAAAATAATTGGAAACATTACTTTCAGCAGCCTGGGGCCAGGACACAGGAAACCTCTGCCACTCCAGAGCTGTGCTCCTAGACCACGTAGATCTCTCGACTATTTTCTCAGCCATAAAACCAGAGCTCTCTTTAACTCTTGGTAATTCTTTAGTTCCTGAGAACAAAATAATAACAGATCAGCCACTATAATCTCAAAACTTCTACCACACTTACTTTCTATATAATTCCCATTATATAGAAATTTCTATATTCTATATTATAATGAAATTTCTATATTCATTCCCATTCAACTTTTCATGTATATTATCTCCTCAACCAAGTTCCTCAAGGTTACCTCCTTCAACATTCAATACCATAGGTTAAATAGAGTGTATTCTTACCAATACTCAAGCCAAATAATTAACTTCAAATTAAGTGTGACACAGAAGAGAGCAATCTGATTAAGGTAGAAAGATTGATTTGAAGTATTCTGGGCTAAGTGAGCTTTTGAAGTTGGTCTGAAAGATACTGTGGATAAATACCAATTAAAGGAAACTGACACTATTATCTCCCACATGCCAGTTACTGTATTAGCGCTTATCATGTAGTTTAATCCTCATGGGTACATCTCTGTGAAGTATATACTATTATGTATTATATCCAAATAGTTACTATTATACTATTATTCCCGGTTTTATAGATGAACAGTAAAGATTTTATTAGTGGCAGAGAGATGTGCATGATTAGTTAGGTTTGGAGGAAATTATTTGATCTGTGATATAGCTAAATCATGTCACAGTAAACCCTGGGTTTGCAAATGTGTGATGCATCCTTAGAGCAGCGGTTCTCAACCTGTGGGTCACGACCCCTTTGGGGTCGAATAACCCTTTCACAGGGGTCACCTAAGACCATCGGAAAATGCAAATATTTACATCACGATGCATAACAGTAGCAAAATTTCATGGTTGGGGGTCACCACCACATGAGGAACTGTATGCAAGGGTCGTGGCCTTAGGAAAGTTGAGAACCACTGCCTTAGAGGAATCAAAGGGAAGAGGACCAATATTAATTAAGGACCTTAATTAGGGTCACACTCTGTTGGCTATTTAATCATATCATCCAGCTTTCGCAATGCACTTATGAAGTGTGTATTACTTTTATTTTGTTGATGGAGAAACAGGCTGAACAGGTTGTCAACAGAGCCTGCAAAGGGCAGAGCCAGAATCAAATCCTGACTGACCTCAAAGCTCAGGTCATTTTCACAAGTAGCCTATGTTGCCATCTGGTAGTCCAGTGGAATGTATTAGGAATGCAATTAACAGGCCCTACTCACATCCATTGAATGGAGAAGGGGGGCTCAGAAGCATTAATCTCTTTTCAGTATTTTCTGCTTTTAGTTTCCTTACAAATACCCCTTAGCTTGCCTACCTTTCTTTGATTCTTACCTACCTGACTGCCAGCGCCCTCCTTTCCTCTCATCTGTATGTTTCATCTGTTATTTCTCTTTTTTAGTGTTCACTTTTCCTGATTTCTTTTTTTATTGCAAATATCAGTTGGTGCTTTTTTTCAGAAATTGCCTTTGGTAAATCATGTTCAAGAAGATAGCCTTCTTCTGCATCTTGTGTACTGAGTTTTCCTTTTATATGGTGTAGAATCTTTTCATAAACTTTTGAGGGTTTTTCCCTTTTTAATCATCTTTAAATAAGCAGTGTTGTTATGAGTCTTGATTTTTTTTTTGAGTCAATGAGGACTTTTAATTAGTTATTGAGAAGAGCTAATGGACATCTAGCCAGATACCCTCTTAAATTGGGACTCAGCCTTTTCATGTTGGAAATCTGTTTAATTGACTAAAATGAGCGCATTAAACAGTGATATACTTGTTATAATTGACATAAAATATAGAGGTTCATGAAATGGAACCTAATGTGGATTTCATCCACACATGCATGAAATCTAGAACTCTAGTTTCAGTACTTCAGGACTGTTTTCCTGAGCAAACAAACACTCTTTAAATACCCAAGTAAGGATGTCTTCCTATAAGTCTTATTCTGACTCCTTAGAATGGTGATACTCAAAGTGTGATCTGTAAATAAGTGCCAGTCTTTAAATTGTTTATTACTGGTCCACAGTAAGTACAGAAATTCAGAATAAACATTTACAGTAGGTAAATTATATATAATTTACAATCTAGGTCTGGCCAGCATGGTTCAATGATTGAGCATTGACCTATGAACCAGGAGGTCATGGTTCAATTCCCGGTCAGGGCACATGCCCAATTTGTGGTCTCCATCCCCTGTGTGGGGCGTGCAGGAGGCAGCTGATCAGTTATTCTCTCTCATCATTGATGTTTCTATCTCTCTCTCCCTTTCCCAACTACATATAGATATATGGTTTTTATCATCTCTTCAAAACGCTTTGAAAATTAAAGGGGGGATATGATTCTGCACCCTGAATTACAGTGTGTGGGGTTTTCTCTACACCACCAAATCTCCAACATCAATTGGGTATCCTACAATTTTACTCAGTTCTGACACTATCTACCTAGAGATAGTACCAGATTTCACAAGTTAAGGACTCAGTCCTACAAGATGCCAGTCACCTGTGCTTCTGACCAACTGGCTATAGATTGGAGGTTCTGACAACCACCTCCTTTGGCTCCATTAATTTACTAGACTGGCTTATAGAACTCAGAGAAACTGTTTACTTACTAGCTTACCAATTTATTATAGAAGAATATAACTCAGTTATATACATAGAATATATGTAGGGCAAGGTATGTGGAAGGGCCATGGAGCTTCCATGCACTCTCAGCACTGCTCTCAAAACATCTTCATGTGGTCACCAACCCCAAAACTCTCCCAACCACCTTCCTTTTGAATTATATGGAGACTTCATTGCATAAACATGAGTGATTAAATCATTGACCATTGGTGATCATTCAACCTCCAGTCCTGATCCCCTCCTGGGAAGTGGGGAAAGAGAACTGAAAGTTTCAATCCTCCAATCACATAGTTGGTTCCACTAGCCTTTATCCTTGAGTGCTTCCAAAAGTCATATCTTTAACATAAACACTGTGTGGTTAAAGGGTTTTGCTATGAATAATAAGACATCTTTATCACTTTTTTCATTTACTTAGGAAATTCCAAAAGTTTTGGAGGCTCTATGCAAGAAGCAGGGATGAAGATCAAAAGATATTTCTTACTGTAAATCAGGGGGAGATGGGGACTTTTAACAATTACCCAGGACAATAGACATTTAATTGGACTCTCCAGGCAAATTGGTATGTATAGTCACCTCATCTTTAGACCTCATTAGTGGCAGAGCCCTATGGGCACACCTATCAGATAACCTGGACCTTTCTTTTTCTAAGTGTAATACTATACCCTAACTCCCAAATCCAAGGCCCTACCCACTTGATAAGACAGCCTAGTAGTTGCACTTGGATCCCTTGTGCCCACCACTTCCTTCTTGGAAATTGCCTTATGATTAGACACTGTGTCTTGCCCACTTGCCCCAAGCTGAGACTTTCTGCCAGTGATTGTCTTTCCCCCAGAGGGCATTTTTGAGAGCCAGACTCCAGTCTTCAGCCTTACCTCATTGAAGAGTCTTAAAATATGATGCATGGTCATGACCATTGAATAAACTATCGAATGAAGCATTGACCCCAGATTTTAAGTGCTTCTCAGAAAATATTCCCCACACAGTTCTTTTTGATTTAAGGAGAGGTCAGAGATTAGATCACAGTCAAAATCTAC
The DNA here is from genome assembly GCA_011751065.1 of Lasiurus cinereus. NCBI lineage: Eukaryota > Metazoa > Chordata > Mammalia > Chiroptera > Vespertilionidae > Lasiurus > Lasiurus cinereus. Next base: position 28,032,898 of record JAAGEH010000041.1, on the reverse strand, counting down.
ATGCTTTCAGCTGGGCCTCTTCTGGAAGCATCTGTGAAATATCATGTATTACTAGGGAATTATTACAATGATCTTCAAGTGATTTCACTGAGATATCACTAGGTTCATTTTTTTTAAACCCTGTATTCATATATTTTAAAGTTGACATAAAAATTTCATCATAAGTCTAAATAATTGCAGAGGATATAATTTATGGCATTTTATAAATACTGTCATTTAAAAATAATTATCTTTATACAATTTATTAAAATAATATAAAATATAATGCAAAGTTTGATAAATTGACCAAAAGTACAAATATTTTTGGAATGCATTTTTTTCATAAGATGAATGGGTCTTTAAAAAATTTTGTTTAATTGTATGCCTGGGTTTTGTTTTCATAGATGAAAGCACCAAGAAAACTTTTGTTAAATAAATAAATGGAGGGGGCTCGAAAAGTTTTCCTTTAGCATTATCACTTAGTTCTTTGCATTCCTAAGATCGAAGAAAAAAAAATTCAAAGGGATCATCTATTCTCATAAATTTCTTTTAACAATATATCAACTTTAACTTTATAATTTTATCAAAAGCAAAAAAAACCCAACAACTACCTTTTGCAAACATGTATCACACAGTTATTATAGCTGTTCACTTTCTTTCTGGGAAATGTATAAAAAAGATTTTATCAAGCTTTACCATGTGACTTCTATTCTTTCCCTTAGTAGTGGTTGGCAAACTTCGGCTCTTGAGCCACATGCGGCTCGAAAGCTGTGGTTTGCTGCTCTGTTGACTAATGAGTTTACCAACCACTGGGATAGGAGCTTATTCACAAGGAAGAACAATAGCCTGTAATTATTGGAATCAAGAGTCTAGGTCAGTGCTCAGCAAACTCACTAGTCAACAGAGCAGCAAGCCACAAGTGGCTCGCGAGCCGCAGTTTGCCGACCACTGCCTTAGACACCTTGTTTAACCCAGTATTCTCAAAAAGAGTTGAGAAAATAAAAATAATGTTAAATCAAAGTACATTTACCAGTATATTATTTCTTAATAAATTGTTGTTTTTATCATGTGATTTAAATGTTTGTCAAAACTGTGGAGATAGGTTTTCCTTATTTAATGTATAAAAATATATGTCATATAGTCTGATTAGTAAAGTTCTCTTTGTCAAACCAGCCAGGAAAATCAGACTTTGTAAGAAAAGTCTAGCTTCCCTCTCCCCGCAACTTTATATTCAATACAAATAGTGTTTATGTTTCAAAAAATTATAAAGCATTGAGAAGAAAATTATAGAAAGCATCTAGCAACATAACTAAGAGCAATCACGTTTAAAATGATAAAAATTTAGCCCAGCCAGCCAGTGTGGCTCAGTGGTTGAGCATCAACCCATGAACCAGGAGGTCATGGTTTAATTCCCAGTCAGGGCACATGCCCTGGTTGCATGCTTGGTCACCCCAGTAGGGGGCATGCAAGAGGCAGCCAAGCAATGATTTTCTTTCATCATTGATGTTTCTATCTCTCAGTTTCCCTTCCTCTCTGAAATCAATAAAAATATATATATTTTAAAAAATAATAAAGATCTAATATAATTGGTTTTTGCATTTTATGTTATAAAACAAGATAAAAAGAATATGCTATTCCCTTATTACTTATTTTGAAATAATAGATTAATATGTAGCTGCAAGTAAGTCATCTATTAAGTAAGGAATATGATACAAGGCTTTGCATTATTTCTGTTAAATATGTGTGGCATGGATTAAATATGGCTTTTCATAATGAGAATCATGTATAAAAATAAGAAATAGCACTTAAACCCTTTAGCTATCATGTTCAGACTCTCTTGTGTATATAATAAAAGAGAAAGGTACAAACTGCTAAAAATGAATTGGCCTAGCAGGTAGCATATACTTTTATTTTAAATTGGAGATAGAAAATATTTAACATTTAATTGGATGAAATAAAATGATGGAATAAACATTTCATTATATGATTTTTCAAACAGATTTTAATTTATTGATTCACACTGAATTATAAACAAGTTGCTCACCAAAAGTCATGCATAGTAGATCCAGAAAACACTAATTACATTTATTTTTTTTATTGTGTTACATATATACATATCTTCCCATTGCCCACCCCCCAGGCATACCCCACCCCCCTCAGTGTCTTGTGTTCATTGGTTATGCTTATATGCATGCATACAAGTCCTTTGCATTTAAAAGAGTCAGTTTCAGAATAAAACTGTCATCAAAATAAAAAATGTCTTTATATTTTTTAAATTTAATAAATCTTTATTGTTCAGATTATTAATATTGTTCTTCTTTTTTCCCCCATAGCTCCCCTCCACACGGTTCCCACCCCACCCTCTGCCCTGACCCCACCCCTGTCCTCATCCATAGGTGAACCATATTTGTTCAGTCTCTTCTCGCACCCCCCACACCCCTTTCCCATCGAGAATTTTCAGTCCACTCCCTTTCTTTTTTTCTTTTTAAATATATTTTATTGATTTTTTACAGAGAGGAAGGGAGAGAGATAGAAAGTCAGAAACATCGACGAGAGAGAGACATCGATCAGCCGCCTCCTGCACACACCACACTGGAGATGTGCTGGCAAGCAAGGTACATGCCCCCAACCGGAATCAAACCTGGGACCTTTCAGTCCGAAAGCCGATGCTCTATCCACTGAGCCAAACTGGTCTCGGCAGTCCACTCCCTTTCTATGCTCCTGATTCTATTATATTCACCAGTTTATTCTGTTCATCAGATTTTTAATTCACTTGATTTTTAGATTCACTTGTTGATAGATATGTATTTGTTATTCACAATTTTTATCTTTACCTTTTTTTTCTTCTTCCTCTTCTTAAAGCTTACCTTTCAGTATTTCATACAATACTAGTTTGGTGGTGATGAACTCCTTTAGCTTTTTCTTCTCTGTGAAGCTCTTTATCTGACCTTCAATTCTGAATGATAGCTTTGCTGGGTAGAGTAATCTTGGTTGTAGATTCTTGCTATTCATCACTTTGAATATTTCTTACCACTCCTATTGGCCTGCATAATTTCTGTTGAGAAATCAGCTGACAGTCGTATGGGTGCTCTCTTGTAGGTAATTAACTGTTTTTCTCTTGCTGCTTTTAATATTCTCTCTTTGTCTTTTGCTCTTGGCATTTTAATTATGATGTGTCTTGGTGTGGTCCTCTTTGCTTTCCTTTTGTTTGGGGTTCTGTGTGGTTCCTGAATTTGTAAGTCTATTTCAGTCTTTTTTCTTCAAATAGGTTTTCAGTATCTTGCTGTCTCTCTTCTTCTGGCACCCCCATAATTCTGATGTTGGTACACTTGAAGTTGTCCCAGAGACTCCTTAGACTATTTTCAAATTTTTGGATTCTTTTTTCTTCTTGCTTTTCCAGTTGAGTGTTTTCTGCTTCTTTATATTTCAAATCTTAGACTTGATTCTTGCCTTCCTCTAGTCTGCTTTTAGGTCTCTGTATAATATTTTTTATTTCAGTCAGTGTATGTTTAATTTCTAGTCGGTCCTTTTTCATATCCTTGAAGGTCTCACTTAGATCCTCAAGGGTCTCACTACATTTACCCACCTTTTATGTGAAATTCTTGAAAAACTTTATAACAATGGTTTTGAACTCTATACCCAATCATTTGCTTTCCTCCATTTCTTTCATTTGTGATCTGTTTCTTTGTCGCCGCATTTTTGCTGCTTCCCTGAGTTGGTAGAGTAGCTTTGTGTGCTTGGTGTCCTATAGGGCCCTGTGCCTCAGCTTCCCTGAGGTGGACACTCTCGGTGCACCCCTTTGTGGACTGTGCGCACAGCCCTATTGTAGTTAAGCCTTGATTGTTGTTGGTATCACTGGGAGGAATTGACGTCCAGGCCAATTGGCTATGAGGATCACCTGTTTCTACACTGGGAGAACTTCTCTGCTGGGGACACCTTTAGGACAGGACTTGCAAAAACCTCTGTGCTCATCTTGGATGGGGCAGAGCTCAAGGTGGAGCAGACAGCCTTGGCTTCCCATCAGCTCTACCCTATGAGGGCCCCAGGTCTCAGTGTCCCTCAATAATCACTGCAAGTACCTCTGAGAGAAAGCCACCCTCGAGTTTTGCCAGCTTCCAGACAGTCCAGATTCCCCTGAGTGAATCTGGGTTCCCAGAGTCTCTCCCAGAACTGGAGTTCAGTGCAGTCGGGAGCTTCTGTCTCCCTCCTGCTTGAGAAACCCAACTACACACTCAGCAGTCAGTCCTCTCTGTGCTCATGCCACCTTTGGACCTCTGCCTTCTGTAGCTCCCCTGAGTCTCAGTGTGCTTTTTTCTTTTCCTGACAGTTTAGATTCCCCTGGAATGAGTCTGGGTCCCCAGGGTCTCTCCTGGAACTGGAGTTCAGTGCAGTCAGGAGCTTTCATCTCCCTCCTGCTTGAGAAAGCCAGCTGTGCATTCAGCCACCAGTCCTCTCTGCGTGCATCTCCATACCTCAGCCTTTCGCAGCTCCTCTGAGTCTCAATGTCCTTTTCTCTTTCCTTCTAGTTGTAGAATTTTCCACTCAGCCATTTCTCCTGTGGTTCTGGATGGTGTCCATTTTGTCTTTTAGTTGTAGTTTAGAAATTGTTGTGTGAGGCAGCAGTTTAGGTGTTTATCTATGCCGCTATCTTGGTTTCTCTAAAAATGTCTTTAAAAGACTGTCAAGAAAACAAAAAGACAACCCACAGAATGGGAGAAAATATTTACAAATAATATATCTGGTAAGGGACTTGCATCTAGAACATATAAATAACACATACAACTCATCAATAAAAAGCAAATGTGTAAAGTATCTGAATAGATATTTCTGTGAAGATATACACAAATGGCTAATAAACACATAAAATATGCTAACATCATTAGTTATTAGGGAAATGCAAATCAAAATGACAATGATATACCACTTTACATCTATTAGCATGGCTATGATTAAAAGAAAGACAAACAATAACAAGTGTTGACAAGGATATGGAGAAATTAGAACCCTCATACACAGCTAGTAGAAATGTAAAATGTGCAGATAGTAAATTAATCTGGCAGTTCCTCAAAAGATTAAACATACCATTACCATATGCTTTTATTCTTAGTTTTATACTCAAGAGAAATAAAAGCGTATGTCTACACAAAGACATATGTGAATGTTCATAGGAGATTAGTCTATACTAGAGGACTGATGCACAAAATTTGTGCATGGGATTGGGGAGTCCCGTCAGCCCAGCCTCCACTCTCTCCAATCTGGAACCCCTCGGGGGATGTCCGACTGCGGGTCCCACAGGGATCGAGCCTAAACCGGCAGTTGGACATCCCTCTCACAATCCAGAACCCCTGGCTCCTTAACTGCTCACCTAACTGCCTGATCATCCCTAACTCCCTCCCTCCCCCATATGGTATGGTCACCCCCAAATACCCCCACCAGCCTGGTTGCACCTCACTGCCCCCTTCTTCTGGCCTGGTCACCCCTCACTACCTCCCCTGACAGCCTGGTCACACCTAAAGGCCCCCCTGGCCGGCCTAGTCGCCCCATGCAGCCTGTTGTTCAGTTGTTTGATTGATCCTCACTGCCCCCCACCCCCAGTCCCCTGCCGGCCTGGTCGCCCCATGCAGCCTGCTGCTCAGTCATTTGGTCGTTCTTCACTAAGCACCTTGTCAGCCTGGTTGCCCTATGCAGCTTGCTGCTCAGTCATTGGGTAGTCCCTCACTAACCCTCCTGCTGGCCTGGTCACCCCACCCAGACTGTTCAGTCATTCATTGGGTTGTTTTGGTTGCAACAGTCACTTAAGCTTTTGTATATAGAGATTATATTTATACTAGAGGCCAGATGCATGAAATTCGTGCAAGAGTAGGCCTTCCTTCCCCTGGCTGCCGGCATCAGCTTCCCTCTGGCACCCAGGACCAGGGCCTCCCTCTAGCCACTAGGAGGAACCCAGGACCTGGGCTTCCCTTGCAGCCCTGGCTTTGTCCAGAAGGACGTATGGAATGATGTCTGGTCTAATCAGCATATTATGCTTTTATTATTATAGATTAGTATGTTATACTAGCCAAAGTGTGAAAACAACCCAAATGTCCATCAACTAATAAATGAATAAGTAAAATATAGAATAATTTATACAATGGAATATCATTTAATCATAAAAAGTAAAGAAGAATTGATACATATTACAACTTGGATGAGCCTTTAAGGCATTATGCTAATTGAAAGAAGATAGTCACAAAAGATCACATATTGATTCAATTTATATGAAATGTCTAAAAGGAGTAAATCTAGAGACAGAAAGTAGATTAGTGGTTGCCTAGGGCTAGAGTTGGTGAAGGAGAATAGTAAGAAAATGGAGAATGACTACTAAAGATTTCTTTTTGGAGTGATGAAATGTTCTAAAACTGTGGTGATGGTTGCACAAGTCTGTGACTATACTAAAAATCATTGATTGTACACTTAAAATGGTATGCAAATACTTCCATAAAACTGCTGAAAAAAATTAAAAAGTCCCATAAAAGTATTATAGACTAAGATTTAGTATAATTTACAAAGCCTATCCTTAGACAAACAGATGGAATATTCTGTGATGTGATTGGTGGATGAGGATCTTATGGCAAAATTTATATAAACTGTCTTTTTTCTCTTGTTTTTCTCCTCATCATTCAGCATATTATTTATTCTTTGTCATTGTATCAGTTATCCATTGTCACATTGATGCTGGTAACAAACCACCTGAAGCCTAATTCTTATCTCTGTGGTAGCTGAGCCATTAGCCAACATGCAACTTATACTGTGCTTAATGCAAAAGAAGTATCCAAGATGTGTTTGTTGAATTGACCTGAGCCATTGTCAGCACTTGACTGAGCTGCTGGTAGGACAAGAAAATAACTTGGTGTTTGCAAACGTCTGCTGTGTTCCCTATAGGTTTCCCAGCTCACATTCTCTGGGAAACGTGGCTCACTTGCAGGAGGATGACAACAGGTATTTAGATATTTCAAATTAGGTTGGCAAGCTGGGCTCTCCTCCAATGAGAAACACATTCCACTGTCTTTTCCTGCCTTTTTAATATTTAAGCCAAGTTTACATCCATCCACGCATATAAAACTTTCTTGTTCAGAAAGTCATCTGAGCAACTGGCAAAGGCACCAACTCAGAGTTTTCTATTTTTATCCCTGTGTGTAATCAATGGGGACACGCTGTGATGGAAATGGAGAATTATGAATTGATAAAAGCAAACTAGTGACATTTGCTATTCTTCCTGAGTAAGGTAACGAAGGAAAATGTACCTGATGTGTAGAAGTATGATGGAAATGTTATGAGTCTGCCTCTCTACAAAAGTACCCAGTGATTTCTGTATCTGTTTTCAGGTTAGGCTTGAAAAAGTTTTCATAGATCTGATTTTCTAGACACATTGAGATATAGAATCCTATCAGCCCTTTCTCCTATAAATTATTAATCTGTGAATTCAATGTTTCTTTTCTGCCATCCTTTTATAAATAAAAAACTATCTATTCTCCAACTGGATTACACTTCATTTCAAAAACTGCACACTCCAGCTCTGGCAGTTGCTCAGTTAGTTGGAGTGTCGTCCTCATACACTAGGGTTTCAGGTTCGACATCCCATCACATACAAGAAGCAACCAATGAATGCATAAAAAAGTAGAACAACTAATCAATGTTTTTCTCCCCCTTCTTCTCTCTCTCTAAAATCCACTCCAGCTCTGGCCGGTGAGACTCAGTTGATTGGACATTGTCCAATGCACTGAAAGGTTACATGTTAGATTCCAGTCAGGGCACATGCCCAGGTTTCAGGCTTGACCCCCGGTAGGAGGGATCTAGGAGGTAGCTGATTGATGTTTTGCTCTCATATTGATGGGGGTTTCTCTTTCCCTGTCCCTTCCTCTCTTAGATAAATAAATAAATAAATAAATAAATAAATAAATAAATAAATAAATAAATAAATAAAATTTAAGATATTGAACTATCTAAAAATAAGTCATTTTTATTTTCTATAGTCTTCCTTTACAGTCTTGCTTTATACAAAAGTATTCTTTTTATATAGTGACATCACAGCAGTTTTATATTCTGTTATTTCTTTCAGTTGTATGATGGAGGACTTCAAGTGGCACATGAGTCTCAATCATGCTGATATTATATTTTCACATATACATTCACATAAAGATAGATAAAAGTTGTATATTTTTAAAATATCTGTGTGTATTATATTGTATGTAAATGTCATCGTAATTTATAGGGGGGTGGTGTGAAAACCCAGGTAGGATATGGCTGTCTAGCAGAGCATTCAAAAGAGGTGGAGTAAAAACCTGAGTGACCCATAAAGGGCTGGGCCCATCCAAGGGCAGGTTACTTAGTTGGCTGTGTAGCCATCTCGTGCAATCTCAACTATTAATTATGATTTCTCCTACTTGGCCTTGGTTGTGGTTCACCATCATGATTGCTTCAATGTCCTGTCTAGCATTAAGATGGCAGCCTTAGCCGGTTTCGCTCAATGAATAGAGCATCCACCCAAAGACTGAAGGGTCCCAGATTTTATTCTGCTCAAGGGCCAGTACCTCAGTTGCAGGCTCAATCCCTGGTCCTCGTTGGGACACATGCAGGAGGCAACCAATCAATGTGTCTCACACATCGATATTTCTTTCTTCCTGGCTTTCCCCTTTTCTTTCACTCTAAACAAACAAACAAATAAATAAATAGAAAAATATCCTCGGGTGATAATTAACATAAATTAAAAATTTAAAAAATTAACGGATGTCATTTGTAGATTTATAGGAAACTAGAAGCCTGGTGAATGAAATTCATGGGGGGGGGGGGGAACCACAGGCCCTCAGCCCAGCCTGCACCCTCTCCAATCCAGGACCCATTGCCTGGGGAGGGGGATGAGAGGGGTGGGGGGGGAAACCACAGGCCCTCAGCCCAGCCTGCACCCTTTCCAATTCAGGATCCCAGGGATTGGACCTAAACCAGCAGTCGGACATCCCTCAAACAATCTGGGACCACTGGCTCCTAATTGCTCACCTGCCTGCCTGACTGATCTCCCCTAACTGCCCCCCTACCTGCCTGATCACCCTTAACTGCCCCCCCCACCAGCCTGATCACTCCTAACCGCTTCTGCCTGCTGGCTTAACTGCCCCCACCACCAGCCTGGTCACTCCTTACTGACCCCCTGCCAACCTGGTCACCTCTTACTGCCCCCCTCTGCTGGCCTGGTCATCCCTAACTGTCCCCCTTTGCCAGCCTGCTGTTCAGTCATTTGGTCATCCCTCACTAACCCTCCCTGCTGACCTGGTCACCCCATGCAACCTGCTGTTCAGTCGTTACTGTTACTGTGATGGTGTCCTGGACAATTTGCATATTCCTCTACTATTAGTATTAAGAAATGACTTTGAAATTGTGGGCAACCCAGAATTGGTAATTAACTTGTTAAAAGTCTGTCTTAGTCCATTCAGACTGCTATAACAAAATATCAGAGGCTGATTGGTTTATAAACTATAGAAATTTATTTTTTACAGTACTAGAGGCTGAAAGTCCAGGATCTGGGGGCCAAGCATGATCAGGTGTAGACTCTCTTCTGGATTCTTGTGCATAGGTGTTACTTTACATAACAGTTCTCTGTTGGTAGCCTTGCATATTGGAAGCAATTAGGGAGCTCTGTGGTATCTCTTTTATAGAGGACACAAATCCCACTTATGGGGCTGCACTCTCATGATCTAATCACCTTCCAAACATCCCACCTCTAAATGCCATCACATTAGGGGTTAGGATTTCAATATATACATTTTGAGGGGAACACAAACATTCAGCCTACAGCAAAGTGTCACAACTATTGAGTGACAAAGACATGTGAAAGCCCAGGCAATTATTACTAACCAATAAAAAATAATTTAAATTTTCAATTCTCTTATGAATGTGGACTTTTAAAGGTTATGTTTTAAATACTACATTGTGTTCGAACTTATTTTAAATTCATTCAGGTTTTTCTTTCTGGTTTTAAAAATATATATGATCTTTGTAGAAAGTTTGGAAAATAAAGTATATGAAAATTTAAAATCACCCATACACCCACCCCAATAAATACTTGTTAATATTTTGGTATAATTTCTTCCAGTCTATTTCTTACACATAGTTGAAATTACTATATATAAAACTTTGTGTCCTACTTTTTTCACTTAATGTTGTATCATATATATTTACTTATTACAGATACTTTATAAATATAATATTAAATGCTTCAGAGTATTTTAACTGTGGCTACACCATAATTTGCTTAATCATTCCTTTATTGTTGGACATTTAGGACATTTACAATTTTCATTATACATAATAATCTGCTTTGTGTATAAAGATTTTGTCTGCATTTCAAATTATTATTTAAAAGAGAGTTGTAGAAGTAGAATCACTAGGTAAAGATTATAGTTTTAAGATTCTTGGTTTATGTTGCCAAATTGCTTTGAGAAATATATTACAAAGTTGTACTTTCAATGGAAATATGCTATCACCACTGAACAAGAATCAGACCCAACATTCATCAGGCATGTAGTTTTTACCAGATATTGAATTAATTATTTACTATACTAGAGGCCCAGTGCATGAAATTTGTACACTAAGGGGGGCGGGCCTTAACCTGAATTGCGAAAGGGCACAGGCCAGGCTGAGGGACCCCACCAGTGCACAATCAGGGCAGGGAAGGGACACAGGAAGTTGGCAAGCCGGAGAGAGACCATGGAAAGGCTCTAGGACATGTCTGGCCTGTCTTGTTCAGTCCCGGTTGGCCAGCAGCAAGCTAACCTACCAGTCAGAGCATCTGTTCCCTGGTGGTCAGTGCACATCATAGCGAGCAGTTTAGTGGTCTTAGCATTAGCATATTATGCTTTGATTGGTTGAACGGCTGACCAGATGACTGGACACTTAGCACATTAGGCTTTTATTATATAGGATAGTAGCTCAACTTTAAAATGTTTAATATTATTGGTAAAAAAAAAACATTATCTATAGCTTTAATTTTATTTCTTTGATTATTAGTGATATTGAGCTATATTTGTAAGTATTTTTTGTAAATTATTAGTTACCTATTTTTCTATTGTGATTTATTGTCCTTATTGGTTTATATGAGCTCCTTATATATTATGATAAGCCTTTGCTATATTTACTGTAGCTATTTTACTATTTTACAAGTTGTTTCTTTTAAAATTTTCTTTAAGATATATTATGTTTCTATCAAGTTTTACTTTGTGATTCACCCTTGCTTTTAAAATGTTTAATTTTATTTAATGACTCACTAATAATAAAGACATATTAGATATCTATTACATTCACTGGTTATATATATTATTTCAAGCTTTTGCAGTAGGAACAACCAAAGCAGATTCTTATGCATATGTGTTACTTTACATAACTTCACATCCTTTACATAACAGTTCTTTTCAAGCTTAAAAAAAAATTATTTCCATCTAGATGGGATTGATTAAATATATAGAACAAACAAAATAATAATAAAAAAACATGGAGTTCCTAAAAGTCATGCTATTTACATAAAGATATTAATGGCTTTATTGAGAAGGAAGGAAGAATACAATGCTGCAAATAAAGAACAAGCACTGGTGTGCAATTAAATGTATGTATGAAAAGGAAAATGTCTGGAGAGACCTTACTCAAATTCTGGCAGTGTTTATTTCAAGGTCATGAGACCTCAGGTGATTTTTATCATCTTCTTTGTGCTTTTATGATTTGTTTCAATATTTTGCAATGAGCCTGTATCACTTTTACTAAGAAACCAAGTTATTTTTAAAAGAACAAACTACACTTTTTCACCTACAGAGAGACAACGATATTTGCCTTTCTTTCTGCTATTTTAAGTAAATATTTACACACACAAATAACATTTTCCGTAGAATTCAAGCAATTTCCAGAAAGGTATATACATGTCTACACATCAGTTAAATATACTCACATATATCAATAAATGCATTTGCTAAAAACTTTGGGACTTCTAAATACTGGCTAAAAATTGCTAGTGAAAGGAACTCTTAGGTGAGCTATTCTAATCTGTATACCCTCCTACTGCATAACTTTCTGGGTGATGTCATACAAACCTCTTCCTGAATCTGGGATTGTTTCCAGTGACTGCATGTGGGAGCTTCCCGTTTTTGTTCTAAGTGAGTGATGTTTACTGGAAATGGAAGTTCCACTAACAAGATCTCAGTTCAGATAGTTTTGTGGGGGCAGGAAAAGAAATGATTGTGAGATGCATTTGGCCAAAAACTTTTACTTTCCCCTTGTCATTATCTTGTTTTGATAGGTCGACTTTGTTTTGTGTTTTTTTTTGCAATTACTTCTTGTGAAAAACCTAGGAGAAATTATATGGTCTGTCTTAGTCTTCCTCCTCCTCCTCCTCTCCCCACCAAAACTCTCAACTCAAACCTTTCTTCTTCATCCCTCCATACATGCCTGCACACTCACATCAACTACAGAGAGTACATGGAGACAGCCAAGAACCTATAGACAGGATAATGGGTATTTTGCTACTCTCTTCTCTGAGATCTGCAAGGAACTTCAACATTGAGATGTGAACAAAAGAGACAAAGGGATTTGCCCACGTTTGCTCAGCTGGTTAAAAGAACAAAATGGAAAACGCACACTTCCTATCTCGTAGTTAAGAGCCTCTGGGATAAAACCCATAAAGATTGCTAACATTTTTTTAGAATTATGCATAAGGGCAATTTAGAGAGTTCCAGGTAAAGGAATGCTGTATAACAAGAGTTGATTAAGAGGTTGTTTTATGTTAAACATCAGCTAAGTAAAATTAAAGAAAAGGGCACCTAAACATACTGAGTTTGCTCTCTTTGTGGATCTTCTTGATTGTGATGTTGTGATATCAAAAGTATCTACAGTTTTTTTTTTCCCAAAATTTTTCAAAATAAAAAATTCTCAAGACAAAATTAACTAAAAATTTAAAGACTAATACATACCATGCTTCACTTTAGTAGGCAGGAAACCTGTTGCAGATTTAAACAAGGATGTGGTATTACAATATCTGAAAAGTCAGGCATCTTTTATCAAATATCTATCTTACCATCACATTGCCATTACCTTTGTTAGAATATACAGGGACCACAGTCTAAGAATCAATAAAACTAAAGCTCCAAATAAGGCCAAGTTATTATAAAACTAAAATGTTATGTTATGGCTATCATTTGGGTGTTACACTCTTTTTAGTAAAGTTATGAAATATCAAGTAAAGGAGAGACCCTAAAGCTTGTAGCCACTGTCAATGGGGGATATAGAGCAAATGGAGCTCTTCCATTTTATTTTGTTTTTGACTTTCAGGGAAAGAACATTTCTTCTCCATATGGAATGAGTGAGGTGAAGAGGAAGAGAAAAAAACATAATGAACTTTGGTAAAGGAATATGGACTTTCAAGATGGAGTAATAGAATGTAATAAAGCCCAGAGCTGATCCAAGTGCATTCCAGCTCAGATTTGAAGAATAATATCTTAGGGCCCTGAGAAAAAGTTGTTATGAGATCACTAAACAATTGTCAGTGACCTTTGGGGCATCACTGAAGATAAAAGACATATCAAGAGACTGGAGACAGTGGAATATTCTAATTTTCAGGAAGAGAAAGAAGGCAGAGTTAGAAAATTTGTAGACAAATCTCTATAACTTCAATCTCAGGCAAGAATCTACAATGGATTACTAGAGGAATAGTTTCAGTCACTAAGTGAAGAAGTAATGATTAAGAGCAAGACTGCGTTCACTATGAACAAACCAAGGCTGATTTACCTCTTTCTCTTTTTAACAGGATTGCCAGCCCAGTAGCTCTGGGGAAACCTGTATAGAGAGAGAGTATTTCATCATTGGTTAGACATTTAATGAGTTTTTCATGATATTCCTTTGAACAAGATGAAAAAATATGAACTGGACCCTGTCCTACTGGATGAACCAGTTGATTACACACAAGATGCTGACGAACAAATTAATATCAAATTGTAAAAAAGTATATAATGATGTATCCCAAGGCTGCGTCCTTTATATGTCCCTCATAAATGCTTTCAGAATACATAGAAGGCATGCTCATCAAGTTTATATGTAACTTGATGTTAGATGTCTGATGAATATTTGGATGACAGAATGAGAATCAGCAGGTTGAGTCTAAAAGGATACAACTTAAATATAATTAATATAAGGTCTAAGGAACTAATTGTATCAGTAAGAATAGTTCATACTGCACATTTTTAGCAGTAGATAAAAGTCTTAGCCTAATTTGAGTCAGAAATGTAATGTGGTTGCCAATAAAAAACACACTAAGATTTTAGACTGAAACTAGGGACATGGTAAACGTTTAATAACTGGGTTCTCTGGAGGGAAAGAAACGCCTTGATTTATATAGCACTTGCCAATTTGTATAGTGTAAATATTCCCACCATAGCCAGTTTCAAGCTACTAATATGATGTCACTGAATACAGAGTTTGGAAGAAATGTACACTAGCATACCATTATATGATATTTTTACTACATAAATACAATAGATGTAAATAACCACAAGAAAAAAATATAACAATAAAATATAGCAAAATAATTAGGAAATTATGAGTTTTAAGTATTTTATACCTTTGTTTTAAATACAATATATATCATTGAAATTTGTGTAATTTTACTTTTTCATTATGGCTGTATTTAGCAATTGGCTTATGAAGTACTTGAAACTTTAACACTCAGCTCTTGGAATTTTGTGCACCCAGGCTCCATCCCGGTAATAAGCAATGAGGTAACTGCAATTATCAGGCCACACTCTGATCATTTCCTTTCAGAGCACATAACTTACAAGTCAAATGTTCTGAGATCAGAGCACAGCAGCCAGGAAGGTAGAAAACCAGTCATGGATGTGTGGAACTGTTGAAAGAATTGGGGCTATTTGGGTTGGAGCTCAAGACCTGCATGTGGCATAATAGTGAGAGGACAGCTGAATAGATTCTTGTTTTCAAATATTTGAGAGACTGTTGTGTGAGGAAGGACTAGGGCTATAATCTATGGGTAGAAGAAAGATATAGGAAGACAGATCTCTGGTCAATATAAGAAAGAACTTTCAAAACCATCCCAAGTGGAATGGGCTCAAGAGAATCCTGCAGAATGCAGGCAACAACCTTTAGAGACAATGTAGAGGTGATTCAAGCCTCACAGGAAGGAATAGGGCTGGCTAATACCCAGGTCTATGCTTTTCTGATTTCTGATCCACTGCTTTTTCTAGGTACATGCAAAGAGACATTCCCTACTCCTGGCTTTGCTTGGCTCTCATTAGAAGGGTGATGTAGTGTATTTTTAAAAAAATGTTTTTATTAAGAAAAATTTTGAATGTTAAAAAGTAGAAAGAATAATATGCATGTAATGAAAACATCAACAAGTGTATGCTGAATATCTGCTGTGTGCCCAGCTCTATGCAAGGCTGTGTTCGGTGTTTTTAAGTGTGACTCAGAGTAGGCTTAATTTCCTTTTGTCCAGACATCAAAAGATAAATGCCGGTACCTATGAATCCTCAAAGAAAGATTAAATTATGTTCAGAATTGGTTTACATCAATTGATTTTATTGCATTCTAAATAAGCATCACTAAGAATACTATCTATAGAACGCTAATTTAATTGTGTGTGTGGCGGGGGGCAGGGGGCATGCAGAGGGGGAGGTCAGGAAGTGAAAGTGTTGATTGCCCAGTGTAATTTAGGAAACACTGAATTAAATTAAGTTAGTTCCTTCCCTGAACTTTCAGCATACTTAATAGTGATTAGTTAAATCTTCAAGAAGAGCATCTAATATGCAGTGTTTCCCAAATTCATTTGCCTAGTCAACCCTATCCTTTTGTTGCACTTATCAATATACTCCAGAAATGGTGTTCTGAAAAACACAAGGAGAGTTGCAACCCCAGTAGTTCTTTAAAAAGTGTGCATCCATGTTCAGTGAGGACTTCACAGGAAAATAGAAGCCTCTGTCAAGGTGCCAGTATGAAGCTGCAGAGGGGAGGAAGGTGGCTGGAGTGGGAGAAGGCAAGGTTTGGGGGAAATGCATGGGTGGGAAAGTCACTGGCTTGGGTCTGAGAGAAGGGGCGGGGTCATAAGTAGACATTTGAGGAGCAGTTTTCTCCTTAAACTGTGTGAGGCATTTGGGGCACAAGCAGATGGGCTTTGGGGCAAGATATAAAATATACCCCAAAGAGAGCAGAGAACACTTCTGTGGGAACATGTAGCATAGCTTCCTCCCTCTGGGGACTCCAGAGGACGTGACTCCCTCCCTGCAGCTGCCCATGGACTGCCACACATCCTGGCCACAGGATCGGTGGCCTGGAGGAGAAAGAAAACGTGGCAGGCGCAGGCACACTGTGGGTGACCAGGTGGTTTCATCCACATCTGTGAAACCCACCGCGTAGGTGGCTCCTGGACACGGGGGTTGGATTTAACAAGAGGCTGCAGCAATGGGGAACAAATGTAGATGGAATGGGAGCCAGGGACAAGATTGGCTACTTAATTTGCAAGACCCAGTGCAAAATAAAATTAGGAATTTCATGAGCAGTGCATTACAAGCCAGAGGCCCATCTAAGCCGGCTTTGCCGCAGAATTATCACTGGTCCTGAAGCCCCATTTGAATCCCCTGGCTCATGTGGCCCAGAGAAACCAGCTTACACAGATGTTATATAAAGGGAAGGGCTCCTTCTCCCAAGGTACTCAATTATCCTGGAAATCCTGGTAACCAGCCACTCTGGGTAAGTCTCCCTATGCTCTAAGATAAATCTATGTACACATTTAATTTCAGGAGCCTATTCAATGTGAAGACCCAAGCACATCCAAGCTATTCCCAAATATAGTTCTCACATCACAAACAACATTCTTTCTTCTCCTGCCAAGAATAGAGGCGGATTTGCAGCTGCACAGCAGAAATGTACCACCTTTGACTTTGTCCTGGGGTTAAATACCAGTATTCAGTCGGTGCTGAGACAGCACTCAGCAGCACCCGTGCTGAGTTCTCTCGAAATGAAAAACAAACTCAGATGGAAAATCCAGGCGAACGATGTCATTTGCTATTTTGGGAGATGGGGGAGAGAAAGAAAGTTGTGGAAAATGTTGTAACCAGCCTCATAGAACAACATACCATGAATGTGAAAAAAAAAACAGCAGCCACATGCTCTTGGTGGTGACTGGATGGAAGCAACTAGGCCAAGCAGAAACCCTGGATGAAAGCTGGTATACCCTAGCAAGGGGCCATTGGCTCCCAAACTGGGGCACGGATGCATGAGTTATCCTGTAACACTGGTCTTCAACCGAACAGCAGTCCTACCTCTGATCCCCCCATGTATTCACTGTTCCCTCAGATGCCCTGACCAGGAATCAAAGAGGGAACCTTTCAGTGCATGGGATGAAGTTCCACCAACTGAGCCACACTGGCTGGGCAGACACTGAATTTTTTGGAGCTGAAGAACTGACCTCCAACTCCATGCCCTTTTCGGTCCCCTTCCACCGGCCTCTCTCTTATGTGTCTCCAACAAGAGCTGTGTGATTGGCTGAAGGGGACAGGCCTGAGTGGGGTAAGCCATGAGGTGCAGTTAGAGGGAGACTATGATGGCAGAAAAGAATTACCAGAGGGTCTGGGCACCGAGGTGTTAACCTAAAGAGAGGATGGAGCCTGGGTATGGACTGAGTTATAGGCTCTGGGCAGATGGGGCAGGGCAGGATTAGGAGATGACCAAGAGGGAACTATTATTATCTCTATTTTTTAAAAATATATTTTATTGATTTTTCACAGAGAGGAAGGGAGAGGGATAGAAAGTCAGAAACATCGATGAGAGAGAGACATTGATCAGCCGCCTCCTGCACACCCCACACTGGAGATGTGCCCGCAAGCAAGGTACATGCCCCGACCGGAATCGAACCCGGAACCTTTCAGTCCGCAGGCCGACGCTCTATCCACTGAGCCAAACCGGTCTCGGCTATTGTCTCTATTATACAAAGGAAGGAATTGAGGCTCAGGGACGTTAAGAGAGTTAGTGGTGCTCGAAGTCAATTTCCCTCCTTGTTTTTCTAAGACTCATGTCCTTTCTACTATATCAAGCTTGATCCCTGCTTCTCAAGAATGTGATGTAAATGAGAAATGCTCTACAAGGGGGTGGTTTTGAGTTATAATTCCAATTAAGAGATGAGAGAAGAGATAGAGAGAAACTAGATTTATTTTTACAATTTGGAATATTGATTGAAGGAGTCAGCACTCTTCAGAAGGAAATAAGAGCATAAGAAGAGCATAGAGGTATCCTAGCCAGTGTGGCTCCATCGGCTGGGTATCATCCCCATGCACTGAAGGGTTGCCGATTTGATTCCCAATCAGGGCACATGCCCAGATTTCGGGCTTGATCCCCGGTTGGAGGTGTGCAGGGGGCAGCCAATTGATGTTTCCCTCTTACAGTAATGTTTCACTCTCTTCCTCTCCCTTCCTCTCTCTCTCAAAATCAATTTAAAAAATCTTAAAAAGGAAGAGCAAGGAGGAGGGAAAAGTCAAGCAACAAAGCTTGAAAAATATGCTATGCTAATGTCTTAAACAGCTGATGAATTGAAGAAAAGATTCTGGGGAGGGGGAACCTAAGATACACATTGTGAGTGAAAAGGAGGGTGTGATGTTATTTGACAAACACGAGAACTAGCAGTGAGAACTTGAGTGTGAGGGCAGGAGTGGAGGTTGGAAGGTCTAGAATTCATCTCCTTTTCATAGATGAGGACATTGGGGCTAGACTCACACAGTAAGTTGGTGGCAAACCTGGGCTAAACTTTGGTATCCTGGCTCAGGGTTCAGCATTCTTTTCTCTACGTTGCCTACCCTGAGAAGGGAGCTATAGGAACAAAGACATGGAAAACCATATGGAAAGTTAGAGGATACTCACTAAGAGGTTCAGACTTACCACTTGCAGTGAACATGACACCCCTAAAAACGGAGGGGCCCTGAGTAAAAGACGTGCAGGGTTGAGGTGCTGGGAATGAAGGATTCAAGACTACAGTGTTGAGGCTTTACTAGTAAAGCAAGAGCATCAATCATGACTGAGGAAAATTTATTTTCAAAGAAGTATTGAACTTTCAGTATGAAAATTTTATTTTTTTAAATAGGTATTGAACTGTTGGAATGTGCTATGCCTGTACCAGGAGCAAGGAGAATTACAAAGAGTTTGAGAACAGCTGTTTTCAGTCTTTTTTTTCTAGTCTTTTTCTTAGCGATTTGTAAGAGCTTTTATAAATCAAGGAAGGCAACACTTCCAAAGAGGTCCCAATGCTGTCTGTACCAGCCACAATGAGGTTGTTTTGGGTTTAAACAGGAAAGTGAGCATCAGCGAGTAATGGAAGGAGAGAAGGAAAAATGAAAGAAAATTGCAAAAAGGCAAAATAATGTTTAAAGTTATGATTTTGAAAAAAAAATTAAAATATATTTTATTGATTTTTTACAGAGAGGAAGGGAGAGGGATAGAGAGTTAGAAACATCAATGTGAGATAAACATCTATCAGCTGCCTCCTGCACGCCCCCTACTGGGGATGTGCCCACAACCAAGGTACATGCCCTTGACCAGAATCAAACCTGGGACCTTTCAGGATACAGGCCAACGCTCTAATCACGGAGCCACGCCGGTTTCGGCATAATTTTGAAATTTGACCTATTAAAAGATAGTGCCCTGGCTGGTGTGGCTCAGTTGGTTGGAGAGTTGTCCCATACACCAAAAGGTTGCAGGTTTGATTTCTGGTCAGGACATATGCCTGGGTTTCAGGTTCCATCCCCCACCCCACCTCTCCTCTGGTTAGTGTGTACAGGAGGCAACCAATGTTTCTCTCTCTCTCTCTTTCTCTCTCTCTCTCTCCTTCCTCCCTCCCTTCCTCTCTTAAAAAAAATCAATGAAAAACATATCTAAAAAGGATGGTTAGATACAATATCCAAATGGAAATACATATTATAAAGCATATGCTAGGGCTCACAGTGTCTGGGTACAAAATGTTACATTTCCTTTGAACTTAGAAAGATAAAAAAACAAATACATTCAAAAGGGGCAGGGGAATCCAAACACTGCATAAATTTTTTAAATTAAATTTTACTATCACTACTCCTCTTCCCACTATTAAGAATGTATAACTCCAGAAAAATATGCTGTGGTTATTATAAATATATTTATAAATAATTTATTATGAATATATCTCACACACACAACACATACACTTTAAAGAATGTATACGCATGGACCATGCAAGACACACTCCAGTAGAACTCTATTTGAGTATATAGTGATATATCTCAGAACTCAAGCCACTTTTCCAAAATCTCTGCAGATTTATTTAACCAATTTATTTGGTTATAATTTATTTAACCAATTTATTATTGTTTAAGTTGTTTGAATTTTTGCTGTGACCAAGGGAATGAACATACTTGGCCTTTTTTGTTTGTGTAACCCAAAGTAAATGTTTGGAAGTGGAATTGCTGAGTCAAGGGTATACTGTTGTTGTTTTAATATGTTTTCACTGATTTTAGGAAGAGAGGAAGGGAGAGGGAGAAACATTGATGAGAAACATTAATAGGCTGCCTTCTGCATGTCCTCTACTAGTTGGGTATGTTTCCTGACCTGGAATCCACCCAGGGACCTCTGATTATGAGAGGACACTCAACTGAGCCACACCATCCAGGGAAAGGGGCAAGGGAGTATGTATTGTTATTAAATTTTTTTAAATATATTTTATTGATTTTTTACAGAGAGGAAGGGAGAGGGATAGAGAGGTAGAAACATTGATGAGAGAGAGACATCCTACTGCGGATGTGCCTGCAAACAAGGTACATGCCCTTGACCGAAATCAAACCTGGGACCCTTCAGTCCACAGGCTGACACTGAGCCAAACCGGTTTTGGCCAATTTTTTTTTTATTATTGTGGTAAAATACACATAGCATAGAATTTACTATCGTTGTTAAGTGTGCAGTTCAGTGATGTTAAGTACATTCATATTGTCATGCAACATCGCCATAATCTAGCCAGAGCTGAAACTCTGTACCCATTCAGCTGTAACTCTCTATGACCCCCTTCCCCCAGCCCTTGACAACTACCTTTCTACTTTCTGTCTTGATGCTTTTGACTATTCTAGCTACCTTGCATAAGTGGAATCATGATGTTTGTCCTATTGTATCTAGTTTCTTTCATTTAGCATGTCTTCAAGGTTCATCCATGTTCTTCCAAAAGGTGGTACTAATCTATACTCCCACTGCAATGTGTAGGTACAACTGCCCACCCCTACACACACACACACTCACACACACACACACACACACACACACACACACTCACATTGCTTTTTAGCCTAAACCTCTTCAGGTTTGCCACCAATTGCTAGGTGGAAAATGGCATCTCAGTATTGCTTTTCTTTGCTTGTATGCATAAGGCTGATCATATTTTCACACGTTTATTAACTTTGTTTCCTTTACATTGTTCTGCCTGTTGATATCTTCACCTGCTTTTTTCTTTTGGGTTGTCTTTTTCTTAGTGATGTGTAGGAGCTTTTATAAATTAAGGAAATTAATTCTTTTAATACTTATGCTGCAAATATTTGTTCTGAGTTTATTTATATTTTTAATTGCACATAGATTTTTTCTTGCTATTTATTTTTTAATTTTTATTATGGAAAAGTTAAACATATAAAAAAGTAGAGAGAGAAAGACCCTATGTCACATTACCAAACTTCACCCTCACCACATTCAAGTCATTCTGAAGCAAATTCCAGACATCATCATATCATTTCATCCACAAGTATTTCAGTAGGTATCTGTAAAGACAAGACCTTTTTAAAAACATAAGTGTAATACTACTATCACATATATGAGGTATTTCAATATAAAATGCTAATTTCTATGCAAATGATCAATAATTTTTCATTTGTGTCTTTATTACAAAATTATAAATGAATTTACATCTTTTCTTCTAGTACTTATTTTCTTTTAAAATATTTTAATATTTTTTAATTGAATTTTAGAGAAAGAGGAAGGGGGAGAGACAGAGACATCGATGAGAGAAATGTTATTGATTGGCTGTCTCCTACATGCCCCCTACTGGGGATTAGGCCTTCAACTTGGGCATGTGCCCTGAACAGGAATTGAACCATGACCTCTTGGTTCCTGGGTCGACACTCAACAACTGAGCCACAGTGGCTGGGCTCTTCTAGTAATTTTTTAAATTCAAAAACTATTTAATAAGCTTTAAATGATTGCCCAGGACAAGCAGGGTCCTGAAGTACTGGGCAAAGGGAGAGTGACAGATTAATCAGTGCCAAAAGGGATCAATTCCTTTACCCACTTCCTCACCTATAAAACACCTGCTTCCAAAAAGCATCCTTTCAGACCCAGGTCTGCTATCCCTGACCTCACTACTTGGTTCAGAGCCTCCTGTGGACTCCCCAACTTCTGGACAGCTTCTTCTCTTTCTCCTCCTTCTCCTCCTTCTCTTTTCTTCCCCTTCCTCTTTCTCTCCTCCTTTTCCTTCTAAAACAAGAGTGCCATAATATTCACCCTTTTAAAGTATACTACAATTCAGTGGTTTTTAGTATTTTTGCCATCACCATTATCAAATT
Organism: Lasiurus cinereus; assembly: GCA_011751065.1. Classification (NCBI taxonomy): domain Eukaryota; kingdom Metazoa; phylum Chordata; class Mammalia; order Chiroptera; family Vespertilionidae; genus Lasiurus; species Lasiurus cinereus. Next base: position 28,010,291 of record JAAGEH010000041.1, on the reverse strand, counting down.
TGTTCAGATTTTTCTTGTTTATTCCTACATACAAACCCAATATCATTTTTCATGTTTTAAAAAAAACTTGATTTTTTTATTGGGATCATATTGAATATATAGATTAATTCAGTAAGAAGTTATATCCCTTAATAGAGATTTTACATTTTCTTTAAATAGGTCCTGTCTATTTCTAGTTAGTTTATTCTCAAGTAAATTGGTGGTAGAATTGCTTTTATAGATAAAATATTTTATTCCATTATATTTTCTAACTAATCAATTTTGTCCATTAATTACATATAAAGTACGTGCAACCTAAATAACTTCTCCCATGATTTCTCTGTCAGTTAGCTTTGCTGTAGTGGTTTATGACAATAAGCATGTGTTATTTCGCATGACTCTGAGTCAACCGGTGGTTCTTCTAGTCTAGGCCAGCGCAGTTTATCTCTGCACTCAATTGGCACATCAACTGGCCTAGATAGTCTGGGATGCCTCACTCAGCTGGCTGGTAGCTGGTTCTGTTCCACTGGGGCAGTGTGACTGACTCAGCCACATGGCCATCAGGCTAACTGGCAATTCAAAGTTCTTTAAAATTGTTAAAAAGGGCAAGTGCCAATGTGCAAGCCCTTTTCAAGCTCCTGATTAAATCATGTTTGCTAATGTCCTATTGTTCTAAAGAAAGCCACATTGTCTAACTCAGGATCCAAGTGTGAAGAAATAGACTCCACTTCTGAGAAGAACTGCAACATACATTGTATCCTGTTTTGCAATTTCCCACAACTTTCTAACATTTCTTGGGCCTAATCTCTTCAGGTTTTTAGTTATACTTTAACTCTTAAATTCTTTTCTTAGTTATATTGATTAGGATTCCAAACACTACTAAAGTATAATATCATCTATTTTAATGAGTTTTACAATATGATGCTGGATCTTTATAATGGCAAAAAATAAAATAAAATCTAACTATTCCTAAGATACTAAGGCTTTTTGTGTTTTTTTTTATTTGTTTGTTTGTTTTATTTGTTTAATCAGTAATGGATATTCAATTTTACTAAATGACAATTCAGTATCTATTGAGATGATTACATTGTTTTTTCTCTTGATCTATTAATATAGTAGCAGATTGAGACAAACCCTAACAAAGAACCATACTTGCACTTCTGGCATGAGTCTCACAACCATGGTTGAGTTTTTGTTTCAGCTGATATAGAAAAATTATGTCTCTGGATCTGCCTCTTCTAGACATTTCATATAAATGGAAGTATAGCCCAGCCTGTTGAGCATGGTCTCATGCACCAGGAGGTTGCCAGTTCGATTCCTGGTTGGAGTATGTGCCATGGTTTTAGGCTCAATCCTTAGTAGGAGGTGTGCAAGAGGATGTTTCTATCTCTCCCTCTCCTTTCCTCTCTCTGAAATCAATAAAAACACATTTAGGTGAAATTATACAATGTGTGGCCTTTTGTGTATGGCTTGTTTCACTTAGCCCTTAGCATGATGTTTTCAAGGTTCCTCCATTTGTATCATCTATCTTTACATCATTCCTTTTTATGGCTGAAGAATGTCCCACTATATATTTAGCACACATAAATCCTTTTGTGGAATCTACCAAGTTAACGCTCACATCCTCCTCCGCCTTTATTTTGCTTTTCTAGTGAACTGCATTCTAGATATTCTGGTTATGAATCATCCGTTTACTTCTGGATAAATCTTACTTAGTTGTGATCATTATTCTTTTAAAGAATTGCGATTCAATTTGCTAGTATTTTATTTAGAATGTTAGTATCTATACTGATAATAGCCTAGGTGGTGTCACGCGCTCACATCGTCACAAGATGGCCATGAGCACGGTGGCGGTGGGGCTTAGCTGAGGGAGCTCTGGTGGTCCCAGGGCTCTATGCAGCACGGAGGAGGCCAGTCCTGGCATCTCCACTGCCTCATGCAGAGGAGGCGGGTTACAGCAGGGAAGGGCAGTTGGGGGCAATCAGGCCAGCAGGGGAGCAGTTAGGCATCAATCAGGCCAGTAGGGTAGCTGTGAGGGGGTGATCAGGCCAGCAGACAGGTGAGAGGTTAGGAGTCAGAGGTCCTGGATTATGAGAGGGATGTCCTAAACCAGCAGTCAGACATTCATTGAAGGGTCCCAGATTGGAGAGGGTGCAGGCTGGACTGAGGGACACACACACCCCTATACGAATTTCGTGCACTAGGCCTCTAGTCTTTTAATAAATGAGCTTAACTTATATTTTACATTTCTCCTATTTTCCTCATTTGGTTTTGGTATATAGTAAGAATTATGTTAGCACAGGAACTGTTGTATAAGAGGAAATATTTGCTCCTGGAAAGTTTCATAGAATCTAATTATAGATTCACAGATCTGGGTTTTGTGGGGGTTTTTTAGGAAGTAAGTCTTTGGCTACCAATTCAGTTTCATCTATGGAAATTGGTTCATCCAATTTTTCTGACACAAAAAACAGTAAAGTTTACAAAACAGATTGCTGACATTTCACAAAGCAATACCCAGGTCAAGAAATACACCACCAGTACTGTAAAAGTGATTACTCCCAATCACTACTCTTTCTTTTCAAAAATAATTAGTACCTTAACTTCTGTTATAACTATTTCCTTGCTATTTATTTATTTTAAATTTTATTGGGGTGACAGTAGTCTATATGAACATATAGGTTATATGTGTGTATTATTAATTTACAAAATCTGTATATAGGACCAGGTGCCCACCACCCAAAGTCAAATCTTCTCCTGTCACCTCATATTAGGACTGTTTTCTTCCCCCTTCCTTCTGGCAACCAACACACTGCTGTTTGTGTACGTAAGTTTCAGTTTTATATTCCACATATGAGTGAAATCATATAGTTCTTAGCTTTCTCGGGCTGACCTATTTCACTTCGCATAATGTTCTCAAGATCCTTGCTTTTTTTTTTTTTTAATAGTTTTTTTCTCCTAAGCATGAAACCCTAAACAGTATAGTTTGGTTTTAGCTGTACTTCAACTTTCTATAAATGGAATAATACAATAGTAGAGGCCCAGTGCACAAAATTCGTGCACTGTAGGGGGTGTCCCTTTAGCCTGGCCTGCCCCCTCTCATAGTCCAGGAGCCCTCGGGGGATGTCGGCAGTCAGACATCCTTAGCGCTGCAGTGAAGTGGGAGAGGCTTGCCAGCCTTGAACCCAGCCTCTGGCTGACTGGCCTGATGGCACTGACCACCAAAGGACAGCTCTTGCATTGAGCATCTGTTTCCCTGGTGGTCAGTGTACATCATAGCAACTGGTCATTTGGCTTTTCAGTCGATTTGCATATTAGCCCTTTATTTTATAGGGCTAGAGGCCTGGTGCATGAAATTTGTGCATGGGGGGAGGGTTGTCCTTCAGCCAGCCTGCTCCTTCTCCAATCTGGGACCTCTTAAGGGATGTCCGACTGTCCAGGTAGGATTGGGCCTAAACGGGCAGTCGGACATCCCTCTCACAATCCAGGACTGCTGGCTCCCAGCTGCTCACTTGCCTGCCTTCCTGATTGCTCCTAACTGCTTCTGCCTGATCACCCCTAACCACTCCCCTGCCAGCCCGATTGATGCCTAACTGCTCCCCTGCCAGCCTGTTTGCCCCAAACTGCCCTCTCCTGTGGGCCTGGTCACCCCTAACTGCCCTCTCTTGCAGACTTGGTCCTTCCCAACTGCCTTCCTCTGCTGACCATCTTGTGTCCACATGGGGACAGGATCTTTTGACCACATGGTGGCAGTCATCTTGTGTGTTGGAATGATGGTCAATCTTCATATTACTTTTTTTATTAGATAGGATAGAGACCTTGTGCATGGGGTGGGGGCCAGCTGGTTTACCCTGAAGGGTGTTCTGCATCAGGGAGTCCGGTGTCCTGGGTGAGGGACCTGTGATGGTTTGCAGGCCAGCCACACCCCCAGGAAGCCAAGTGGAGGCCCTGGTATCTGCGATTTATTTATCTTCTACAATTGAAACTTTGTTGACTTAAGCAGAGGCCTGGGCCGGTCAGGGAGTGTGGAAAGTTTGGCTTCCTTCATCACCAGGGGCAATCCAAGCTTCCCTCCTACTCTTTGTCCATAGCCATCTTGGTTGGGTTAATTTGCATACTCGCTCTGATTGTCTGGTGGATGGGGCTGGTGGATGTAGCTGAGCATGGTCAATTTGCATATTACTCTTTATATATATTTTTTTTTTTAATTTATTTTTTACAGAGAGGAAGGAAGAAGGATAGAGAGTTAGAAACATCGATGAAAGTGAAACATCGATCAGCTGCCTCCTGCACACCCGCCACTGAGGATGTGTTCACAACCAAGGTACATGTTCTTGACCGGAATTGAACCTGGGACTCTTAAGTCCACAGGCTGATGCTCTATCCACTGAGCCAAACCAGTTTCGGCATGCATATTACTCTTTTATTAGATAGGATACCAGTATATTTGTGGCTTTGGCTTCTTCTTCTCAGCAATATTTTTTAACAGGCATCCAGATTGTTATGTGTAGTTATTGTTATTCTTTTACTTTGCTGAATAGTAATATACCACTACGTATTTGTTTATTTTTCTGTTTATAGACTTTGAAGCAGTTTCTACTTTGAGATGATTCAAATAGAGCTATTATGTATATGTCTCTTGGAGAATATGTCATATATTTTTATTGGGTATATGTCCATTAATGGCATTGCTAAGTCATCCATTATTTTCTTTATTCAATTTATAAAAATTTTTCCAGTGTTGTATCAATCTACACTTCTCGAGCACCATATAAGAATATTTGTTGTCTATATCCTCACCAGCATTTGTTAGTGTTAATCTTTTAATTTTAGCCATTCTAAAAATGATGTCTGATTATAGTTTTTATTTGAATTTCTCTGATTACTAGTAACGTTAAATATCTTTTCATATGCTTATTGTCCATTAGATAGCCTTCCACCCCACCCCTCACCCACCCCCGGAAGCATCTGTTTAAGTCTTTGCCCTTTTTTCCTTAGGGTTGTTTTCATTTTATTTGTTGGTAGGATTTCTTTATGTATCCCATACATGAGCTTTTTTTAGATTATAAATGTTGCAAATAACATATTATGTATCTTTTAATGGCTAAACGTTCTTAATACTAATGTTAAGTTAAATGTTAAATTCATGTCAAATTTGTCAATCTTTTTCTTCACAATTAGTTCTTTTGTTCTATTTTTAAAGTCTTTCCTTACCTTTAATGAGGTTTTCAATTCTAATGTATTCAAATGTATTGATCTTTTTCTTTTTGGTTAGTACTTATTAAGCAATCTTTCCCCACGTTCTAGTCATGAAGCACTTCTTGTATATTTCCCTTACATCTATGATACATTTAGAATGAATTTTTATGTATGTTATAAGTTCCTCCCCATTATTATCTAGTTGACCCAACAATATTTATTGAAAAGATCGTGTTTACTTTACTGCAGTGCCTCTTTTGTCATAAATTAAAAATCCATACATGCATGGATCTCTTCCTGGATTTATATTCTATTCCATTGGTCAGCAGAGTTACCCTTTTTTACAATACATGTAAATATACAGAAGAGGAAGTCCTCCCACTTTGTTCTTCAAGATTGTGTGAGTTATTCTTAGCCCTTTGCATTTTTATCTTACTGAGTTTCAAAGGAAAAAATCTTATTGGTTAGATTTTATTGGCTGCCAAATTTAAGAAACGAAACAAACAAAAAACCTTTGCTGGGTCTTCTGAATAATCACTTGAATACTATTTCTTGGTTTCATGGATCACTCATCAGCAAATATAAGCAGCATGCCTGCTTTAGGTAAAGTAACAGATCAGGTTCAAAAATATCTCTAGTAGGAGCTGAATCACTGACCTCACAAAATATGTTGCCTTAGGAAATTGCTTCCTAAGTAACCTGGGGCCTGTGGATTGTGTGATGTTTGTGTACAGTCCCAGCACCTCTGTAACTGTTTTCTGTAGCTGAAGTAATTGACAGAGGATACAGTCGAATGGTGTATGGATTTCCCTGGCTTCTCTAGGGTGTTTACCTCAAGGTTGTCGTTCAACAGGCAACAACTCAAGGGCATCATAAATTCTTTCCTCTCCATAAACCCAGTAATAATGGTATTCTCTTTCTAGTCTTCAGAGGATAACAGAAGTAACTTTAAAACTGGAAATGAAAATCGGTAAAATGATACAAATTACTTACAGGATAAGGCTTTACAAATGCAAAATGTATCCACAAAGTTCTTATTCAAAGTCTCAGATCTCAGTCCAGAGAGAACTGTGTGCTTAGGCTCTCAGTTCCTCCTCCATTGCCTGTCTTCTTCTTCGCTCCAATATTTTCTTCAACCCAAGACTTTCCTCTTTATCTACCCACCTTGCTTCCCTCCAACTAAGTCTATGTTCTCTTTGGTCTTGTTTTAATTTGACTAACGTCAGGATCATCTTCCCAAGTCATTGACCATAAGCTCAAGATACTTTATATACTAAAGAGTGCAGCCCACCCTACCTGGTTTGGCTCAGTGAATAGAGCACCGGCCTGTGGACTGAAAGGTTCCAAGTTCAATTCTAGTCAAGGGTACATGCCCTGGTTGTGGGTTTGGTTCCCAGTGGGGGGTGTGCAGGAGGCAGCTAATCAGTGATTCTCTCTCATCATTGATGTTTCTATCTCTCTATTCCTATCTGAAATCAATAAAAATATATATTAAAAACAAAGCAAAAAGCAGATCGATACAGTGAATATCACAATTAAGCTAGTCTTAATCTTAAAAAAAAAAAAAAAGAGTACAGCCTGGCTGGCATGGCTCAATTCTTGAGTGTTGCTGACCTCGGAATCAGAAGGTCACAGTTCAATTCCCAGTTCAGGGCATAGGCCCAGGTTGCAGGCTCGGTCCTCAGTGAGGGATGTAAAGGAGGCAGCCAATCAATGATTCTCTTCATCATTGATTTTGTTTTTTTCTCTCTCTCTCCCTTTCTCTCTGAAATAAATTTAAAAAAAATACTTAAAAAAAAAGGAGTACATATCTGGAAAACAGTTCCCCAGAAAGCTACAGGCAACTTTGTAGGTTCTTCATAGCTCTGAATTCTATTTCAAACAGGAGGGTAAAACTGCCTGGAGTTCAAGGGCAGAACTGGAATTATAGTTCAAAGCTTTTGGGTGGTTCATTATGCAATTAACTACCTCACTTGGTTATTAATGGTATCACAAATTATGCTGCAGTTCAGGTGAGCTTGTAAAGGAAGCACCACCACTGATTTCAACATTTACTTCTTTATTAGATGGTGTGGAGTTTTTTTTCCTTTTTAACTAAAGCATGCTTCCTGTCTAAATCTTGAAAACTACAGAAAAGTGTAGAGAATTAAACACCGGCCATAATCTTACCACATAGGCATTATCACTCTTATTACTTTGGCATATACTTCCAGGCTTTTCTTAATGCATAAATGATATTACACATAATTTTATTTTCACCTAAAATTACAATAGTTACCCCTTATCTGTGGGGAATATATTCTAAGGCCCCCACCCTGTTGATGCCTGAACCCTCCAATAGTGTCAAACACTATACATCCTATGTTTTTCCCTCTACATAGGTACCTCTGATAAACTTTAATTTATAAATTAAGCACAGTAAGAGATGAACAAAGACTAATAATAAACTAGAGTAATTATAGCCTGTCCAGCGTAACTCAGTGGTTGGGCATCAACCTATTAACCAGGAGGTCACCGTTCAATTCCTGCTTAGGCAATATGCCTGGTTGTGGGCTCGATCCCCACTGTGGGGTATGCAGGAAGCAGCTGATTAATGATTCTCTCTCATTCTTGATGTTTCTGTCTCTCTCTCCCTCTCCCTTCCTCTCTCTGAAAGCAATAAAAATAGATCAATTATAATAATATACTGTAATAAAAATTATGTGAATATGATCTCTCACTCTGTCTCTCAAAATACCTTATTGTATTGTAATCACCTTTCCTGTTCTTGGGAGTCAACCACAAAAGTCAACCTGGTCATCAAGATGGCTACTAAGTGACCAAAAAGCAGGTAAGCAGGATACACTGGACCAAGGGATGATTTGTGTGCCAGATGGGATGGAGCAGACAGTGAGAGATTTCATCATGCTACTCAGAAGAGAGTGCAATTTAAAACTTATGAATTGTTTTTATTTTGGTAATTTTCCATTTAATATGTCAGACTGCAGTTGACTATGGGTAACTGAAACCATGGAAAGCAAAATCGCAGATAAGAGGGGAATGCTCTACATCAAAAGCAAGTTTCTATGTCTTTACACTTTTAATATCATTAAATGACTTTAAAAATATTTGTTTGAATCATAAAGAATGAACACTTTCCCTTTTATTAGATTGTAACTGGTTTCCAATTTCATTACAATCCTATCTAATAAAGATGGAATATGCTAATTGACCTTCATGCCATTGCAAAGATGGCAGCACCCACAGCCAATAAGGGGGAAATATACTAATTGACTGCCCCGCCCTCAAAGATGGCAGTGCCCACAGCCACAAGATGGTGTTGCCCAGTCCCCTCAGCCCCGACGGGGCGGTAGGCATGCCGCAAGGCCGCCACTCTGTGTGCCTACCTCTGGAGTCCCCCAGTCCCTTCAGCCCTTCCAGGTGCCCAGGGCCACCTGAGGCTCAGGTAACCAGGCCAGTTGAGGCTTATGCTGCTGGCAGTGGCAGCAGCAGAGGTGTGATGGGGGCTTCGTCTTCCCCTGATCTCCAGGTCGCCTCCCACCTCAGAGGGCTCCCAGACTGTGAGAGAGGCAGGCCAGGCTGAGGGACTGCCCCCACCACCAGTGCATGAATTTTCATGCACCAGGCCTCTAGTGTATATAATATTGATGGGAAAACACTTATGCATGTCTCTTGGTCTATATTTTGGGTTATTTTCATAGGCAAAATATGACCTGATATAGGACTTGTATCCAGAATATTTAAAGATCTCTTATAAATAAATAATAAAAATTTAAATAAATAATAAAAAACAAACAACACAATTTTTATTTATTTTTTAAAATACATTTTATTGATTTTTTACAGAGAGGAAGGGAGAGGGATAGAGAGAAACATCGATGAGAGAGAAACATTGATCAGCTGTCTCCTGCACACCACGCTCTGGGGATGTGCCTGCAACCAAGGTACATGACCTCGACCAGAATTGAACCTGGGACCTTTCAGTCTGAAGGCCGATGCTCTATCCACTGAGCCTTCACTTAGGGCAACATAATTTTTAAATGGGCAAAGAATGTGAAAAATTTACCAAAGAAGATATACCTAAGGCAAATAAGCACATGAAAATATACTCAACAATATTAGTGATTTGAGAAACAAATTGAATGGACAATGAAGTAATAATACACTACACTTAGAGGTTTAAATTTAAAAACTGACAATACCAAGTGCTGGCAATGATAAGGAGCAACTGGAACTCTCATATACTGTATTACTGGTGGGAATGAAAATGGTGCAGCCCCTTTGGAAAACAGTTTATCAGTTTTATAAAGTTAAACTACACTTACTTAGAAAATGCCTTCCTAGAAATGAAACAAAATTTTATACCCAAGAGATGGGAAAATATAAACCCATACAAAGACCTATATGTGAATATTAATAGCACTTAATAGCCCCAAACTGTAAACAATGCAAGTGTTCATCAGCTGATGAGTGGATAAGCAAATAATTGTGATGTGTCTCTACAATGCAATATTCCCCATGAATAAAAATGAATGAGTTATTGATCTATGCAACAACATAGCTAAATCTCAGAAGCAATATTCTGAGAAAGGAAGCCAGACAGGAAAGACTACCAACTATTTGATTTCATTTGCATGGCTTTCTAGAACCGGCAAAACTAGATGGATACAAAGTAAACCTTCTGGGGTGATGAAAATGTTCTGTCTTGATTGTGGTGGTGGTTACTTGACTGCATACATTTGTTAAAAGGCATCAAACCAAAAGCTTAAAATGTAAATTTTTCTTGTGTGTAAATTATGTCTCAATAACGCAGATTTTTAAAATAAGAAGTGGTTTTGAGTATTTTGTTTTTGGACTTGAGCAGCTAATGTGAAGTAGAATCTGAGAACAGAAGGGGAATTCAGCAAAAGTAGGGCTCCAGGGGTGAGGGAAATGGTGTCAGAATAATGACTTCTGGTTTTGGAAGTGTTAATAAGGTTGAGATAACGAGGGCACACAGAGAGAAAAATTACATCCACATGAAAAGAAAAAAGTAACTGTAATGCAGTAAAAAGAGAGAAAAACAGCATGAAACTGAGAAAAGATTTGGTTTTTGTACACAGGCTTGTTTTGTGTTGCCTGTTTTGTCTCGGTTCATTTTCTTTTTCTTCCCCCTTTTTCCTGGGGGAGTTGTCATATACCTTGTATGTAACCATTCTGCCTTGCAAAGTCTCCCTCTAAATAGACCATACATATATTCACACACACACACACACACACACACACACACACACACTCTCTACAACCAAATGAGAACAATAGGGGGGAAAGAAAACAGAAGGTAAAAAGTCTCTCTCTGAAGTGCACTAGTAAGGAGGGTTCACCCTTGGTCTTCTACATTCTATGGAGAGAAGCAGCAGAAAAGTACCAGGTTATTTGCCCTGAGTTTAAACAACTGAACAGGAAAATAGCTTTAATAGCTCCATTAGGACCCTGGCCAAAGGCTTCCTTTGGGTTTGTTGTGAATAATTAAAGGTTAATGGTGTCATTTTTCTTTCAGCCTGGGGGAGGCAACCACACCAGTCATGATCCTAATTGAATCCAACTGGGAAACTCCAGAAGCCTTCACTAACAAATGTGCAAGGGTTCTGGGCCCTTTAATCTATGTCCACCAAAGGCAATGAAGCTGTATTTTTGTTTCCTTGCGATGGAGGAGAAAATTAAAAATTCAGAAAAGCCACAGGATATACTCAGTCCCTCATAAAGAAGGGCCAAAGGACAGATGTTAGGGCAGCATCTCCATTTTGTTCTTAGATGTGACACAAGAGAAGGGCATAGCCAGTCTTCAGTCTGCATCTCTGTCCAAACAAGTTCCCAATGACAGCAATGTCCAGTGGATATCTCTCCAAGTTTTTGAAGATGCCTGAGCACTTTTTTATTTTTAATATTTTTTAAAATATATTTTATTGATTTTTTTAGAATTAGAGAGGAAGGGAGAGGAATAGAGAGCTAGAAACACTGATGAGAGAGAAACATCGATCAGCTACCTCCCGCACGCGCCCCCCCACCCCCACTGGGGATGTGCCCGCAACCAAGGTACATGCCCTTGACCGGGATTGAACCCAGGACCTTTCAGTCCGCAGGCTGACACTCTATCCACTGAGCCAAACCGGTTTCGGCTAAGCACATTTATTTTAAATATACAATTTTTATTGTTGAAAGTATTTCATATGCCCGGCAGCTGTGGCTCAGCAGTTGAGTGTCAACCCAGGAACCAAGAGGTTGCTGATTCCATTCCCAGTCAGGGCACAAGCCCAGGTTGTGGGCTTGGTGCCCAATAGGGGACGTGCAGGAGGTAGCTGATCAATGATGTTCCTCTCTCATAGATGTTTCTATCTCTCTCTCCTTTCCTTTTTCTCTTTAAAAAAGTCAATAAAACGTATGTTTTTAAAAATAAAGTATTACATAGGTCCTCGTCTGAGCACATTTTCGACCTTCATCTTTTGGAGGCTTGTCTCCTCCCATGTTGCCTTCCTACAGGCCCAGGGCTGGGGTCAGGGTGGAGAAGGGAGAGCATTGTGATTGGCAGCCTCATCCAAATCCCATGGAATAACTTGGACTTCCTCAAAGGAGGAGTGTTTACAGTTTCTGGAAAGAAGGAAAGATGCTCTGAGGACCAAAGATACCCACCCCACGGCGTCAGATATAAGCTCTAATCCTAACCAGCAGGGGACACATAAGAAGGCTGGACACTGGGGCTTCCGTGAGAGAATATGACTAAGACCTCTCATATCATTCAAGCCTTCTCCAGTGCCAGAGTCAGAATATGAACCCAATTCAGCCAGCCTGCTATTCCCAGTGCACCCACCGCTGGGCCCACTGCCATCCCACGGACACAGGCTTTGTTAAATATCAGGACTTTATTTCCTGGGATTCAGGCAGAGTTAAAAGGCTGGGTGGGCTCCCACTGACGGTCTGTGTGTTCCCTCTGCTCCTATACATGGGTGAGTGCTTATATTGGGCCTGTTTCCTGGGCTGAGACCTAATTTGTGGTGAGATCCCCCTGGGAGCCAACTCGGATTCAGCCTGAGCCCAGCCAATAGCCAGGAACCCATATCCAGAAGTTGCCTCAGTCAGTAGGTAAGATGCTGTGTCTGCTCCAACTCTAGGTTCTGAGCCACAGCAGTTTTCTCCTTGGACTTTTCAGGGCTTGTTCATAACGCCCCCTGCTGATCGTTTCTGGTTAAACTGTGTCTTCTGGGTTTCTGGTCCCTTCTGTTCCAAAAACCAAATTCAGGGCTCTCTGGTGTGACATAGTGAAGTCAAGTAATAGATGTGAAGGTGCTTTAGAGAGCAAGAACAGGAAGTCTATATAAATGCAGTGGGCCATGATAATAACTTGAGAATGACTCTGAGGTAGTGGCCAGTCCTAGAAAAAATGATAAAGAAGTCTAGGTACCTTTAAGGACCTCCTCCACCCATACTTTTCTCTTCCTTGTAATATTTTGTTCTCTCTTCCTTGCCCTCCCCTGCCCCACCAAAGCTTTGCTTCATCATCACGAGGCCCTGTATGGGTACTTCGTCTAATGTACGCATCTCAGTGATGTTCAAACTCTGAATCTGCCTGGATCCCTTCAGTGCATGCTCTGGGGTTTGGCTTTACACCAGGTGACAGGTAAGCTGAGAAGCTGATACAGTCCATGTGATCCCTTCCCTCTGGGATTTTATATCAGCAGTCTTCCAGGGAGAAAGCTGAACTTAAAAGTAGTTGTTTTAATGATGGAGCATCTGGCTGGGGAGATGCTGAGCTGTGATAGGAGCCACAGAGCTGTGTGTCTAGCTAGATTGGCAGAGCTCACCGGGATCTGTATTTCATTGCAGATGTTTGGTTTGGAAAGTCCCTTGGCTATTTAGCGCCCGGAGTCCTCTCTCACCATGAGGCCCCTCTGTGGGAACATAGAATTCATCTATCACATTCCTCAAATGTCAAATTCCTGCTGTGTGACCCAAGGAGAACCTTGCTTCCATTGCTTGCATCTACATAACAGGAGCAAGGGCTACAAGCAAAAGAACCCCTGATGGCTGGAGTTCCCAAAGAAAACTACTTTTGGAAGGAAATCTCTTGAATGTTTGTCATTTTGCCCTTCTTTCATTTCAATTCTTTCTTTCTTTCTTAAAATATATTTTATTGATTTCTTTACAGAGAGAGAGAGAGGGATAGAGAGTTAGAAACATCGATGAGAGAGAGACATCGATCAGCTCCCTCCTGCACACCCCCACACTGGGGATCCAGCCCATAACAGGAGCATGTGCCCTTGACTGGAATCCAGCCCGGAACCCTTCAGTCTGCAGGCCAATGCTCTATCCACTGAGCCAAACCAACTATGCTGCCCCTCCTTCATTTCTTTCCTATAGTCTCTTAAACTCTTAAAAGGTTCTTGGGGGAAGTAATTCACAAGCTAAAAACTAAATTATATTGAACACTCTCAGTTAGATACTATTTCGACTACGTAATTGATATGCTAAACCAGAACTTGGGGTCACTAGAAGAGGTCACAGGATCTTTCAACTTCTGACTTGAGTTACTTGATTTTCCAGAACCTAACACTCCTTCTTTTAACTCAAAAGCTGGAAGTACCAGTAATGTAAAGAGGTAACCAGAGATATATACGCAAAAGAATTAAAAACAGCGACTCAAACACATACTTATATGTCAGTATTCATAGCAGCACTATTGATAACAGCTAAAAGGTGGAAACAACCCAGGTGTCTGTTAACAGGTGAAAGGATAATTCAATATGTTATGTATGTACAATGAAATATTATTCTGCCATAGAAAGGAATGAAGTTCTGATGCATGAAAAAACCTTGAAAAAATCATGCTAAGTGAAAGATTCCAAACACAAAAGGAAAAATATTGTATGATTCTACTCACATGAAACACTTGGAATGGGGAAATTCATAGATACAGAAAGTAGGTTAGAGGTACCACGCAAGGATGGGACTGGGACGTTATCATTAATGGGTGCAGAGTTTCTGTTTAGGGTGGTGAAAAAATTTGGAAAGTGGTATTGGTTGCACAACATTACATATGTAATGCCACTAAATTGTACACTTAAAATGGCTACAAATAGCAAGTTTTATGTTGTATACATTTTACCATAATAAGAAGGAAAATAAATAAATGGGGTCAACTTCAAATAAAGACACCAGAAAAAGCCCTATCTGGTTTGGCTCAGTGGATGGAGCGTCTGCCTGCGGACTGAAGGGTCCCAGGTTCAATTCCGGTCAAGAGCATGTACCTTGGTTGCAGAACAATCTCACCAATATTTCTAACTCTCTAACCTTTTCCTTTCCTCTCTGTAAAAAATCAATAAAATATATATATATATATTTTAAAAAGACACCAGAAAAAGAACAGAGAAAATGTAAAGAAAGTATAAGAAAAGAAATAATAAAGATTAAAGCAAAAATTAATGAAATAGAAATAATAAAGTCAACAAATCAAAACCTAATTCAAACCTGAAGGGAAAAGGAATTAAATAAATATAACAAATCAGAAAGAATTATAAAAAATATGGTAAGTGCTAAAAGAGATACAATAAAGCTCTATGAAGAAACTCCTCATGGTAGGGGGAAGCAGGAGAAGGCTTCACAAAAGATATGATTTTGAACTGTAAACTTGGGAGAGAAGAGTGGAAATTTTCTAGGACACAGAATCTGGTGCATGTGTGTGTGTGTGTGTGTGTGTGTGTGTGTGTGTGTTTGTAGCCGTGTCTCTAACGAGGGTGTTTAAGAAATGCTTGTCAAATGAATAAACATCTTAACTATATTAGTTCACAATGTGTCTTTTGTCTGTCCATTGGATTTTAAAGGGTAAAATTTCCTAAACCCTTAACTTATAACTTTTGGATTTGTCCAATTCCACTCTATAGTCTTTCATAACAAAGCAGTGTGATGCTATTTTCCTAAAGACACTACATTAGGATTTCCCAACTCTGTCTCCATTTCACCTGAAATGAGGCCTTCAACAACCAGGCCTGAATAGAAACCAAAATTGATAGTGCCTGTTGAAAAAAGAATTGACATTCACAAGGACCTTAAGGATTCATATGAGAGTGGGGTGTGCCCATCCTGTGCCCCAGCTTTAGGAGTTGGTTGGTGTTTGCTGTGGGCATTTGTGGTGCCAAGGAAGGTACTGGTGCTTCATAGGGTCTGCAGCGTGTGGCTGGGGGAGAGGAGGCTGAAATACACAGCCTGTAGTCCTCTTACCGAGCCGTGCACCCTGGGATTTTGTCCATCCTAATGAAAGAAGCCTTTTTCTATTTGGCACAAATGCATCAGTGAGTACCGGCCAATTGCAGCCCTGTGTTTTTTGCTGGCATTGCTATTGCTGCCTGGCTAGAGGAGAGTCGGTACCTGGGAGTCCCTGTCCGTCCCTCCAAAAGAGCCTCCCTTAGTCCTCTTCAGCTTCAAAGCTGCTGTTCGGAGGATCTATTCAAGCCCTTTGGAGGATGACTAACTCACCACTGGCAATCCACAGCTGGAGAGTTAGTTATCTTCTGCCAGGAGACCAAAAACAGCAAGCACAAGCTCCCCACGCCGCTTTTGGCCCTGCGCTAGCCTCTTCTGCCACTAGATGGAGACCTCGCCCAGGAACCAGAAACAGACCTTCCTCGGGGATACACTGGGGAAACAAAAAGCGGGGAAGCTGGAGCTGCCCGCCTGTGTAAACGGACTTAAATTTGACCCCAGCTTTTTTATGATGTGATTTGGGAATGCCTTGTCACCCTGCCACGCAATTTTATTAAATGGAATGAAAGTTTCACAGCACTCATCAAACTTGTATAGACCCTCTTCTCCTTTTCTCGTTCATCTAACGGTATTTCAATCTGCAGATGTTCAAACCCAATCCAGGAGATAAATCAAGCCACTGGGGACACAAATCCTTGACACCTGATATTTCTGGGAAATACTAAGAAGCTTTAGTGATAACATAATGGGGTATTGGTTTAATAAATTCTGACCCCAGGCAACCAATAGCTATCAGTCATGTTGTATTCTTTTTTTTTTTTAAGGGGTGTGTGTGTGTCATAATTTACATACACTTAAAGGTACACATTTGAACTGTACAGTTTGATGCACAAATGTATACAGCAGTGTAACCACCACCCCAGCTAGTACATAGAACATCTCCATCATGCTGTTAAATTCTCTTGTCTGCCTTCAAAGTCAAGCCTCATGACCTGAAGAAGACCCAGAGCAGTGCACACAGTGGGGACAGGGAGTACGCAGCCTTGAGGATAACGTGCACTGTTAGACACTAAGTACAATTCTTAATGATTCACAGCCATACATTTTTGTGTTTTTCTGATCAAATAAAGCAACCATTTATTTTTAAGAAAGAAATGGAGGACCCCCGATGACTACAATATAGCAAACAACACATAAAAAGAAAGAAATGGCATTTTAGAACCTGTTTATTTTAGCCAGCGTTTTAGTAATATAATTTTCTTCCAGGTACGTAAGCACAGGAAATTCTCTAAAATATGTTTTGTCATTGTTCCATGATTTAGTTCTTGTGTGGTTCTTTCACTGTGCCGTTGTGAGGCTGCGGCGGAGAAAATGATCTAAATGGTTCAGTGAGACTAGTGATTTGTTTTGAAAGCCTTCTTTCTGGGATTCATCAGCCCAGGATTTGAATTCACTTGTCACCCTGCATTACCTGTGTCCCTTTTACTAAACAGGAGAAATGATGTGATTTCTACTGAGATGACTCCTTTGTTTTAAACTTTTAATGGAAGCATAACATGCATCCAGAGAAGAGCGCAGCTCAGTGAATTTACACGTCAGCACACCTATGTAATCAGCACCTAGATTAAGCAACATGTTACAAAAGCTTTTGCAGCAAGTTCACAGTTCAAAATCTTATCTTTTGTGAAGCCTTCTCCTGCTTCCCCCTACCATGAGGAGTTTCTTCATAGTGCTTTATTGCTGTATCTCTTTTAGCACTTACCATATTTTATTATAATTACTTCTTTCTGATTTGTTATATTTACTTAATTCGTTTTCTCCTCTGGTTTGAATTAGCTTTTGATTTATTGACTTTATTCTTTCTATTTCATTAATTTTTGCTTTAATCTTTATTATTTCTTTTCTTATACTTTCTTTACATTTTCTCTGTTCTTTTTCTGGTGTCTTTTTAAAAAATATATATTTTATTGATTTTTTTACAGAGAGGAAAGGAAAAGGTTAGAGAGTTAGAAATATTGATGAGATTGTTCTGCAACCAAGGTACATGCTCTTGACCGGAATTGAACCGGGGACTCTTCAGTCCGCAGGCAGATGCTCCAATAATTGCAAACAATTTATATGTGAAACAATATATAACCCCAAAAGCCCTTCTAGTCATTCCAAAGGTAACCATTACGATGACTTCTAGAAACAGAGATGGCCTGGCCCGTGATTCAGTTAGTTGGAGCATTATCCTAAAACCAAAAGGTTGTGGGTTCAATCCCCAATCCAGGCATGTTTCTCTCTCACATCTCTTCCTTCCTCTCTCTAAAACTCATAAACATATCTTTGGTGAGAGTAAAAAAAAAACACACAAAAAAAACCCGAGATTAATTTTATCTGTTTTGAAATTTTCCATAAATAGAATCATGTAATAGGTGCTGTTTTGTGTCTGGCTTCCATCATTCAGTGTTTTATTTGAGAAAGACATTCATTTCATTACATTGTAATTCTTTCTCTTGCTCTATTTGTGTTCCATGGTGTAACAACTATTCATCCATTTCACTATATACTAGGGGCCCAATGCACAAAATTTGTGCAAGAGTAGCCTTTCTTCCCCTGGCTGCCAGCATTGGCTTCCTTCTGGCACCCAGAACCCAGGCTTCCCTCGCAGCCCAGCTTCATCTGGAAGGTCGTCTGGTTTAATTAGCATATTACGCTGTTATTATTACAGTTATTGTTTCACATATAAATTGCTTCCAGTTATTGGTTATTACAAAAAACACTGCCATAAAAGCTTTTGAAAATATATTTTTAAATATATATATTGATTTCAGAGAGCAATGATGAGAATCATTGATTGGCTGCCTCCTGCATGCCCTCTACTGTTAACAAGCTCACAACCCAGGCATATGCCCTGACCAGGAATCCACCCATGACCTCCAGGTGCACAGGTTGATACACAACCACTGAGAACACAGGCCGGGCTGAAAATACCTTTTCATCTACACATTGCTGGGTCATAGAATCTGCATTTGCTCAACTGAAATCCATGCTGCCAAACTGTTTCCCAGTGTGGTTTTGCTAATTAAACTCCCACCAGCAGTGTATGAGAGGAGAGAGATTGTTCCAATTTGACAATATGTTATATAATTAGTCTTTTTTTATGTTAGATATTTTAGTGTGGACAGTGATATCTCACCTGGACATTTAATTTGCATTTCTCTGATGACTAATAAAATCGAGCACTCTTTCACATGCTAGGACTATTTGTATATCCTCTTTTGTAAAGTGCTTGTTCAAGTCTTCTGCCAATTTTCTGCAAAACATTTGAGAAGGCACTTAACAAAAGTTTTTAATTATTAATTTTCATCTTGAAATAATTTTAGACTTTGGCAAAAATAGTACCAAAAAATTACAATCATCTGCAATTGACTCTCCTCAAAGTAAGTACCAAGACTCATTATATTTCCAGTTTTATTGAGAACTAATTGACATAAATCACTGTATAGGTTTAAGGCATACAACATGGTGGTTTGACTTATAGATTTATGAAATTCCTTATTTTTTCATATGATATGAAATTGATCTAGCACCATTGACAGAAACATTCATCCTTTCTCCACTGCACTGCCACATTTGCTATAAACCTAGTGAGTGCATGGATGAAGGGCTGTTTCGGCTCTCTCTCTTCTGTTCCATTTGTCTATGTATCTATCTTTGTGGGAGTACCATACTGATATAAGGGCCATATTATTAAATATTGATGTCTTTCTATTTCTGCTTTGATCTTCTCCTTCAAGATAGACCCAGCTATTTTTGGCCCTTTGCTATTTAGTCTACATTTTAGAATCAGTTTGTCAATTTCCATATGCCTATCATAAACCCTTGATAGGATGATTTAAATTGTGTTGAATCTGTAGATGAATTTGGGAGCATTACATATTTACAATACCAAATTCCAGTTATGAACCTACTTCTTCCCTCCATTTAATTAGATCTTTATTCCTCTCAGTAATGTTTTATAGTTTTCAGTGTAGTTTTCTTGTACAGCTTTCATTGATATATGCCTGAGTTACTTGATGTTTGATCATTTGTTTTTAAAATACGACTACATGAGAAGAGCAGGAGCTCTCAGTGGAAAGTGATTTTGCTCCTAGGACAACTTTGGCAATGTCTGGAGACATTTTGGTTGTCACACTGTGGGTATGGTTACTGACAGCTAGTGGGTAAAGGCTGTGATGCTGCTAAACATCCTACTATGCCCAGAACAATCTCCCACAACAAATAATTATCCAGTCCAAAATGCCACACTGCTCCTTTCAAGAAACTTCAGTGCAGTATACAGTTAAGAATTTCTAGAAAAATGTCTCTTCATAGTCATTCTTTTATACATATTATTTATGGATTTTTGTATTTCATGTGGCATAGTGATCTACAGTGACTTTTTAAATAAATTTGTTTTCACCCTGCCCAGTTTGGCTCAGTGACTAGAGCGTCAGCCTGTGGACTCAAGGGTCTCAGGTTCGATTCCGGTCAAGGGCGTGTACCTTGGTTGTGGGCACAACCCCAGGAGAAGGTGTGCAGGAGGTAGCTGATCGATGTTCCTCTCTCACCAATGTTTCTAACTCTCTATTGCTCTCCCTTCCTCTCTGTAAAAAGTCAATAAAATATATTAAAAAAAATTTTTTTTCTATTGATTTTTTTAGAAGGAGGGGAAAAAAGGGAGAAGGGGCGGGGGGGAGGGGGGGGTAGGGGCAGGTAGAGAGAGAAAAAAAAAAATCCGACCCGAAAGAGACACATTGATTGGTTGCCTCCTGCATGTGCCACAACAGGGGCCAGGTAGAACCTGCAACCAAGGTATGTGCCCTTGACAGGGAATTGAACCTACGATCCTTCAATCACAAGGCCTACTCTCAAAGTGCTGAGCAAAACCAGTCAGGTTGTGACTTTTTTTAATCCTTACCCAAGGACATGCTTGTTGATTTTAGAAATAGGGAGAGAGAGAGAGAAGAGAATATAACACTGGTGAGTTGCCTTCCCATATGTGCCAGACCAGAGATTGAACCCAAAACCTAGGTATGTGTCTTGACTGGGAATCAAACCTGCAATCTTTTGGTATAGGGGATGATGCTCCAACCAACTGAGCCACACTAACCAAAGCTAGAGTAACATTTTTATCTTATTAAACTTATTCTTTACTATTGGGTTGTAAATGAACTGACATGTTCAGTTTATAAAAAGGATGTTATAATGTTGGGAGATAATTTTCCATGAGTTTTGGATTTCTGTACCTCTTCTAAGCAAACGCATTGACAATTTTGTTCAAGTATGTTTGCATAACAGACAGCCTTGGAAAGATAAAGACAAAGACTTCCTGCAGAGGGATTTGGAGCTGCCCCTCCCTAGAGGTATTCCAGGGTAGTAAAGCTTGGCCTTATTTCCCTAAGAAAGATTTGCTTACATTCCAGAGTGATAAAATATAAAACCTCTCTCTGGGGGGATGGTCAGTTTTCTTAGCAATGCCCTAATAGGATTAGGGGTTTCCTAGGGCTCCTCAACTGTGACACAGATCATAGTGTGCTCTGTATCTACCAGGACCTGCCTTTACATTGTCCCTATGGAATTTGGAGGCAAAGGTGAGTCTATGCTGCCTGCTGCACTGAGTAACCAACAGTCTGATTCCATTTGGGCTTGTTATCTCCCTACTGGCTGAATCTATAGAAGTATGCTGAGCTGATCTAGCAGCTGCAGTAATCTGCTGCTTCGGAGTTGCTTGGCAGTGACTCCTTAGCAAGGCCTATGGGCAATGTAGGAAGGGGAGAAGGCACCATAATGTCACCGGTGTGTTTCAATATTCTGGAGTGATGATGTAGTTTGGATAAGGAAAGCTGTATCTCTATCAGAATTTCCCAAGACCTGCCCCTTAGATAGATGGATTTGAGGTGCTGACCCTGAGACATTCAGAGGATCCAACAGTCACCATGTCATTGTCTACTTTCAAATTCACAACTTACCTGTAGTCATCAAAGGCCTACCAGCGCCCAGCAGGATACCAAACGTAACAAATCAAGGTTTAGTTTGAACTCACTCATTATTTGCAATTTATTTCCTGGAGAATTGGTCCCAGCTCTGCTCTTAGGGTCCTGGGTCCCATGCAATGACTTGATCTTTGTTATTTACTGAGGTTCAGCATGCCTGGTTCCATTCCCCATTCTTACAATAGGTTTCTTAGACTTCTGGTAGACCTTTCCCAACCATTTGCCACATCTACCCAGACATACCTGAGCCTCGTGGTGGCCACAATCTAATTCAAGCAAAAAGCCCTACCTAAAATATAGTATATGAAAAAGATGGGTTATCATGCTAACTCTCACCCTATACTATTTGCAGCTGCTGTGATTTTGTGATTGCTAACTTACCTACAGTCACTTCAGGGCTGCCCATGTCACCTAGAGTTGATTCCTATGACCAGAGCTAATTTTCATAATGTTGGGTTGATTTCACAAGGCATATATGTGAGCTGCAAGCAGCAGCAGGAAAGGTACAAGGTAGAAGAGCAGATGTTTACAAAAGTCAACAATCTTTGTTGTTGTTAATCCTCATCCAAGGATATGTTTTCCATTGTTTTTTAGAAAGAGTGGAAGGGGAGTCGGGGGAGAGAGAGACAAGAGAGAGAGATGTAGAGAGGTAGAGATGTAGAGATGTGAAAGAAATACATTGATTGGTTGCCTCTTGCACACATCCTGCTGGGGTCAGGGATCGAACCTGCAACCCAGGTACATAACCTTTACCAGGGAAATGAACCTGTGACCCTTCAGTGCCCGGATCAGCTCTCCAACCACTGAACCACACCAGCCAGGGCAAAAAAGTTAATAATCTTGAAGGAAAAAATACCTTCTGGTCAGTGACTATGCTTTTGAGTAGGGGGGATGAGAGGTGGGGATGGGGCACTTCCCCAGAGGCAGTGATCTGTTAATGCATTGCTCTTTGACTATCAAACTATGCTGAAGCTTATATTGCTATTATTCACCTCCCAGTGTTCAATTGCAAATGCCACTGCTTTTTCTTCCATATATATCCAGAATATTAGACTATCACCTGGTGGAGAATGAGGTTCAGGCTGTAGGGGATTCATTGCCTTTGCTTGGTATGTCTGTCTGTTAGACAAACCTAAAGTTGTGAGATCCTATTATCTAAGAGTGAGACACACTGGGCAGTGGTTCTTTCCAGACACAATGAAGTTCAACGAGTAAAGATGATGGCAGTACCAAAGGAGGACCTGAAACAAAAGTGTGCGCCAATCTCTGGCATGTGGCTCATCTGTGCCATGCTATGTCTAATTCCTCAGCAGCCCAGGTGGGGAGACAGTGATCTGGCTCAGGTTTGAGGAGGTGGGGAAAGGGGAAGTCAAGTGCTAATGGAGGTAGAACTGTCACTACCATTGGGCCCAGGGAGGGTCTGTCGCAACACAGACCTGTCTTCCTGTAGATCTCCTTCTTACTGTTTTCCCCTCATTCTCACTTTAGCAGATTGAAAACACAGGTTCTTCATGAGGATCCCTCTTGCAAACCATTCATAATTTTTAAAAAAGAAAGAAAGAAAGCCTAATACGCTGCTGCAATTTGGGATTCTGGTGCCCTTTTGGATAACTTCAGAAATAATTGGATTTGTGCCTGAAGCAGTTGAAAAACTGCTGTTTGTTTTGTAATGAGATTTGTAGAACTATCTTCCCCTTGAAACTATGTGCATTTGTAACTTTGATTTTGTGTTAAAGCTATATATTTTTAAAATTTGGTAGATGAGCTGAACAGAATGGACACAACTGAAAATAGAATTAATAAACTTGTAAGGTTAATCCTAAGGATTCTTTCAAGAAACTCAGAGCTAAAGGTTTAAAACAGCAGTTCTCAACCTGTGGGTCGCGACCCTTTCACAGGGGTCGTCTAAGACCATTGGAAAATGCAGATATTTACATCACGATGCATAATAGTAGTAAATTTCATGGTTGGGGGTCACCACCACATGAGGAACTGTATGCAAGGCCTTAGGAAGGTAGAGAACCACTGGTTTAAAACAAAAACAACCAACAAAAGCAAGCTTAAGTGACATGGAGGCTAAAGTCAAAAGTTTCCACCGTATCAAATAGAAATTCCAGAATAACAACAAAATGGAGATAATGGAAGAGAGATCATAAAAGAGCATTTCTGAGTTTGGAAAAGATTCAAATCTTTAGAGTGAACAGACCTGACTGCCAACTGAGACTAGTGAAACAGGTCCCGCTCCTAAACACATTCTTCAAGAAAAAAAGGAAAATCTTAATTTTTTTAGTGAGAAGAACTAGGTTCAACTACAAAGGAACAAAACAATGGAGAAACATCTTGAGGGATAGTGACATTTAAATGATTAGGTGTTAGCAAATACTATGGTTGGGGAAAGGAGTGATTGGTTAAAAGTTTTATTATTGAATTTTAATTTTCTTTAATTGTGATCAGAAAAATAGCCAACACTATTATAAAGGATACAATAAGCCAAGAACTCTTCAAATAATTTTATCTATATTAAGTCACTTATTTTATAATATAGCACGTATGAAGTAGGCGCTCTCACTATCCCATACTACAGATGAGAAAACTGAGGTGCAGAAAGATTAATTGCTTTCTTAAGGTCATCAGCTAATAAATGGTAGAGCTGGGATTCAAACCCCACTTTTATTTTGGAATGTAATCAAGTTTTCTTTACAAATAAATATTGGTCAGTTTTTATAAATACAGGGTTGGGCAAAAGTAGGTTTACAGTTGTGAGTACATAAAACAGTTATTTCTTGTATTTTTACTTATTGGTGATTGTATTATTTTCCAGATGAACAACTGTAAACCTACTTTTGCCCTACCCTATATTCAGTAGATGACTGAAAAGAAGGTACTTTCTCTATAGAATATGGAGTCTAGTCTAGTTCATAACTATTAATTCTACCTCATGAATAATATTATTCAGATTACTTCTTTTTTTTTTTGTCTGTTTCATCTATCAAAAATGTAGCAGAGACAGTTTAAAATTTACTTCTGCTTCATATTGGGAAACTTAAAGGAGAAAAATAGTTTCTTCCTCTGACTCTTAGGTACTGTTTTCTTTTCTATGTTCCAGAATTTTTTTTTATACTTCTGTATACTTTTTATGCTTAGTCACCCTTGAAAGTTAAAAGTTATGTCCACACTTTGCATTTGTGCCCCAGCAGGATGAGCTCATTCTTCTTGGCTCCCAGCCTGCCTATTTGGATGCTATTAGAATCTTCCCGCATCTTAGACTGAAGAATTGGTTACCTTCCAGCAGCCTAAAAGGACTGCGGAGGAGCCGTCTGGCAAGGAGCATCACCCTTGCCAGCTTTCTTCTCAATGTTTTCTAAAGCCACTGTTCCAAGTGGCTGAAGGTTATCTGGCCTTTGTCCTCACATCCTTCACAGCCAATGGCCTGGCTATCCTCCTAAGATGAACATCTTCAGAGAGGAGCCTGCCATTCAAGGTAAGAATTCCCCTTCTTTACATGCCATGGGCCCTCTCAGTGAGTATGGGGAAGGAAGATTCAGAAATCTGGGCTAACCCCTCCTCCTATGTCCCCCCACTTCCTACCAACCCCCCCCCCCCCGCCACTTTTATCTGAAAGTGCTCTTGGTTATCTATTGCTTCATTAAATAACACCCAAATTTTGAGATATGAAACAACAATTATTCACTACTGTTATCTCTCATGATTCTGGTGATTGACTGGGCTCAGTAGATACTTCTCACTCAAGTTCACTCAGTTGGCTGCAGTGAGACAGAGACAATGCTGGACAAGTCATCTTGAAGACTTCCTCATTCACATGTCTGGCACTGGAACTGGGAAAGTTTAAACTGCTGGGGCTGGAACAACGAGGGCTCCTCCAAATCTATCTTTATGTGATCTGTCCATGTGGTCTCCATAGCACAAGGCTTCAGGGCAGCTGAATTTATTACATGGCTGCTCAGGGCTCCACAGGCATATATTCTGAGTGAGAGAACTAGATAGAAACTGTATCATCTTTTAAGACTCAGCCTTGAAAGCCACATAGAGTTACTTTTGTTGTATAGACACAGAAGCCCCCCCAAGGATCCCACTTGGGTTCAAAGAAAAGGGGTCAGGGGTACATGAGAGAGTTTTTGAAGAGCATGTGAGACTAATCTTGAAAATGCAATCTACCATTGGAAGTTTAATACAATTCTGTTCAATGAAAAAATGGTTGTATACCATCAGTAGTAATACCTATGGATACCAATGTGGAGTTACCCCAAGATGTGCCTCTATGGTATGCAGATTGTTTTGAGCTAAAGGCAACTTTAGCTGAAGGCTCAAGAGAAGCATCTACCCCTCCCTTGACTACCTGAAGAATTTTAATAGGGGCCTTTGCCTCTTTTGACCTATCTATAGGACAGGACAAACTTCTATTTACTACTTGCTCTTCTTAAAGCCCCCAAGCATCTTACCTTATCCCTACCTCAGAATGTTTCATTTAGCTGATCCCCTTCCTAATCTCTGAAACTCTTATGCATGCAGGGGTCTCTGACTTATATCAAAGTTTCTGTGCCTATGTATATATTAAATTTGGTTATTTTGTTAATCTGTCTCATGTCTAGTTGATTACCAGGTCAGCCAGAAGAACCTTGGGGGTAGAGAAAAGTTTCTTCCTCTCCTACACAATTGTATGCAAGTATCTAACTCACAGAATTCTTGCAAGGATTAACTGATTATATCTAAAGCACTTAAAATACTGCTTGGCACATAGTGCTTATATAAATGTTAGCTATACTCTGCAATTAAGAAAAATTAGAAATCAGTAAGTCCAGTGCTACGTAACCACCCTTCCCCACCATCCGATTTCCAGGTGTCCATTCTGCTATTCACTTCTTTAACCTTCTTGTTTTGGTCGAACATACCATCTGACAGCTTCATAAGAAAGATACAGGGGAGAAATATTTTGTAAAATCTTGCGTGCCTGAAAATATATTTATTTACCCCCACACTTGGACAATAGTTTGGAGGGGTCCTGAAAATCTGTGTTGTAAATTATTTTCCCTTAGAATTATAAAGGCCTTATTGCATTGTCTTCTAGTTTCACATGTTGCTATGGAGAAATCAGATGCTACCTGATTCTTGATTCTTTGTATGAAACCTCATCCCCTATATCCCCCAGTGCTTATAAGATCTTCTCTGTATCTTCAGTCTTCTGAAATTTTATCATGATGTTCCTTGGTGTGGTTCTGTTTTTGTCCATTGCGCTGGGTTCAGCAAGCACTTGCAATGTGAAAATGCATGTCCTTTAGTTCTAAAAAAGAATAATTGGATTATTTAACTGATTTTTTTTCTCCTCTGTTTCCCAGATGTCCTGAGTTGACTTTCTAATTTTCTTATCTTTTATGTCAGTACCCAAGACAGGCTGCCCCAAAGTAGCCCACAATGGCATATTGATTTCTTTGAATTAAAGTTACTTACTTGACAAGCAGCCAGAAGGGCACCGTGGGCCTCCCTTGTCTCCTTGAGTGCAGAAATTAAATCTCTATGTAGAAGGTGTCCTCCCCACACCTGGGAAAACACCCTTAATTGTTAGAATTCAATAACTCAAAGCCAAAACAGTCTGTATAAACAAATCCTATTGCTCTTTTCTAATTTAATACTTTGTTTCAATCTCTCATTAATAAATACCCCAAATTAGATTCCATTCTAATGACCACTAACTTTTTTGTCCTATCATTTTCTTATAAATTTATTATTTCTTTGTTCAAAAATAGTCTCTTCCTTCCAAGTTTCTTTTTTTTTCTGTTCTATGTTTCACATCAAAACTTTCCCTTAAATTCTGATGACCTTCAGCTCGCTGCTCTTATTTAAAAGTGCCAAGTTTAGCAAAACAAAATAGGACACCTAGTTAAATTTAAATTTCAGATAAATAATAAATAATTTTTAGTATAAGTCTGTCCCATGCAATATTTAGGATATACTTATAGTATATAAATGTTTTATACTTCAGTAAAAATTTATTTGTTGTTTATCTGAAGTTTTAATTTAACTAAGTGTTCTGCATTTTACTTTGCAACCTAAGAGTGAGATCTAAGATGTTGCCTAGGCCCGGCTGGTGCGGCTCAGTGGTTGAATGTCAACCCATGAACTAGAGGTCACGGTTCAATTCCTGGTCATGGCACATGCCCTGGTTTCAGGCTCAGTCCCCCATGGATTCTGTCTCATCACTGATG
Source organism: Lasiurus cinereus (assembly GCA_011751065.1). Classification (NCBI taxonomy): domain Eukaryota; kingdom Metazoa; phylum Chordata; class Mammalia; order Chiroptera; family Vespertilionidae; genus Lasiurus; species Lasiurus cinereus. Next base: position 27,982,642 of record JAAGEH010000041.1, on the reverse strand, counting down.
TTTCTATTCCTTTCTCCCTCTCCCTTCCTCTCTCTGAAATCAATTAAAACATATTTAAATAAAATGCTGCCTGGAAGCTTTGTTCCTGTGTAAGTGGGTGGGGCTTCACTACAGTGAGGTCAACTGAAGGGTTGCTCCAGTTTCATTGAGTAATGATGACTGTCTCTTTAGATCCTTACTCCTCCCCAAAGAAGAGTACAGTATTCCAAACTCCCCACCGGTGTTCTGGGAGCCACGTGAAGAAAACTGAGCAGCTCAGTATTCATCACATTAAGTTTCATATACATCTTCAGTTTCATATCACTCCCTTAGCCCTGAGTGGTAGATTAAAGCTGCAGTAATTTTCTTTTTGTGAGTCTCCCTGAGGCAGGATAGAATGAAGCTAGGAAAATTCCTTTACAAGAGGAATGGGGAAACTAAGACAGAGAGCTGCACAAACTGGCTGAGCAATTTACAGCCAGATGCAGAAGGTCACCGGGGCAAAAGCCCCCAGGCCTACCAACAGTAAAAACTGGTGCTGGACCTGGCCCCCAGGGTGGCCTTTACTTCCCAGGCATATTGGCATATCGTCTAAGGTCATGCAGGTTAGACCCTCCTGACCAATCCTCCCTAGAGATAACATCTAGGCCTCAGTTGTTTTTCAGATCTAAGCCCAGAAAAGCAGCAAAACCAGGCAGGGGAGGCCAGGACCAACTGTGATGATTAATGACTCCTTGTCCTGGAGCTGACCCATCGGTGGAGACCACTATTCCGAAAGTTTATATCTGGAAAGGCTGATAATTCTTCTGCTGGGACCCTTCCTAAACTCCCAGCCTTTAAAGCCCTCAAGACATAGGACACAGCACACACTCTCCTTTCTGGGGGCACACCCACACCTTTCCTTTCCCCTTCTTCTTCTCCCACAGGAATGTATCTCCTGAATTCAAGGGATCCCAGGAGACTTGCAACCAGGGGAGCAGTGGGCAGCGGCAGCTAATCCAAGGGCTAACCCTGAACCTGTCCAAGACCCCTTTTTCTCTGACTCTTCAGTGAGCTGTCAGCAGCCCCACCCATCATAGCTCACTTCTTTTCCATGACGTTTTTAGAGAGCCGAATGAAGCAGTCCATCTAGTCTTTCTCCTGTTGCTTCTTCTATCCTAGGCTCTTCCTTATTTAAGTGTCCCCAACTTTAATAAACATAGTCACAAAAATCACCTGGACTCACGTTGTGAAATATTTCCTGCCTCACGTCCAGAGCCCACACACTACGGGCCATCCAGAAACAGACCCTCTCAGGGTGGTCCCTAATTACACCCCATGCAGGGATAGAGCCTAATTGCCCTTCCTTTGAATTTGGGCTGGCCATAGTGATTTGCATGACCTATAGAATGCAACAGAAATAACATTCAAGGACTTCCAAGCCTCGATAATAAGCCCAGTAGCTTCTTCCTGGATCTCTTGGAGTGTTCTTTGTGGAAACCCTGAGCCTTCGTGTAGGAAATTCCATTACTCTGATACTGCCTTCGGGAGGAGTACATGCAGGTGGGCTGGCTGACAGTGCTGGCTGAGACCAGCTTTCCAGCTCTCCTTGCCGGGATGCCAGATACGTGAGTGAATTCTTCAGACTGGCCCATCTGCCAGGTGAATGCCACCAAGTGACCTTTGTCGATGCCACATGGAAAAGAAGAACTGCCCAGACAAGCCCTGTCCAAATTCAGACCCCCAAAATCATGAGACGTAACAAAATGGTCATTGTTTTATGTCACTAGGTTTTGGGATAGTTTGTTAGGCAGCCATAGATAACCAAAACACTGTATAACTGAAAGGTCCCGTATTGGAGATCCTCTACTTTATCACCTCCAGAGAATGTTTCCAATCTTCCACCCAATTAGTAGAGAGGCAATGGCAGCTGTGCAGTGTGGGAAGGGGATGGAGGAGTCTAGGGCCTTCCTATAGACTTAGAAAAAATCCTCCTCATTTTAGTCTTAACTATACACCCACTTTCAGAAGTACCTGACGCAGCAAATTCCTGCGTATCCTGAGAAATTCTACAATATCATGTTGCTTTTCAGCTTTCCCTACTCCTAGTTTAGGAGTCAGTTTTCTCGGGTCCGAGGAAGTCCATTATCACCTGCCAATCTGCTTTCGAGGTTCCTATAATTTTGTTATTTTTTCCAAGCTGTTCCCTTGTCCTTGTGAGATTCAAAACAAAACAAAACTGCTCTTTTATTAGATGGACTTCCAGAGGGAGTTGAAGCAAATGCATGTGTTCATCCTGCTATCTTTAATTTAAAGGCTCCTTTGAGTGTTTCATTTCAACAACTACATTAATTTTTAAAACACTGTGTCTTGGTTCAGGTTCCTGGCAGCAGAGCCAGAGAGAGGGATTCTCCCAGGTAAGTGCCTTAGTGAAGGGATATTCTCAAGAGAAACTGCGAGAAGAAGGATAGTCTACTAGTAGAGGAAGAATCGGAGCCAAGATATGGTCTCTGCTGAAATTTAATCTCAGCCGAAGTCTGTGGGAGCTGTGGAATAGGAAAAGTGTCCCGGGTTTATTCCCGTCCTTTTGTACTCCATAAAAGTTAGCTTCTGGCTGTGGCTTCCCAAACTGGGCAGGGAGAAGTTACAGGGAGAAAGAAGCTGTGAGCTGGGTGCACTGTGAGTAGAAAAGGCAGGGCAATGGCAGCATTTCCTTAATTGTTATTGTTAAAGGGATATGGTAGTCTCTCTGAGGAAATGAACTATCCATATTTTATTCTTTTTCTATTGTTTGTCTTGTTAATTATTATCCCTCCTTGGTTCATAAACAGCAGCTCAGAAACTTTAAGTTTGCAAGCATAGAGAAGGAGCAAAACCAAGTTTAGAATTGACATCAGTCTGACCCTTCAGCCAAGCCTGAAATGAAATCACTTAATGTTACCTCTCCGGCTTTAAGGGTGCTAATAGCCACTTGGAGTTTGGTCTGTTGAATAGTAAACACACTCCCCCAAAGCTACCTCTAGGATTCACTCTGCAAGCATTCACTCAGCTTGCAGCGAAACAGTGCTGGGCGCAGGTCAAAGACGACCTCGACTCAGTGCCTGCAAAAGGCTTGTTGTGTCCAGGCGGGGAGGCCGCGAACACACTGACGGTATCCCCGGGGCGAATGCGGCGCCCAGACGAGCCCAGGGGCTGCAGGCCAGGACCCAACCCTGGTCATAGAACAGGTGAAGCGGGAACGCTCTTGCTGCTGACTCCTGTCTCCAGGGCTTCCCCCAGGAAGGAACTCAGTTTTCCACGAGAGAGAAGCGGAACCTCTAGGAACGTTTGCACGGTATATTACAATAATGCGCAGAGGGACTGATTGGACTTCCCACTCTTCCAGCCACCGGCCCAGCGTGAGCCCCGCGGTGAGAAGGCGCAGTGGACGCGGCGGGACTCCGGCTCCAGCGCAGAGGCCCGCGGGCACCGGAGACGCGCACGGTACGGGAGCTCCAACTCTTCAGGGCAGGAGCGGGCGGGGCGGCACCGGGCGGGCTAGGCCATCCGGGCCGGGAGAGTGGGACCTGCCGGTGCCTGGGGAGCAGGCAGGTGTCCGGTGCCCCCTCCCCAGGAGCCCCCTCCCCCGGCCTGGCGACGCCCCCCGCGGTCCCAGTCGCGGTTCCTGGTGCGCTTCGCCCGGGACGCCTTTCCGGTCCCACGGGCCGAGGAACAACCAGGAACTCGGGCTCAGTCTCCACCCTGAAGCGGGGCGGGTCCGCACGGAATAAGACCGGCTGCCCTGCCCCGACGAGGGCGTGACTCCCGTAGCCACGGAGGACCGGCGAAGCCCCGTCTCCGCACGATCGGTAAGGGGGCACCCGAGCCGGGGGTCCGGCGCTCCGGGAGGGGGCGCGGCAGCCCCAGAGCGCCTCGCGGGGACGCCGGCCTGCGCCGCGCCCAGGAGGGGGTTCCCGTCGCCGGCAAGTGGGCGGGCGGCCCGGGCGGCGCTGGGTGGAGCGGGAGGCCGCGGCCGGACCGGCTCCCCGCGGACAGGCGCGGCCTTTTCGCCGCCGCAGGACCCCCGGAGCAGGCTCTGCGGCGCTGGACTCCAGACAGAGACCAAGCTGTTCCTTACGGAGTTCGTGCGCCGAGCACTGTGCGCGTTTGGGCACTCAGAACCGAGGACTGAGTCCATAGTCCCTGGAGCTGATTCAGTCTAACACCCAAGTTTTACTTTTTAATTCTTTCCTTGATCCTTTTAAGAAACTTGCTCCTACTTTCTTACCTTTTCTCTCCTTGTGTATCTAATGCCCTCAGCACAATGCCTGGCACAGAGGACTCTGTAATTATTATTATTATTATTGAATCTGTTATTATTATTCGATAATTATTATTTAATCTGCCAGCGGTTCAGTTTCACTCCTTTGTTGTGGCTTTGACCAGCTGGAGACTGAAGGGCCAAAGATATTATTGCTTTATAACTATCTTCCCAACATTTGTGGCAAGAATGGATAGGACCCCCTCCTCTAAATGATCCATCCCATTGTCCATCCATTCTAGAAACCGCCTCCTCCTTCCATTGCATGTAACTCTATTGATAGCCAAACAGGAGAGGAAGGGGACAGGATTTAGAAAATGGGTGACCATAACCACCCAAAACCCTGAATGGCCAAGGCCAGATCCCCTACATTCATCTTAGGCCAGATTTCTATTGCTTTGGGCGCGCGCGCGCGCACACACACACACACACACACACACACAAACACACACACGTAGACACAAGCACACACAAACCAGAATCAACGGTGTCGATGAATTTCCCTCCTAGATGTTCTTGCCTTTGTAAGGGATAATTTTCCTCTGAAAGCGATTTCAAGCACAGTCAAGTGGGACCACACCAGCTCTCAGCATCTGAAGACTGAGCCTCCTGGTCATACCCAGACTAATGTCTTGTGGCTCGTTTCTTTGCTTATGTCTGGTCACTCATTTGTTTTCCTCATCTTGCTCACCTGCTTGTAGATAAACCTGCTCCTGTCCAAGAGAGATGGAGGTGAATGACAGGCCCTGGGGATGCTAAACAGTATGCCAGGGATCACCTAACATTTCAGAATAAATAAGGTGTGTGTGTGGGGGGTGGATTTTCCTTAGGTGTCAATTTTACACAGATATTAAAGGCTAAAAATTTTTTTTATACAACCACAGATAAATTCTGGAGTAGAATTCAAAGTTTAGATAGTACCTTTTTAATATAAAATAAACTTCAAAATATTTTTGCATAGGCTTTGGGCTGTGGGTTAGCCCAAATTTAGCCCTTGATTGTTTGCTTTCACTGCAATTAGGGCTGCTTATGAAGGCAGTTTGATAGGTGCTCCATTGTCTTTCCTGAAGGAACTTTGAATAACAGTTACCCTAGGTCTGTAGTGGACAAACTGCAGCTTGCAAGCCACATGCAGCTCTTTGGCCCCTTGAGTATGGCTCTTCCACAAAATACGACGGCCTGGGCAAGTCTATTTTGAAGAAGTGGTGTTAGAAAAAGTTTCAGTTTAAAAAATTTGGCTCTCAAAAGAAATTTCAATCGTACTGTTGATATTTGGCTCTGTTGACTAATGAGTTTGCCGACCACTGCCCTAGGTTACTCATTTTAGTCTTCAATACAGCCTGAGGTGGGATCATTAACCTCGTTTTATGGATGAGGATCTCAAGGCTCCAAGTTGTGGTCCTTGGTCAGGGTCAGGCTACTGGGAACAGTTAGTCTCTGTCTTACTATGGCTCCATCAGTGCTTAGTTCATAGTGATTTGAGGTTTGAATTTGTGGCTTCCTGGCTTATTAACTAAATCTTGACCAAATATCTTTCTCTTCCTCTTTAACTTACCTTTTGCCAACCGTATCTTGAAATATGGTTAAAAGAACTAGAGCTGTTTCCACTAGAGTGGGTAGACTGAGGGGTGTGGGGACACATGTTAGTAGCCCTACATGCTTGAGGGGCTTGGAATGTGGATGAGGAAATCAACTCACTTTGTGTGGCGCTGGGCAGAGCTGGGTAGGAGTTTTTTGGATGGTAGCCTCTGGTTAAATTTAAGGAAGTGAAACCGTAGGCTGCGTGGGCTTGGAGTTGGTGAGAACTCTCTCACCAGAGGTATCTAGGCAGAGGTACTCACAGGCCCTTTCTGATGGAGCTGTGGAGGGTAGAAGGCTAACCTAAGGAGACTTCTAAAGCCAAGGTTTCTAAGCTGGAAGTACATCCCCCAGGAAACTTGCACAACATGCAGATTTTTGCCCCTCTCTAAAAATTCGTATCTAGTATGACAGGGTAGGACCCAGAAATCTGCCTATTTAAGAGGCTCTTTAGATAATTGTAATTCAGGTGTTTCTTGGACTTTGCTTTGATAAACTAAGTTTTAGAAGCATACTTCTAACCATTTTATGAAGATGTGCATGTTTGATAAATAAAGCATTAATGAAATCATAGGCCTATTATTATGCTATAAACTCTAGGTAATGTTATAAATGCTGAAATTGGCCCCATTCTCAATGAGCAATAATCACACCTCAGATAAACCTCATTGGCTGAAATTGTCCCCATTCTCAAGCTTTTTATTATACCTCTTTATTATACCTATCACATCAAATTTACCTCATGGTTTTACAGTGCTTAACACCTCTAGACCAATATAGATTTCCAACAAAAGTTTTTTGCTTGTTTTAAAATAAACAAAATTGAAACTGAGATGGGTTGCTATATTAAGACTAATTTCCCTAAGATAAGTAGGGCTAGGGATGTAATGTGCAATATGATAAAGAATGTTAACACTGCCGAAACCAGTTTGGCTCAGTGGATAGAGCATCAGCCTGTGGACTGAAAGGTCCCAGGTTCGATTTCGGTCAAGGGCATGTACCTTGGTTGCGGGCACATCCCGAGTAGAGGGTGTGCAAGAGGCAGCTGATGGATGTTTCTCTCTCCTCGATGTTTTTAACTCTCTTCCTCTCTGTAAAAAATTAATAAAAAATATATATAATTTTTTTTTAAAAAAAGATTGTTAACTCCACTCTGTGATACATAAGAAAGATGTTAAGAGAGTAAATCCTGAGTTCTCTTCATATGGAGAAAAGTGTTTTTTCTCTTTTATATCTGAGATGATGAGTTTTGGCAGAACCTATTGTGGTTATCATTTCACGTATATGCAAATCAAACAAATAAAAATAAAGTTTAATTTCCCAAGGAATTTAGGATTTCTATTATGGCCTCTTGTTGGTGTTCAGTTGTGTTTGAACTGGACTGAATGTTTGCTATGGAAACCTGAACCACTACCTCTGAGGATTCTTTTGAAAGGTTCAAGATGTTTGTGGTCAGGAAATTGCCATATCACTTCTTGGTCTGGATTGCTAGACATGAATACCACAGTGAATCTTTTATCTGTAATCAGCAGCAGAGATAAATTGCAGCGAAATGCCAGAATGTAAATTACTCTGGAAAAGACCTTTAACTTTCTGCTCAACACCATTGACCCTTTAAAGCCTAGACATAGGCAGCATGAGAAGCCTGACTTGTCACAGAGCAGAGATCCCCATGAATGGCCAAAGAATCACTATGGATTCGAAACTCTGGTTTAGGGCAAACACCTTTCCACTTCTAAGAGGTAATAGTAAGTTATCAGAAAGTAATGTAGAGAGGCCCTGTGGTGAGTGGGAGCAAGGTTCCTCACTTATGTGTACTTGAGCCATCTTCCTTAGAGGAGGCCCATTATAGGTACAAGCCCAGAGGTAATAATCAGCCTCAAGCATCCTCCCTCTGGCTCCTCCAGGGAGCTGAGGAAAGCATTTTCTGGGCCCTGCTTAGCTTCAACTTCTGCTACTTAGTTGCTTTTTGATGCTGAACAAGGACTTGTTGACTCAGTGGTTCTTATTCTTGTTAGAGTTACAGACCCCTTTGAGACTCTGATTAAAGCCATGAATACTGTCTCGAGAAAAACACACATTTGACATTTTTCATACAGTCTTAAGGGGTTTACAGACACCCTTCTAAACCCAGTCATGGACACCTAGCAGGTATAGAGACATTAAGATAAGAATTGCCCTGGATTGTCCAGTCTGAGGGCTGCAATATTGATGACTACCACCCTCATGACATCATAGGTGACATCAACAGGTTAACAGTAGTGCAGTAGAATGCCCAGCTGGTTAAGAAATACACAGGAGCGGGAACCGGTTTGGCTCAGTGGATAGAGCGTCGGCCTGCGGACTGAAAGGTCCCAGGTTCGATTCCGGTCAGGGCATGTGCCTTGGTTGCGGGCACATCTCCAGTGTGGGGCGTGCAGGAGACAGCTGATCGATGTCTCTCTCAGATTGATGTTTCTGACTTTCTGTCCCTCTCCCTTCCTCTCTGTAAAAAATCAATAAAATATATTAAAAAAAAAAAGAAAGAAAGAAATACACAGGAGCCCTTGCTAGTATTGCTCAGTAATTAGCACACCAGCCCACACATCAAAGGGTTGTGGGTTCAACTTCCAATCAAAGCCACATACCTGGGTTGCAGTTTCAATCCCCTGCCCCAGTCAGAGCACATGCAAGAGGCAACCAATGTGTCTCACACTGATGTTTGTTTTTTTTCTCTCTCTCCCCCCTTTCTCCCTCCCTCCCTTCAATTCTCTCTAAAAATCTATGGAAAAAATATCCTCAGGTAATGATTAACAACAACAACAACAACAACAACAGCAACAACAATATCAAAATAACACAAAAAGAACTACAAAGGAAGATATTTCAATTAAAGATCATTTGATATGGGTGTTTTGGCTAAGGTCATTTGATAACCAAATAAATAAACAAACAAATTAATTAATTAAATTAAAGCTCTGAAATTGGGCAATGTTTGTTTAAAAAAAAAGCATTTACCTTTGTTCCAGCAATTTGAATTCTAGGAATTTCTTCCAAAGATGTACTTCGGCATGTGTGTAGAGATGTGTGTACAAGGGTATATGCATTGCAGCTTCTTTTGTAGCAATAAAAGGTTATACTAGTAAATGGCCTAACTGTCTATCAGTAAGAGACAGATTAAATTATGAACTATCCATGCAGAGCAATATTATGCAGCTCTTAAAAAGTAATACAGATTGCCCTCTCTGAGTGGCTCAATTGTTTGGAGTGTTGTCCTGTATACCAAAGGATTGTGGGTTTGATTCCTGGTCAGGGCATATAGAGGAGATAACTGATTGATTTTTTCTTTCATATGGATATTTCTCTCTCTTTCCCTTCCTGTCTCTCTAAAAAAACATAGTATCCTTGGATGAGGCTTAAAAAAAAGTAATGCAGATTAATAGAAATAGATATAAGATAATATCAAAGATATTTTTTTCATGGTAAGCTACCATTTCTATAGATAAGAATGACAGAAGCCATCTATAGTCTTATATACTTGTTAATACATTAACTACTTCTGAAAGAATACACAGGAAAAGAGTTACAGTATCACCTGTCCATTTTAACATTGTAAAGAAGAAGAATGAAACAGGGATGAAGAATGTATAATTTTCAATTTTTCCATCTTCAAAATTAATGTGTGATCATAAACGTTCTCATTTGAATACAAAGAACCAACATGCAGTTATGCTTCAGCATCCACTCTACCACGACACACTCCATCTACCTTAAGTTAATTTCAGTTCCTCTCATCTTCCGACTTATGTCAGTCCTAGTGTTTTTGTTTTTTTCTAAGTTTCTTTCTTTGTCTTCCCATACCTTCATGAGGTTTTTAAAAATATATATTTTTATTGATTTTAAAAAGAGAGTAAGGGAGAAGGAGAGGGAGCAAGAGATAGAAACATCTATAAGCTGCCTTCTGCACACTCCCACCAGCGACAGAGCCCACAACCTGGGCATGTGCCCAGACAGGGAATCGAACTGTTGCCTCCTGGTGCAAGGAAGGACGCTCAGTCCAGTGAGTCACACTGGCCAGGCCTTCATGAGGTTTTTAATGAAAATTTGGGAGAGGCTTCATCAGAAATAGCAAGTTCCTTATGTGAATCAGAAATCCACTGTGGAAGATTTTTAACAGTTCTGTTTTTGTATTCTTTTGCCAGGGTCAACTTGGATTCTGGAAAGATTTGGAAATAGAACCCTGCCCTGGCCCACTGAGGAAGTGGCTGAACCAGGGCAGGGGAGTTGCCCACAAAGCTAGAAGAGTTGTAGGCCATAGGAAGCATCAGGATAAAATGGAACACTTGAGAGCAGTGTTTATTCTTAGCTCACTCCCAGATCTCTAAAGCTGCCCTGGTCCACTGGAGGAAAATCTATGAAGGAAAATTCAGTTGCTTTTCCTATCCACCTGGGCAGTGTTTGCATCCCTTGGGGCAAACAGAAATGGTGTTGGTAGGGAAATGACTGGACTGCATAATACCTGTTTTCTTACCTACAGGCAAATAAGACCTAGCAGGACAACAGGAAGCGTGGCTGCATGCCTGCCTTTCTTACCTCCTGTACAGTAGATACATTCCAAGAACCCCAGTGATACTTAAAACTGCAGATAGTACTGAATCTGATGTATACTGGGTTTTCCTATACAGACATACCTATAATAAGGTTTCATTTGTAAATTAGACACAGTAATAGATTAATAGCAATGACTATTAATAAAATAGATCAATAAAAAGAACATACTGTAATAAAATCAATTATAACATACTGAATGTGCTCTCTTTGTCTCTCACTCTCTCTCTCTGTCTCTGATAACCAAGATAGCAACTAACCAAGATAGCAACTAAGTGACTAACAGGCAGGGAGTGTATACAGCATGGATATTGCTGGACATAGGGGTGAATTCCATCCTGGGTGGAACAGAATGGGACAGTGCGAGATTTCACCATGCTCTCAGAATAGCACGAAATTTAAAACTTATTAATTGTTTATTTCTGGAAGTTTCCATTCAGTATTTTTGGACTGTGGTTGACCATGGGTAATTGAAACCACAGAAAGTGAAACCACGGATAAGGGTTTTCTCATCGGGTCTAGTCTGTCTCCTCCCTTTCTGCATCATAAGGATTTTGTAAATAAAGATGCAATCGATTTTAGTTTCTTTGGGAAAGATTATAAGAGAAAAGACCAGATTAAATCCCAGGTTCTTTTTTTTCTGATAAGAAAATTATTTGAATACAAAGAGCCAACATGTAGTTATGCTTCAGCATCCATTCTACCACCATGGTATCTACCTCAACACCTCCTGGCTGGTTTGGGGGTAAGGTCACTAATAATTCCACCTCACAGTTCCTTAACTCAGGTGTTCCATCTAAGGCGCTCCTCTTGCTTTATCCCTAAGACTACTGATTGCTGAAACAAGAGAAGCTATTAACCTTGGGATTTGAGCCTCAGGATATGGTAGCCTATAGTTTGTGACTCTGGACCTATGAGAGTTCCTGGTCATAAAACAGACAAGAACTAGAGATCAATACGAGTAGCTTGTGATTAACTGCGATCCCTGCATTAAATTCTTACTTGCCTAGAATAATTTACTTATGGTATTTCTGAAGAAGGAACATGGAATTTAAGTGACCCTTGATTCTAAAATAACTCTGGAAATGAATCAGGAAACAAGATGAAAGCCTAACTATGTTAGGCTTTTTTTTTTTCTTTGAATAATTGTTATACCTGAGAACATATGATCTTACCCCAAAAATATATAGATTTTTAGATTCTCCACTGAGTTTGATTTATACCTTAGAGTGGATATTGTTCAGTGAAGGATAACAGCAGCATGCTTCTCCTGAGAGGCTACTATCACCCTACAAAGCTGAGACCTTGGCCTCTTTATTAAGGCATAATTCACATACAGTAAAATGTATACATTTTTAGTAGTTAGTTTGATGAGCATTTTTTAAAGGAGTTCACATTTTTAAAATTATTTTTACAAATTTCAATAAAATACATATAAGATGTACCACATTAATTATTTTAAAAGGTATAGTTCTTAAGTATTAGGTGTACAGTTAATTATTTTTAAGTATGTTTACATTGTTGTGCAATCATCACCAACATCCATCCACCGAACTCTTTTATCTTACAAAATGGAAACTCTACCTGTTAAACTATATAATTCCATATTATCCCCCTTTTCCATCCCCTGCTACTGCATTTTACTTTCTGTTTTATGAATTTGGCTACTCTATCTCACTTAACATCATGTCCTCAAGGTTTATCCATGTTGTAGCATGTGTCAAATGTCCTTCCTTGCCCAGCTGGTGTGGTTCAGTGATTGAGCATTGACCCATGAACCAGAGGGTCAGAATTTGGTTCCCTGTCAGGGCACATGCCAGGGTTTGCAGGCTTGATACCCAGTAGGAGGCGTGCAGGAAGCAGCCGAGGATCAATGATTCCCTCTCATCATTGATGTTTCTCTCTTTTCCTCTGTCTGAAATCAATAAACATATATTTTAAACATTTCTTCTTTTTTAAGGCTGATTAATATATCAATGTATGTATGTACCACATTTTGTTTATCCATTAATTCGTTAGTTTACACATGGGTTGCTTCCATCCTTTGGCTATTGCAAATAAGGCTGCTGTGAACATAGGTGTATAGATATTTCTGAGTCCAAGAAGTAGAATTGCTGGATCATATAGTAATTATTCTGTTTTTACATTTTTTAAAAGAATTTTTCCAAAAGAATTTTTATTGATTTTGAGAGAAAGAGAGATGAAGGGAGAGAGAGAAAGAGAGAGAGAGAGAGAGAGAGAGAAAGAGAGAGATATCAATGTGAAAGTGAAATATTGATCGACTGCCTCCTGCCTGCCCTCTACCCAAGGATCAAGCCAAAACCGAGCATGTGCCCTGACTGGGAAAGGAACTGGCAACCTTTCAGTGCATGGGGCATGCACCAGCTGAGCCGCATTGGCCAGGTCTACTTTTAATTTTTTTTTAAAATATATTTTATTGATTTCTTAGAGGAAGGGAGAGGGACAGAGAGCTAGAAACCTCGATGAGGGAGAGACATCGATCAGCTGCCTCCTGCACACCCCCCACTGGAGATGTGCCTGCAACCAAGGTACATGCCCCTGACCGGAATCGAACCCAGGACCTTTCAGTCCGCAGGCCAACGCTCTATCCACTGAGCCAAATCGGTTTCGGCCCAGGTCTATTTTTAACTTTTTGAGAAACCATCATGCTGTTTTCCACAGTGGCTGTACTATTTTATAGATGTGGTCCAGTTTTTCCACATCTTCACTCACACTTATTTTCTGTTTTGTTTTCTAGAAACCATCCTAATAGGTGTGAGGTGAGTTTTAACAAATGTATACATCTGAATACTACTACCCCAATCAAAGATAAGGAACATTTCTATTACTCCCAAAAGTTCCTCCTCTCATGCTCCTCTGTAGTTAGTATCCTTTCTGCCTCATCACCACCTTCAATCCCTGGCCCCAGGCAATCACTTTTGTGCTTTATAGCGTGTATATATATATAAGCTTTTTCTAAAATATATTTTTTACTGATTTCGGAGAGGAAGGGAGGGGAGGGAAAGGGGGGAGAGGGAGAGGGAGAGGGAGAGGGAGAGAGAGAGAGAGAGAGAGAGAGAGAGAGAGAGAGAGAGAGAGAGATCAGTGATGAGAGAGAACCATTGATCGGCTGCCTCTTGCATGCCATGCACTGGGGATCGAGCCCACAACCCAGGCATGTGCCTTGACCAGGAATCGAACCTCGATCTCATGGTCCTTAGGTCGATACTCAACCACTGAACCATGCCAGCTGGGCAGTATATATAAGCTTTGCTTGTTCTAGAATTTCATATAAAACTTTGTTTGGCTTCATTTATTCAGAATAATGTTTATTTATAAATATTGTCTCTTATGACTAGTACTCTTTTGTGTCTTCGAAATCCTTGCCTACCTCCAGCTAGAGAATACAATAAACCCCAGTGTGACTGGCATAATTGAAACTATGATAATGCTTCTTTAGTGAATACTATGGGGCTCAGAAACAAGGTGAGAGGAGGAGACTGTGGGTAGAGCTGAAAAGGACTGTGGGGAACTTTCTTGGATACCAGGCCTTCAGGAAGCCTAAGGAGCCAATGTAATTAAAACTGGTCCAGTGGCTGCAGGAATAGCTATTTCAGTTAGTCAGCAAGCATTTCTTGCAGGTGCACTGTGTTCAGTTCCGGTGAAGAGTGCATATTTCAGTTGCAGTCTATGTCTCTAACCCTGGTCCCGGCATGTGTGGGAGGCAGCCAATTGATATGTTTCTTTCACATCAATGTTTCTCTGTCTCCCCCCCTCCCATTCTCTCTGGGAATTAATGGGAAAAAATGTCCTTGGTTGAGGATTAACAAACAAAAAATTAGAAGCAGGAAAGTTGGGGGCCCAGGATGGGTATCTGGTGAGCAGAGTCCAGGGAAGTGCTGTCTTAGAATTCAGACAACTGTCAGGACAATGATTTTACCAGAGGACACACACACACACACACACACACACACAGTGTGATGGCCAAAGGGAAATCTGGTTTGACTTGCTGGTAGATGTGAAAGCATGAGCTCTGTACACCACAGATGTTTTTAATATGGGTCAAATTGGTAACCCCCACCTTAGCTCACTGAACAGCTCACTAGAATCCTAGATAATAAAGAGCTAATATGCTAATTTAGACTAGATGGCAGAACAATCTTCTGGAACAACCTTCCCGGACAACCTTCCAGAACAGAACAACCAGTGGGCAGGGGGGCGGGGCTGCGAGGGCTGAGCCCCTTGCACGAATTTCATGCATCAGGCCTCTAGTATAAAGATAATGGGAAATACTTGGAGATCAGAGTAATAAAAAGAATAGCTAACGTTTGTTGAGTACATAATGTGTGCATGTTTCTGATATAATAATTTGATTAATCTTTACAACAACCCTATAAAGTATTGCTATTAATTCCATGTGACCAATGAGGAAATTGAAGTACAGAGAAATAACTTGCCCCAATCATTACAACTAGGAAGTGGGTATGGGAGGCTTACAAACCCAAGTGATGGGCTCTGGACTCCAGCCACTCTGTTAGGATGGTGTGGTCTTTGAAGGAGGAGGTCCTGCCTGAATGGCCATCATGGAAAATTAGCAAGTAGGCTGTGAAGTTGGCTCCACCAACTCAGATCGGGACTGCCTGATGAGCTGTTTCTCATCAGAAGGATGGCATGGACGCTCCCATCTTAGTGGGCACTTGTGCTGTTCATGATGCCAGCACTTGCCAGACCTTGAGTCCAATGAGTGAACCCAACATGTTATTACCATGCACATTACCCAGAAAGTGGTCTTGGGCTGTTTTCTGTCTACAAAATGAATTCAGACAACTGTCAGGGTGGGCTAGACACTCTCTCCAGTCTTCCCTACCTGATAATCCAGCACTGGCAGAAATGATCTCTTTAAGAGGGCAAACATTCTCCCTACCCCACCCCAATTTCTACTCCTGCTTTCTTTGTCTACTTACATCTCAGCCTTGGAATTGCTCTCTCACCTGTGGTTAGCTTAACGTTTTGTTCTTATTCTTATTGGAAGGAAAACCTGGGCCTGAACAGGTCTGCCTAGGGACAGCCTGTAGTGTCGTACAGGACAAATTTCATAATGTGAGCCCAGGTGAATTTTATTTTATATTTTAAAAATGTATTTTTATTTATTTCAGAGAGGGAGGAAGGGAAGAAAGAAGGGAGAGAGAGAGAGAGAGAGAGAGAGAGAGAGAGATCAATAATGAGAGATTCATTGATCAGCTGCCTCCTGCACACCCCCTACTGGGGATCAAGCCCAAAATCTGAGCATGTGCCCTTCACCAAAATTGAATCAGGGACCCTTCAGTCCCAGGCCAACGCTCTCTATTCACTGAGCCAAACCAGCTAGGGCAAGGCCAGGTGAATTTTAGAGGAAGTTTATTAAAGCTGGGGACAGTGAAACAAGAAAGGACTAGGGAAATGAGCCTAGGCTGGTCTGCTTTGGCTCACTAGGAAGTCAGAGGGAAGGGGCGGGACCTTGAGGACAGGTTCAGGGTTTGTCTGGGACGAACTGCTGCTGCCATTGCTGACCTGGTTGCAAGCTTCAGAGTTTAGGAGATGCAAGTCTGTGGGGGAAGAAGGCAGGGGATGCACGGACGGGTGTGCTCCTGGGAAGGAGAAGGCTCACTGAGTCCTTTGTCTGAGGCTTTTATCTCTCTCTTTCAGGCAGGAATCTTAGGGGAGTTCTCAGGGAAGGGTTTCAACAGAATATTTATCAGTTTTCTAGGTGTGCTCCTTCAGGGTTGTGGCCTTCACTGATTGATCAGTGTCAGGACAGGGAGACATTAGTCATTGCAGCAGATACTGGTGTTGCCCACTTGGTTTGCTGCTTTTCTGGATCTGGACTTGAGATACTACTAAGACCTTCTGTTTCTAGGGAGGTGACCATCTGTGTCTGCTGTAAATTGCTCTGCCAGTTTGTTCAGTTATGTCTCGGTTTCCCTGTTCCACTTGTTCTAGCTTACTGGCATGCCTCATTGTCAACTCCGTGATCAAAAGAACAGTTGTATTTTAAGTCTAAGGGGGCACTGCCTCTAGCAATATAAGCAACTGCCACCGAGAGCTTGAGAAAACATGTCATAGCTGTGCTTAATGTATAGCTTTGAATGAAAGCTTGTAATGTTTTTGGTTCAGAGCAAAAGCTATAAGAGCTATTTCTGGCATTTCTTTTTTTTTTCACTTGCTACTGATGCATACTGGATAATATTACTGTATTAATATGGCTAGCACTAGGATAAACATAATCAAAAGAGTTGTTATTTCTAAACTCCTTTGATACTAGCTGCAGAGCACAGAACAAATAATACAAGACTGGCTTTCTTGATGCTGAGCCACTAAGCAGTGGTTGGGCCTGTCCTGTGGAGGAGTGAGCCCCATGACCAGAGGGAGAATGACTGATGGCTGGGAGATGACCATTCAGAAAGGCTGTAGAGAGAACTTCCTTGCAGTGAGAAGGAAGTTCGAATGAGTCATCCCAACAGCCTCCAGAAAATTATCTTGTATGCCTTTTCCACTCAAGAATAGCTTCTTTTTAAACAATAGGCTACTCTTGAACCAAGAAGGCATATGGGATAATTTTCTATATGAAGGGGATACAGGTGGAAATTGAAGTGTGCCTTCTAGTGCCCAGAATGGTACCAGGCATGGACAGGCATTCAGATAATGCTTGCTGAATGAATGAACATGAAACACTAGAGAAACTATTATATCAGTCTCATGACTGTGAGCAATAATCAGCATCACCAGCACATCAGCTTCTTGTTTCAAAGGTCACTGGCGTGGGAGGAGAAAAATCCAGTTTGTATGCAGTTAAAATGCAGAACAGTTAAAAAACAAACACACCAATAAAAAACCAGCCCACTAGAATTCCCAAGGTCTCCAGTTCACAGAATGTACTAGGAATCACTCAGCTAACAAAAGAAAACCAGCCCTAGCTCGTATGGCTCAGTGAATAGAGTGTTGGCCAATAGACTGAGCTCGATTTCGGTCAAGGTCACATACCTCAGTTGCAGCTTCCATCCCTGGACCTAGTCAGGACCAGAGCAAGAGGCAACCAATAGATGTCTCTCTAACATTGATGTTTCTTTCTCTCTCCTCTTCCCTCCCACTCTTTCTAAAAATAATCAATGGAAAAATATCCTCAGGCCCTAGCTGGTTTGATTCAGTAGATAGAGCATGGACCTGCGGAACTGAAGAGTCCCAGGTTCAATTCTGGTCAAGGGCACATGCCTGGGTCATGTGGGCTTGATCCCCAGTAGTGGGCGTGCAGGAGGCAACCGATCAATGATTCTCATCACTGATGTTTCTATCTCTCTCTCCCTCTCCCTTCCTCTTTGAAATCAATAAAAATATTTTTTAAAAACAAATAAATAGAAAAATATTCTTGGGTGAGGATTACCTCCTCCCTAAAAAACAAAAGAAAACGACTTGTGAAAAATTTCAAGCACTAAACGATGAAAGCTAAATTCAGTACCCAGAGAAACAAGATAGGGTAGCCATCCTATCTAAGAAAAACAGAACATGCAAATTGACCATAATTCTGAGACAAAGATGGCACCCACAGCCAGTAAGGAAGAAATATGCAAAGTGACGCAACAAGGTGAAAGGTGGAAGGCAGCTCTGGCCATAGCGAAGGCGGTGCCTGCAGCCAGGGGAAGGAAGATCTATTCTTGTATGAATCTTCATGCATCATGCCTCTAGTATATTTATAAAGCTTATTAAAATATGCTTTGACTTGTGTCCTACTAGAAGTTTCTGTCTGGGAAACTGAGGTATTATGTGAAGTAGAAAGACGTTGAGCAAGGCAGGCACTGAACAAAGAAAAGTACCCAACCAACTCTCCCAACAATCGTGTATGTGCCATCTCAGTGTTCTTTTTATTTTTCTAATCTTAATGTCTCCAAAGGTTATTGAGTAGATTAAATAAGATAATGCAGAAGAGTATTTAATAGATGTTCCTTCCCTGCTTCCCCCTGCCTTCTAGACAAAGAAATCATTGGAGTAGTGTAGAAACTGTAATAGGTTGCTGTGAATAGGTGACTAAAACTTAGACAAAAGTCTGTCAGTAAGTTACTTGCCAGGTGCTGGGTTGGATTAGATTCTTTCCTAAGAATACTTAGGCAGGTTTCCAAATTTATCTGCTTTGATTTAGCTCACACATTTTGTCTTTGATTAAATGTTTGACTCTTATTTCTCCAGACTCAAACCCCAGCTCTTCAAGTTCCTTTACTTTTTAGAAGGATCTTAAGTTCCAAGGAAAAAGAGTTGCTTTTATTTTCCTATTACATAGACAGTTTTGAAAGCCTTCGTGTTTGGGTGGGGCCCAGTCACAGCCTCCACAAATCTACAGAGTAGAAGTATAAATTTGTCAGCCTGTGGGTTGTAAAATGAAACCATGTACCAAAGAAAAGTGGTGAATGACTCATGCACATGTGATCTTCTGGGAGGGAGAGCGATTCAGTAAGAATGTGCCACAAGGACAGCAGATCCCTTCAGAATGACTGTTCTGGTTCTCTGTTCTGGGTTGTGGGTCAATGTTATGAATCTGAATGAAGGCCACCAAGTTCAGTTAGGATCTCAAAGACAGTATCCACTACTGGGGTGAATTCATCATGTTGCCACATCTAGCAGGACAAGGGAAATTATATTCATCAGCACATCAAGAAGGGGTTCAACACTTAGGGATAGGCTTATATTTACAGGCTTATCTCACATACATACACACACACACACACACTCATGCATGCACACATGCACTCATACATACACACATACATACATACATAAACAGAGACATACATAAACAGAGACATTGAGAAATGCAACTGTTACTTAGATAAAAAGCCTTATGCTTCAGTACTTTGTAGACAGGTACTCCTGGGCAGCCAAACTAGTCCAGAGGTTGCTTGGCAACCATGGAAGTAGAACAAAAGGTGTTAGTTGGATAAAATTCATCTTCACAGTGGGGAAATATTTGACTCTGGACCATTGGGCCCTGGGACTAAGCCACTCTTTCCTTAGGACTGGGCTTTGAATAATATTTCAGAGTAAGCCTCTCAGGATTTTTGCGTGGAGCTTGTATTGTAATGGAAACAGTTTTGTTTTGTTTTTAAACATGCTAATACCTTTCAGCAAGTTAACTCCCATTCAGGAGCCATTCTTTCTCATTGAAATTAGTTTATATATCTTTGTTTCGATGCCTATTTGCTGATTTTACTCATCTGTGGCTCAGGGAACAATATAATTCGCCAGCTTTCCAATTTTGGGGTATGTGGGGAGGAAGACACCACACAGCCAGCTCCATGTAAGGCCCACTGAAGTATTACTTGAAATCTGAGGTTCTTGTTCCACAGACCTGCCATCTGCCTTAAGGACACAAGAAACTTTCTACTTGAGTCAGCACTCAGCTTTCAATTTCGGGCAGTGATACCGGTGGGCAATTTGTTAGATGGTGTAATAATTATCCTTCTAGACATTCAACCTGAAAACAATATGGATGTGCTCTCCACATACTTAATTTTTCATTATGAATCCATCATAAATTATCTTTGCAAATTTTTGTAATCTTACCTGAAGTAGGTTGAACTTACTTACAACACATTATTTCCTTATGTAATTGCTATTGGAATAGGTTTCTTATGTTTATGTTTCTAGCTTTCTTTCTGTTTGCTCTAAAACAATGTCCTAAAATCTTCAGGAGCCCTACCATGAACCCTCATGGCAGAATTCCATATTGTAAAGAAGTTATAAGTTTCCCACCCACATACTGCCTACCACTTAGGTTTCTTTAGTTGTCATAAGCATATGGTCCTTTCAGTCATCACCTATCCTTCTTGAAGAATCCCCATGTTTTTAGGGTCATTTGAACCACACCTCGTCCTGAGTGTGTTTTATAGGTATCCAGGCTGAGCCACAGTTGTTCAATATTTTGCTTCACCTGTGAGCAGCAAAGGAGTTTTTCAAACCCTGACACAAAGTCTGAATCATTGTGAACTTGGTCACTTTGTTCAGTTTATGGAACTGCAAGCTGGCCCTCAGAGAAAGAGAGGGAACGAATGAATCAAGGAAGCTGAGGCAGAGAAGGATTCCCGTGCAGAATCCTTGGCTCTGCAGGGCGATGGGAGGACTTACAACTGAGCTTCCCAGAGAAAAGGCCTTTCATCCTGTGGGGGCTTGTTGTTTTGTATGGTTAGGAAGAGGCTTGCTGCAGTTCTGTATCAGGAGAGGGGTGTGTGGCGTTCCCTCACCTTTTTCCACTCCTCCCCTATCCTTGCCAAGCATTACTGAGACCTTACTGGGTGCCTGATATTATGCTAGTAAGCATTCGTAGGGATTAATTTTACATGGACTATCCAATATCTAATGAAAGAACCAAGGGGCACCTCTTCTACATTCATTTCTCTAATCTATTTAGAAACTATTTTGGTACTAGTAAGTAATAAATGCACAACAGCTGTCTCTCTATAAATGGGTTTATGCTGTGTGCTGTCCAAGTTTTAAAATAAATTGGCTAAAAGTACCCGGTGTTCAAGTACAGTACATTTTTTCCCTTTAGTAAAATATTTCTAGCTCAATGAATAATAACCCTCAATTATTTCCAGAAGGCTTTGCTCAAACAGTCTTTCCACTTCTTGACGTGGACAAAAGAACGGAAAGGGACAGGGTGTATTAAAGTCTGGCTTCTGTGGAGGTGTTCCCCCTCCTTGCTTTTTCACTCATTGTCATTTAGTCCAAAACCACGTGGAAGCAAAGGGAGGGCCCTTGTTCCTAAAAGCAGTGTCTGCCAGCCTGTCAACCAATCAGCAGCAATTCAGTCCAACTAACATATTAATTATATTGATGATGAATGTGGGAGCATTTGATAATTTTTATGAGATAAAACAGGGCCTCTAGATCAGGGGTGGGGAGCATCCAGCTCATGGGCTATATAAGGCCTGAAAAATCATTTGGTCTGGCTCTGCCAAGACATTAGGGGTGAGTTAATTAAATGTTTGACCAACTATAGCAGGCTAATTTTTAAGTTAATACTTTTTTATGGCCCGCTAATGATGTTATAAATATCAAGAAGGCCATTGGCAGGGAAAAAATTCCCTACTCTTGCTATAGATCATTGGTTCTCAACCTTTCTAATGTTGTGACCCTTTAATACAGTTCCTCATGTTGTGGCGACCCCCAACCATAAAATTATTTTTGTTGTTATTTCATAATTGTAATTTTGCTACTGTTATGAATTGTAATGTAAATATCTGTGTTTTCCAATGGTCTTAGGTGACCCTGCTAGCGGTTCTCCACCTGTGAGTTGCAAACTTGTTGTGTTTCCATCTCACTGGTAACTGAAATTATCTTACTTACTCATTTGTTTATTTGTTGTTTATCTCTCCAGGTAGACTGTGAGCTCCTGGAAGGCAAGTTCTTTGTCTTAGTCACTGTGTTAACTCTATCAACTAGAACAGTGCGTGGAATGTGGAGATGCTTTATGAACATTTGGTGATGGGATGAATAAATCTGTATGTTTCACGAGCCACTAAATCCAATAAGGTCCTCCTTCCACATCTCTTTTATGTATACTGTCTTCCAGGTGCCACACCTACCCAGGTCTTTGCCTCTGTCTGTCTGTACCTGTAGTAATATCTCAAGCCTTCCTGACCCCTTGTCTCTCTCTCTCCAGGCTACCCCATAGTATAATCCCTTGCTAAATAAAGTATGTCTTTTACTATGTCATTTCTCTGTGAAAACCAAAACCTTTTCATAATTTCCCCATTACCTACAGTATAAAGTCCAGTTCCTCAGGTAGGCCCTTAATAATCAGTTCCCTGCCTGCTTTCCCAGCCTTATTTCTGAGCCTTCCCTGAATTGAGCCCTCTGCTTGAGCCCCCTCATCTCCTCGTTGACCCTGAAGCCACTGCTCAGGCTGTCCCCCAGAACCCATTAGCATTCCCCTCAGGCAGGCTCCTCTGAGTAATAGGAGGTAAGTCTGCAATGAGTGATGGGCAACAGAAAGGATGGAGCAGATTCTAAGGAGAGCCGGATGATGAAAAGTGAATGTGACCAAACTGACCTTGTCAGTAATAAAGTAGGTTAAGGAGGATTTAGTTATTCTGGGAATCATTGAAAAGTGCTGCTTGGTAGAGTAATCTGGGCTAGTGCTTTTCAAGCTACTATGCAGACAAATATTCGAGGAATCTTGTTAAAATGCAGATTCTGGCCTTAGGTTTAGGGTAGGGCCTGAGATTTTGCATTTTTAGCAAGCTCCCCGGTGATATCCATGCTTCTGGCTTTGGGATGATTCTTTGAGAATCTAACTAAATGCTTAGGAAAGGAGCCTTTTCCATAGGACTTAGATATGGAAACAGGAATTGGCTTCCCTCAGAGACCGGCCTGTATATTATGAGAATCTCCAAAGGTCCTTGCTGACAGTGAAGACATTTCTTGTGGTCTGAACGACTGGATGAATGAGAGAGGATTTAAGTCTTCTTGGGGAAGCAGGGGTTGCTGAAGAGAACTAATGTGTGTGTTAGTTCTACAGCTTAAAGGAAGAAGCACCCTTAAGTCCCGAGTTGGTGACAGTGAAAGTGGCCGTTGGGAAATGAAAAGAAGCTAATGTTGGTTGGGCTGCTGGCCTGTCATCTCTCTCACACACACACACACACACACACACACACACACACACAAAACCAAGGAGACACCTCTTCTGATCCAACTAGAACATACAGTTCAGAATCTAGGTTTTGCTGGAGTACAAGTACTTCACTGTAACAAAATAGGAGTCATTTCTGTAATGTGTATCTCCAAACAGAAGAGCAGGTAGGAAATTATTTTGCTGGTATAATAAACTTGCCTGTTCAAACAGTTTCTCTTTAATTATTAGCCTAACCCTTGTATCTTTGGCTAATCAATAGCTGGCCTTTTGATGAGATGAGGTGTTATTTCCCTATGGTTTAACTTTGTGCAAACTAAGTTGTCCATACTAACGATTTTAATGGCACTTCCTTAACATCAGTAATTTTCCCTCTGCTTTTATCACAGAAGAACTTCTGCTTGGGTGACTGAACTCTGATCCTGACACAGCATGGTAAGTTGTGGAGTGCCTCACCGTACCTGGTGCTAGCTGCAAACAGGTACAGGATGTTTACTCAGTGGCTATTGACTTATACAGAGGGTTGTTGCTCAACAGAGGGCAGGGAGGGAGGAAATGAAAAGGCAGTTTCTTTCTTTGTTTTTAATATCTTTATTGATTTCAGAGAGGAAGGGAGAGGGAGAGAGAGATAGAAACATCAATGATGAGAGAGAATCATTGATCAGCTGCCTTCTGCCTGTCCCCTCTTGGATATCAAGCCCATAACCCATGCATGTGCCCTTGATCAGAATCGAATCCAGGACCCTTTAGTCCGCAGGCCAGTGCTCTATCCACTGAGCCAAACCAGCTTGGGCAAGGCAGTTTCTTTTTTTTAAGCACCATTTTAATTTCTTTCGGGGGTGGTGAGTAACTTGACTCTGAAAAGTAATTCAAAGGGAAACCATTAAATCCTTCTATCGTCCTGAAATACAGAAACAAGTTGTAGGCCAGAATAGAAAATTTAGGCAAAGAAAAAGGAAAAACTGAAAACCCTGTAGATTCTACCACCAGGGGATGAGTGCCGCCCGTATTATGGTGTAACCCCACAGTATCCAGCCATATGGGCGTCTCATCTGCCTCCTGCTTTTGGCTGTGATTGGACTCCTCGGAGCTTGGTTATCTGAGCTTTGATACAGGTGAGCAATTGGATCCCTTTGAGAACTCCATAAAGTTCAATGCTGAGATGAAAACTGAGACTCTTAGTTGCAAACATGGCTCTACCTGAAGCTGGCCATCTGCTCTCCTTCTCCCACCCAAATACGGTTTCTAAAAAGGCTGGTGATTCTGATCCCTGCTGTTTGGGAAGAGAATAATAGAAGTAGAATCTTATACCTGGAGAGAACTAGAGGTCCTGTCAGATCTGGACGCCTTCCTTCAGGAAGATGGACTTGTAAACTATCCTGAACAAATAGTAATATTTTAAAAATGTTTTATGTTAGACACTCCAGAATTTTCTTCATCATCCCTGGCCGTCAAAAGCTTACTCATGTCTGTTCCAAATCATTTATGCTTTCTTCTAAAATTTATTCCTTCTTGATATATTCTCCTTGGACATGTAAAACATTTATTCAGAAATGTTTACAGTGCCCTTACTTTGTGCCAGATATGGTATTTGGCTCTGGGGACTCAAAATTAATGGGACACCCTTCCTGTCCATAACAAGTTCACAGCCATCCTATAGTGATGACTGTAATCAAGTGATCCTTTAATGTGCTTTCTACTCGAGGAAAAATTACCTCTCTTCTTGCCCATCATGACTGTTATTTATTGAACAGATGGAGGAAAATTTTTTAAAATATATTTTTATTGATCTCAGGGAGTAAGGAAGAGGGAGAGAGAGATGGAAACATCCATGATGGGAGAGAATCATTGATTGACTGCCTCCCACACACCCTTTACTGGGGATCGAGCCAGCAACCTGGGCATGTGCCCTTGACCAAAATTGAACCCAGGACCCTTCAGTCTGCAGGCCTACACTCTATCTGCTCAGCTAAACCAGCTAGGGCCAGATGAAGGAAATTTTTAAAGGAAAGGAAAAACATACAATAGTCACAATATTATAATTTCTAATTATTTTTCATTATTTTATTTTAGACCCTACTCACATGTATCATGGTTTTTAAACAGTAGTAATAAGAGCATAAATAAGTATGTATCTACTTTAAGTTTGCAATTAGATTTTGTACTTTATATTACATTTTATACTTTATTAAAATTATTTAAATGATGAAAGTATGAATGTTTTATTACATTTTGTACTTCATTAAAATTATTTAATCTAAATGATGAAAGTATGGATGTTTTTATTTTCTTCTTAAATTTTAAAAAATATTTTACAAATCTACACAGTGATTATATGATACATTTCTAAAAGGAAAACGTGTTTTAAAAGCTATTGTACTAAGGCATTTAAAAATATTATAGAGGCCGAAATGGGTTTGGCTCAATGGATAGAGCGTCGGCCTGCAGACTGAAAGGTCCCAGGTTTGATTCCAATCAAGAGCATGTACCTTGGTTGCAGGCACATCCCCAGTTGGGGGGGTGTAGGAGGCAGCTGATCAATGTTTCTCTCTCATCAATGTTTTTAATCTCTATCTCTCTCCTTTCCTCTCTGTAAAAAAGTAAATGAAATATATTTTTAAAAATTATAGAGGTTTAATTTACATAGAGTGAAATGCAAAGCCTTTAAGGTTACTGGTAAATGAGTTTTGACAAATATTTGTCCCATGTAATGTATTTTTCTATCATGATAGGTCGTTTTATCACTCCAGGAAGTTCTTTCATGCCCCTTATAGGTCCCTACTCTGCTCTTCACCACACACCAGAAATGCAGCCATTTTTTCTGATTATTGTCACCATAGATAGTGACTATTTTGCCAGTTCTAGAACATCCCATAAATGTAAACATAGAGCACATACTCTATTGTATCTGGCTTCTGTTGCTTAGCATTTTTTGTAATGCATCTATGTTGCTCTATCAGCAGTTTGTTCCTCCATTGCTTTTTATTGTTGATTAGTATTTTATTATGTTACATTCCAATCCTTTTTACTTTTATCATCTTTATTATCATTTCAAATGATAATAAACCGAATAATATCTCATTGATTGTGATATAACACCTATTTCTAGCTATTCATTTTTGTCATTCTTCCCACATCCTTCCTGTTTCCTTTGCCAGCTATCACAAGAAATTTTCCCGGGGTGGAATCTCCTACCTTCCCAGAATGAATAATGGTACATTATGCCCTGGAATGTAATCAATACAAATATTTTAGAGGTAACAGGAACAAATTTCCCAAGCTTATCTTTTTCCTGG